>CM060952.1:1408723-2008723 GCA_030765055.1 Mantis religiosa
AGGAAGGAGAAGCAGTCTACCAGAAAATATCCAAGGACGTAATTATTACAAGAGTGAATGAAGATGGAATCAGGAGGTGGCAAACAGAATGGGACAAAACATCCAAAGGAGCGACAACGAAGGAATTCTTCCCAAGCATCATCGAGCGTATCAAGAGCAATATAAGAATTACGCCAAATTTCACTTGTATAACATCTGGACACGGCAATATACGAAGCTACCTGCACAGATTTAAAATCATGGACAAATCAATTTGTCCATGTAATACAGGAGAACAGACTGTGGATCATCTCTTGTTTCACTGTCCTATCCTCGGCAAACAAAGGAAGGATCTTGCAGCAGCCATAATTCACCAGGGCGGGAAATGGCCGACTGCAAAGAAGGACCTCACAAGAAGATTCATAAGACATTTCAGCAGATTCGTAAATGCAATAGACTTTAAAAAGTTATAATAATTGTGATAGATAATGTGACCACACTGTGATTTTCGCTGGCGAAATATCAATATATAGGACGTCATCTTGTCAAGACATTGTTAAAAATATAATTTATGTAAATTAAATTAATTAAATTAAATTAATGAATCATTATGAACGACACATCAGTTCAGAAGCGCAGTACTAAGATATTATTATACTAAAATAAGTGGTTCAAAAGTATTATAAAAGTCGCAGGCTAAAAAATAGAACAATGTACTCTGGCTAATGTAACGCAAGTCGCTCTGAACAGATGTAATGGGGCATGCTGCTCAGTCTTTTTTTACAAAATAATAATAATAATAATAATAATAATAATAATAATAATAATAATAATAATAATAATAATAATAATAATAATAATAATAATAATAATAATAATAATAATAATAATAATAATAATAATAATAATAATAATAATAATAATAATAATAATAATAATAATAATAATAATAATAATAATAATAATAATAATAATAATAATAATAATAATAATAATAATAATAATAATAATAATAATAATAATAATAATAATAATAATAATAATAATAATAATAATAATAATAATAATAATAATAATAATAATAATAATAATAATAATAATAATAATAATAATAATAATAATAATAATAATAATAATAATAATAATAATAATAATAATAATAATAATAATAATAATAATAATAATAATAATAATAATAATAATAATAATAATAATAATAATAATAATAATAATAATAATAATAATAATAATAATAATAATAATAATAATAATAATAATAATAATAATAATAATAATAATAATAATAATAATAATAATAATAATAATAATAATAATAATAATAATAATAATAATAATAATAATAATAATAATAATAATAATAATAATAATAATAATAATAATAATAATAATAATAATAATAATAATAATAATAATAATAATAATAATAATAATAATAATAATAATAATAATAATAATAATAATAATAATAATAATAATAATAATAATAATAATAATAATAATAATAATAATAATAATAATAATAATAATAATAATAATAATAATAATAATAATAATAATAATAATAATAATAATAATAATAATAATAATAATAATAATAATAATAATAATAATAATAATAATAATAATAATAATAATAATAATAATAATAATAATAATAATAATAATAATAATAATAATAATAATAATAATAATAATAATAATAATAATAATAATAATAATAATAATAATAATAATAATAATAATAATAATAATAATAATAATAATAATAATAATAATAATAATAATAATAATAATAATAATAATAATAATAATAATAATAATAATAATAATAATAATAATAATAATAATAATAATAATAATAATAATAATAATAATAATAATAATAATAATAATAATAATAATAATAATAATAATAATAATAATAATAATAATAATAATAATAATAATAATAATAATAATAATAATAATAATAATAATAATAATAATAATAATAATAATAATAATAATAATAATAATAATAATAATAATAATAATAATAATAATAATAATAATAATAATAATAATAATAATAATAATAATAATAATAATAATAATAAGGTGAGTAAGATGGCGTCGCAAGAAAGTCATGAACTAGAAGGTGCTCTTGAAAATATTGTAAGTGCAACTGGAGAAAGCAAACACCTAAGAAGGGACTTGAAGACAACGATCCTTGAATCAGTAAGTACACTTAGAAAGCTTTTCTATGATCTGAATAGGAGGGTGGAAGAATTAAAATTCGAAAATGGTGAACTATTGGGGGAAGTGAAATCCATGCGGGAACAAGCAGATACACGCACGGAGCTAGAGGTGGTGCCATCTACTCGCGGCGAGAGAAGACAGGCGCAGAGGGTTCCACCTGGCGATAGGGATACACACTCCTACGCGGATGTATTAGCAGACAGAAAAATCGATAGTAAATTCAAAGTAATTGTCAAAACTAAAACAAACCATCCTCCGGAAACAATTAAGAGCATCCTCAAGTCAAAGTTAAACCCAATAGAGATGAAAGTAGGCATAAGCTCACTTAAATCACTAAAAGATGGTAGAGTATTATTAGAAACTTGTAGCAAACAAGAAGCAGATAAAATAAGCGCTAGTATAGCAGAAAAATGTGGGGTTGAACTGGAAACCAAATCGCAGGAACTAAGAAAGCCAAGATTGGTGATTTACAACATACCCCAGGAAATAACAATAGAGAATGCTACCAATGTATTAAAAGAACAAAATCCGGAGTTGCAATCAGGAGAGGTAACAATCATCCCAAAATTTATATTCCACACAAGAAGGCAAAATAGAAACTTAGTGGTAGAAGTAAATTCATACACTAGAAGACTAATAATTAACTGCAAAATGAAAATAGGTTGGACGATATGCAATGTAGAAGACTATTTGAGAGTCAATCGCTGCTTCAAATGTAGTAAATACAACCACAAGCACACAGACTGTAAGGGAGAAGAAACTTGCCCCCTATGTGCAGGCGCCCACAGCTTAAAAGAATGTAAGGCAACACAAAAAGAATACAGATGCATAAACTGCACAACATATAACAAATACAACCCTAGGAACACAATTTGCGTAAATCATACTTCGTTAGACAGGAACTGCCCAAGCCTACAAGCAGCAATTAAGAAGCAAATCCAAAATACAGACTATTAACATGGAAACACAATCTAACACCAATAAGTTAATAGGGTTTAAGAACACAAACTTTAGAGAACAGATCAGCTGTCTACAGATAAACTTGCAACATTCAATAGCAGCAACTGACAATCTCATGAACCTAATAGAAAGAGATGGCATTGACATAATATTCATACAAGAGCCGAGAATAATAAACAACAGGACATTGGGTATCACAAAGAGATACAAAACATATGCGGCAAACGAGGGAAGATGTAGAGTAGCAACGGTGGTAACAAATACACATATGGACGTCATACTCATAACAGAATTAACAGACAAAGATACAGTAGTCGTAGAAATTATCTACAGAAATACAAAATTCTATTCGGCAAACATGTACCTGGACAGTCAAGGTAAACTAGAAAACGACCTGAGAAAAATCAACAAAATATTACAATACACCTCTGGAAATGGTCTACTTATTACAATGGATAGCAACTCCAGATCCGCTACATGGCATGACACAATCACCAATGAAAGGGGAAAGGAAATGGAAGAATTTTTAATAACAAAACAATTGTACATACATAATGAAGACAGTGAATTAACCACCTTCCAAAGTAGTCGAGGGAAAAGTAATGTGGACCTGACTATAAGCAATAACAATCTCCTGAGACAAATAAAGAATTGGAAGATAAGTGAAGAAGAGAGTTGCTCCGATCATAGATTATTGCAGTTCTTAATAGGGCAAAATGAGTGGAACAAAGAAAAACTAAACAGTCAATACACAGGCATAAAATATATAACTAAGGAAGAAGACCGCAAAAAGTATCAAGAAACACTACTGTATGAGATAGCAAAACAGTTCTGCGGAACAGAAAAAGAAATTAACATTGAAGATATAGACAACCAACTATCCAGACAAATACAAAACTCAGTGAACATAGAGGAGGTAATAAATAAATACAGTGCAGCCCAAACGATAGCATGCATGAAGGCCTTCAAAGTTAGCAATACATTCACTAAAACAGCCAACCTAAAACATAAAACAGTTCCATGGTGGAATGACGACCTTACAATTATGAGGAAGAGGGTGAATGCTTTCAGAAGAAAATACCAGAGAACACAAAACAACAATGATCTCCGAGAACAGCGGCAAAAACTCTACTTCGAAGAGAAAAGTAAATACCAAACAAAACTAAAAAACTCAAAGATCCTATCGTGGAAAGAATACTGCAACAACACCACCTCAAATCCCTGGAATATAGTGTACAAGACTGCCTCAGGAAAAACAAAAGACAGCCAAATGATAACAACTCTCATAAACAAGGAAGGAAAGTATACAAGAGACTTAAAAGAAACATTGGAATATACACTCAACTATATCATCCCAAAAGACAATGAACTGGAAGATACAGAACACCACAAACAAATAAAGCAAGAAATAGAAGAACCGGTGAATACGGCAGACGATAGAAAATTTACAGAAGAAGAAATTAAATCAACTATCAAAAATATAGATCATAAGAAAACTCCGGGAGAAGATGGAATAACCAGCAAAGTACTGATGTGGACAATCGACTGCCTCCCTCAAACAGTAACATCTATATACAATGGATGTTTGGAAAATGGATATTTCCCAAAGAAATGGAAAAAGGCCAGAATAATACCAATCACCAAACCAGGAAAAGAGAAGCTCTTAGATCCATCCAAGTTCAGACCTATAAGTCTATTAAACGTAGGAGGGAAAGTCCTAGAGAAGCTACTTATAAGTAGAATCAACCACCACCTCTATAAGAACAAATTACTAAGTGAAAATCAATATGGCTTCAGGCCCCAAAAAAGCACCACTGATGCAGCAATAGCAGTTAAAGAATTTATAAATAAAGCGTTTAGCAATGGACAAATTACAGCGATTGTTAGCCTGGACGTAAAAGGAGCCTTTGATTCAGCGTGGTGGCCAAGCATCCTAAAGGCCCTAAAAGATTTCAAGTGCCCTAGAAACCTGTACAACCTCTCCAAGAGCTATTTTAAAGACAGAGTGGCCTTCATCAATTCTAACAACATCCAAGTTGAAACAACAGTCAACAAAGGTTGCCCTCAAGGATCCTGCAGTGGACCGGGGTACTGGAATATACAGTACAACAGTTTACTAAACCTGGAGTATGAAAAGAATACAAAAGTTATAGCATTTGCAGACGACCTATTAATTGCAGTCAGAGCAGAAACAGAAGCAGAAGTAGAGAACTTCATGAACATTAATATTAGAAAAGTCACACAGTGGTCGATTGAAAACAAAACTCACTTCAATGAAAACAAGTCAAAAGTAATATTAATATCAAGAAGACGGAAAAAGAGAAAGACAATAGATATCTACATGAATGGGAAACAACTGGAGCAAGTAGAAAAGATGGATTACTTAGGCATAACCATAGACAGCCGATTCACTTTCAACGACCACATAAACAAAGTGAGTGAAAAATGCATCAAATTAATCAATGCACTTTCTAAATCGGCAAGGATAGTTTGGGGCTTAAAACATCAGGCTCTAGAAATAATATATAAAGGAGCAATACTGCCAATTCTACTATACGCTGCACCAGTCTGGATGGAATCATTAGAAAAGAAACACAACCAAATGAAATATGTTAGAGTTCAAAGATTAATGCTCACAAGGATGGCAAAGGCATATAGGACAATTTCCCATGAAGCACTCTGCATAATCACGGGAACAATACCCATAGACTTAAAGGCAAGAGAGGTGGCTGAACTATATAACGTAAAAACAGGAAAAACCAACACTGAATACCAAATAGACCGCCCGGAAAACCCCAAGAATTGGCTCCACCCAGCTGACTTTCAAGGCACAAAAGAACCAAAAATAGGAAACAATGAAAATACAGTGTGGCAAATATATACAGATGGAAGCAAAAGTGACGTAGGAGTGGGAGCAGGAGTAGCCATATACAGACAAAACCAACTGATAAACAAAAAAAAATACAAACTCAATGAAAGATGCTCAAATAATCAGGCAGAGCAACTGGCAATTGCAAAAGCGCTGGAATTATTAGAAACGACGGACACTGAAGACACAGATAACAAAACAGTAACCATACACACAGACAGCAGAATAACAATTGACTCCATAGACGATTACAATAATCACAATAACCTAACAGAGAAAATACGAAGAACTGCAGCAATACTAAGAGCAAAAGATTGGAAAATACAATTCAAATGGGTAAAGGCTCATATTGGAATAGAGGGTAATGAAGTGGCTGACAGACTGGCAAAGAATGCAGCAAAAACTAAGGAAATATACTACAACAAATTACCGATCACCGCAATAAAACAAATTATTCGGAAATCAACAAAAAACAAATGGCAGCAGAAATGGGAACAGAGCACAAAAGGCACAACCACAAAGGAATTCTTCCCAACAGTGGAAAGCAGACTCACAAACAGGTTCTACCTAACACCAAACATGACAACAATACTTACAGGACACGGAAATATCAACACTTATCTCAACAGACTCAAGATCGTTAGCAGCCCTGAGTGTTCATGCAGGACAGGAGCCCAAACGGTGGATCACATAATATTCGAGTGCAGTGTGGTGAATAGTGCAAGAGAAACTCTAAAACATAGTGTTCTAAGAACTGATAACTGGCCAACACACAAGTCAATACTAATTAAAAGACATTTAAAATCATTTACAAAATTTGTAAACTCTATAGACTTTCAAGTACTAAAAGGCATTAATGTGTAATACAAGCAAAAAAAAAAAAAAAAAAAAAAAAAAAAAAACTAAATGGTTCACATAAAAACTGAAAAAATGTATACAAAAATCACAAAAAGAGTGAAAAGCATGTAGTACTACTTATGTAGTGGAGCATGTAGAGATCAGAAACAAATAAATAAAAAAAAAAAATAATAATAATAATAATAATAATAATAATAATAATAATAATAATAATAATAATAATAATTAATAATAATAATAATAATAATAATAATAATAATAATAATAATAATAATAATAATAATAATAATAATAATAATAATAATAATAATAATAATAATAATAATAATAATAATAATAATAATAATAATAATAATAATAATAATAATAATAATAATAATAATAATAATAATAATAATAATAATAATAATAATAATAATAATAATAATAATAATAATAATAATAATAATAATAATAATAATAATAATAATAATAATAATAATAATAATAATAATAATAATAATAATAATAATAATAATAATAATAATAATAATAATAATAATAATAATAATAAAAATAATAATAATAATAATAATAATAATAATAATAATAATAATAATAATAATAATAATAATAATAATAATAATAATAATAATAATAATAATAATAATAATAATAATAATAATAATAATAATAATAATAATAATAATAATAATAATAATAATAATAATAATAATTAATAATAATAATAATAATAATAATAATAATTAATAATAATTAATTATCACCTTATGTTCATAAAGAAACAGGCGAATCGTCAATTTACACATTTACAGTGCTGTAAGAATTATACTAAGCTTATTAAACTAATAATTTACAATATAATATACATAGTACATATCAATATTTAAAAGTGTATTTACATTTTCATTAGTTTACTAAGTATACAGGTCTTGTGCTATCAATAAAGGTACAAGATTATACAACAGGCTACCAGAAAATATTCAACAAATGAAGAGCCTTATACATTTAAAAAGGGAGTAAAACTCTTTTTACTGCAACATTCATTTTATTCTGTAAATGAGTTTTTAAATGTTAATTAGTTTTAAGTGATTGTAAATAATGACAATAGCCATTAATATAATTTTTATACTAGGACGTGTCTGATATCAATCAAAAGGACAAATGAATTAAATTGAATTAAATTATGAAGTAGAGTAAACTCCACATTTGTGAACAATTACTTTTATATAGAATTTCTCTATGGTCTTTATATAGTTTATATTTATTTGCTTTTTCTATTTTAGACTGTTGTTGGATCCTGTATCTGTTACAGTTTTTAGTCTTATGTAACTTTTTATATTTATCTTTGTATCTTGAACTGACGTGTCCTATAACATATGTATTATGTTCCAAAGGATGAAATAAGTACAATACAATATACCTAACTTATTAATGGCTCAAAAACTAATAATATACTTACTTAAAACTTAATTATATTTACATTTCATTTAGCTAAGAATTCCTCTAAAGAGTGAAATACATTTTTAATTAAATAAGTTTGAAGAGCAGTTTTAAATTCTTTATAATTCTCACATTGTTTTATCTCAGCTGGCAGCCTATTGTACAACTTTGCACCAGCATAAGTAGGCAGCTTTTCAAATAGTTCAAGTCTATGTGTAGTAATGGCAAGGCTACTTTTGTTTCTTGTGTTATGATGGTGGCATTGGAAATTTGTATGTCATCATATCTAAAATAGTTTTATATATATACAGGCTTGGTAATGTCATCATTTTTTTGTTCTCTGAAGGCTCCCTTACATGTATCCAATTTTTTTTTAAGTTTGACAGGTACCGCACTGCATGTTTCTGTAGTATAAATATTTTATTTAAGTTTAATTTTGATGTGTTGCCCCAAACTTCTATGCCATAAGATATAAGAGTGTGTATTAGTGAGAAATAAATAATTCGAGCAGTTGCTGTGGGAACATATTTAATTAAGCATTTTAGTAAGAATATATTTTTACTAAGTTTAATTGATAATTTGTCTATGTGTGGAGTAAAGGAAAGTGTCTTGTCCAATGTGATACCAAGTAGCTGCACTATGTCAGTACTATTTACTAACTGATCATTAATGTACAGTTGGAGTGGGACGTTAACATCACCTAGTCAAACAAAATCAATGGGTGTATTTGAAGTATCAGAACAAAATATTTTAGAAGAAATTGATAAGCTTAAGCCTAAAAAATCAATGGGTTTGGACGAGTTCTCTAACAAAATTGTAAAATATATTAAACATGAGATTTCTAAAGTAATGGCACATATTACAAATGCTTCATTAATTCAAGGCATTTTTCCAGATAGGCTAAAAGAAGTAATTGTAAGACCACTATATAAACAAAAGGGAAGTAAGACAAATGTAGTAAATTATAGGCCTGTAACTTTATGCTCCACGTTTTCAAAAATCATAGAGGGTGTGTTCCTAAAACAATTACAAATATACTTTAAAAAACTTAACATATTATCAGAATGGCAATTTGGATTCCAAGAAAAGAAATCAACAATAAATGCAATAAATAAAGTAAATAGTATTATAATTAATGCATTAAATAACCATGAATGAGTAATAGCTATATTTTTAGATTTATTAAAAGTATTTGATTGTGTGGATATAGATATACTTACAAATAAATTAAAAAATCATGGGGTTCGAGGATTAGCTCAAAAGTGGATAGTATCATATTTGAAAAACAAAACCCAGTGTGTGGAAATAAACCATAGAAATGGCTTGGGTATAATAAAGAAAGTTAGATCATATTTTCAATCAGTTAAACAAGGAGTACCATAGGGTTCTAAACTAGGACCATTTTTATTTTTAGCCTATGTGATGATATATTTGAAATAATACTAAGAAATGGAGGTTTGGGAATTGGATATGCAGATGACATGAGAATAATAATTAGAGGCAAGTCAGCAATGGAGGTGGAAAAGAAAGCAATGAAATCAATTAAAATAATAAAACAGCACTATTTAAACCTAAATATGATTCTAAACACATACAAAACAGCATGGATAAATTTTGAATTAGGAAATTATAGTAAAAGTGATATAAACATTACAATAGATGGTGAAACAATACCGGAAGTTCAGCACACTAAAATTTTAGGCGTAATAATAGACAAACAATTAAACTGGAAGCCATATATATCCCATATAACTAAAAAGTTAAATAAAGGTATATTTATAATGAAACAAGTAGGAAAAAATATGGATTATGAAACTTTAAAACAAGTATACTATGCATTTATTAGCTCACACATAAAATATGGGATAACTTTATGGGGAAACATCACAGCAACAGAAGTAAAAAAAGTATTCAAACTACAAAAAAAAAAAAAAAAAAAAAAAAAAAGCAATTTGAATAATGGCAAAAATAAATAGCAGACAGACATGCAAATTAAAGTTTAAAGGGTTTGGTATTTTAACTGTTCCATGCATATATATGTGAAATAATAAAAATTATTTTACAAGGAAAAGAAGAACCAAAAAATCATGGTATACATAATTATACTTTAAGAAATAATTACGACTATTTTAGATCAGTGTATAGGGGAACTCTAAACAACCGCTGCAATAAAAGCATGAGTAAAGAACTATATAATAAGTTACCAGAAGAAATTAAAATAATTAATAAAATGGAATATAAACTGAAGGCAATAAAAACATTCTTAATAACAAATGCATTCTATAGTTTGGAAGAATTTAAGTATAGATATATGTAAAAGGATAAAACTATGTATGTATATATGTATATAAAATTGGAATTGACGTGTCCTTGAAATCATTGTATTCAAAGGATGAATAAAAGTATCTTATCTTACCAAAAAAGCTTAATACAATATGTGGAAGAATTTTATCAAACATATTTTTAACAACTTTATGTTAGTTGGTCAGAATCTGCATACTTTGTGCAGCCTGGATTTTTACATTTATTTTTTATATGCTAATGATTCTAAGAATGTTACAGATCCAAAAATAACATCAAAGAAGTAACAATAAAACTGAATAAAATAACTAGCTAATGGAACAATGAATACTATTTGCTGCTAGACATCACATTTAAACAACTTGGACTTACAGTGCAGACCAAATGTCACCTACAGAGTTTGTAAACACACCCTCAGTAAAGCCCTATAATGGGAGAACGAACACTCTACATCACACAATGTCAACCTTGTTTTTTGAAGAGGGGAATGTCATAAACAAAGACATTTTCAGGTTCACCTCTGTGTTTGTCTTTCACTCACTTGACAGAGAATTGGTTACCATGACAGATTTTGTCATATGTGTTCTCTGTAGCGTGTGAAGAAGTTTTATTTCTTTGTTTTATGTAGCGCTGTTAAATACAACTGTAAGTATATTTCAATAGAATTAGCAGTAGTGTTTTACGTAGATTACTATTTAGTGGTGACAAATAGGAAATTGTTGTGAAGTTTTAAGTTATCAGCAAAAGTGTGTGAATTGCATACTTTGTCCATGTTAGACTAACATTTCACGTGGTGTGGGCCAGGGAACGTCTGAGTGGAGAGGGTAAGCTGTAGTGTGAGCAGGACCTATGTGTGACTGTACAACAGAAAGAGTACTGAAGAGTAGCCTTAGTTCTTTGAGTCATTATTCTCTCTTATTTTACTGAAAATTATTATTTGTTACTTCCGTCTCCTTGAAACTCATGCCTCTCCACTGTAAGTGAGATTTCGTGATAAATTCTGGATGAGCTGCAGTACTGATGAAAATGCTTGTACAATATACAATCACTTTAAGCCAGGTATCTCAAATGTAGGAGACAATGGAAGATTCGTATTAATATTTTTGGAAGTATCAGATAATAATGGCGCCTTTACAGAAATGTATTTTACAACTGGAGAATGGCACCTTCACATTAGGATAAGGGGTTCAAACGGCTTCATATGATCAATGTGGAGTATGAATGACACAATTTACATGTATCATATTTAAGAAACTTAGACCTTTGGCAACCGACAGAGAGGGCTCAGGCAGTTTCCTCTTTGGCCTGTATTCGGGATGTCCGAGTTTGATTCCTGTGGCTGACCAACCTGACCCATTACTTTTTTCCTCCTCTGGTGAATCGTCTACGAACATCAGTAGGGTGAATGTTTCCATCTAATCTTTGTTTCATATAACCTTGCCCCGCTGAAATGTATCTCTCCAAGTTCAACTGCCATCCCCCTCACCCTTATTGGCTAATGCTTTCGCGCCATAGGCCATAGGCAGTGCCTTCCCGCCACATTTAAACGTGCAGTAAACGTCATAATAATAGCCGGGAAGATAAATAAAATCATACAAATAAAGATGTGAAGGCATGTAAAAATACAAGTTTATAATGAACTGAGCAAGTTGAAACTGAATGACTGAGCAATGAAACTGAAAGAGTTTATAATGAAAGGCCTTTGGCCTTTTCCACTGGTTTTTTTTAAACCACCACACATACCTTTCAAAACTGCTTGTCTTTCAGTCTTTAAAGTCGCGTCACGCCATACCTTACTTTTCGTGTGTTCTTCGTGTATATTTTGCGATTTGTATCTCGGTACAGTCTGATTATCCTTAAATAACGTCTTCGCCACACAGCAATATCGCCTCTGTTTTTAGCACATTTTTCTTGCCTCTTTTTTCATTCACAAACCCCAACTGTATAAGCAATCTGCTGAAATTTGGTAAATCTGCATACTAATTTACAGCAGACGAAATGTTACTTATGTTAGGGAGTTTGTTTCTAAAGAAAAAACTATGCACATGACGATGCACAACACTTTTCACATATTTTCTCTGAGCACGCACTTTTGTTTATTCCTGCTTTTGCCTGGAGTGGTAAGTTTTACTGTTTTCTCAATTTCACATCGCGATGTTCCTACGGGTCTAACACTCACACCTGTAACTTCAGAGCACAGCTGTTCGACTTCTCTCACTGACAAAGACGGATTCTTCTCTGTGAGTGCATTAAACACATGCACCACATTCTTTTTTCGCCTGTTTGTAAAGAATTATCCTTGCGATACTTCAGCGAAAAACTGGCGGTAGACTCTGCCATTACACATATAATAAGTACACGTGCAATAATCAATCAATAAAATAATTTTCCTCGCGCACTGGGTGCGACACACCGTCGAATGGCGATATATGACTAATCCAGTTCAAAACAAGGTCAGTGATAAAAGTTATATAAACAAATGTCACCACTACCGCTAAATCACGTGCTATCGTGCCATGTGCTTGAGTTAAAGGAACCTCCCCTTTACTTCGTTTAAGAATTAACATGCATTTCAGATAAATCAACTCTGTTGCGTAATATGTTTAATTAAAATAGTTACGAAAATATAAGTTTGACAATTCTCTTCCAACATATAAAGATATATCACCATGTTAAATAACGAACTAATTTTTACCGCACGACAGTCTATACTACAATAGTAGCCAATGAGAGGTGATTAGGTCACGTGACCGTTAAGAGATGCGGGGCAAGCTTATGTGAAACAAGGTATAAATAAAATATATAAACCTGCCCTCCTGACTCCTTGGGATGGGCGCTCTCTGTCTCCTCTTGCTTTATCCTTCCTCTCGGAGGAGGCCGTGCAGTCACTGAGTGGCTGAGTGATTAGACTGCTGAACTCTCACCAAGGCAGCCCAGGTTCGATCCCAGTCGACCACAAAGTGAGATTTGTGGTGGACATCACAGCACTGAGGCGGGTTTTCTCCAGTATCTCTGGTTTCCCTCACCATCTCATTCCACTGGTGCTCCATCTTCATCTCATGCATCATCAGTGTCACCGCCAGTGGTGCCGCATGCAGTAAAAGTGGATGTTAAACACTACACATTTAAAATACTATTGCTAATCCTATCGAAATATACTTAGTTGTTTTAAAATCACTATATAAAACAAAAGAATTTAACTTTTCTTCACACGCTACAGTGACTTCAGGTAACAAAATCTGTAGCGCTTCGTAACTACCAAAGAGTTGTGACCGCTTCTGGAAACCTACGAAACATGATATTCAAAGTTATGAATGCGTAATTACAGTATTGAATGAGCTCGCGGAACTGGTCATTTGATAAATTGTCCACAGCACTGTAGATGCTTGCAACATGTATCCAGGGCAAATAAAATATTTTTTGGGATGAATTTATTTGTTTTTCTTTTTTCTTCCTGAGATTCTTGGGGAAGCAGCACTCCCAGTGCTTTTTTGAATGCTTCACAAGAGCTCATCAAAACAGTGTAATAAACCTAGGAATCACGTTTTTTAATAAACTGCCTATAGCCAATAAAACCACTTGCAATTTTTTAGCATTTAGAAAGTCAGTTTTGGCA
Source organism: Mantis religiosa (assembly GCA_030765055.1). Classification (NCBI taxonomy): domain Eukaryota; kingdom Metazoa; phylum Arthropoda; class Insecta; order Mantodea; family Mantidae; genus Mantis; species Mantis religiosa. The sequence continues at coordinate 1,423,009 of CM060952.1, forward strand.
TACTTGCCAGACCACTGTTTTTATTCTGTTAGTGAATTTATGGAAAGTTTATAATATTGTTACATTTCTGAATTAATTGTGTATATTATAAGAATTCAAAACTTGCTAAATGGTCTCCATTTACTGTCAAACAAAACCAAAGTCTGTCTTTGAAATTAATTCAGTGTTTCCAGCAACACTGTTTGCCTGATCAGCTACATTTCTTGTCCAATTCTTCGCTTTAACTCTTCAATATCTCTTGGTCGGTCCTTGTAAACCCTCCACCTCAAATATTCCCACAAGAAAAAGTCTAACGTGTTCAGGTCAGGAGATCTTGACAGTATTTCAATTTATTGTCTTTCTGTAAGTTGTGCCACGACTAATTACCTTCAGGAAGATTTTGCAATGAAGTAAGCATTGTTGTCCTTATTAACTTAGTGTTTGTATCTGTTCAATCCAAAGCCACATATTGAAGTAGCCTACTGCATTGTTTAACTCAAAACCTACTCAATTTGAAGTAACAATGCATCTTCTTTGCTCAGTACACACGCAATAAGGTTCTAATAAATTTAAATTGCAGTTTGAAAGGGTATTTGTTTGTATGTTCTGAGACTTGTGGACTGGAGAAGTGCAGAAAAAAGAAATATGGCCATTTAACAAAAACAAAACTAATCTCACTTCCTTTATTTGCAATGATAGTAATGTGAGGGATTGTGATATCCTACAGATTTTGTAAAAAATATCACTTTATAGAGTTGCAACAGCAGAGTTACAGTCATTGTTGCATACTTTTTACTCACTTGATATATTTAATTACAGGATAATTAAATATACAAGATTTAAAAGTCACTTTGTGTCTAAAAGTTATAAGAATATTTAAAGAACAATAAGAGGTTTACACAGAAAATGAAGCTAGTTACAGTGGAGTAATAAATATTATACAAATAAAAATATTTAGTAATTATCTTCCACTTATCTTAAGAAGTTGATGACAATATTTCTATCTTCTTTATACAAGATTAATTTAATGAGATGTGGGCAAATGCTCATGAAATTAATCTCGTATAAAGAAGATAGAGATATTGTCATCAACTTCTTAAGATAAGTGGAAGATAATTACTAAATATTTTTATTTGTATAATATTAATAGGTTTATTTGTCACTTGCTTTCAAAACAATAAACAATGAAACAAAATGTACGTACTTAATTCCTTCCATCATTAATTTCTTTTATTAATGTGGGCCATGACAGGTTCAAATCATCAAAAGAAAAACAGATATAAACTTCTAAAAAATAAACCAACCACAAATAATTTTTATATTAGATATAAACTTTTTCTGATTTTGATGTTTTAGCTAATAACAGTATTTACGATATAGAATAAAAAGAAGTATTTCAGAAAGTGGAGTGCCACTGTTACTAAAATAAGGCAAGTGAGTCAACCACAGAACTAACGATAGGGGAGAGGTTCCCAGAAACTAGTCTTCATCAAAAAACTTGTAAGTGGAGAAAAGTATATACAAGGTTGACTCACTTGCCTTATTTTAGTAAGTATTTACGATGTTACTCATAGTTTGTTTTGATGGTGCACGACATTCAAGAAAGTCAAATGCGTAAATACAGTATTGAATGAGGCTGTGGAGCTGGTCACTCGAATCTAAGCAGTTGTCAAATTGTCCACAGCACCACGAATGTTCACAAATAAATGTTGAAAATGTACCCAGAACATATAAACTATTTTTTGGCATGTATTTTGTGTTTTATGTTTTTCTCCTGAAATTCTTGGGGCAGCAGCACTTCATTGAATGCTTTGTCATTGGAAAATTCAATGGGATATTTTGAGTTTCTGATATTCTGCTTGATATCATAAGCTACATCTCCTATTTATTGTTCTTAATTCAATTTTTAATGACTAAATCTTTGCTGCCAGTTTCTTTCTTTGTGTGTAACGTTGACTCCAAAATAATGACCACCAGTAATCTTTGTAAAAATGTACTGCTTCTTGATATGTGGTAACTTGTCCTTCAGCATCATCCTGCAACAAATAACAATCAAATTATATTGTAAATATAAATAGTATTCAACAATCAAGGTTCGGGTTGGCTGTAATATCATAAAACTTGATATGGTTGGTTGCTAATGCTCATGGAGTTGGAGAATTTCCATTTTCCTTCTGGCCTCCCAATAACGTGTGACTAGTTGTGCTGTCAGTTCTCCATCTGTTTTTGTCAGGGCACTACACTGGAGCAGATGATCTCCGTCCATCAATGAGTTCAGGTACCTACAGTGGGGATTGTCCCTACACAGTGTGCAGGTCGGGGATTAAAAAAATATTAATCCTGTGTAGATGAGCGGCCAAACAGTCGTGGCCAGTAATCAGTCGGAAGATGGCAACAATACTGCTTCTTGGGTAGTCTGGGATGGGATTTTTACTTCCTTGTAGAATTCTCCATTGCTTGTTGGTACTTTTTTCTTTGTATTCTTCTTTCCAGAATAAGTTGATTCTATTGTTTACATGTAGTTTTGATGTGTGAAATGAGGTTTTTTGGTGGCAGCTTTGTTTTATTATAAAACTTGTTATGGTTTGTGTTAATATTCCAAACAAAGTCGTTAACATCTCCAAGAATTAAAAAGTGTCATTTAAAGTTGTACTAATGTACTGCTCAAGTGTGAGCAATAAGAAAGGGAATATTACAATGTCGTAGTAAAGATTATTTGGTTTGACTCTTAACAACAGACTATACACATGTGTTACAACATTAACTTTTATTTTTGTATTTTCAGAATATTTTTAAAATCAATGTGATTTTAGTGATTGTTGGTTTTATTTAACTTCACCTTTCCTAGCCAACCTCTTTATGAGCTACTTTGAAACACATATTACATCATCCTTCCCATACATCTTCAAATACTGGTATAGGTATGTTGATGATATTTTTGCCATTGTTCCACACAAATTCATACAAGATTCCTTAAAACTATTGAACATACAGAATAGAGCAATAAATTTCACTATAGAGATAGAAAAAGATGGCTACTTACCTTTCTTAGATCTGAAGATAATCCATGAATTAAATAACATATATTTTGTCATCTACAGGAAGCCAACACAAACAGATAATTACATCAAGAATGATAGCTACAACCCTACACCCCACAAACATGCAGTTTTGGACAGCTTAGCATATAGACTAGTCAACATCCCATTGAAAAAGAATGAATACAACAAAGAATATAACCACATGGTTAACATAGCTACAATTAATGGATACAGTAAACAATTAATAGATAAGAAAATTTGGAAATTCAGGAAACAGAAACACATATTGGATACCTCAAAATTATATATACAAAATCAACTGCTCAGACTGCAATAAATTTTACATAGGAAAAACCAAAAGAAGTTTACATATTAGGTTACAGGAACGTATGAGATGCATGAAATACAAACAAATAGAAAAATCAGCAATAGCTGAAAACTCAGAATAGCCTGAATAGCCTGAAAACTCTCTTTGCAAGTTCATCTCACAGACAACAGATACCGCCACAGACAACCAGCTCACTTCAAGAAACCACAGATCCAACCAGTCGGATAACTGCTGATGATGGGGACACAACATTCTCCGAAACATGTCCAAGTAAAGATAATTTAAGTGATGTTTGTTTTTGAATTACCGACTCATTACTTTCAAATAAAATAAACCTGTTTTATACCATTGTTATCAAAAGGTAAATCCATTGAAATCATCAGGATCACAAAGGAATTCAATTAATTTTGTGTCTATTCAATTTTCATTCACGAATTTGCAAACACAAATTATAAAGAAGCTATCCAAGGATTCTCCAATATTTGACAACAACTGCCTGTGGTCAAATATTTATTGTGTTATAATGCATTCAGAAATTAATTTTGTGTCTAATCTTTGAAAGATATATCATCATGCTACATAAAATTTCCATCTTGATAACAAACGATACATGTTATTTAATAAAATATGGTAAATGAAATATCTCTGAAGGCTTTGGTAAGGAGTGGAATACCTTTCTACTTTATAATGCTTTTGTTTGTTGAAAATAAAAGAAGGTCTATGTGTTCCATAAAAGTTTATGTGTGTACTTTTATATCTAGTTAACACCCCAGTCCATTAACACTTTAGGTTCCTTTCTCACCTTTTAAACCTTTCTTGGACTTAACACAAATATTTCTAAACCAAAATTAGCCAAATCGGTTCAGCTGTTTTCGAGTTTTTGTGAAACTAACAAACGTCAATTCAATATATATATATATATATATATATATTAGTGTCTGTGTTTAAGAATTTACTTAATTTACTTATTTAATTTCATTACTTCAAGATTAATAAATGCCAGAAAGTTGAAATAATGTACTTTATTATAAATGCATATCTTACAGTTTTAAGATAATGTTTAGTGGATAGATGTATGCATATAAATCCGAGCTCTAGTAATCAAGTATGCAATGTCTGTTTTGTTTCATCCCAAAAACCACAATATACTTAATAAATAATCACACCACGAAAATTCATATGGATACCTTCCTTTGCATTCATTGATACAATCATTTTATAATTATTTCCAGCATAAAGTATTGTGTAGCTATCAAATTGTGTAATCATGTCACATACATGTTCTCTGACATAAAACATTTGTCATTTAATCTCAGAAACTATTTGTAGTTGGTTTATTAATACTCGTCACTTACTTGTCATTTGTCACATTTGTTATTTGTTTTAGCAATTGAAAAAACGAAATTACAAAAGATATACTAAAAATGCAACCATGGGGTAAATCTAAGATTATGGGAAAATGGCAATGTGACAGGTTTACTGTAACATGTAACTCCTTGGGAGTGGCTAGCATACCGAACCATCAAATGTGATTGGCTGTATCAACTTATGATTCAACCTTTCAATTTGTAATTGTTTGGTGTTGTATGTACAAACAACCATTTTGAGTATTAATTTTTAGATGAGTCGTATTTATTATACATCTGCTTCACTTTCGTACCTATTTTGAGGACATGTTTCGCAAATCATCGTTTGCATCTTCTGCTCTTATGCGACAGTCGCATAAGAGCAGAAGATGCAAACGATGATTTGCGAAACATGTCCTCAAAATAGGTACGAAAGTGAAGCAGATGTGTAATAAATACGACTCATCTAAAAATTAATAATTATTTCGCTTCACTGTGGTGTTCCAATACAATTAAATCTCGAACCATTTTGAGTTTTGTTAAAAAGAGGTTTCTCTGACGGATTTTCACCAGAAACAAATCAGAGAGGTAACTATTGGTTTTGTTATCTCTTCTTGAATATATCACCCTCTGCAATTCATTTGGATAAGATTCATAGCAATGAGGTAAACGTTAGGTAAGTTTAATAGGTTATACGAAGGTCGGCTGATAAGTCCTGGGCCCCACTGGGGCCAGTTTGATAGATAGCATCATATAGCTTAACTCTAGACTAGCTTGTAGCTATAGTTACAGGTCAATAGCTTGTCTAGTTTTTGAATGACAGCATTTTAAAGAAGGCAAGTGTACAGGTTTCATGAAAACGGATTTGGAAAAACTAGCAGTGATTAAATACTTCCATTTGAAAGGCTTAATGCCCAAAGAAATCAGGAGAAAATGGACAGTATATTGAAAGACTGTCCCTTCATATACAATGATTAAAAGGTGAGTTGTAGAGCTTAAAATGGGACGTACGAGCACTAGTGATGAGTCTCGCTCTGGACGTCCTGTGGAAGTCACAACTCCAGAGATCACTGAAAAAATTCATCATTTAGTACTGGAAGACCACAGATTAAAGTTGTTTGAGATAAAAGAGACTGTAAACATATCAAAAGGACATGCAGGTAGTGTTTTGGGCTTTTACAAGGTCTGTGCAGGATGAGTACCACATTTGCTTACACCTGATCAAAAGTTGCAAAGAAAAACTGTCTCTGTTAAGAATTTGGAGCTCTACCGCAAAAATCCCAGTGAATTTTTGAAACAACTTATTACCATGGATGAAACTTGGATACGTCACTACACTCCAGAAAATAAATCACAGTCAAAACAGTGGATTGCACCAGGTGAACCAACTCCAAAAAAGGCAAAGTAAATTTTGTCAGCTAACAAGGTTATGGCGAGTGTTTTCTGGGATGCATAGGGAATTATTTTTATTGATTACTTGGAAAAGAGTAAAAGTATCACTGGTGACTACTACACAAGCTTACTACAACTACAGAGATGGTTTAACTAAATTAGAACATCGATATGACAAATGTTTCCTTTCTGGAGATTACATGAGATTCTGGACAAATGCCTTTCTGGAGATTATGTTGAGAAATAAGAAAAAGAAAAAAAAAATTGATATTTTGTTTACTGTGAGGCCCGGGACTTATCAACTCACCCACGTAAATAAAACTGTCAAACAAATGTTGGTGTTTGAAAAAAGTCTTCTTAATTGGTTTTTAACCCTGCTACTTATATTTTTATTTTTGAGGACCAATTTTGTAAGCTGTTGCTCCCATTAGCAACCTCAAAGGGCCGACTCTCTTCTGTTGATATCCCACCAGTCGATAATTTAATAAAGAAGTTCATAGCTCCAAGTGTAAGGACTATGATACAATGAAGCACAAAATTAATATAATTTTGAGTCGAACTATTCCTCAATGCTCATATATTGCTAGTATTTACCTAGAATGTGTTTCGTTAGGAGCTTCCTAACATCATCAGCTGTTGTCGACTAATGGACATTGGTTGATGAACTCATTGGAGGCGACAGGTGCATCTCTGTCAGTATCTTGATGAACTTGAAGTTTGGGTTTTCATCAAAGGTAGGGAGGAATCAAACTGCTACCACACCCAGCATGCAGCCCTGGTCTTGCACCATCAGATTATCATCTTTTTTGATCCAGGGCTAATTTTCTATGTGGAAGAAATTGTTACACTGAAGCAGTGCAAGTGAGTGTCACCAAATTTTTCACATCAGAAACCAGAGACTGGTACCATTGTGGGATACTAAACCTCACTGAATGATGGCTCAAGACAATAGAATCTAATTGTCTATACTTTGGAAATTAGTTCATTGCTTGTCAGATCACATTTCACATAATTTCTTTTCATTAAAAATGACATTATGAGACAGTATCCATAAAAACCGACTTGCAATTAAACATGTAAGTTGCAGTAATGTTCCAAAGGAGAATAAAACCATCTGCTCGAATTTATGTGTTCATTAATGAGAGTCATTAACAAGAGTATTTTAGGCAGTTATCCTACATAGATATAAAATTATTATCTGTTCTGGTGTGTATAAGCCACGGCACAACAATTATGTTACCATAAATTTCCATCAGCAAAAATGTAAACATTTTTGGGGGAGAGTTGAGTTGATGCTGCAGCTATTGACAGTGTATATGCTCCCATGTTCTCAAAGACAATATAATCACCAGCATTCATCACTGGAAGTGGCACATTCTTCTTTATCTCATGAAGAATGTCACAAGAAAAACCCAAAATGGTTGAAGGTACCAGCTCTTCTGCACCATCCTGTAGGTCAAAAATGAAATGTTATATTAACAAAGAAGCTAAATAATTTGTTGTAAATAGCTGAAATCTCAGACAGCACCAAGCTATCTGAAATACTTGCTATTAAACAATTCATCAATTATTTTTAAATAACAGTTTTATCTCAAATCAAATAAAAAAGTCATTTAGTAAACTGTATCAAAAGTCTCCATTCTTCTTGATATTTACGAGACCTTCAGATATACAGGGTGTTAGGGTCATGGGTGGGCAGATTTCGTGAGCTGCGACATTCAGAGTCCCATTACAATTTCATCTATCTTGAAAAATAAAGGAAATAATTGAACATAATGACTTTATGGTTCATGGAACTTCCATGCAAATACAGTCACCGTAAAAATTATAGCACCTTTCAAAAGTACGTATGTTGTAACCCACTACACATAAAGTAATTCGTCTTAAGCAGGTTATTTATGCAAACGGTTCCCAAAAGCTATTTCCATTTCCAGCAGAGTATAATTTTACATAACAAATAGCTCCATTTCAAAATTTATTTTCCATCTTTCCAGGTTTCCGGCATAAGGGCTCCGTTCTAGGCAGGTTTTACTTTATTTTTGTTTTGGTGTGTGGTTAGGCATATGTTCACAGCTACAACTGATGGCCAGCACTTGAAAGCCTGTCTGCCACGTGCCTGTGTGTTTATCAGGTACTGCCAGTAACAAGGGGTGGGGTGCTTTTGTTTTTAGCTGTTCATTCGCATTTAAGCTACGTAAAAGCTACGCACAGGTTGATTAATGATAACAATTTCTAATAGTAATTATGGAAATACCTCATTGAGGTATATCGTGTAAAATTAAATCAAAGCACATAGGTATTTGCTGAACAGGAAATTTATTACAATTGTCGGCTGATTCACAACTCCAGAGAGCATTGAAAAATTATTGTTTAGTACTGCAAGACCGCAGATTAAGGTTGTCTGAGATAGCAGATGCTGTAAACATATCAAAAGAACGTGCAGGTAATATTTTAAGTAATGTTCTGGGGTTTCACAAAGTCTGTTAAAGATGGGTGCTACATTTGTTGACATCTGATCAAAAGTTACAAAGAAAAACTGTTTCTGTTAAGAAACTGGAGCTCCATCATAAAAATCCCAGTGGATTTTTGAGACGGCTTATTACCATGGATGAAACATCACTACACTCCTGAAAGTAAATCAGTCAAAACAGTGGATTGCGCCAGGTGAACCAACTCCAAAAAAGCAAAGTCAATTTTAAAGCTCTCATCAATTTTATTTTTTATTTATAGAATCATGCACTTTAGAGGAAAATGGTCAGGAAGTCTGTGCAGTCATAACCCTAACACCTTGTACATTAAGCTAATGTTTATATCAGGCGTCCTCAATCATTGTATCATCAAAACTGCCTACTTGATGACACATTTTGTTATTCAGATTTCTATTTAAGCTTACAAAAGACATAAATGTCTTATTCAGATTATGACAGAAAACTCAAATTAACCCTAAATTTCAAGATGTATGTATATGTATAGGGTTGTAAGCCGTAATAGTGACAATCAGACTACCACTTTAGCTAAATAGCAACCTAGCCACTGGCACAGTCTAAATACTACCAACTTAACAGAAATAATGACATAATATATCACAAAATACAAAGTTTTTGTCAAACGTGCTAACTGCCAGGATCACATCAATGCTGTCGGTGTACCAGAATTTTATCCTATAGGAGTTATGTTACATGACAGTAAATCTACTGAACTAAAAGTATAAACTTGAAAGAAGCGTAGGGACAATGAAGCACAGATTAGCACAAAAGTGAATCGAGGAGATATTGACACATTGCTTCACTCACATTGTTTATTCACAGGACATGTTTCAAGAGCTTTTGCTCTTATCATCAGCTGATACTCGACTAGTGCAAGTTGTAGTGGTTTCCTCTTTCTCCGTATTGTCAATAGATGGCGTGATGTACTTGTCAAAGATGTCCGGTGGTGGAGTTTCAAAATTCATGACTCTATGACGATTTTTGTTAATGAAGATTTTTTCCCATACGGAAAGGTCTATGGGGTGATTAACATATTTTATTAGAGATGTTTCCAAGTTGATGTCATGTCTAGTATTCAAAAAATGAAAAGCCACTGCTGATTTTTCTGTTTCACCATTTTTAATGTTTCTCATATGTTCTTTAGTTCTGATGTTAATATTTCTTTTTGTTTTTCCTATATAAATTTTAGGGCAAGTTTCACATTTGATCTCATAGATTCCTGGTTTTTCTTTGGTAGTGATTGAATTTTTGGGAGGGTCTTTTAACAAGTTTCTGATATTAAACCTATTTTGAGGTGCAAGAATTATGTTGTGTTTTGAGAAGATTTTTTGGAATTTATTATAGGCTGATGGATGGAAGGTGAATTTTTTTTAAATTTTTTCTCTATTTCTCTTGTAGGTTCTAGGGTGGTGGTTTCTTTTATTTTCTTAGCTTTGTTGAGTCTGTTAATTGTTTTGTCTACTAAATTTGGGTTGAAACCGTTGGATATAGCTACTTTTTTATGTGTAGGTATTCTTCTTGATAATTTCATTTCATTTCATTTTATTTCATCCTTGTGTTAAAAGTACATAGGATACGTCACATACATAATTTAATTACAAAATTTAATTACAAGGATACGTCACATACATAATTTAATTACAAGGTTTAATTACAAAGTTTATTTACAAATCTGTTTCTCTCAAATTTCACATACCTGTAAAACACATCTACACTCATTTACACATTTTGTTTACACATTAGCAGGAGCTAATCTTCTATGATAAAAAGTTCAAAAGAATGATACAAAGAAAAAGACTTCGTTGTACTTAAATTCTTCAGTATTGTAGAAAGCATTTTCTAGTAAATAGTTCTTAATGGTTTTTATTTGTATCTCTCTTTGTTTCAAGTCTTTTATTTCCTTGGGTAAAGCATTATAATGTTCTTTTCCTATACTTTTTATTGAACGATTATTTAATGTTCCCCTGAGTGAAGTTCTGTAATAATCGTGTTTATTTCTAACATTATAGCTATGCATGTGATTGTTTTTAGCAATTTTTCCATTTAGTAGAACATGCGTGATGCTTTCATAAATGTAGATACATGGAACTGTTAAGATTTTGTATTTTTGAACCAGTCCCTACAATGTGTCTTTTTTCTATTTGCCCTTTTTTGTAATTTGAATATTTTTAGTACTTCCTTAGCTGTAGTGTTCCCCCATAGTATTATGCCGTATTTTATATACGAATAAATGAAAGCATAGTCTACCTGCTTCAGCGTTTTATTATCGATGTTATCCTTAACCTGTTTCTTAATGTATAAACCCTTATTTATCTTTCTTGTTATGTACATTGTATGTGGTTGCCAATTAAGATTTCTGTCTATAAGCACTCCTAGGAAATTTGTGACTTGTGCCTCAGGAATACTTTCCCCATCTACCTTGAGATCAATGTGATCTGCATGTTTTTCTTTTAGCGTGAAATTTATCCATGATGTCTTTTTTATGTTTAATACCAGATCCAGATTTGAAAAGTAGTCTTTTAATATTTTTATGATACTGTTTGCCTTGTTTTCTACACCTTTAGTAGTGGGATCTGTAACTATTATTGTTGTATCATCTGCATAGCCAATTGCTGTACCTCCATTGTTTGCTACTATTTCAAAAAGATCATTTATATAAACTAGAAATAGAAAAGGACACAATTTCGAGCCTTGCGGAACTCCTTGTTTAATTGTTTCAAATTTTGATCTTACTTTATTTACCATACCCTTTTCATTTTTGTAGTTTATTTCTACGCACTGCTGTCTGTTTTCTAGATATGATGCAATCCACTTTTGTGCAATGCCTCGAACCCCATATTTTTCTAGCTTATTTTCAAGGATGTTTAGATTTACACAGTCAAAAGCTTTAGACAGATCCAGAAATATGGCGACTACAAATTCACGATTATGGAGTGCATTAATAATTTTATCATTTGCTTTATCTATCGCATTTATTGCTGATTTATGTTTTTGAAATCCATATTGTAGCTCTGCTAAGATTTTCTGTTTTTCAAAATATCCTTGTAGTTGTTTCAAAAACACAGCCTTCATCACTTTTGATATTGCAGAACATAATGTGATTGGTCTGTAGTTTTCTATATTGCATTTGCTTTCTTTTTGTTTGTATATTGGTCTAACAATCGCTCCTTTTAATGTATCTGGAAATACTCCATGCATCAGTGAAGTGTTTATTATATGAGTGAGAGCCTCAACAATTTCATATTTTATGTTCTTTAGCATTTCGTTTGATACTTCATCTAAGCCAACAGATTTTTTAAATTTTAGCTTATTTATTTCTCTTAAAACTTCCTCTTCTGTTGTTTTGAAGATTACCATAGAATTAATTTGGGAAAATTTTGATATTATTGTTGAGTTTAGAATTTTGGGCTTTGAATTTAGCTGTTTTGCAACATTTATATAGTAGTCATTGAATATATTACATATTTGTTTAGGATCTGTTATCTTATTATTTTTATGGTTTATTTCAATATTTTCTATTTGTTTAGTTTTGCTGTTTTTATGTATTTGGTTTAAAATTTTCCACACTGCTTTTGTTTTGTTTTCTGCTTTTTCAATTTGTTCCTTGTTATCATTCATTTTAGCCTGTGTAATTACTGTATTTAGTATTTTGTTACAATTTTCAATATAATTTAGAGATTTCTCACTCATATTTGGCTGTTTTATTGAATTTAAAAACCTCACCCTATTGCATGATTGTTTTATTCCTTTTGTCATCCATTTTGTGGAATCATTTACCTTACCACCTGAAATTATTTTGAAGCTTCTTAATGGCATCATTTTTTGTAGACCATTTTGCAGTATTATACTTAAAATGTTATATTTTTCATTTATACCATCAGTGTTATACACTTTTTCCCAGCTTACTTCTCTAAGATAATTTCTAAGGTTGTTTAAGCTTTCCTTGTTTATTTGTCGCCTATACTCAGAAGTAACTTGTGTGATATCTCTTTTAAAGTTTACTCTTAACAGTTGTCCTGAATGGTCACCTATCCCTGACTTAATGATTGATGTGCTCCATTTTGTTTCTGGTAAGTTAATAAAAGCATTGTCAATACAAGTTTCAGAATATTTTGTTACCCTTGTTGGCTCTTTTATACCAATTTTTAGATTATGCCTATTTAAGATTTCTGTAAGTGATGATTTATATACACTTTCCTTTATCATGTCAATGTTTAAATCTCCCATTAGTATTTTAATCTTTTTTTCGTTTATTTTGTTTAGTACATTTTCTATAATTTTAAGAAATAGATCTTTGTTTCCCCCAGGTGATCTATATACCCCAATTAGTACTATCCTGGCCTCTTTTAAAAATACTTCTATTGCTGCTAGTTCACATACTATTTCCTCACTAAAATTACTACAATCTACCTCTTTGAACTTGATATTATTTTCTACATAAATAGCCACACCTCCACTTTTGTGTTGCTGCCTACAAAAGTGTGACCCTAGTGTATAACCATGGTAATTATTTGCCACAATTTCCTCCGATTTTAGGCCATGTTCTGTTTGTATCATAATATTAGGCTTCAGATCTGTTATATTTAACTCTATCAGTGTCCGCTTGTTACTTACATACTGACAATTTTGATGAAATATTACCAAGTCATTGTTTTTCCTCTTTTGTACAATTTTGTCTACCTTTACATTTTTATAAGCTTTTACTTTGTTAGTAAAATTTTTTGTGTTTGGTTTCTCTATTTTACCTATTTTAACTTTTTCCTCAGTTTGTTTTAAATATATTTTGTCATCACCTAGGTCTGTTTTTAGTTTCCCTTATGCATATATTTATAGTATTTTCTATTAATTTACCTAATAAAAAGGATCCCTTTCTATTCAAATAAAGGCCATCCCTTCCCAGACAACTATCATCTAAAAATTTGTTTACATCTACAAAAACAGCCTTAAGTGTGTCACATGCCCAGCGTATCCCCTAATTTATATCATCAATATATGCTGTACTTTCATCTCTTCTTCTCACTATACCATTTATAACTACAGTTGCCAGTGGGAAATACTTTTTAGCATACCTTATTACATTATACACCTCTGCCATAACGTCATCTGGTCCTAGTGATTTGTGAATGTCATTTGTTCCTATGTGTAGCACTAATGCTTTTATTTTGTCCTTGCTTCCTTCCTGGTCTAGTTGATTTGGCAGATATTGTGCCTTCATACCCCTGAACACTTTAACTGCTGCATCACCTCTGTTTAGCACTACGTTTTTTAACATGGAGTCACCACTCACTAGAACACTTTTTCTTTCTTCTTTGTTCTCTGTCTTCTCTCTTCTTTCCCCGTATTGTATCTCCTGCTGTATCTTTGCCTGTTTGTTGTTTATCCATTTATACCGCGAATTTTTTCCGGCATTTACTTTCTTTATTTGATGGTTTTCAACATTTTCTGGTGGCTTTCCATCCTCCTCTTCTTTTTTCTCTTGACTTCTTAACCCTTCGTAACGGTTTTCCAAGGTGATGTAATTCCGGTTTGCTTCCCGAAATTTTGTGCACTTCTTCTGCACTATTTCAATGTATGCGCTTAGATTAGATTAGATTAGATTGATTTGCGTTCAGTAGGTTCACTTGTAGCCAGAAAAGGCTGTGAACATTGAACATGTCTAGAGGTATAAAGTTTAATAGCGTATATATGTACAAAAGTTAACATAAGACACATGTTATAGTACACAGGCAATATGAACAACAATATGGAAAACAAAGCAGGGATAATTATATTTGATACAAAATTAAACACTTTTTAAACCAGCTTTCACTTGGCTTATGCCAGTACGTCTCAACCTTTTTGCAATGGATACCATTCTTGTTATTTATTAAATACATATAGATTAAAAATAAACTTTCAGCTTGCATCAAATATTTATAAGTAATGATTTGTCATTGGAATAGTTAAATACTACTTATAGAGCTACAGAAGCATTATCAGGATAATTTGTCATTCAGATAATCTTGTACAGAATAAAAAGATTTTGAGCAAAGGTACTCTCTAACAGCTTTTTTAAAAGCACCGAAATTATCAACTTTTTCTTTAAGAACATTAGGAAGTGCGCCAAATATTTTGATAGTTTCATAATACACACCTTTCTGGAAGCAAGAAAGTTTAGCACTGGGATAATGGATATTATACTTTTGTCTTGAGAAAAAGAGAAAAAACTTTTTAAAAAATTCACCTTCCACCCATCAGCCTATAACAAATTCCAAAAAATCTTCTCAAAACACAACATAACTCTTGCACCTCAAAATAGGTTTAATATCAGAAATTTGTTAAAAGGCCCTCCCAAAAATTCAATCACTACCAAAGAAAAACCAGGAATCTATGAGATCAAATGTGAAACTTGCCCTAAAATTTATATAGGAAAAACAAAAAGAAATATTAACATCAGAACTAAAGAACATATGAGAAACATTAAAAATGGTGAAACAGAAAAATCAGCAGTGGCTTTTCATTTTTTGAATACTAGACATGACATCAATTTGGAAACATCTCTAATAAAATACGTTAATCACCCCATAGACCTTTCCGTATGGGAAAAAATCTTCATTAACAAAAATCGTCATAGAGTCATGAATTTTGAAACTCCACCACCGGACATCTTTGACAAGTACATCACGCCATCTATTGACAATACGTAGAAAAAAGAAACCACTACAACTTGCACTAGTCGAGTATCAGCTGAGGATAGGAGCAAGAGCTCTTGAAACATGTCCTGTGAATAAACAGTGTGAGTGAAGCAATATGTCAATATATTCTCGATTCACTTTTGTATTATCGAAGGACTTTTCCTAGAACAGCTCCAGAGCTTCTGTAGTAAATTTAATATTATATCACAGAATCAGTTCGGCTTTCAGAAAAAGAAATCAACAATACATGCAGTTAGTAAGGGAAATGATATAATTGTTAGAGCATTAGATAGAAAGGAGTTAGTGATAGCAATTTTTCTTGACCTATCAAAAGATTTCGACTATGTTAATATTAAACATCTATTGGCAAAATTAGAAAACTATGGGATAAGAGGCATACCATTAAAATGGTTAAGCTTGTACCTGAAAAATAGGGTGCAGTGTGTCGAAATAATACACAATTCCAGAGGAAATTTAAAAAAAGTTAAATCAGCATTCAAACGTGTAACACATGGTGTGCCTCAGAGGTCAAAATTGGGACCATATCTGTTTATCCTATATATAAATTTTCTATTTAAAATAATACAGGATGAAGGAGGATTAGCCATTGGATATGCAGATGATACAACTGTAGTGGTAACAGGTAAGACAGAGGCAGAAGTTCAGGAAAAAGCAAACTCCTTATTAGAATCAATTAGCACTTATTTAGAAGCACTGGGAATGGTACTAAACACAAACAAAACCGAATGGATGCAAATTCAGCTCAGTAATAGAAAAAAATCTGACATCACATTAACTGTACAAAATAAGCAAATTAGCCAAGTAGCACAGAAAAACCTTTTAGGTTAAATTAATTGGGAGTTGATTAATGACACAAAACAACACTTACTTTTAAATTTTCCCGGAACTAGTTTCTGAGGCCTTCCCTCTATCTTCAGCCGGACATCGACTTGTTCTCATTGGTGTAGCTGGCAATATTTTGTCATCGGTCTCCTCTGGTGGCGGTTCGAGGAACTTGCTGAACAAATCTTTCTGGGGGATGTCGAAATTGAATACTTTGTTCCTATTTTTTGAAATAAAGATTTGTTCCCATGTGGACAGTTCTTGTTTTCCTGTTGTATGTTTTAGTAATTTTGGTTCTGGATTTATGTTGTGGTTTTTTTTCCCAAAAATGTGTGGCAACTGCTGATTTTTCTAATTGTTTGTATTTTATGTTCCTAAAGTGTTCCATTGCTCTTGTTTCTAAATTTCTTTTGGTTTTTCCAATATAAATTTGACTACAGTCACAGCATTCAATTTGATATATACCAGATTTTTTGTTAGATGGAATGGCATCTTTGATGTTTGAGCAAATTAGGTTTTTTAAGGAGTAATGGTTCACTGGAGCTAGTTGAATGTTTTGTTTTTTGAAGACTTTTTTGAATTTATCAAAGGCCCATGGATGGTAAGTGAATTTTTTGAAGATCATTTTAGTTTCTGTAGCTGAGAGGGTTGTGGTTTCTTTTAGTAGTTTCTTCTTATTTGCTAAGTTCACTTTTTTGTCTACTAGTGATTTGGGAAAGTCATTTTTCTGTGCTATTTCAATAATTTTGTTGTATTCTATTTTGTATTCTTCTGCTGTGAGAGGGATGTTGACCAGTCTGTGTGCTAAACTATTAAAGATTGCCTGTTTGTGGGATCTTGGATTGTAGCCATTAGCTTTTATGTAGTTGTCTGTCTGTGTTGGTTTTCTGTAAATGCCAAAGTTTATTCTATTTTTATTTCTGATTATTTTTAGATCTAAAAATGGTAAATACTCATCTTTTTCAACTTCTACAGTGAACTTGATGCTTTTTTCTTGAATATTTAAAAGTTTTAGTGCATCACTGATGTGTTTTTTTTGGCACTATGGCAAATATGTCATCTACATATCTTTGCCAGAGTTTGAACATCCATGGGAAACCTTTAGTGATCCTTATTTCTAGTGCACTCATGTACAGATCGGCCAGGAAGGGTGATAAGGGGTTGCCCATTGCTAAAAAAGAAGTTTGATAGAAATATTTTGTTTGAAACTGGAAGAAATTCTGTTCTATGCATAATTTGGTAAGTTCGATGTAATCTGAAATTTCAAGTGATGACATTCCAAGTGATTTGAGCCATTTTTCTATCAATGTTGGGAGTTGTTTAACTGGTATGCTGGGAAACAGTGATTTAATGTCAAATGAGACTAGTGTGTCCTCTTCATTTAGTTCAGTATCCTTAATGTGTTCTATAAGTTCATAAGTTTTTGATGCTTAGGCTATCAAATTTTGGAAATGAGTTGAATTTGTTTATTAGCCACTTTGCAAGTTTGTATGTTGGTGAATTTATACTGCTAACTATACCAACTATACCAACTTCAGTTTTTTCTCTTTTTCTCCTGTAGGTTCTAGGGTGGTGGTTTCTTTTATTTTCTTAGCTTTGTTGAGTCTGTTAACTGTTTTGTCTACTAAATTTGGGTTGAAACCGTTGTATATAGCTACTTTTTTTATGTATAGGTATTCTTCTTGATAATCTTCTCTGTTTAGTGAAAAGTTGATCATCCGAAAGATTAAACTGTTGAAAATGGCATGTTGGTGTTGTTTTGGGTTGAAACTGTTGTTCTTGATGTAATTATCTGTATGTGTCGGTTTCATGTAAATACCAAAATGAGTCTGTTGTTCATTTTTTTGATCTTGATGTCCAAAAAGTGGAGCACACCATCCTCTTCTGTTTCCAATGTAAATTTTATAGCTGTATTTTTATATTCAAAAGTATAAGACCATCTTGTATGAGTTTTTTAGGTACTATTGCAAAAATGTCGTCAACATAGCGATACCACACTTTGAAATAATTTGGAAAAGTTTTTGTGATATGTGTTTCTAAAGCACTCATAAATAAATCTGCCAAGAAGGGAGACAATGGGTTGCCCATAGCTAGGCCCGTTTTTTGTTTATAGAATTGTCCATTAAAGCTGAAAAAATTGTGATTGATACAAATTTCTGTAAGTTGTGAAAGTTCTTCTATTTCTTCAGGTGTTATTTGTATTGATTCCAGCCATTTTTTGAGAAGTGGAATAAGCTCATTGGTAGGTATACTTGGATATAAAGAAATGACGTCAAAGGAAACTAAAGCTCTCTGTAGAGTTGATCGTTGTGTCCTTCAGGAGATTTAACAATTCAAAAGAGTTTTTGATACTTAAATTTTCAAATTTTGTGAAGGATCTGAAGATATGAACCAGCCATTTTGATAGTTGGTAAGTGGGTGCATCAATGTTATTAATTATTGGTCTGAGGGTAATTTCAGGTTTATGTATTTTGGATAAACCATATATGTATGGTGTTTTTGGATTGTCTATTTTATTGTTCAATTTATCTCTTTTAGTCATGATTTTACTGTTTTTAATTGCTAATTCCACAGATTTGCATGCTTTCTTTAATGGATTGTTTTCTAATTTAACAAATTAGAATTATTAACAGTTGAATCTCGAAATTCTTTTCCATTTAAAAGGTTGTCCATTTTTTTGCGATAGCCTTCTTCGTCCAGTATTACTATTTTGTTACCCTTGTCTGCTTTTGTGTAGATTACCGGTTTTTCATTTAAATTTTTGATTAATTTTTTATATGAATAAATTTTTGAATTTGCATTTTGAATATGATCTAGAGTTTCTATGCACTGTGTTCTGATCATAGATTTTTTATTATCGGGCAAATTATATATCGCTATTTCAATGTCCGCGATATAGTTTTCAATGTTTTTTGTGTAATCTACACATGTTTTTAGGCCTTTGTTTAGAAAATCAATTTCTTTCTCTGTGAAGTTGCATGTGGATAGATTCGTTACGTTGTTAGGTTTTTGACATGAGAGTAATAAATCTTGCTTTTTATGTGGATTTGGTTCTTGCTTCTTTTGAAGATTCATGAATTTTTGTTTCAAAATGGCTGTTTTCTTATGCATTTTCAAATTAAGAATTGACAGCATATTATTTTCTAAGTTAGACCACATGGCCGGGTTCATACATTTCGAAATTTTTAGGTGTAGTTAGTATATTTTTAATTCTGTGGATGTAACGAATTGTAGTGGTGGTTTATTTCCATTTTAATTACACGTTTTTCTGCTGCTTTTTGTTGTTTGTTATTCTTTTCTTTAGAAAACGTATGTCCGCAAAGGTATTTCTTTTCATTTGATTCAGCTTTAGAAAAAGTTTGATGCCTTTTTTCATACCATCAGATACAGTATTGAAAGGGGAAAGCAAGTTAGTTAGACTTGGTTAGACTTTTGAATATACAAAATCCAGCTATAAAATTTACATTGGAAACAGAAGAGGATGGTGCGCTTCCCTTTTTGAACATCAAGATCAAAAAAATGAACAACAAACTCACTTTTGGTATTTACAGGAAACCGACACACACAGATAATTATATTAAGAACAACAGTTTCAACCCAAAACAACACCAACATGCCATTTTCAACAGTTTAATATTTCGGATTATCAACCTTCCACTAAACAGAAAAGATTATCAAGAAGAATACCTACACATAAAAAAAGTAGCTATATCCAACAGTTTCAACCCAAATTTAGTAGAAAAAACAATTAACAGACTCAACAAAGCTAAGAAAATAAAATAAACCACCACCCTAGAACTTACAGGAGAAAAAGAGAAGAAAAATTTTAAAAAATTCACCTTCCATGCATCAGCCTATAATAAATTCCAAAAAAAAATCTTCTCAAAACACAACATAATTCTTGCACCTCAAAATAGGTTAAATATCAGAAATTTGTTAATAGGCCCTCCCAAACATTCAATCACTACCAAAGAAAAACCAAAAAGAAATATTGACATCAGAACTACAGAACATATAAGAAACATTAAAAATGGTGAAACAGAAAAATCAGCAGTGGCTTTTCATTTTTTGAATACTAGACATGACATCAACTTGGAAACATCTCTAATAAAATATGTTAATCACCCCATAGACCTTTCCATATGGGAAAAAATCTTCATTAACAAAAATCGTCATAGAGTCATGAATTTTGAAACTCCACCACCGGACATCTTTGACAAGTACATCACACCATCTATTGAAGATATGGAGAAAGAGGAAACCACTACAACTTCCACTAATCAAGTACCAGCTGATGATAAGAGCAAAAGCTCTTGAAACATGTCCTGAGAAAAAACAGTGTGAGTGAAGCAATGTGTCAATATCTCCTCGTTTCACTTTTGTGCTACTGAACTGAGTCTGTCACTTTTAAGGCTTAAATGCCTTGGTCTGAGCTGTGTTTATACATCACATCACATACTAGTGATTATATCGCCGAGCGAGATGTTTCAAGCAGTTTCGTCTGTAGTGCGCATTAGAGAGATCCGGGTCCAATTCCCGTGGCCAGTCTACCTGACTCCTGGTTTTTTTGGGGGGTTTCCGGAGTCACCAGGCAGGTAGGTTAATTACACCCCCCACATTTCCTGTCCCTTCATTTCATCTCTTTCAAGGTAGAAGTGTTGTTGGGTATTTCGGCGCTGCATGGCAAGATGATATGCTCTTGGTAAACACTTCCTCCTCTGGTTCCCAAACCTGCCTGCTGGGGCTGTTTCTGGACCTCGGTAGGTGGGATGCTGGTTTATCTGGCCTACCGGGAATTGTCTACTTGTAAATAGCAGGGACCCTGCCGTCTGCACTGTTGTGGCTCCTTGGGACGGTTACCCTCTGCCTCCTCTCGCCTCATCCTCCCTCCTCCATCCATCCTTCCTCCCAATCGACTTCACTTATGTCAATTTGTGACCAATCCCCCAAGACCAGTCGTCTAACATCCTCCAGTTCTAAATAGCTCATTTTGTTGGTAGTGGCACTCACGGCAAACTCGTAGCATACAGATTCATGTGGAATGTCAGTGACCGAGGTTTTAGTTATTTGTTTATAGAACAATTGTTGCCAGTGTCTTGCATTTTAGTGTTATTTCCTTGCATGTAACAGTAATATGATGAATGATTTAATGTTAAAAGTACAATAAGAAGAATGGTATCACAAAAGTGACTGTGTTTGTGTGATACAAACCTTTTAAATTGGTCCTTGACTTTGGGTTCTATTGCTGAAAAATGTCAGATAATTTCAACAAGAAGGCCAACTCCAGAACTTAAAGCTTCAAAAACTAAACCGCACGATTGCTCTCAAAAGCATTTTAGTGTCTGTTGGTATAACAGTTGCCTTGTAACAAATTATTGTAACTATTTTGTTGGCCATGTCTGCTTTTTTCTGATGAAAAGAATTTGTGGACGACAAATGGCATCAGTGACATAGATAGCTGACACCCTTGAGGGTTAGTCCTGAAAATCCAAAAACTTATATTGCTTTCATTGTAATGCTAATAAAGTTTGGAAAAACAAGAAGTGACACTTCTTTGAGTGACGCATATAAGAACTCAGCGTGATCAAGATGTGAAAAAGAATAGGTATACAGTGGGATGATTGATAAATGCTCAGCAAGAACTCCCATTCAGGAGTAGTAGTTGCAAGTCCCAAAATTAGGATAACAGAGCTCTTACACCTAATTGCTCAAACAGATGACAACTTAGAGGAACATCTTCGGACTGCGACTGTGTCATCAGGAACGTCAAATGACATTATTGAGTGCAGTGCTCGTGTTTTGATTAATGAAATAAAGAATGAAGTAAGACAAGTTTTATATCAGTAATGATGGACAAAACCCCCAGCTATTAACTTTCTTTGTTACGTTACACCTGAGGGACGAGTTTTGTGACGTCAGTAGTGGCCACACAGCTGTTAGTTTGTCCAAGCATTTACTCCAACATAACATTAACCTGGAAATGCTCAGAAATTGCAACTGCCACTCCCCAGATTAAGTCTGAAGCAACTGGTAACACTTTTGATTTAGATTCACAACACCTGTTTGAAAAAAATACCTTCTACACAGATCAATTTATGTTAGTGAACCTCTCTTAAAGCCACACACATCCCAAAATAAAAATACACACTTACATTGATTGTGAGAGCCCTAGGATATGGTACACATTTGTGGTTTTTAAATGCCAATGTTCCAAAACTTGTATGGGCATTGTTGTTGATGTAATAGTAGATGTGTCTTCTTTCATTGTTCTTAGTTTCCAAGATATATTCCTTCTTCAAAATGATAGAGGCCATCAGTGTAAATGCAGAACTGCTAAAGTAACGTCCAGGTTCGGCAATAACAGTGACTGAACTGGGATCTGGGAAATGTCCACAAATTGCCGTTCTTATTATTTTTGCTACCTGAAACATTGCATATTGTTACACACTCAATTTTATTTGGATATTTCTCTATTATCAATTGATACAATTAATGACCTATTCTTAACCCTACTTTACACAAATTTGTTGTTACTGATATAATCTTTGCAAAAGTTAAAGACATATGGAGGCAGGCCCTACTGCAGACTCCAGAGAATCCTAAGTTTGTCCCTCCTTCCAGGTCTGCCGAATGTGGTACATGCATCTCATGCACCTGAACTGAGAACATTATCTTCATTAATTACGCTCGTAAACATATTTGAAAATGATAAAATGTCAATCTTATAATAAGAAAGAATATTATTTTCTTATTAAATTAAATTTATTGGGAGTCGATTAATGACACTAAACAACACTTACTTTTAAATTTTCCCGGAACTAGTTTCAGAGGCCTTCCCTCTATCCTCAGCCGGACATCGACTGGTTCTCCTTGGTGTAGCTGGCAATATTTTGTCATCAGTCTCCTCTGGTGGCGGTTCGAGGAAGTTGCTGAACAAATCTTTCTGGGGGATGTCGAAATTGAATACTTTGTTCCTATTTTTGAAATAAAGATTTGTTCTCATGTGGACAGTTCTTGTTTTCCAATATAAATTATATTGGAAAAACCAAAAGAAATTTAGAAACAAGAGCAAAGGAACACTTTAGGAACATAAAATACAAACAATTAGAAAAATCAGCAGATGCCACGCATTTTTGGGGAAAAAAACACAACATAAATCCAGAACCAAAATTACTAAAACATACAACAGGAAAACAAGAACTGTCCACATGGGAACAAATCTTTATTTCAAAAAATAGGAACAAAGTATTCAATTTCGACATCCCCCAGAAAGATTTGTTCAGCAACTTCCTCGAACTGCCACCAGAGGAGACCGATGACAAAATATTGCCAGCTACACCAATGAGAACCAGTCGATGTCCGGCTGAAGATAGAGGGAAGGCCTCTGAAACTAGTTCCGGGAAAATTTAAAAGTAAGTGTTGTTTAGTGTCATTAATCGACTCCCAATAAATTTAATTTATACAACAACACTGTTTTCAACACTTCCATGAAAGGATTTATTATTTTATCAGATTATACAAAAATCCTGTCTCTATGATACTTAGAACATGAGCGATGCACGTTTTATCTTTCACATGGTTAAGGTTACCCAACACCTATCTATTCATAACAGATAAGCCTGAAAAACAACAACATTCCTTCCTCACAACACTTATCTCAAGTATACAGAAACAGTGCACCTACTCACCCAGTTTGGAACAGACTGTTTTCAGAGTAGTGGTTTGTTATTTAATTAAAGTGAATGGCATTCTTAAGTCATGTGTCAAACACTAATGAAATATTGTTAATATTACATTAAATTATTATTATACACATATCTTTTCTACAGTGTTTGTGATCCGAGAGCGTGAACATGTCCCTCAAAGCTGCTGTGGTGTTCCAATACAGTTAAATCTCTTATCTAAGTTCGTTTTAACCTGTACTATTATTTCTAAAAGGTAAATGCTTGGTAATGACAATATGCCTAATTTTTTAAACCATTGCTTACAACTATCTGTTCTCTTGAAATTCATCAGATTGGAAACTATGCTTGCTGTTCCACTGCTATGATGTATGCCAAGGTAAGATCTTAATGCTTTAAGAACATTTAATGTGTTCTTTAATAACAGGAAAGACAGACGGAATCTTTGCTGGCGTATAAAACGTTCTCTTATGTACAGAACCTCCCCGGTAGATGCACTACGTTTGGCAACAGCGCTCTGCTTGAGTATCAGCCAGCATTCATAGGCCTTTAACTTTAGCGAGCGGTATAGTTTAATTTTTAGTTTGATAGTTATACTCCTTAATAGAGCTAAAAGTTATACAGAATATAACCAGTTGTAAAAAATGCTTTTATTAAACCTTTTGATATGGATTTTATTGTAGAAATAACTGACAAATTTAAAGATTTAAAGCTGTTAAAGATATCTATAGTACTAAAAATAAAATAAATACAGGTAAATGTACTTATCATGCTCGGAACGACCACGCCGTGGCTCAGTGTTTAGACCGCTTGGCTCTCACCAAGGCGGCCCGGGTTCGATCCCAGGCGACCGCAAAGTGAGATTTGTGGTGGACAACACGGCGTTGGGGCGGGTTTTCTCCAGGACCTCTGGTTTCCCCCGCCATCTCATTCCACCGGTGCTCCATCTTCATCTCATGTATAATCAGTGTCACTGCCTGCGGTGCCGTACGTAGTAAAAGCGGGCGTTAAACACTACACATTTCACATTATCTCATTGTATATGAGAACCCCTAGTGGTTTACAGGGAATGTACAACTCAGCTGGAGAGTTTAATGTCATCTGGCATGTTGCCATGGTAGCTCAATAATTAAGAGAAACCGGACAGAGATCAGAAGATCCGTAGTTCAAATCTCGACCATGGCATTGACTCTACCTTTTCAAAGTCTAGCCTACTTAAGGCTAATGTGAAAGGGCGATTTATTTCCATAAATTAATATTTTCATTTGTTCTTATCAAATGGTTGGTTCTATGAGCTTTGCAGGTTTTTGTTGAAAAAAAAAAGGACAAAAGCACGCTTCCTGTCTATTGATTCTCTAAAAAAAGGGTAGGCAAAGTTGTATTTATGTTTACATAGAAAATGAAGCTAGCTACAGTGAAGCAATAAATATTACACAAATATAAATATTTGTTACAAAGGCTCCACTTATCTTAAGAAATTGCTGTTAATACTTCTTTTTAATGGAGATCGATTTCAAAAACAGATTGTTTGTATCTTCAGTCATCTTCGTAGTCAAGGATTCTGGTTACCATGTTTTTCTTATGTTTTTTTTATTATTACCAACATCTGAAAACGAAACAAACCTAAAAACAGAATCAACTGCTGGTATTTCAAAAATCATAATGCAATTTTTATTTTTTAAAATAAATATCTTTTACCAAACTATTAAATCTATTGGACCATTTAATTGTTTTAATAATTTAACTTCAGGATTTATTTCAGGTTAAATGTCCAAAAATGATCTGCTACGGCCAATTTATCACTTTGTTTATACTTAATGTTACGAAAATGTTCTTAAGATAAGTGAAGCCTTTGTAACAAATATTTATATAAAAATTATTTGTGGTTGGTTTATTGACACTCGTCACTTACTTTTTCATATATTTATGAGAGACTCTCATAATACGAGGGCTATCCAGAAAGTAGATTAAGTTTTCGTCTGTTTCCGCTAGGGGCGGGGCTAGCGCGGCCATCTTGGGGTCAGAGCGTTGCGCAGCTCAGTCGGCATCTAGCCGTGCTAGTGAGAGGTTCGTGCTGTGCTCCGTTCAGATACTGTGACGGTTTGAAATGTCTGCGTTAATTGAAAATCCCGCGAGCTGCGAGGTGCGTGCAGTATTAAGGTTTCTGACTGCAAAAAACTGTAAACCGATAGAAATCTATCGGCAGCTTTGTGAAGTGTATGGGGACAACATTATCACTGAAGGTGGAGTGCGTCAGTGGGTCATCAGATTTAAAAATGGCCGAACCAATGTTCACGACGAAGATCGAAGTGGGAGACCCAGCATAGTGACTGCCGAACTTGTCGAAAAAGTCGATGCTAAAGTCCGTGAAAATCGAAGGTTCACAGTAACGGAACTTTCTTTGAGTTTTCCACAAATTTCGCGAAGTTTGTTGCACGAAATCATCAGCGAAAAGCTTGGTTACCACAAGTTTTGTGCAAGATGGATTCCAAAAATCTTGACAGAGGACCATAAAAATCAGCGAATGGCTGCAGCGTTGAACTTTTTGGACGTTTACCATAAGGATGGTGACTCTTTACTCGATCGCATCGTTACTGGTGACGAAACATGGGTGAAACACGTGAACTGTGAAACGAAATTGCAATCAATGCAGTGGGGGCACACAAGTTCTCCCCAAAAACCCAAGAAATGCATGCAAACAATGTCGGCAAGGAAGATGATGGCGACTGTTTTTTGGAACAGAAAAGGTGTGATTTTGGTGGACTTCCTGGAAAGAGGCACTACAATAAACTCTCAAAGGTATTGCCAAACTCTCCAAAAACTCAGAAGAGCCATTCAAAACAAGCGCAGAGGAATGTTGAGCTCTAAGATCTTGTTGATTCACGACAACGCCCGGCCCCACACGGCAAATGTCACTCGTGAAGTTCTTGAATCTTTTAAGTGGGAGTTGTTTCCTCATCCGCCGTACAGTCCCGACCTGGCACCGAGCGACTTCCACCTATTCCCAGCAATGAAGAAGTGGCTGGCTATGCAGCGTTTTGATGACGACGCACAGCTGCAAGAAGAGGTAACGAAGTGGTTGAAGGCGCACGTGGCCGAATTTTTCGACGAAGGAATTTCCAAGCTCGTACATCGCTACGATAAATGCCTTAATTTGAATGGTGACTATGTCGAAAAGTAGTATTTGAGTGTGGCTTTCATCTGTATATAATAAAATTTGTTTCCTATACTTTGTTTACTTTTTATTCCAAAACGTAATCTACTTTCTGGATAGCCCTCGTATATGAAAAAGTAAGTGACGAGTGTCAATAAACCAACCACAAATAATTTTTATATTAATTTTGACGTCACTGTTACTAAATTCCTCCAAACACACATCAACAAATATTTATGTTTGTGTAATATTGTATTTATGTATATATGCGTTGCAACTGCTGACTAGAAAAAATTGGGCCTATAGCTCTTCTCCGCAAATGGAGAAATGCCAACGTGAACTAAGTGATGGCTTGTTTCCTAAAGAGATGCCAAACATGTATGGACAATGGCGGTGGCCAGTTTAACATCTCCTTTAATAATATGAGCAAGTAAAGTCTTAAATATTGCATGGTTTCATCCGCGCCTTTCTATGATAGCGGCACGCGGCAGTGAGCACCGAGAGCACGCACATCAAAATACTGCACAGCAGATTAGAATATTTCTGGGTCTGTCACGTACTTAGAGGGACCAAAGCTAAAAGTTGTAAAAGAATTTGAGACCTAGGAGTTAGGATAAATATTAACGGAGAATGGGAATACATGGCAGAAATGTGGTGCCCAAAGGAAAGGCAGCAGGACATGCAAACTGTCAAGCAAATGGTTAGAGAGAATGTATGAAACACTGCTAGAGTCAAAGATGTTGTATGCTGCAGAAATATGGGGGATGTCGAAAGTAAGTAATAAAATTGACCAGTTACATAAACAATTTGCTAAAGAGATGTTACAATTACCTACATAAGCTCCAAGAGAAGTAGACTTGTTAGAATTAGGAAAAACTGGCAGAAAAGGTAGTAATTGAAAGAATTTGAAATTTTGGTATAAATGTTTGACAAAAGATGACGATGAAATCCTAAAGGTATGTAAGATTCAACAAAAGAAAATGGGAGACAGAAAGTATTGATGGTCAAAGGCAGAAAGAACTGTGGAAGAAATAGGAATAAGAGAATAATGGAGATTAGAAAATAGGAATGTAGCAGGTTTTTGGAAAATAATCAAAACTAGAATGGAGGATATAAAAGGACAAGAGCCTGCATCAGTAGCGTAGATGGTAGCATATATGCCTCAAGTTCAAGAGGTCCCGAGTTCGAATCTCGGTCAGGGTGAGTTACCTGGATAAGGCTTTTTCCAGGGCTTTCTCTTATCCTAAAGACGAATGTCGGGTAAATCTAAGGTCCAAGGACCCTGAGCCCATTTGAGCATCATTTCACCCATTCCATTCATCGTCCGATATGACTTAAAAAGTTAAAAGGATGGGGAAAGAAATAGAGGACAAGAGATTTGGGAAGGTTTAGAAAATACAAAAACATTTAATTTTTATAGGATACTAAAAAGAAAATGGGCAATAGAAAAGTATATAGACCAATGTAACAGACAAGAGAGGGAAGGAATGGCTTGGATTAGAATAGGACCAATGTTTTTAAGAGGTCTAAGAAGTAACAATGTAAAAATATGAGAACTATGTACAGTTCATATTCTGACAAAGTGCAAAGAGCTAGCAGCATGGAGACAGGAAGTACGAGAGAGAGAAGAAATGGGAAAAGATGCAAAGCGGAATGATAGCTATAAGAATGGTTACTGGGAAAAATGAAAATAGAAAGAACCTCTTTTGTAAGGCTAAAGAGAAGCGAATGAGGAAAACAGAAAAGCGAGACGAATTAGAGCAAGTGACGGAGGGGATACAATGCTACTAAGCAATGGTAGAAGTCCTAGGCACCAAGTAGCCAGTTTATACAACTGTGCTTTCAAATGGAGTGAATGCCACTAGGTGAGCAGCCAATAGTAATCCTTGCATGTGTGATAAGGGCCAACTGAAGCCATCTCTACTAAGAGAAAAATTCAATTGTTCAACCAGTAATCTATGAGGAAGATAGGGAGTATTGTTTCTAACTCCATACTTTCAGCTCAAATAGTTTTTATAATACAAATAAGTAAACTACTAGTATATTATAACAATGCATCACAACATAA
Source organism: Mantis religiosa (assembly GCA_030765055.1). Lineage (NCBI taxonomy): Eukaryota > Metazoa > Arthropoda > Insecta > Mantodea > Mantidae > Mantis > Mantis religiosa. The sequence continues at coordinate 1,452,002 of CM060952.1, forward strand.
GCACTGTAATGAACTTCATTATTGGTTAGCATTTATGTATATTTGTAATTACTAAGAACTGAAATGTAAACATTTGACATGAAATGATAAAAGAATTACTTTGAATAAGCCAAGGTGTTTGTTAAATTCGATGACAGGAAACATTATATCTTTGTTTATGAACGTTTCGTAATTGCTGTTTACTCTAGAGAGTTCAACGCAGTATTATTCAGATGTTCTTCCATTTAAAAACCAGGGAAAAGTGCATTAGCTGGATCAACTTGCAATTTGAGATGAGACACGAGGTAATCTGCCTTCCCCCTTACCACTGCCACTACAACCCAATTGGGTTAATGTGGGCTCAAATTATGTTGCAAACAGAAATAATACTTTAAACTGATTTGACTTAGAGTGACTTATTCACAAATAAGTTGACATGGTAAAACAAGACTAGGAAAAATGCGTCAGACATGCAGATATACTACAAGAAGACGAGTTTTGGAAATAAATAGCATGTGTCGAGAATTCCCCAAGAATTTCAGTAGAAAAAAAAAGAAAAAGAAAAACAACAAACTTCATGCCAAACAATATTTTTTCACTCTTTGTAGGTTTCCAAAATGTATTCGAAAACATCCGCAGTGTTCGTGTCATGCTTAATTTAATGCGGAGGACCACCTTGATTTTAGCTGTAACCAAGGAAACTGATTTTGTGGACTGTACTTGGTAGAGCTGTATTCATATCACTAAATAAATTTATTGCACATGCTATATTTCTTGTGTGAATAATCATGAAGAAGACAACAATACATTTAAGTAACTTTAATTGTAATACATTTAATATTTGAGATAAACTAAAACAGTTCTTTCATTGCAACAACAGCTGCACGCAGCCACACAACGAAGCACATCACATGTCTCAACATGTCTGTAACTAAAAAAGGAAGAAGAAGCCTCTTTTCTTGCGCGCTGGTGAGTCACATGATCAGCTGGCCGCATAACCGGCGCCAAGTGAAATATTCATGCGCCCGCCAGAACAAATGACAATAATGGCGCAAACATACTGGGGCCCAAAAACTGAACAGTTTTTTAATTTAACATAAACACACTTTGAAAAATATCACTGTTGTTCTTGAACTGGCAGAGAACACAGTTTCACAATGGAACGCCTATATTCACCCTTAGAAGTTTGCACTGTAGCTACCCGCACTAAACCATCACCACCAGGATGAGTCTCAGTGATGATTCCAAGTTCCCAATGCAGAGGAGATGAATTGTCTTCCATTAGCAGGACCATGGTGTCTGCCTTAAGATTTTCACTGGAACTGGACCACTTTTGCCTCTGCTGGAGTGAATGTAGATAGTCGGTCGACCACCGCTGCCACAGATGTTGTAGACGATCTTGGAGCTGTTGCCATTTCTGTAACTGATTCAGATTGTCAGAACAAGGTGATGGTATGGAAGTTAATGGTTCTCCAATGAGGAAATAACCTGGAGAAAGGTAGGAAGTATCAAAAGGATCACCAGTAAGGCATAGCAATGGACGGGAATTCAAGCAAGCCTCAATTTGAATTAGTAATGTGGTTAATTGTTCATAGGTCAGTACTTGTGTACCCATTACTCTGCGAAGATGATATTTCATAGATTTCACTACAGCCTCATGTAATCCTCCAAAGTGGGGTGAGCTGGGTGGTATAAAACGCCATGTGCATTCATTAGATGAAGCGTAGTCTTGTACAATCTCTTGGTGCTTGCGAGATTGCAAAAGTAGTCTAAGTTCTCTAAGTTTGTTGTTAGCACCTACAAAATTTGTGCCATTGTCACTTAGGATCTCTTTACACAATCCTCGTCTAGCTGTAAACCTTCGTAAGGCAGCAACAAAAGCATCAGAAGTCATTATATTAATTAGGAGTCGATTAATGACACAAAACAACACTTACTTTTAAATTTTCCCGGAACCAGTTTCTGAGGCCTTCCCTCTATCTTCAGCCGGATATCACTTGTTCTCATTGGTGTAGCTGGCAATATTTTGTCATCGGTCTCCTCTGGTGGCGGTTCGAGGAACTTGCTGAACAAATCTTTCTGGGGGATGTCGAAATTGAATACTTTGTTCCTATTTTTTGAAATAAAGATTTGTTCCCATGTGGACAGTTCTTGTTTTCCTGTTGTATGTTTTAGTAATTTTGGTTCTGGATTTATGTTGTGGTTTTTTTCCCAAAAATGTGTGGCAACTGCTGATTTTTCTAATTGTTTGTATTTTATGTTCCTAAAGTGTTCCATTGCTCTTGTTTCTAAATTTCTTTTGGTTTTTCCAATATAAATTTGACTACAGTCACAGCATTCAATTTGATATATACCAGATTTTTTGTTAGATGGAATGGCATCTTTGATGTTTGAGCAAATTAGGTTTTTTAAGGAGTAATGGTTCACTGGAGCTAGTTGAATGTTTTGTTTTTTGAAGACTGTTTTGAATTTATCAAAGGCCCATGGATGGTAAGTGAATTTTTTGAAGATCATTTTAGTTTCTGTAGCTGAGAGGGTTGTGGTTTCCTTTAGTAGTTTCTTCTTATTTGCTAAGTTCACTTTTTTGTCTACTAGTGATTTGGGAAAGTCATTTTTCTGTGCTATTTCAATAATTTTGTTGTATTCTATTTTGTATTCTTCTGCTGTGAGAGGGATGTTGAACAGTCTGTGAGCTAAACTATTAAAGATTGCCTGTTTGTGGGATCTTGGATTGTAGCCATTATCTTTTATGTAGTTGTCTGTCTGTGTTGGTTTTCTGTAAATGCCAAAGTTTATTCTATTTTTATTTCTGATTATTTTTAGATCTAAAAGTGGTAAATACTCATCTTTTTCAACTTCTACAGTGAACTTGATGCTTTTTTCTTGAATATTTAAAAGTTTTAGTGCATCACTGATGTGTTATTTTGGCACTATGGCAAATATGTCATCTACATATCTTTGCCAGAGTTTGAACATCCATGTGAAACCTTTAGTGATCCTTATTTCTAGTGCACTCATGTACAGATCGGCCAGGAAGGGTGATAAGGGGTTGCCCATTGCTAAAAAAGAAGTTTGATAGAAATATTTTGTTTGAAACTGGAAGAAATTCTGTTCTATGCATAATTTGGTAAGTTCGATGTAATCTGAAATTTCAAGTGATGACATTCCAAGTGATTTGAGCCATTTTTCTATCAATGTTGGGAATTGTTTAACTGGTATGCTGGGAAACAGTGATTTAACGTCAAATGAGACTAGTGTGTCTTCTTCATTTAGTTCAGTATCCTTAATGTGTTCTATAAGTTCATAGGTGTTTTTGATGTTTAGGCTATCGAATTTTGGAAATGAGTTGAATTTGTTTATTAGCCACTTTGCAAGTTTGTATGTTGGTGAATTTATACTGCTAACTATAGGTCTCATTGTTATGGATGGTTTGTGTATTTTGGGTAAGCCATAAAGTCTAGGTAAGGTTGGGTTATCTGGTTTAACTGCATATTTGTTTGATATTATACTTGATTTTGCTATTGTTTGATTTGATTTAATTTATTGATTCATCCATTAAAACATGTACATGTTATAGGACACGTCAAATTAAAAACTAAGAACTAAAAACTAAAAACTAAGTACAATATTTATAATTAAGGTAGCTAACTAAATATTTACAAATTTAAAAATTCATCCACGCTGTAGAAGCTATTGGCTCTAACGAAGTTTAATAACAATTTCTTAAATTGATGTTGTGATTCAATCTTTTTTATAGATTCAGGTAGCTTATTGTAAAGATGTAAGCCAGCATATGTGAAACTATTTTCATACATCTTTGTTTTGTGTGACTTCACAAATAAATTATTCTTTGTTCTAGTGTTGTGTATATGAATTTCAGAATTTGTTTTGAATAAACTTAGGCTTGCTTTCATATGTACAAGAGTTTCATATATGTATATACTTGGCAGTGGTAAGATACCTAATTTACTGAAGTATGGCTTACAACTAGTTGTGTTTGAGAGATCTGCTATGATTCTAATTATTTTCTTTTGGTATCTGAATACTTTTATACTGTCTTTAGAATTTCCCCAAAAAATTATACCATATGCCAACAAACTGTGTATATATGAAAAGTACACTATTCTCCGAACTTTCAAGCTTGACATGCCTGTAATCGCCCTCATTAAGAAACACATTTTACTAAGCTTTTTCGTCAATGCCTCTATGTGAGTTTCCCAATTTAAATTTTCATCTAGTATTAGTCCCAGAAATTTGATAGTTTGTAAGTAATGTATTTGGTCTTGTCCCAGCATTAATTTTGGATACAATTGACTTCCACTCATTTTATTATAGAAGCTTAGGGCTGCTGTTTTCTCCTTACTCAATATTAACATATTGGCACTAAACCATTTTTGAATATATTTTAGATTATTTTCAATATGTACATCTGCCCCTTCCTTATTCACCCCTTTGATAAAAATATTTGTATCATCTGCAAAAAGTGTAACATTTATATTGGTTCTGTTTTCTACATTATCTGCCAAATCATTATTGTACACTATAAATAAAAGAGGTCCAAGCACCGAACCTTGAGGGACCCCATACTTCATTCTTGTTTTTTCAAATGATTTTATGCAAGCTGTTAATGGATTTTTGTTAATGGTTTCATATTCACTGTTAGTTAGCATTTCTTCCATTTTTTCAAGGTAATCAGATTTATCCATTATGACTATTTCGTTACCTTTGTCTGCCTTGGTGTATATGACGTTTTTTTGTTTCAATGAATGGATAACTAAAACTTTTAAATATTCAAGAAAAAAGCATCAAGTTCACTGTAGAATTAAATTAATTGGGAGTCGATTAATAACACAAAACAACACTCACTTGTGTTATTAATCGACTCCCAATTAATTTAATTTATACAACAACACTGTTTTCAACACTTCCATGAAAGGATTCACTGTAGAAGTTGAAAAAGACGAGTATTTACCATTTTTAGATCTAAAAATAATCAGAAATAAAAATAGAATAAACTTTGGCATTTACAGAAAACCAACACAGACAGACAACTACATAAAAGATAATGGCTACAATCCAAGATCCCACAAACAGGCAATCTTTAATAGTTTAGCACACAGACTGGTCAACATCCCTCTCACAGCAGAAGAATACAAAATAGAATACAACAAAAATTATTGAAATAGCACAGAAAAATGACTTTCTCAAATCACTAGTAGACAAAAAAGTGAACTTAGCAAAAAAGAAGAAACTACTAAAGGAAACCACAACCCTCTTAGCTACAGAAACTAAAATGATCTTCAAAAAATTCACTTACCATCCATGGGCCTTTGATAAATTCAAAAAAGTCTTCAAAAAACAAAACATTCAACTAGCTCCAGTGAACCATTACTCCTTAAAAAACCTAATTTGCTCAAACATCAAAGATGCCATTCCATCTAACAAAAAATCTGGTATATATCAAATTGAATGCTGTGACTGTAGTCAAATTTATATTGGAAAAACCAAAAGAAATTTAGAAACAAGAGCAAAGGAACACTTTAGGACCATAAAATAGAAACAATTAGAAAAATCAGCAGTTGCCACGCATTTTTGGGAAAAAAACCACACATAAATCCAGAACCAAAATTACTAAAACATACAACAGGAAAACAAGAACTGTCCACATGGGAACAAATCTTTATTTCAAAAAATAGGAACAAAGTATTCAATTTCGACATCCCCCAGAAAGATTTGTTCAGCAAGTTCCTCGAAACGCCACCAGAGGAGACCGATGACAAAATATTGCCAGCTACACCAATGAGAACAAGTCGATGTTCAGCTGAAGATAGAGGCAAGGCCTCAGAAACTGGTTCCAGGAAAATTTAAAAGTAAGTGTTGTTTTGTGTCATTAATCGACTCCTAATTAATTTAATTTATACAACAACACTGGTTTCAAAACTTCCATGAAAGGATTTATCAGAAGTCATGTCTGAAACCAACTCAATGTGAATTGCCTTTGTGGATAAACAGACAAAGATAGCTATGTAGGCCTTCACCTGACTCTTGCTGCGAGGCAAGCCATAACGTAGGAACAATGGATCAGCGTAATCAACTGCAACTCGTAGGAAAGGTCTCGCTGGAGTCACTCTGTAAGTAGGTAGATTGCCCATTAATTGTTGAGCTCCCTTGGCCTTGAGTTTGAAGCACGGCAGGCACTTGTGTAAGACTGACTTAAGAGTTTCTCCTATTCTCGGTATCCAATACCGTTGTCGAAGAGAAGAGGTAAGTAGCTGATTGGAAGCATGCAAAAGTTTAACATGTTCACTTTCAATAATTAGCTTGGTAAGATGATGCTTAGGAGGTAAGATGAGCTGATGTCTTGACTGGAAGGAAATTTCAGCCTTGTCAATTCTTCCCCCTACTCAGAGTAAACCTTCATTGTCGACAAATGGATGCAAAGATTTCAATGGGCTTTTAGTAGGAACGTGTCCTTTATCATTAAGTTCTGTTAACTCTGTGATATAAGCTGATTGTTGAGCAAGCTTAATGCAGCAGTGCAATGAATGTTGAAGCTCAAGTGCTGAGAGAGGACCTTGCCATCTCGTGTTGCTGTTTCTACAGTTGAATGCAAATCTCAGCATGTATGCTGTCACTCTCTGCAGGCGTAACAATTTTGAAAAACGAGAAATGATATCATCACTTTCTGTAGTGACCATCAAGCATGCAGTAGTGCGTTGCACAGTGGCATCTTGAATATCTAATCGTTTGGGTTGTTCTGGCCAAGATGCAAAGGGTTGTGAGATCCAATCAGAACCTTTCCACCACAAGTCATTTGAGGCAAGAGGTTCAGTTGAAACTCCTCTCGAAATGAGATCTGCTGGATTATTTTGAGTAGCAACATATCGCAGTAGTTTCTGATAACTCTTGTATTTGTGAAACTCTGTTGGCTACAAAAGTCTTCCATTTGTGTGGGTTGGATTTAATCCATGCTAGAACAATCATAGAGTCCGTCCATAGATAGTTCTGTGAAGTCTGCAGCTTAAGGTTAGCTACAATCTTGTAAAGTTTAGCTAGTAGTAAAGCTCCACAAAGTTCGAGCCGAGGAATGGTTTGTTTCTTTAATGGTGCAACCTTGGATTTGGAGCAAAGAAGTCTGGTTTTCACCTCATTGCAGCTGTTCATAGAACGAAGATAAATACAGGCACCATAAGCCTTTTCTGAGGCATCGCAAAACCCATGTATTTGTATGTCCCTTAATGTACCTGTGATTAGGACGTCTCTTGGAATACGTATAGCATGAATGTCGGACAATGTCTCGCAGAAATTTAGCCATTGTTGGATGAGGTGAGATGGTATCAATTCATCCCAACCGAGTTTTTCCAACCAAAGAGATTGTAGAAACATCTTGGCATTTATGACAATAGGACGCACTAGGCCCAAAGGATCAAAAATAGATGATATGACAGAAAGTATGCTTCGTTTGGTGTAGCTAGAATTTAGATTATCCTGAAGAGATGGATTGGCTTGTATCTGGAATTCATCTGTTCCAGGATGCCAGAGGAGACCAAGAGCATGCGCATTTTCACTGCTATCCAATGAATGTGGAAGTTGTGTCTCTCTGTGTTCCGGTGGAATGGATTTTAAAATATCTTCATGATTAGAACACCATTTCCTAAGTGGGAATCCGCCACTGTCTAACATCTGAAGTAGCTGCCTCTGAATATTGTCACCCTGGCGGTAGACTCGCGAAGCCGATGAAAAATGATGGCCGGTGGAGATTCGGGAAACTTCGGGGCCGATCGTTACTGGAAGCGAGACAGTTGAGTGTAGTGTTTGAGAAAAATAAACAGTTTTGAGGTGATCTAGCAATTTTGTAAAGGTAAACGGTGTATTGCTAGGAAAATAAAGTGTAGTTTTTGCGTTTGTAACCTCGTCTTGTTATTTCACGAACCCACAAAGTCACAACTGGCGTCAGAAGTGGAACATACGACATTGGAAGCTGCATTGGCAAAGATTTTAGAGAAAATGGAAAAAATGAAGATGTCAAATGAAAACCTCGCTGCAAAAACAGAAGTGGCAAATAACAACCTGTCCGCGGAGTTGAAACAAATAAAGACCGAATTGACCACAGAAATGAGGGCAGCGAACGACAGCCTGGCCACGGAGATGAAAGCGGCAAACGAGGCCCTTGCTGTGAAGTTTGAAGAACAGTTGGCCGGCGTGAGGGATAACGTGACGGAGCTGGGCAAGCGGATGGGCCAAGTGGACGAGCGCATCGAGGACCTGCCGAGCCGCGTTGACGACCTGGAGGGAAAGGCCGACAGCAGCGTCAAGTCCCTGAACGCCATAGTAGAGGACGTCGTCGGCAGGAAACTGAAGGATTTGAAGGCCGACGCGCCGGGACGCGACACAACATCTGCGCGCGTCAAACCGCCGTAATATGACGGCGCGTCAACATTTGAGGTCTTCCGCCGCCAGTTCGACACAGTGGCCAAGCACAACAGATGGTCACCGGAGGAGGAGGCCACACAGCAAATAGCCAGCCTCCAGGGACGGGCCGCGGAAGTCCTAAACGCGGTGCAGACAACGGCGGCGCCCAAGGACATCTGGGAGGCCCTGGAGAATCGTTTCGGGAACCACCGCTTAGCCGCAGCGTACCGCAGCTAACTAAAGGCAAGGTCACAGCAGCCGGAGGAGACGCTGCAGGAGTTCGCCATAGCGATTGAGCAGCTGGCTAGCAAGGCCTTGGTTGACCTGCCACTGGAGTTCGTATCCCGGGAAGCCGCCTACAACTTTGTCGACGAGGTACGGGACACGGAGATTCGTCAGCGCCTAATGCTCGGCGATTATAAAACCATCCACGAGGCGCTGACAGCGGCATTAAGGATGGAGGCGGCCAAGGTAGCATCTATCCCGACGTCGAGAACGAGGAGTGTCCGCTACGCCGGAGACAGAAGACCAGCTGTGGGACGCCGAAGAACACCTAGTGGTCTGTGTTAGGGGTGTGGACAGCCTAGGCACCTGCAGAGAGACTGCTCACACCAGGAAGGGCAGCAGGAAGAACGAGTAAGGCCCGGCGTAGAGAGGGGTACGTCGGCGCCATTACCACCATCCCCTCGAGTGAAAATCCGCGCCGTCAGCCGGCGGATGGATGACAACCTCATCGCAGACGGCTGGGTAAGAGGAAAGCCGTGCCGCGTGCTGGTGGACACCGGGGCGGCCGTGACCATCATCAGACCTGACGTGGCGAAGGGTTTGCCGACGTGGAAGCCGAGCCGACCATACAAGCTTGTGACGGCATCGGGCGACACCATGCCTGTGGAGAAGGAGGCCCTGCTGGAGCTGACCTTGGGACGGAGTGCCGTGCGTCTGTGGGTGTTCGTCCGGAAGGTGGCTGAGGAGGTGATTCTGGGACTGGATGCCCTGAGGAGCCATGAGGCGACGGTCGACGTCGGCAAGAAGGTCCTGCGGACCAACGTAGAAGAGGTTATACTCCGTCAACCAGAAGAGCGCCTTGGAATTTGCAGGGTCGTCTTGGACGAAGACGTGGTTGTCCCAGCGAGGAGCGAGGTGGTGGTGACGGCGCGACTGGAAGGCCAGAGAACCAGCAACATGATACTGGACCAGAAGACGCCTGTACACGGACTGTGTGTAGCCAGGGCATTGCTGCCGTGCCGAGAGGAGGTGCCGGTGAGACTGCTAAACCCAACGGACGCCGATCACGACGTCCAGGCCGGGAAGGCGTTGGGATTGTGCGAGCCCGTGATAAGCGTAACAGCAATCGACAAGACGCAGGAGCCGGTGCTGACGCAACACCTGGGGCCCCGGCTAGAAGGCTTACTGTTGAGGGCGGCCGACCACCTGACCGCAGAACAACTGGAGAAAGTTCGACAACTACTGAGGCGATACAAGCGCGTCTTCAGCCACGGCGATAGTGACTACGGCCGCACGGACAAAGTGCTTCACCGCATCGACACCGGAGAAGCCCGGCTTATTCGGCAACCACCTAGACGCGTTCCGCTGGCAAAGCAAGGGGCGGTACGAGACATGCTGGTGGACATGAGATCCAGGGGGGGGGGGTGATTGAAGAGTCTGACAGCCCTTGGTGTTCCCTGTAGTCCTGGTGACGAAGAAGAACGGCGAGCTACGTTTCTGCGTGGACTACAGGAAGCTGAACGCTGTCACCCGGAAGGACTGCTTCCCCTTACCCCGAATTGACGACACCCTGGACACGCTAGCTGGTGCGCAGTGGTTCTCGACCCTGAACCTGAAGTCGGGCTACTGGCAGTTAGCTCTAGATCCGAGAGACAAAGAGAAGATCGCATTCTCGACAGGCCAAGGGCTCTGGCAGTTCACAGTTATGTCCTTTGGCCTCTGTAACGCACCAGCTACCTTCCAACGCCTCATGGAGTCAGTGATGAGAGGCCTGACTTACGACGCCTGCCTGCTATACCTGGACGACATCATCATCGTCGGTAAAACTTTTGAAGACCATCTCGAGAATCTGAGTAAGGTGCTACAGAGACTGCAGGCGACCAACTTGAAGCTGAACGTGAAGAAGTGCCAGCTCTTCCGCAAGGAAGTGAACTACTTAGGCCACATAGTCTCAGCAACCGGAGTTGCCACAGACCCGGAGAAAACACAGGCTGTGAGAGATTGGCCTCGCCCAAAGGATAAGAAAGAATTGCGCAGTTTCCTGGGGCTGTGCAGTTATTACCGCCGCTTCATAAAGGGGTTCTCCAACATCGCAAAACCCCTCACCCGTCTGACAGAGGAACACCGGCCTTATGTGTGGACGGAGGACGCAGAAAACGCTTTCCAGCACCTTAAGGAGACCCTGTGCAGTGCTCCAATTTTGGGATTTCCACAACCGGGTGGCGCCTTCATTGTGGACACCGACGCCAGCGACCATTGCATTGGAGGTGTCCTATCGCAGATCCAGGACGACCATGAGCGGGTGATAGCCTATTACAGCAAGACGCTATCCAAGGCAGAGAAGAACTACTGCGTCAGCCGACGAGAATTATTGGCGGTAGTAAAGACCTTTGAGCACTTCCACAAGTACCTGTACGGTCAGCCATTCCACCTGAGGACTGACCATTCCACCTTAACCTAGCTATTGAGCTTTAAGAACCTGGAAGGCCAGACAGCACGTTGGGTTCAGATGCTGCAGGAGTACGACTTCACCTCGGAACATCGCAGAGGGAAGAGCCACGGTAACGCGGACGCTATGTCCCGAAGAACCTGTCCAGAAGAGTGCGGCCAATGCACAAGAGTGGAGGAGAGGGAGCGTGCCGCAGCAGTTCGAGTAGTGACGGCAGTGCCTGCGGATGGCTGGGATAGCGCAGGCCTGAGGAGGGAGCAGCTGGCGGACGCAGACTTGGGGCCACTCTTGAAGGAAGTGGAGGCAGGGACGAGACCAACCTGGGCGGACGTCGCACCGAGGAGCGCCGCCTACAAGTCTTACTGGGCCAGTGGGACTCGTTGAAGACCAGAGAGGGTGTGCTGTTCCGGGTATGGGAATCACCCGATGGGAAGACGCAGAGAGAACAGTTGGTACTTCCCCGGAGTAGGGTTCCGGAAGTCTTGGAAGAAGTGCACGCCGGTACTTCAGGAGGACACCTGGGAGCGAACCGGACGATTGACAAACTACGGCAGCGTTACTACTGGCTGAGGCTCCGAGCAGACGCTGAGAGATGGTGCCGTCAGTGTCACGTGTGCGCGGCGAGTCGCGGCCCCCAGACTAGGAGTCGGGGTCGCATGCAACAGTACAACGTCGGAGCGCCAATCGAACGGATCGCCGTTGACATTGCTGGACCGTTCCCAATATCCGACCGAGGCAACAAGTACCTGGTGGTGGTCGTGGATTATTTCACTAAGTGGCCGGAGATGTATGTCATCCCGAACCAAGAGGCAAGATCAATCAAAGACTGCCTCGTGGAGCAAGTGTTTTGCCAATTTGGGGTGCCATTAGAACTGCACAGTGATCAGGGCATCAATTTTGAGTCCAACCTGAAGAGGGAGACACTAGAGAGACTTAGGGTTAACAAGACCCGCACAACACCTCTACATCCCCAATCGGATGGCATGGTCGAGAGGTACATCAAGACCTTAGAGGAACAGTTGAGGAAGGTCGTGGCCAGCCATCAGCGAGACTGGGACGTCAAGGTGCCACTGTTCCTGCTGGCCTACCGCTCATCAACACACGACACCACGGGAATCACGCCAGCCAGCTTAATGTTCGGCTGAGAGTTACGCCTCCCTTGTGACCTGGCTTTTGGTAGCCCTCCGGGGGTGAAACAGCCAGCGACCGAGTATGTGGAGAACTTGGTGGACCACCTCCACCACATGCACAAGATGGCTCGCCAGAACATCCAGAAGGCGAGCGACCGCATGAAAACCCGATACGACAGGCAAGCCAACAGCCAAGGGTTCCAGCAAGGTGACCTGGTCTGGTTGTACCGCCCGACCCGGACCAAGGGACGCTGCCCGAAGCTTCAGCAGCCATGGCAAGGACCGTACCGTGTGGTGAAGGGGATTAACGACGTGGTCTACCGCATCCAGAAGGTGCCCCGAGGAAAGATGTTGGTGGTACACCTGGATCGCCTGGCCCGCTATGAAGGCGCTGTTCGGGACGACCAGCCTTGAGGAGGGAGCAGTGTCACCCTGGCGGTAGACTCGCGAAGCCGATGATAAATGATGGCCGGTGGAGATTCGGGAAACTTCGGGGCCGATCGTTACCGGAAGCGAGAGACAGTTGAGTGTAGTGTTTGAAAAAAATAAACAGTTTTGAGGTGATCTACCAATTTTGTAATGGTAAACGGTGTATTGCTAGGAAAATAAAGTGTAGTTTTTGCGTTTGTAACCTCGTCTTGTTATTTCACGAACCCACAAAGTCACAATATGTAAAGCTTGCTGCAGATCATTATGACCACATAAGCAATCATCTACGTAGAAGGATTCACGAATAGCTTGAGAAGCTAGTGGATATTTAGCCTCTTCCTCTGAAACTAGTTGATGCAAAGTCCTTATGGCCAAAAAGGATGCAGGTTTGGTACCATATGTGACTGTTGTAAGAGCGTAGTCCTTGATACTTTGTGTTCTTGCCATACTATTCTTTGGAGATCTTGATCATCAGGATGCATTTTCACTCGCCTGTACATGTTAGAAATGTCAGCGGAGAATGCATAGCGATAAGTTCTGAAGCGTAAAATTATGGAGGTAAGGTCATCCTGAATAGTAGGACCCAACTTCAGCACATCATTCAAGGATAGTCCTGAAGATGACTGCGCAGATGCATCAAATACAACTCTGGTGCGAGTAGTAGTAGACAAAGGTTTGAAAACTGCATGATGCGGAAGATAGTAACAAGGTTCGCCTTCCTTTTGTGGTGACACTTGCTTCATGTGCCCCATGGATTCATATTCAGAGAGAAATTGAGTGTAATCTTCTTTAAGTGTGATGTCGTTTTGAAGACGTCGTTCTAAGTGCATAAAGCGATTGATGGGTTGCTGTCTAGATTCACCTAAGCGATTTTTGTCCTCCTTGACGGGTAGACGAACTGTAAAGCTACCATCGGCATTACGAGTGGTTGTTTTTACATAGTATTCTTCACACTCCTTTTCCTCCTTAGTAAGAACATGCTGAGGAAATTCTTCCAAATCCCAGAAACGTCTTAACTGTGTGTCAAGGTTATCAGTGCTGATGAAGAAATTATGCTGAGACAAAGACTTAGCCTTGTACTTCAATTCAATTCAATTCAATTTTATTCATCCTTTAGAATCAAATCTGTACATAGTACCTTGATATAGGATACGTCAGTAATTTACACTTAATATTACAAAGTTAAACATCAAATATACCTAACCTACATTTAATTATATTGTGACACAAATTGGATATAATTATGAGTGAGAGAAATGAACAAGCTAAGTAAATTCATATTTTATCAAAGTATAAACTTGAAAGAGTCATATTTTATGTTTATCTGGATTTGTTAAATTGCAGATATTCCTTTACTGTGTAAAAGCAGTGCTCCTGTAAGAAAGCCCTTGTTCTAGTTTTAAACATGTTGTAGTTATCTATGCTTTTGATGTGATTAGGAAGGGAATTATAAACTATTGTACAGGAATGTATTGTATGTATTGTATGATGACCTTGGAATAAGGCCTGATATTATCCAACCGAGGGCTGTGCTGGCTAGTATAGGATGTCCTTGTTTCTTTAAGGTTTTCCCATGCAATAACTCGAAGAATAAGGAACTTCCGATTAGGATTATAACTTCATCAGGAATTTTGAACCTAGGATCTGCTAATGGAATGCTAGAAGGAATATTCCAGTTGCACAAATTGATATGTGTGGAAGGTAGTTTTCCTGTTATACGAGGAAGTACTAAACATTCAATTTTAGTCTTAAAATCATGTACCATAGATTTCAGATTGACCTGAACATGGTGCCTGAACATTGCCATAGAAATTGTGCCATTTATACCATTGATAGGCGTATCAGCTGTCACCTTGTTAAGCTGTAAGCGCTTCGCAAGATCTGCAGTTATGAAATTGGATTGACTGGCAGAGTCGAGGAGTGCTCTACATTGTATGAGATTGCCATATCTGTCTTCCACTTGCACTAGTGCGGTGGCAAGCAAAACCTGCTGTGTGGATTTTGATTTAAAAGAACAGTAGCTAGATGGCGCGTCAATCGTTCTAGTAGAATCATTTACAGGACTAGATGAAGTTGCACATGAAGCATTTTCTCTATTACTATCATGAAGCAACTTGCTGTGAGTGGATGAGCCACAATTGCAGTATGAGGCACGATTACATTTACTTGATATGTGATTAGGAGCAAAGCAATTGGCACAAAGGGCTTGGATTTAATGAAAGTCCAACGCTTATGCACATTAAGGTTTTTGAAGTTATCACAATTATGTAGCATGTGATTGCACTGACAAAATGGACATACACGATATCACTCGTGGATAGGTAAGAGTGTTTACTGTCTCTGCTGTTGGGCTTAGCAGAGTGTAAATCAGTCTTAGGCTTAACTACCGTCTTGTTACATGCAGTGTTAGCAAGCAATTCAAAAGAGTGTGCTCTTGCTTCTAAAAATTGCATAAGATCTTTCAAAGAAGGGAAGTTTTGAGAATCTATTTTACTCTCCCATTCTCTGCATGTGGCGTCAGACAAATGTTCTAGGAGAAGTTGCATTAAAATGATTTCATGCAAAGGCACTTCAAGTTTTAATGCTTCAATGGCATTCAAGTTATTTTGAAAATGGTTGAGCAAGGTACGTAGTTCCTTTACTGTTTCCTTATGCATTACTGGCAGTGCTAATAAATTTTTTATATGAACTGTAGCTATTTGTCTTCTATTGTTATAGCGTGAGCATATAAGCTCCCATGCTACATCAAAATTTTCACTAGTGACAGGTATGTTCTGTATTAGTGAATGAGCTTGTCCCTTGAGAGAGGAAAGTAAGTAATGATATTTCTGAATAGCATCTAAAGCTTGGTTGTTTACCACTAAGCTTGTAAATGTGTCATAGAAATGTTTGAAATGAGTGACATCACCCTCAAATTTAGGTAATTGTATCACAGGCAGTTTGATAGCTTTAGCTGCTTGTGACGATTGCGACTGCACTGTGTGCTGCGAATGTCCAGAACCATTTTCTTGCTGTTCATGATCCTGTATTAATTCAGCTAACCTAGCCTTCAATTTGATGTAACTGTTTCTTGTTTCCTCCTTCTGTTCTGCATGCATATCTAATTCAGTTTCCGCTTCCACAAGAGATTCAATTTGGGTCTGAATAGCTTCATATTTGTCCCAAATTTCACTTAAGTTATCGAAATTAGCTCTCAATATGAAAATGTTGACCTGTTCTGGTAATTTATCAAGAAATTTTCGAACAAAGGTAAATTCTCTTTTGATTATACCCCTTCTTTTGACAAGAGCTTTCAAATCCTGCTCCATATTGAATGTTTATGAAACTTGCTTAAAGGAGAGAAAGAAAGAAAAGGAATGTTCTGACCTGAAATGTGTTGCGATGCAGGCTTCTGCGTCGTTGCGGATGAAATGCTGATCATCTGCTGCGTAGATCCCGATGCCTGGCGTCCTGGGGCCCACTGATGTACATCTATGCAGAAGAAACTGTTGCATTGCACAATAAATATCTGCCCGTGAAGGACCAATGTTCGTATTGTGCTTAATTTAATGTGGAGGACCACCTTGATTTTAGCTGTAACCAAGGAAACTGATTTTGTGGACTGTACTCGATAGAGCTGTATTCATATCACTAGATAAATTTATTGCACACACTACATTTCTTATGTGAATAATCATGAAGAAGACAACAATACATTTAATATTTGAGATAAACTAAAACGGTTCTTTCATTGCAACAACAGCTGCACGCAGCCACACAACGAAGCACATCACATGTCTCAACATGTCTGTAACTATAAAAGGAAGAAGAAGCCTCTTTTCTTGCGCGCTGGTGAGTCACATGATCAGCTGGCTGCATAACCGGCGCCAAGTGAAATATCCATGCGCCCGCCGGAACAAATGACGATAATGGCGCAAACAGCAGCGCTGCAGACAATCTCTGTAGCATTGAAGAAAAGTTTTTATTTATTTTTATTTTTTCTATGTCATACTCAGGTGTGTAGCAAATAAATTGCAAAGGCTGTGACTTTATCGCTGGCAAAGCAAAATGGAATTGGAACATTAGGCTTAAAGAACATTTTAGAAGCATCATCAAGAACAAAGAAATAGAGAAATAGAGAAATCGGCAGTAGCGTACAATTTTTGGAATGAGGATTGCAATATAGAACAATAAATCCATTTATTAAAAAGTATTCAAGGTCCAACTGCATTATCCACATGGGAAAATATATTGATAAAGAAATATGAATGGAAACTCTTGAATTTTGATGCCACCTTTGAAGAAAACCCAAACTTCAAGTTCATCAAGGTAACAACACAGACACACCTATCACCTCCAATGAGTTCACCTAATCAAAGTTGTTGTTGTTGACTAATGGCACTGGGGATTAGTTGATTTGCATCATTTTCCCCCTAGCTTCCCAATATAAAGCCTGTAGGTTCCCACTTTTGAGACCATTACATTTGTCCAAATGGTGTTTGTTCATGATGACATCCTCTTTACAGATAGTAAACTTGGGTGTAGGTATGCAGTGTATTTTATAAAGGTGTTCTGCAAGACAATCATGGCCAGTTTCCATTCCAAATAGGGCCACTGCAGTTTTTCTTGGCAGTTTTTGTATGTCAGTTTTGTCTCCAATGTTATTATAATCCTTGTCTTTTAGTTTATCTTCTTCAAGTCTCTGCTGTCTTTTAAAATGTAGCTTAATCTTGTTTAATTGTTTATTAATTTCAGTTTGTCTTATGGGTTTTATATTTTGAATTGCACCTTTTTTTGCTAGTTGGTCAGCATGTTCATTACCTAAAAGTCCAACATGGGCTGGAATCCATTGCAGGGTGACACGGTTTCTTGATTCGACAGCTTTAATTAAACTTCGTATTTCTTTGATGTTTCTTGTTGTTTTGTTTTTATAATTTACAATCCCATCTATGGCTGATTTTGAATCTGTTAAGATAACTTTGTTTTGCTTTATGTACAGTCTGTACAGGACATTCTGCAGTGCTGCTTTTATGGCTGTTAGTTCTCCATCATAATGGTTTGAAGTTTCGTCCAGTGTTAGATACTGTGCAAAATGTTTGCAGTATATTGTATTGTATTCTTTATTCACCGTTTGAAAAACATTTTTACATTTTCATGGCTTCGTCAAGTTGATATACAATTTACTAAAATGATAAATATATAATTTACTAAAATACATTTAAAATTAAGATTCCTGATTTGGTTAGAGATTCAAACTAATAATTCTACATTACATGTCTAGGAATTCAGTCACTGAATAAAACGAGTTATGTAATAAGAATGACCCAAGCTGTTTTTTAAATACTTTATTATCTTTGATAATTTTTATATTTGTTGGTAATTTATTGTATAGTTTTATACCATTGTGGAGTGCACTATTCTTTGCTAAATTAGTTCTATATTGCTGAATGTGTAAGTTTTCCCTATGTCTTGTTTGATGATTATGTAACTGACTGTTTTTGATTAATGTATGTTTGTGTTGTTGAACATAGTAAATTACTTCTAGCATGTATATACAGGCTACAGGCATAATCTTTAATTTTTTTAATAATTCTCTGCAAGATGTTCTACTTGTCTAGCCCATCATTATTCATATTGCTCGCTTCTGCATTTTGAAAACCTCTTCCCATTTGGTTGCAACAACCCAGAATATTATTCCATATCGAATATGGCTATGGACTTGTGCAAAATATACAGTTCTTAGAACCTGTGGGCTTGTGCTGTTTTTTAGTGCATTTATGATGTAACATCCCATGCTAAGTTTTTTGGTTAGTTTGTTTATATGTGCTTCCCATTTTAGATCTTCACTTATCAGTATTCCCAGAAACTGCGATTCCCCTTGATACTTTATCATCTCTCCCTCTAGTTTTATTGGTGTTTTGTTGTGTCACTTCTATTTTGGTTCATATGGAAACTCATACCCACTGTTTTATCTGTATTTACTAAAAGTATGTTGGATTTAAACCAGGATTCTAGTTTTGTTGTGTTATTGTCTATTTCTTCTTGAAGTTCCGTGTCACATTTTGCTTTTACCAGTATGTTTGTATCATCTGCAAATAATATTACCTCTGCATTTTGGACATTTAGTGGCATATCATTTATGTACAGTAAAAAGAGAAGTGGGCCTAGAATCGATCCCTGAGGTACCCCATGCTCCACTTATACTCCTGCACCAGCATCTTGTTTGTTAATAAAGGATCCATCTGTATATATTCGGAGCCATTCTTTTTCTGGATATCTTTCATTTTTTGTGGCTATTGCTATTGCTCTCATTTCATCTGGTAAATTGTTTTGCTTATGTATTGTATATAACAGGTCATTCTTATCATGTATGTCAATATATTCTGTTGGGCTTGTTTCCTCTATTGTTGTTATATTTGTTGTTATTATGTTCTTGTGTTTTGAGTTATTGATGTATGTTCTGAAGCTTGTTTGGGTTTTTAGATTGCTTATATTATGCGCTGTGTGATACCACTTGTGTCTATTTTTGTTAACTAGCAGTTTTTGTGCTAGGGTAATTGCTTTTAGTTCATGTTCCAGTTCTATGGCCATATTTTCTGTGAAGCTCTGTCGTATGGCAATTGGTGTTGTATTTACAGTTCCTGTTATTATTCTTAGTGAATTGTTTTGTGAGGTTTCGTATTTTCCTTTTGAGTTTCTTGCTTACTGTTGCCAGCAGTTCTCCTCCAAATAGTAAGTTGGTTTTATGTATGTTTTATATATTTCCCCCCATTTTTTTCCTGCTAGGCGTTTTAAGATGTTGTTCTTTTTGTTGATCTTATTTGTTACATTGTTTACATGTTCTTTCATTGATGGTTTCCGGTGTAGTTCTATTCCTAGATATGTTGTTGTGGATGCTTCTTGTAAATTTTTGTTATTGATTTGCAGACATATATTTACTGTTTTGTGTTGCATTGCGAACAGTTCATATTGGGTTTTTTCTGAGTTTATCTCCATATTGTTATGGTTAGTCCATTGTACCTGTATTATAATTGCATTCTCTATTGTTGTTTGTAGCTTTTTTTATAATGTTTCCCAGAACTTATATTCTTTTCCAAGGTCCATATTACTAGGTCGTCGGCATACATTCCCACTTGTATGTAGTGCATCTGCTAGGTCATTTATAAATATATTAAATAGAATAGCACTTGTAACAGATCCTTGGGGTAATCCAACTCGGGTTACAAGTGCTATTCTCTTTAATCAAAGTTCAACAGTCAACATTAGCTAAGGATGTGTGTTTGGAGGAATTTAGTAACAGTGACGTCAAAATTAATATAAAATTATTTGTGGTTGGTTTATTGACACTCGTCACTTACTTTTTCATATATTTATGAGAGACTAGTTTCAAAGGCCCTGGCCTCCATTTTCAATCTCTTCCCAACTGGCAAATGTTGTTATCTGCTCTCTCTGGTGGTGGAACTATGAACTTTTTTGTCAAATTATCTGCTGGCGGGATTTCAAAGTTCATTACGCGATCCTTATTTTTCCAGATGAATATGTTCTCCCATGTTGTCAATCTATTTTGGTTTATCACTGCTTTTAATAATTTTGGATTTGGATCAATATCATGGTTTTCATTCCAAAAATGAAATGCTACTGCTGACTTGTCTTCTTGTTTCAATCTGATGTTTCTAAAGTGTTCTTTGACTCTGGTTTTTAAATTTCTTTTTGTTTGACCTATGTAGCATTTTTCACAATTCTTGCAATTTATTTGGTATATTCCAGATTTGTTACCTGAAGGAATTTCATCTTTTGTTTTTGAATTTAGTAATTTTAAAAGTGAGTATCTATTAGTAGGTGCCAAGATGATATTTTGTTCCTTGAATATCTTTTTAAATTTATTAAATGTTTTTGGATGATATGTGAATGAACTGAATATGCTGTTGCTTTCTTTTTCTTTAATAAATGTGGTTGTTTCCTTAATGGTTTTCTTTAGTTTAGATTTTCTAATTTTCTTCAACACCAAACTTTTGTTGTATCCATTTTCTTCTGCTATGTGTATCATTGCTTTTTGTTCCTTGAAATATTCTTCTTTTTCCATGGGTATGTTGACTAGTCTGTGTGTAAGGCTGTTTATTATTGCATGTTTATGTGTAATTGGGTTGTGGCTATTATTTTTTATATAATTTTCTGAATGTGTTGGCTTCCTGTAAATTCCAAATTTTATTTTTGTATCATTCCTGATGATATTTAGATCCAAGAAAGGTAGTTGTCCATTGATTTCCTTTTCTATTGTGAATTTGATAGTCCTTTCTTGCAGATTGAGTAATTTTAATGCATCATCTAAATGTTTACTTGGTACAATTGCAAAGATGTCGTCAACATATCTATACCAAACCTTGAAGATCAATGGGAAGGACTTTTTAATTTGTGTTTCAAATGCACTCATAAATAAGTTAGCCAAAAAAGGTGAAAGTGGATTGCCCATTGATAGTCCTGATTTCTGCTTGTAGTGTTTTCCATTAAAGCTAAAGAAGTTTTGTTCAATGCATATTTTTGTTAGAGAAATATATTCTTCTGCTTCTATTGCTTCCATATCAATTGTAGCTAGCCATTTTTTTAACACAGTCTGCAATTTTTCTGTTGGTATGCTTGGAAATAAAGATGTGACATCAAATGAAACCAGTCTGTCATTTTTGTCCAAATTTATATCTTTGATTTTTTCTACTAAATCTAAAGAGTTTCTTAAATTTGCACTTTCAAATTTTGGAAAACTATTAAATTTACTTAGTAACCATTTGGCCAAATTATATGTGGGGGCATTTATGCTACTAGTAATAGGTCTCATGCCTTTCCCTGTTTTATGAATTTTTGGCAGCCCATATACTCTTGGTAATGTTGGATTATCTACTTTAATTTTGTGCAATTCTTTTTTGTTGATTATTTTGCTCTCTTTTAGCGTTTTATTTGTGGTTTCAATGCAGTACTTTAATGGATTAGTTTCTACTTTTTGGTAATTACTGTCTTCTAACAAATCTTCCATCCTCTTTGTGTATTCTTCTTTTTCCAGAATTACTATTTTATTTCCCTTGTCTGCTTTAGTATAATAACCGGTTTCTTTTTAAGAGCTTTTATGATTTGGTTACTAAAATTCTTTTTCTTTTCATTTTTAATCTCTTCTACTATTTTGGAGCATTTGTTTTTTACTGTGTTTTTACTTTCTTCATTAAGTGTTTGTGTAGCAATTTGGATGTCAGCAATGTAATCTTCAATTTGGTTGGAATATTCTACACATGTCTTTAAACCTAGATTCAGCATATTCAGTTCTGTTTTTGTAAAATTTTGGTTTGATAGGTTTACCACATTGTTTAGACTATCAAACCAAAATTTTACAAAAACAGAACTGAATATGCTGAATCTAGGTTTAAAGACATGTGTAGAATATTCCAACCAAATTGAAGATTACATTGCTGACATCCAAATTGCTACACAAACACTTAATGAAGAAAGTAAAAACACAGTAAAAAACAAATGCTCCAAAATAGTAGAAGAGATTAAAAATGAAAAGAAAAAGAATTTTAGTAACCAAATCATAAAAGCTCTTAAAAAGAAACCGGTTATTTATACTAAAGCAGACAAGGGAAATAAAATAGTAATTCTGGAAAAAGAAGAATACACAAAGAGGATGGAAGATTTGTTAGAAGACAGTAATTACCAAAAAGTAGAAACTAATCCATTAAAGTACTGCATTGAAACCACAAATAAAACGCTAAAAGAGAGCAAAATAATCAA
The DNA here is from genome assembly GCA_030765055.1 of Mantis religiosa. Lineage (NCBI taxonomy): Eukaryota > Metazoa > Arthropoda > Insecta > Mantodea > Mantidae > Mantis > Mantis religiosa. The sequence continues at coordinate 1,474,379 of CM060952.1, forward strand.
CAAAAAAGAATTGCACAAAATTAAAGTAGATAATCCAACATTACCAAGAGTATATGGGCTGCCAAAAATTCATAAAACAGGGAAAGGCATGAGACCTATTACTAGTAGCATAAAAGCCCCCACATATAATTTGGCCAAATGGTTACTAAGTAAATTTAATAGTTTTCCAAAATTTGAAAGTGCAAATTTAAGAAACTCTTTAGATTTAGTAGAAAAAATCAAAGATATAAATTTGGACAAAAATGACAGACTGGTTTCATTTGATGTCACATCTTTATTTCCAAGCATACCAACAGAAAAATTGCAGACTGTGTTAAAAAAATGGCTAGCTACAATTGATATGGAAGCAATAGAAGCAGAAGAATATATTTCTCTAACAAAAATATGCATTGAACAAAACTTCTTTAGCTTTAATGGAAAACACTACAAGCAGAAATCAGGACTATCAATGGGCAATCCACTTTCACCTTTTTTGGCTAACTTATTTATGAGTGCATTTGAAACACAAATTAAAAAGTCCTTCCCATTGATCTGCAAGGTTTGGTATAGATATGTTGACGACATCTTTGCAATTGTACCAAGTAAACATTTAGATGATGCATTAAAATTACTCAATCTGCAAGAAAGGACTATCAAATTCACAATAGAAAAGGAAATCAATGGACAACTACCTTTCTTGGATCTAAATATCATCAGGAATGATACAAAAATAAAATTTGGAATTTACAGGAAGCCAACACATTCAGAAAATTATATAAAAAATAATAGCCACAACCCAATTACACATAAACATGCAATAATAAACAGCCTTACACACAGACTAGTCAACATACCCATGGAAAAAGAAGAATATTTCAAGGAACAAAAAGCAATAATACACATAGCAGAAGAAAATGGATACAACAAAAGTTTGGTGTTGAAGAAAATTAGAAAATCTAAACTAAAGAAAACCATTAAGGAAACAACCACATTTATTAAAGAAAAAGAAAGCAACAGCATATTCAGTTCATTCACATATCATCCAAAAACATTTAATAAATTTAAAAAGATATTCAAGGAACAAAATATCATCTTGGCACCTACTAATAGATACTCAATTTTAAAATTACTAAATTCAAAAACAAAAGATGAAATTCCTTCAGGTAACAAATCTGGAATATACCAAATAAATTGCAAGAATTGTGAAAAATGCTACATAGGTCAAACAAAAAGAAATTTAAAAACCAGAGTCAAAGAACACTTTAGAAACATCAGATTGAAACAAGAAGACAAGTCAGCAGTAGCATTTCATTTTTGGAATGAAAACCATGATATTGATCCAAATCCAAAATTATTAAAAGCAGTGATAAACCAAAATAGATTGACAACATGGGAGAACATATTCATCTGGAAAAATAAGGATCGCGTAATGAACTTTGAAATCCCGCCAGCAGATAATTTGACAAAAAAGTTCATAGTTCCACCACCAGAGAGAGCAGATAACAACATTTGCCAGTTGGGAAGAGATTGAAAATGGAGGCCAGGGCCTTTGAAACTAGTCTCTCATAAATATATGAAAAAGTAAGTGACGAGTGTCAATAAACCAACCACAAATAATTTTATATTAGCTAAGGATGTTAGGAAGGTCCTAACGAAACGTGTTCTACGTAAACACTAGAAATAAATGGTGCATTGAGTACTAGTTTGACATTAATGAAGTGCTTTACTTACCTGTGTGATGTGAGTTCCTTTGTCTCCAGGAAATCCTCCGCCAATATTAAGAATGTTGAACTGATAGCCAAGTTTCGCACCATATTCAAAGACAGTGTTGGCTGCAGCGATGGCTGTTGTATATGCTTCATTGTCATCACACTGAGTACCAACATGGAAACTTACACCTACCATGTTCAAACCAAGTGACTGAGCAGCGCTAATTGTCTGCAAGGCCTCATCCTCAACCTCACAACCAAACTTATCATTAAAATTGCGTAGTGAGTTATCTGCACCAGCTCTTATACGAAGTAGCAACCTGAAAAAACATTGTGGTTTTACATAATGTAAGTAGCAAACAAATAACGTTCACCATGCGACAATAGATAGTTAATGTTAATATTATACAGTGTGATCCATATAAACCTGAACCATTTCAATAGCCCATAGCTTTTAAACCAATAATAGGAGAATATTATAATACACAATTGGGAGATTACATTACACTATTTACATTTCACTATTTACGTTCTCCACCAGCATCTATACATGTTTGCACTCGTCTCACCATATTCTCTGAAGTTCAGGTTTATATGTAAGTTCAAGCATACGCTACAACAGCACTAATGCGCGTAGTTTAAGGACTGCAGCTTGGACTGCACTTCAATATTAACATGTTTATTTGCTGAAAATAACATATCTGGATTTTTGAAGACAACTTAATGTGGAGGATCATCTGAAAGCTTTCTCTCTTGGATAAAATTTGTCTTGATTCACTAATAATAATAATGATAATGATAATGATAAAGATGATGATGATGATGATGATGATGATGATGATGATGATGATGATGATGATGATGATGATGATGATGATGATGATGATGATGATGATGATGATGATGATGATGATGATGATGATGATGATGATGATGATGATGATGATGATGATGATGATGATGATGATGATGATGATGATGATGATGATGATGATGATGATGATAGTGGAGTATTCAGTATTCATACATTTCAAAATCATCTAAACTGTAAATGGTATTTTGTTTTCTGACATGCTTTCCTGGAGATTTACAAAAGAGGTTCTTCAATTTCTGTTTTTGCCCTGCTATACAGTATGCCCACTCACATTGTAGCTCTGCCTGTGAGTTCCTGGCTTTGTGAAAAATTGATCCTGTCACACACTTTCTAAGATAATAATTCCTTAAACAAACTGTGCACTTTAAAAATAAGATTTCAGGCCAGGGAGTGGAATACTTTACACTTAGTACCTACTGCCACTGTACCAAGTTTTGAAAGTGATACAAAACAGAATGTAAACACGTGAATTTTCTGCCTAGTCTTGAATACGCGCATGCTCCTGGACTGCAGTGATCCGTATTCAGTTAATTTATAAACTAAATATATGTATTAACTTTAAAGAGAGTCGATTAAAGACACTAGACAACACTTACTTTTAAATTTTTCCGGAACTAGTTTCAGAGGCTTTGCCTCTATCATCGGCCGGCTCTCGACTGGTTCTCGTTGATGTAGCTGACGATACCTTGTCACAGGTCTCCTCTGGTGGCGGCTCAAGGAACTTGCTGAACAAATCCTTCTGGGGGATGTCGAAATTGAATACTTTGTTCCTATTTTTTGAAATGAAGATTTGTTCCCATGTGGATAGTTCTTGTTTTCCTGATGTATGTTTCAGTAGTTTTGGTTCTGGATTTATGTTGTGGTTTTTTTCCCAAAAATGTGTGGCAACTGCTGATTTTTCTAATACATAAAAGCTACATAAAAGCTAATGGCTACAACCCAAGATCCCACAAACAGGCAATCTTCAATAGTTTAGCACACAGACTGGTAAACACAGCAGAATAATACAAAACAGAATACAACAAAATAATTGAAATAGCACAAAAAAATAACTTTCCCAAATCATTAGTGGACAAAAAAGTGAGCTTAGCAAAAAAGAAGAAGCTACTAAAGGAAACCACAACTCTCTCATCTACAGAAACTAATATGATTTTCAAAAAATTCACTTACCATTCATGGGCCTATGATAAATTCAAAAAAGTCTTCAAAAAACAAAATATTCAACTAGCACCAGTCAACCATTTCTCCTTAAAAAACCTAATTTGCTCAAACATCAAAGATGCCATTCCATCAAACAAAAAATCTGGTATATATCAAATTGAATGCAATGACTGTAGTCAAATTTATATTGGAAAAACAAAAAGAAATTTAGAAACAAGAGCAAAGGAACACTTTAGAAACATAAAATATAAACAATTAGAAAAATCAGCAGTTGCCACACATTTTTGGGAAAAAAACCACAACATAAATCCAGAACCAAAACTACTGAAACATACATCAGGAAAACAAGAACTATCCACATGGGAACAAATCTTCATTTCAAAAAATAGGAACAAAGTATTCAATTTCGACATCCCCCAGAAGGATTTGTTCAGCAAGTTCCTTGAGCCGCCACCAGAGGAGACCTGTGACAAGGTATCGTCAGCTACATCAACGAGAACCAGTCGAGAGCCGGCCGATGATAGAGGCAAAGCCTCTGAAACTAGTTCCGGAAAAATTTAAAAGTAAGTGTTGTCTAGTGTCTTTAATCGACTCTCTTTAAAGTTAATTTATCATAACAACACTGTTTTCAACACTTCCAAGAAAGTAATTGTAAATATATGTATTTCCTAACAACATTTGGTAACGTGTTACTCAGTACTGTTTAATGAAAAGGAGCAACACATGAGTATTATTATTAACGTTGCTTCATTTCACTCGCTCGGTTAATAATTATGATATGAGCATTTTAATTACCATTATAGTCAAGTTTCCTATGACCGTTTATGCTCGATCATGTATCTAAATTAAAGGTTTTATTTCAAAGTATTTATTTCTGGTTTGAGTGATATGTATTGTTGTTTTGTCTAAAATGACGTAGTATGCAGGCACAGAAATATTGATTACTTCCCTATAAACAGCTGTTAACATGTGACACAGTTTAACCTAAAACATTAAAACAAAATATTGGCAACATTAAAAAAAGAAACTTACTTCTATCTTGAGGTATTTAACATCAGTTGCTTCATTTATAAATGTTTTCAACTCATCAGGTGTTTCCCTTTATATCCTTCTGATTTGAGTTTTAGAAAGCTGTTCAGTTTTGAGTATTTAGATAAGTCAATTTGGTGCCTCATGTTGAGTGTTGATTTCAAAATAGAATAGTGAGTCCACAAGGTCGATGATTTTATATTTTGGGACAATTCTTTGAAATACACTGGAATACATTTTCTGAGAATGAATTTATACTTTTTGATATTCTCCAATGCATGAATTGTGAATATAATTTGTTGTACACCTTTCTTGTCTTTTGTGGCAACAGGTTATTTGTAACATTGAGTGCTTATGCCTTAACTTCTGGGGGGTGTAAAACCTTGGGAGCCAGAGGTTAGTATGTTACCCTATAGATAAAATCTTACTGCACAAATGAAGTAGAACTCGCCGCACCTCCAGCACTTCACTGCACGCCTCGCCACTCTACCATGTCTGTGCTCGAACCACATTACACCCATATAACTCAAATAATTAATACTTTATTAATATAACTTACTTTGCTTCAGGATGCAACTTCTTGATTTTATGTAGTATCGTGTGATGGTCAACGACTAGAAGGTTCACTCCTACAGCTGCAGCAAAGACAATATGGGAATCAAGTACTGTAGGATTTGCTAGCAAGATGCGCTCTGGACCAACTCCCAAATCAAGAACTTGCTTTATTTCATTCTGAAAGTATAAACAATAAATCAAATAAGAAACTTGCAGTAATAATGACTGCCCTAACTCGTTGAGTACAAAAGTAGGATATAACCTCACAATAGCAAGACACAGAGACAAGAAAATAACTCGTTACCTATACAGGGCGTCAAAACTTTAGGAAAACATTCCTAGTATAGGTATAGAGGACAAAAAAATGTTATAAATCACACACTGGTTCTGGAATTCTTACTTGATGTATTATGTCATGTGAATCATCTGATTCTGCCCCCGAGTACACTTGACTAAAGTATTGTGATAGTCATATTCATATTAAGTGTTGATAAAGAAATGAATATTGAAAATTATGTTAAATGGTTATGCAAAATGTTAATTCCAAATTTTCCCCTCATCATGGTATAGCAATACATAATGCCTCTTACACAATATACAGGTGGATAAGTGTCCAACGTCAAGTTGTTTAAGAAGATATATGCTTTCTTGGTAACAAAATCATAATACCCCCTTTGATGAAAATATAGATATTGTCTCATAAGTAATGTCAATTTTTAAGGAAAACAATTATTTGAAATGTGTTCTGACAAGCAATTAACCAATTTCAAAGTATAGATATACCATTAGATTCTATGGTCCTGAGCCATCATTCAGCGAGGTTTATTATCCCACGACGGTACCAGTCTCTGGTTTTTGATGTGAAGAATTCAGTGAAATCCACTGGCGCTGTTTCAATGTCAAAATTTCTTCCATGTAGAAACTATGCCATGGATGATCTGATGGTGCGAGATTAGGGCTGTATGCTAGGTGTGGTAGCAGTTCGATTTCTCCCAATTCCTGACATTTTTTCCATAGTTGTTCGTTCCAGTTGTTGACAATAAAGATCTGCATCAATGAACCGCCCTTTTGGAACAAACTCCCGTGAATCACAACTTCAAAATTCCACCAAACACACGTTACTTTGGGACCGAACTGATTCTTTTAATGATAACTTTAGCAGGTTAGCGGGGATCAAGTCACTGTTTCGCTAATGTACCCATTTTTCATCACAAGTGGGAATTCTTGTGACAAATCTATTATCCTTGGGTTTACGGAAAGCTGACAACAGATATCCACTCTACGTTCAGCCTGTTGAGGTGTCAGTTCATGAGGTACAGATCTACAGCTTCTGTATAGTTTTCCAAGTTTTTAATGTGGTGTGGTATGCTTCCTTTGCTGAACCAAGATCCTCTCAAAGCCTACTTATACTCTTTTGCAGATTTTCTTGCAAAACTTGGTGTGTATCCTCAATATTCCATACTTTAGGTCTTCCAAAACGTGGTAAATCTTCAGTGTTTTCGTCCCCATTGTTGAAACATTGGAACCATCACTGTGTCACATGCTCACTAACGACACCTGCGCCTTCCACTTCATATATTCTTGGAGCTGTGACAGCGACTTTATAATCTTGTTTCCAGTATTTTTTTTTGGGGGGGGGGGAATTTTACGTCCTCCAATGTTAAGTCATATCGGACGGTGAATGAATTGGGTGAAATGATGCTCAAATAAGCCCGGGGTCCATGGAGCTTAGAGTTACCTGACATTCATCTTTGAGGACAAGGGAAAACCCTGGAAAAAACCTTATCCAGGTAACTCACCCTGACCGAGATTCGAACTCGGGACCTCTTGAACGTGAGGCAGACATGCTACCATCTACGCTACCGAGGCGGGCTTTAGTGTTCAGACTTTGTTATCTCCATTTTGTGATTGTTTATTAACAACTGAAGACTGATACATGCTTGCAATGTATGCAACACTAGCTATGGCATCCTGTAAATAACATTACCAAACCAAAGAAACCCAATAAATTTTCCAAAATACCAAAATAAAAAAGCTGACTTTACTTATGAGACAATCTAACAGCACCAAAACAAAATACCGACTCAGAAGTAGTTTTTGAGTGACCAATTATTTTCGGAAATTAATCATGCAACCTTAAGGGTTCCTCCAAAACATCCAGATCTGAATCCTATAGAATTAATATGAACGAATGCCATACAATGGGCTGTTTGCAGAAATGCAACATTTAAAATGAAAGACAAAATTTTGTTCCGCCAATGATTTAAGTGAATTGGAAAACGTATGGTATCCTGAGGGTGAAATAAAACAGAAGTATTGGGAAAAAGATGTACCAACAGAAGAAACAATTGAAAGAATTATAATGAAGAGAATGGGATGGAAACAATGACAAGGATGATAGTAATGACTCAACAGACGAAGATATGTCAGACGTAGAAGAATTAAAATATGGTTAAAGGCAGAAATTGTTTAACTGATAGTTTAAGTTGTGTGTTCTCGAACTAGTGTATTTAGTATGACTTCTCTGAATAGCGACACATAAAATAAACAATCCAGTGATACTTGAGAGAGTGAAGTCATCGTAGTGAGATATCATTGCCATTGAAGGCCAGAGACCCACAGGAAGTTTTTATTTCATGGTAGAGCACTTTTTCTACAAATCTGCTTACATGGTGAGATGTGTAATACGTAGCTGTTCTGTAGCCATAACCCTACAACAGAACAGTGATTTAATAATGAAGTAGTAAACATTCACTTGTACATCTGGCTAAATTGTGTGAAGATGATGATTCCGCTGTTGTTGTCATTGTGCTACAGTATTATTGTTAGGTGCCGGTACTCAGTTCATGCATCATGGAGTTCCACCTCATTCCAGGCTTTGTGTCTCTCATTTTCTTAATAGAACTTTCCTGGTAGATGGATAGGAAGAGCTGGACCAACTCCACACTCACCTGACTTAAAGCCTCTACATTTTTAATTGTGGGGACATTTCTGTTGTTTATACAACTCCAGTTCCAGATGTAGAGACCCTTCATGCTCGTATTGTGGAAGGGACTCCATGTGCCGGTGGGTTGGAGCTAATGGAGGTAATTTTGAACATGTGCTGTGATTTACTGTTTTCCCGCTGTTCTGTCACTGAGTGAAGTTCTATGGGTCCAGCTGTGGAAAGAGTACTCTAAAAAGGAGATAAACAATTTCTGGACCTATGTTCATATAAGTGTTTTTATTCTCTATCTACAAGAAATATTTTCTGGAACTTTTTACATACCTTTTTGTCACACCTGTATATGTGTGAAATAATGCCAGCTTGCACCTTCTGAATTAAAATAGCTTTTTCTTTTGCATGATATTGCCTCCTCAACACAATACAGACACATTATTCATAAAACTAGGTACAAACTGTGTGAAATCAGTAAAACAGAAAATAGACTTTTCCAATATTATAAATTGGATAAATAAATATTGTGACTTTGTGTTGCCCGTGCCACCTCCAATCAACCTTGGTCTGGCGACAATATTATATTATAGTGTTGTTTTCTCGCTGATCTTTTTATGAGCTATTTTTAAATAGAAGTCACTAAAGCTATAGTTCCTGATAGACACATAAATGATGCTTTAAAACTTCTACATTTGCAGGAAAAAGCCATAAAGTTTGCATTAGAAATTCAAAATAATGGTTGTCTTGGTCTAATGGATCTAAAGATGATAAAAAATAACAGTAAATTAAACTTGCGCATTTACAGAAAGTCAACTCATACTGATAATTGCATAAAAGTAAAAGTTTCAACCCTTTTTCCATACACCTACATTTGCTGTTTTTAGTAGTTTCATTTACAGGTTTATAAATACATCTCTAAATGATGGAGAATATGAACTCATTAACATGGCTTTAATTAATGGTTTTAAAAAGATTGCATACACAAAAGAATAGAAATATTTAAATATAAGAAGTGTCTAAATCATATTTCTACCCTTAAAAAGTAAAATATGATTATCATTTTTAAAAAATTCCTATCATCCTTGGGCAAATAAAAATTTCACAAAATTTTCAAAGAATTTGGCATAACTTAGGTACCTCAAAATAAATACAGCATACAAAATCTACAACACTTCTTGAAAAAAGAAAACATTTAAGATAATAAAAAATATGGCATTTATCATTTTGATTGCTTATAGTGTGATCAGATTTACATTGGATGAACCAAACGTAATTTGGAAACCAGAGTGAAGGAACATTTCAGAAATATTAAATATAAACAGACTAATAAATAAGCCGTGGCAGATCATTTTGATCATTTATCCATAAAATACGGAAGTTAAATTAGAGATTTAATGGTTTGGGAGAAAATATTTATTTTGGAAAATAAAATATGTGTGATGAATTTTGAAATTCGGTCAATAAGTTTGTATTGCCCCCAATAGACAAACTCTCGAAATAACGAAAAGCTATTCAGTATACCAACTGACCGGTCCTGGCGAATGTCGACAATTTTAAAACGTATAATTGGAGCTGGGTAGCAAGCGTTGTAGTTTATTTATAAGATTTCTGTTCCTTCAGTCAGTACCTTAAGTTTTTTATATAAAAAATTACAGCAAAACCTTTCTAAAATGTAACAGAATAGTTGCGCCATTTAAACTCTGTTTACACAGGTTTTCAACTTACAGAGAGTTATGTTTGAATAAAAAGAAATTATGAAATAGTCGTACAGATTTACAGTGAAGTAATAATATGGAATGAAGTGTAAATAATAATAGACTGATATGTATTATATACTATACTTTCAACTTACCAAGAGCATATCATCCTGCCATGCAACACCGACACTTCTACCCTGAGAGAGACCCCCAGATGAGAGATGATGTGAAATGATAATGATTTGTTCCATTACTGGATCATTGCCTTTAACTGCAATGGTCATATTGGCGGCCATTCTCCTTTGGAACATATCGAAGGTGTTAACTCATATTTGTTCAGTTTTAATCATTAGATCACACACAAATTCATTCTTCCAGATTCTGGGGAAGATGGAGAATCATCTTGGTCGCTGAAAAATCCCCACCCCCAGTCGAGAATAGAACCCAGGATCCCTTGCCCGGCAGACAGGTGCTCTACCGACTGAGCTACGGAGCCAGCCAGAAGAAGTTTTGCTCCTTTTATATGTTAATGATTTACGAAATAATAACCCAGGAAGGACCTACACAACAGGTTTAGTAAAACTTAACTCTTATTCACTGAAAACATATGAAGTAAGTTCTGGTAAAAGAATCTTGTAATAAATAAAACATGCATATCATTACTTTTTCGAGATATTCGTGTTACTCAGGCATGGCATATTTAAGTTATTATTTGAAGCAAAAGGTTAGAAACAGTGATGTATTTAACATTTCAAAATACAAACACAAACATCACTCATAATATCCTTACCTGGACATGTTTCGGAGAACGGTTTGTCCCCATCGTCAGCAGTTATTTGAGTGATGTTTGTGTTTCAATTACCGACTCATTATTTTCAAATATTTCATTTAGTTTCTCCCGCCATGACTGTATTCACTGCCTTACCTTTGATGCGCAATCAAATCCTGCTCCAAGGGCTGCCAACACTTCCAACATAACAATGCTATTGTTTGACTTGACAGCTGCACAAACAAAGACATATTAATTAAATTCTTATTGTCTGAAGAAGAAGACAAAGATAAACTTTAAGATCTCAAAATTGATGTTTGCAAATAGGAGCATTTTATTTTACTTTCATTGCTATACAACACAAATATGTTCCTATACCGGCACTGCCCTCAGTTTATGTAGCGATGTAAACAAAGTGGGAAAATGTATTACTCTGCCAACGACTGCAATTGGAGGGAATAGTTGCACTAATTTATTCCCACGTGGCAAACATGTGTTCTGTCTACGAACTTCTATACAGTTTTGCTGTTTCTGGTGTATGAGTAGCTTATGCGGTAACACTTTTATGTTAACATAAAATCTATCCTTTTGTATATTAAAAAAGGAGATGTTATCTACTATTCTAATTGTATCATCACTCCTTGCTTGTATTATTATATACGAGTTATATACACAGCTGAAATAGCTACAAACTCAGAAATTATATGAGCAATCTCAATTTAATGAATAAGTGTATGTCTTTACTTATTAACTTGTTACTGTCTTAGTGCTTACAACAATTGAGGAGCGTATTTTACGAAATTGAGTTACATATATTATCGGCATAATTTTCACCTTCTGCATTGGTCTGTGAAATCAGATTTTGAAAAATTTGATTCATGTCTTGTGTAGAAGATACGGAATATCAGCAGTTTTTTCAAAACTCCATAGATGCATTAGAGTCGCACAAGAGCCGTAGATGCAAACGAAGATTTGCGAAACATGTCCTCAAAATAGGTACGAAAGTGAAGCAGATGTGTAAAAAATGCGACTCATCTAAAATTTAATAATTTTTCGCTTCACTGTGGTGTTCCAATACAGTTGAATCTCGATCCATAGATGCACTTGGCTCAGTTAAAGCAAAAGTCGATAGCTGTAATTTTATGATTTTATGATCCAGCGTGTAGCAACCACAATTCTACGAAACGCATGTTGGCATTCACTGCCATCTCACTGTTGCAATTCTTGGAATTCTCAATCATTTCTGAAAGCTTTGTACACTGCTGCAGCGATGGCAATAACTGCGGACTCAGGTTGTGTGCTTGGATTTCACATTCATTTCTGAAAGCTTTGTTATACTTAAATGGCATTTATTCTTAGTTGAGACATTGCGCTGTACTATACACAATGGAGAGGAGCTCAGATTGTGAGACTGTACCAGTTGTAGACTGCGCAGGAAGTAGAAATTGCAAAAACAAGGAAAAGAAATCAAAATGCAAATCAATGAATGCTCATACTCCAACAATTTCATGTTCACATGGTCTTGAGTGCACTTCAAAAAATCCTAAAAGTAAAAGGCATAAGCTCTGTGATATAGCTGATTTGACCTCTTTCCATGCTTATGAAAAATATGTTTTACATCTCCTAATCGCAGAGTGATGAAGAAAGAAGCAGCAAATATGAAGCAGACTGTTAGCATTAAATACAGTGTGAGAACTAATGTTGGCTGAGATTGTCAGTATGTCCTGCAAGCTTCCAAGGAATCAGGGGTGTCAAAAGATAGATTATCTCTGCTGGCAAGAAAGTTTAACTTATCTGGGAATGCACCAAAGTAAACCAGAGGAAGTGACAGAACATGAATATTACAGAAGGGCATTTCTGCTGCTATAAAGCAAGACATTAAGAAGTACAGATGCAGAGAAAGCCATTATGGAAGAGCAAAATAAAGGAGAGAACATTTACCTCCATAACTTAATATCTGAAAAATGTGGAGCAACTTTAGCAAAGAGAGAAGGTTAAGAAATCTACTAGTCTGCTTATTGTCAAAATATAAATAAATATTTTACAACTTCTTCAATTTTTCATTCCGTACACAACACACTAACACATGCTCCAAATGCAAAGTGGGACTGATGAAGATTAAGACAGAGGTAGACGTGGAAAAGAAAAACAAATTAAGAACCATGAACAGAATGCACAAGTTGCATTCAAAAGGGTTGTATCTGATATTGAAAGAGGAAAACACTGAGGCAATCACTATTTGCTTTGATATGCAGCAGAAACAACCACTGCCTAAACCTTCTGTTAGCGATTCTATGCAAGGTGGTGTGGCTGTATAATCTATGCATAATGATTCCATCTAAAATCCAGAACAAAGACATTTTCTTGTATACATGGTTGGAAACTGAATCTGCTAAAGACTGCAACCAGGCTGCCTCAGCTTTGCACCACTTCTTGTTGGAACTGGAAGAAAGGATGTCCAGCAATGCTCCTTCTATCATTTATTTTCATACTCTTGCTCTAGTCAGAACAAGAATAGTGTGATGATGTTCATGCTTATTGCTTTCTTGGAGAAGAGTAAAAAAAAAACTTGCTGCATTTCACGCTAATATGTGGGCACAGTTTTATGCCTCTTGATAGAGTGAGTAAAGAAAAGAAAAAGGATGTTCAAAATCTAGCTAAACCTTTTGAAATTCCAGAAACTAGAAAGGTTTTTTTATGAAGAATTACTAGAAGATACCAATAAAGGTTAAAGCTTACTTATTCATATTGCTTTAAATTTCTTTGTATTCAGTATATTTGTTATATAAGTAAAACAAAATATTATATTGTTATTGTGAATGTAGCAGTACTTAGTTTCTAACTTTATACCTAATAAAATAATCCTTATAAACACTAACACGTTGGTTGTATAATACAATATGTATTATGAAAAGGTGAAAATAAAAATATACTAAATACATAAATAAAAAGTAACAAAAACCATAAATAACAAAAATAACTAAACTTCAAGAGTTAATTTCTCGCTCACACCGAAAAGTAAATCAGCATCTATCGGTTTTTGAAAAAACTCTGCGTTTTCAAACCTCAAATTTGCACTAGTTAAATTATGGTATTTGTTTCTTTTCACATTCAATGAAACAGTTTCAGAAAGGAGAACTGAATGATTAATATTGTTGCTGTGCTAACCAATCAGTATTGTCAATAAGTAGAAAAACCCGTTTTTCTCAGAAACACATTTGGTGCATCTATCGAGTTTTGAAAAAACACTCCTCAATTGCAGAGAGACTTCTAAAATATTTTATTTCTTGACATCTCATTTATAAATTAAAAGTTATGGCACGAGTCTTTCTTCTGAACATTAGAGCTAAGTAACTGCGTGTAACCACTTTGGCAATGACTTGAAGGTTCTATTGGCAGGCAACTGAAACAAAAAAGTATTTCACGTATCTAATTTTAATCCATCCAGACGTCATTAATATCTGGTTTATGCCCTTTTTGCACACTGAATTTTTCTTAGATAATTCCTGTGCCACAACAATATAGTAGGCGCATACAGAAAAGTTTCCCTATTACATAAAACAAAGACCACATAGCTACATGAAAAACTTTATTGGTAACAGATACAACAATGTTGGAGCTATTTCCAAAAGAACTGAGACACTTGTCATATTGTGAGATCAACTTTTGTATTCTTGTGTTGTAGATGTCTGCCACCTGCGAATGGAATCAGCGTGTGACAGTTGTATTTAGCTCTACATCATTGTCAAAATGTTGGCTGGAGGACAGGAATTTGTTGAAGTGCAAGAAAAGATGGAAATTGCCATGAGCATGACTGGGACTGTATGGTGGATGATCAAATAGTTCTTACCAAACTTCTGCAAAACAGTTGCTGTGCACAAAATCTGTAGTAGGCATTCCACGCCTCATGTTCTGAATGGCATGCCCCCAATTTCCGCATTGTCTCACAGTAACGGTGAACATTCACTGTTTGATCTCTAATGTCCTTCCTGTCCCAGAACATCATGCACGTCATGGTCTGTTAGAATTTTGTCTTGACCGGAGATCCACAGTGACGCCAAAGCATTGACTGCCAACTCATCGCCACCATCATGATACCACTGCAGAAATATCGGTATTGCCTCAAAGTGTTTAGTTTCGTGCCGACCTGGCACAAACAACAGGTCCTTTGTGACAATTTCTTGCAATAAGGATCGGGACATCTGATGAGCTGCCGCACCAGCTCAACCAGGTGATCATTGATTAGAGACGACCGCCCGCCCACTAGCGATGCACCATCTCTTTGTCCGTAGACCTGACAATGAATTTCGATGTACGCCATGTTTTGAGCGTTAAGATCACTGACCGCAGCTCGCAGGCGGTGAAAGAACGACGCCATTTCGGGGCTCTGGGCAGGACCTGTCTGGGCAGGATGTCATTGTTATGACATATATATGGGAAACTTACTTCCTGTATGCGCCTTGTATGTTCACGATCAATAATTATATTTGTTCTGTTTCTGTTCACAAATTTATTCCAAACCAGTATCAGGAAGAATTGTGCAGAAGCTCGTTTTGTAAAGGTCGGCAAATCGGGAACATTGTTTGCTGCTTGAAGCACTCCTCAGTTGGCTTCTTTATTTCTCATGTATTCTGGAGAGAAAAGCCATTTAGTTTAACAACCTCACTTCGAGTGGCATTAATACTTGATAAGAAACACCGGAATATTCTACTGACAAATTAACAACGTCCTCAATTGCTTAAGTCAGGTATTTTTCACACAACTTGCAAAACACATTCAGCGTCGTTTGTTTTTCACCACTTTATAACGGTTTCCCTCTGTGATGTTTACATATTGCATGGAAGCAGCCATGTTGTACAACTTCCTTTTGCAAGCGCAGCGCACACTCTCATTAATACACTTACATTTACCAATACACTACTAATTAATTACTGCTTCACTGCTGCCTTTGTAGTAATGTGATGTTGATATTTTGCATTAGATATAAAGTATTTTAAAATGATATGCTAACTATATTTTTCATCCGCAGAGAGCTGCAGGGCTAAACAGCCAACACGTGATTTTGTTTACATCGCCACATAACCTAAGGATGGCGCCAATTTAGTTAATACATACTTACCAAAGTAAGGTAAGACGTTTGGGAGATGAACTTTCCAGTTTTGATATTTTCTGACAATATTAGCGACGTCACAAATGAAGAATGACTCGTCTTCCTCCTTTAACATACATTTAACATTATCTTCAGTTTAACTATTGTTAAAATAATCATGCACTTTCTAACAAAGCTACTGAATGTCCGTATTGTTGACAGCTCATTCCCTCACATGTACGTACTGAGCTTGATAGTGCCATGATATGCAAGATGTTAGTGAACTACACCAAGATATCTTAAACAAGTAATTTGAGATAGGAGACTATGGCCTGTTGGTTCAAATGTGCAAGTTATGGCTGTAAGTTTCAAAGGTGCCAGTACGCCACTGCTAATTATAATACCACTTGAGTGCACAACACACAAAATAAGGGGATGTGTCGGAGTACTCCCTCTGGTGCAATGGTTGGCATTAGCAAGTTCAAATCTTCTTAGTTTTTATGTATTTTTTGTTTATTTTTGTTTGGTTTGCTTGGCTGTTTTTTTTTCCAATATTTTGTCTAAGCTTTTAATTCTTGTGTAAATGTATCCATTTCACCTTATCAGTGCAATTAATTGCAATTCTTTCTAAGAAAGGTTGAATCCTGCTTAATACTTTCCCATGCAGTACGTCTAAATGGGAGGTGGTTTAGAGGGTGAACGAACTTGCAGAAAAATGGCGAACTGTGTTTTCAATGCAAAGTTGACAGCGGCGAAGGAACGACCATCGTACTCTGTCCAAAATTCCTTGTGTGTGTTGAATAACTTCACACACTGCTATTAATGTTCTCTTCTGAAGTAATAGGTGTTTCATACAGTTACGAGGTTTATCCGAAAGTCCGAGGACTCCGGTCTCTATCTCCCGGGAGCGATGGAGAACTCCGGGGTGCTTTCCTTGGGACAATACCTTGAGTCTAACAGCCCTCCATCTCAAGAGGGGTGGAAGTAGATACGCCACTTACGCGCGTCAAATCCGCAGGGTAGACTACCACCTGGTGATCTAGCACACCATAGCAGGCATAGTACCCGGGACTTCTTAGGCAGCCCTCTGTCCCCTCCGCGCGGCCGAAGCTTGGCCAGAGGTACCCGATCTCCAATGGGTATCGGGAACACAAGGCCCCCTCGAACCACTTACATTCAGGGGGGGCCCAAATGTTCAGCCCGAGGTTCCTCTGGTAACGTCAGAGGTACCATGAGTGCTAAGCACCCGCACCACGGCAGCTGAAGGGGACGGATCCTCTCCCCTACGAGAGGGTGTTTATACACCAGAGACTTAAGGTAACCCCAGAAAAAGTGCAGTACTGGCCAATTAGGTACCCTTTCTTACTTACGAATCACGACATATCTTCCTATTAGTATTTAAGTATTAAAACACGAAGGGAAAGAATTAACTGCATGAGAGGAATGGAACCAATGACGTTTGTAGCACCAGTTTTCGACGTTAGGGTTTGGGTGATCAGAATAGTTAAAGAAACACCACTAGAGTAGGCTACAGTCACTCGCTGTTCAGTGTCGCACTAGCAGGTGATTAGTTCGAGATTTGATCGTAAAGTGAGAGTGCCATCAAAGTCTTGTTCAAGCACGTGAGGAGACCGCATTATCTCACAGAACTGTGGCAAGGTGTAACCACGAGGAAAATATGCTATATAATTGCTATTTTCAACAGGTACATTACTCAAATTCTCATGCACTCTACCACCTGCTAGGCTCCAAGTTGGAAGAACAACTTTGACAGTCATGGAAAAAGTTGTGGCCTGGTGTGTATGATCTGACAGAAAACAACGTTGAAGAAGAAGAAGAAATAAGTGTGGAAGAAGTTTTTGTAGACATTTTTAGAAATATCAATGGCTGTTCTGATGTTAAAGAAGACACTGACAATGACGGAGGTTATAAACCGATTACAGAGGAACATATTATCTACCAAACAGTGTTACTGAACAAGAAAACAAAGATTATTCAGATTCAGACAGTGATGACGAACACAAGCAGTAACAAACATAGAGAAATTGATGTTTTATTTTAGGAGTCAAGACAAATGAAGTTCTAATGTTAGAGCGGATGTGAGATAAGTGATACACTAAACTGAGACAGCAGAAGCTCGCTGCTGTTATGACCCACACACAAGCAGTAACAAACATAGAGAAATTGATGTTTTATTTTGAGAGTCAAGACAAATGAACGTCTAATGTTAAAGCGGATGTGAGATAAGCGATACACTAAACTCAGACAGCAGAAGGTCACTGCTGTTATGACCCACACAAGCAGTAACAAACAGAGAACTTGATACTTTATTTCAAATGTCAAGACAAATGAATGTCGAATGTCAAAGCGGAAGTGCGATAAGTGATAGACTAAACTGAGACAACAGAAACTCACTACTGTTATGACCTACACACAAGCAGTAACAAACATAGAAAATTAACTTTAAAGAGAGTCGATTAAAGACACTAGACAACACTTACTTTTAAATTTTTCCGGAACATGTTTCTGAGGCTTTGCCTCTATCATCGGCCGGCTCTCGACTGGTTCTCGTTGGTGTAGCTGACGATATTTTGTCACAGGTCTCCTCTGGTGGCGGTTCAAGGAACTTGCTGAACAAATCTTTCTGGGGGATGTCGAAATTGAATACTTTGTTCCTATTTTTTGAAATGAAGATTTGTTCCCATGTGGATAGTTCTTGTTTTCCTGATGTATGTTTTAGTAGTTTTGGTTCTGGATTTATGTTGTGGTTTTTTTCCCAAAAATGTGTGGCAACTGCTGATTTTTGTAATTGTTTATATTTTATGTTTCTAAAGTGTTCCTTTGCTCTTGTTTCTAAATTTCTTTTTGTTTTTCCAATATAAATTTGACTACAGTCACAGCATTCAATTTGATATATACCAGATTTTTTGTTAGATGGAATGGCATCTTTGATGTTTGAGCAAATTAGGTTTTTTTAAGGAGAAATGGTTGACTGGTGCTAGTTGAATATTTTGTTTTTTGAAGACTTTTTTGAATTTATCATAGGCCCATGGATGGTAAGTGAATTTTTTGAAAATCATATTAGTTTCTGTAGCTGAGAGAGTTGTGGTTTCCTTTAGTAGCTTCTTCTTTTTTGCTAAGTTCACTTTTTTGTCCACTAATGATTTGGGAAAGTTATTTTTTTGTGCTATTTCAATTATTTTGTTGTATTCTGTTTTGTATTATTCTGCTGTGTTTACCAGTCTGTGTGCTAAACTATTGAAGATTGCCTGTTTGTGGGATCTTGGGTTGTAGCCATTAGCTTTTATGTAGTTGTCTGTCTGTGTTGGTTTTCTGTAAATGCCAAAGTTTAGTCTGTTTTTATTCCTCATTATTTTTAGATCCAAAAATGGTAAATGCTCATCTTTTTCTATTTCTACAGTGAATTTGATGCTTTTTTCTTGGATATTTAAAAGTTTTAAATCAAATCAAATCAAATTTATTCACCATAAGATTTCCAATTACAGAAATATCGGCTTCGTCAATACAATTTTACATTACAGATTAACAGTAAACACATGATCGGATAAACAATACTTAAGTATGTTTCCTTATAGAACATTTTTTACTTTCTATTTTATTTTAGAAACTTAAACTAATTTGTTCAATATTTAAAGAAACAATATCAACATTTTGCAGTTACTAAAAAGATTAAAGATTGCAATATATATAATACACATGTCTAACAAAATTGATTCACTGCTCATCAAGGTATTCATTTACTGAATAAAAACATCTTTGTATTAGATACTTCTTTAATTTCCTTTTAAATATTGTTAAATTTGGTAATTCTTTGAAATATTGAGGAAGTTTGTTGTACAATTTAATACAGTTATAGTGTATACTTTTTTCATATAGGGTTCTCTTATGCCCTTTAACATGAAGATGTGATTTACCTCTAGTGTTGTGACTATGTATTTCAGCGTTTGTGACAAAAATATTTAACTGTTTATGAGCGATCACCAGCACCTCATAGAGATATATAGATGGAACTGACAGAATATTCAATGATCTGAAATAAGGTCTACAACTTGTGGTACTGGAAAGATTCATCATTAAACGTATGGCCCTTTTTTGTATTATAAACATTCTTTTCGTATAGCTTGTCTTTCCCCAGAATATTATGCCATAGGATAACTGCGAGTGAAAGTAGGCAAAATAGGCTATTTTAAGCACATCAAGATTGACTGATGATCTTAAAGTATATAGTGCAAAACAAGTTTGACATAGTTTTTTGGATAAAGCATCAATATGAGTTCCCCAATCTAGATTACTATCTACCCAAACTCCAAGAAATTTAATTTTATCTGTGGTAGTTACTGATTCATTCTCTAAGCATATATTAGGGAAACTTACATTTTTGTTGACTTTATGATGGAAACCTACAGCGATGCTTTTGCTCTTATTAATAATAAGTTTATTGTCTTTAAACCAATTTGAAACATAGTCTGTTACCCCATCAACGTTTGCTTTGAGTTCTTGTTTGTTTTTCCCAGAAATGAGAACACTGGTATCATCAGCAAACAGGGCAAATTTAGTATTAATGCATTGGTTGTTTTTGGCCAGGTCATTAATATACAATAGGAACAATAAGGGACCCAATACCGAGCCCTGCGGAACTCCATATTTAATGTTTTTTACACTAGAGCGAGCAGCTTTAATCTCCTTCGAACCATTTACTACATATTCAATTTCGGTTAACTGCTTTCTATTTATTAGGTACGATTTAAACCATTCAAATGGAACTCCTCTGATACCATAATTATACAACTTGTGTAATAATATATCACGGTCAACTAGATCAAAGGCATCACTGATGTGTTTTTTTGGTACTATTGCAAAGATGTCATCTACATATCGTTGCCAGAGTTTGAACATCCAAGGGAAACCTTTGTTGATCCTTATTTCTAATGCACTCATGTACAGATCGGCCAGGAAGGGTGATAGGGGGTTGCCCATTGCTAACCCTGAAGTTTGGTGATAATATTTTGTTTGAAACTGGAAGAAATTTTGTTCTATGCATAATTTGGTTAGTTCAATGTAGTCTGAAATTTCAGATGATGCCATTCCAAGTGATTTGAGCCATTTTTCTATCAACGGTGGGAGTTGATTAACTGGTATGCTGGGAAACAGTGATTTAACATCAAATGAGACTAGTGTGTCCTCTTCTTTTAGTTCAGTATCCTTAATGTGTTCTATAAGTTCATAGGTGTTTTTGATGCTTAGGCTGTCGAATTTTGGAAATGAATTGAATTTGTTTGTTAGCCACTTTGCAAGTTTGTATGTTGGTGAATTTATACTGCTAACTATAGGTCTCATTGTTATGGATGGTTTGTGTGTTTTGGGTAAGCCATAAAGTCTAGGTAAGGTTGGGTTATCCGGTTTAACTGTATATTTGTTTGGTATTATGCTTGATTTTGCTATTGTTTTTTCAAATGACTGTATGCAAGTTTTTAGAGGATTTCTGTTAATGGTTTCATATTCATTGTCAGTTAGCATTTTTTCCATTTTTTCAATATAATCTGATTTTTCCATTATGACAATCTTGTTGCCTTTGTCTGCCTTTGTGTAAATAACGTTTTTCTGTTTCAAAGAATGGATAGTATTATGTTTTCTCTTCTGAAAGGATCTGTTCCCTATTTCCTCCAAAATATTTTCACAATGGCTTTTTACTGAATTTTGTATGGATACTGGTAGAATTTGTGTCGAAATGTTATCTGCAATGTAGTCTTCAATTTTGTTTGAGAAACTGACGCATGTTTTTAATCCATTATTTAAAAGATCCAATTCTTTTGTGGAGAAATTTTGCTTAGATAGGTTTACTACATTTTCAAAGATTTGCGTGCTCGATTTTTCGTTTACGCAACTTATTTCACTATTGAAATTTTCACTATTCACGATTGTTTCTCAAACAAAATTGAAGACTACATTGCAGATATCAACATTTCGACACATATTCTACCAGTATCCATACAAAATTCAGTAAAAAGCCACTGTGAAAATATTTTGGAGGAAATAGAGAACAGATCCTTTCAGAAGAGAAAACATAATACTATCCATTCTTTGAAACAGAAAAACGCTATTTACACAAAGGCAGACAAAGGCAACAAGATTGTCATAATGGAAAAATCAGATTATATTGAAAAAATGGAAAAAATGCTAACTGACAATGAATATGAAACCATTAACAAAAATCCTCTAAAAACTTGCATACAGTCATTTGAAAAAACAATAGCAAAATCAAGCATAATACCAAACAAATATACAGTTAAACCGGATAACCCAACCTTACCTAGACTTTATGGCTTACCCAAAATACACAAACCATCCATAACAATGAGACCTATAGTTAGCAGTATAAATTCACCAACATACAAACTTGCAAAGTGGCTAACAAACAAATTCAATTCATTTCCAAAATTCGACAGCCTAAGCATCAAAAACACCTATGAACTTATAGAACACATTAAGGATACTGAACTAAAAGAAGAGGACACACTAGTCTCATTTGATGTTAAATCACTGTTTCCCAGCATACCAGTTAATCAACTCCCGCCGTTGATAGAAAAATGGCTCAAATCACTTGGAATGGCATCATCTGAAATTTCAGACTACATTGAACTAACCAAATTATGCATAGAACAAAATTTCTTCCAGTTTCAAACAAAATATTATCACCAAACTTCAGGGTTAGCAATGGGCAACCCCCTATCACCCTTCCTGGCCGATCTGTACATGAGTGCATTAGAAATAAGGATCAACAAAGGTTTCCCCTGGATGTTCAAACTCTGGCAACGATATGTAGATGACATCTTTGCAATAGTACCAAAAAAACACATCAGTGATGCACTAAAACTTTTAAATATCCAAGAAAAAAGCATCAAATTCACTGTAGAAATAGAAAAAGATGAGCATTTACCATTTTTGGATCTAAAAATAATGAGGAATAAAAACAGACTAAACTTTGGCATTTACAGAAAACCAACACAGACAGACAACTACATAAAAGCTAATGGCTACAACCCAAGATCCCACAAACAGGCAATCTTCAATAGTTTAGCACACAGACTGGTAAACACAGCAGAATAATACAAAACAGAATACAACAAAATAATTGAAATAGCACAAAAAAATAACTTTCCCAAATCATTAGTGGACAAAAAAGTGAACTTAGCAAAAAAGAAGAAGCTACTAAAGGAAACCACAACTCTCTCAGCTACAGAAACTCATATGATTTTCAAAAAATTCACTTACCATCCATGGGCCTATGATAAATTCAAAAAAGTCTTCAAAAAACAAAATATTCAACTAGCACCAGTCAACCATTTCTCCTTAAAAAAACCTAATTTGCTCAAACATCAAAGATGCCATTCCATCTAACAAAAAATCTGGTATATATCAAATTGAATACAATGACTGTAGTCAAATTTATATTGGAAAAACAAAAAGAAATTTAGAAACAAGCGCAAAGGAACACTTTAGAAACATAAAATATAAACAATTAGAAAAATCAGCAGTTGCCACACATTTTTGGGGAAAAAACCACAACATAAATCCAGAACCAAAACTACTAAAACATACATCAGGAAAACAAGAACTATCCACATGGGAACAAATCTTCATTTCAAAAAATAGGAACAAAGTATTCAATTTCGACATCCCCCAGAAAGATTTGTTCAGCAAGTTCCTTGAACCGCCACCTGTAACCGCAGTATCAGACAGCGATTAGGAGGTGGCGAATTAATCGAAATCACGAGAATTAAAAAAGAAGATAAATTAATAAAAATGCTTTGCTAAACTAATATAAAATATTGTTATATTAATATGAAATTAGAATGAAATTAGAGTAATGATTAAAATAGCGGTTTAATTAAGAATAAGATGGGAAGAATATAATTTAAGACAACTAACATGCTAGAATCCATGTAAGGGAGAGAAAATATTTCTGTAAAATCTGAACACAAGTCGGGGAGACAGGAAGAGGTGACCGTTAGCCTCTTTGTTTAAGGAAAGGTTCAATGTCTGAGAACTATAGCCAAGAATGTCTAGGAACAATAAGGTTTTCAAAATGCGGTCAAGCATAAGACCTAAAAGGATTTACTTTGCTGAGGTGATAACGATGTATACCGTTACAAAGAGCCCAGGGTAGGCGTGACCCAACTCACGGTGGGATGTAACGTCAATGAGTTCGATGAGTTTTGCTAACCAATAAAGAAAAATCGAAATAAAATAAGAAACCAATAATAATGTAAGATTTGAGAAATGGGGAGAAGGGTGAGTTATTTTCGTCATGTGATAAGAGTTAGAGTGGGGATCAGAATAAAGTACAAACTGAATCGCAGAGTAGACGAAAAATCACTTCAACAGTCATACTACGAGGGGAAAGATGTGTTAGTGCGCGTGAAGAAGAAGTAGTAAAGGTTTCTAAGTCCGAAATGTAGGGAAGTCAAGAATAACGCAACCAGTGTAAGAGAAGCAGCAGAAGAAGTTTATAATAGCAAAGTATTCGCCGTATAAAGAAGTAAGAGAATTCTGTTAGGAAGTTTAGTAACAGGTGGTCACCGCTACAAATCAATCTGAATCAACGAACTTAGTGAGAATTAAATTAAATCATTTTTGCAACGAACCAGTGTATTATTGAGACAACTGAGCAGCCAACAAACAACAAATCCATTTCCTACAACCATTCACCTGAGGATAAGAGATCTCATAGCTCCAATTAGAACCCAAATCAAAAGTAAACACCAACCAATTGAAATCTGACATGCGGGTATGCCGCATAATGGTGCCGACACGTTGGGGCTTCGAATTGTAGGAAATGGGTGAAATGTAACGACGACAACGACGAGAAGTGAGAAGAACGACGACGAAGGACGACTACGAGGAGAAGTGAGAAGACCGACGACGACAACTACGATGAGGACAGCAGAGACTACGAAGAAGACGGCAAAAACAACTAACAAGTAAAATTTTCCCCCAACCAAGAGAGAAGTTCAAGTTCTTTCGACATCAACTGAGCCTACTAGACAACGAGCAGCACGACAAAAATTGGTAAAGACATCACATAAACACCACAGCCGTACAACAGAACTATGAGTTACACATACTCAATTTATATTTCTTGTAAATGTAATATCATTCATTGAGATCAATATCTATGTAATGTCTTAATAATAAGTATTTTGGAAGGGAAATTAGAAAATTTAAAGGGGAAGTTCAATGCTTTTGAGAAATAAGAAGATCGTACAGAATAAATTTAAAATGGAAAATTCTGGGGAACAAATAGTTATGGAGACAGAGAAAGAGTTAGAAGTTGTTAATGAAGAGATAATGGAAAGCAGTGTTATAGGATCAGTAGATGAGGGTGTAAATGGTGCAAGTAGCTTAAATGTAAATAGGAGAAGTGACAATCCTGGGGTAATGGAAAATCTACAAGAGATGTTCCAGAAACTCATGGCGCAAATGACTATTCAGAGTCAATCACTAGAGGCTAAATTAGTAGAACAGAACCAATCACTAGAGGCTAAATTACTAGATCAGAGCAAAGCTATGGACAAAAAATTAAGTCAAATTACAAGCCAAGGGAAAGAAACAGAAGCTAGAATCACTGTCAAAATTCAAGGAATAACAGGGGAAATCCAGACTGTAAAAGAGGCCCTGCAGCGAGAAGTAGGTACTATAAGAAGTGACCTAGAAGCTACCAAATCTCTCGTTGCAGGAGACGAAAATAGAATAGGGGAGGAAATTAATAAGGAGAGAATAAGATTAGATGAACTGAGCACGACACAGGTAACTTTTGTACAAGAGATAAATGACCGGTTTGACACTGTAAACAATAGTATAGCAGCTGACATGGAGAAGTTAAAAGAAAAGGTAGCACGTGTAACAAATATTCAATCAGAAAGTACACAAATGTTGAGGGAGACAGTAAGCGAGATATATCAAATCAGAGATACTGTAACTGGCTTACAGCTGGGACAGCAAGGGCAGGTACCTGAGAGTTCCAATTGTTCTATACATACACACAATGGAGAGAGGCAGAACGAACAGGTTAGCGCCCCTTCTGTCTCTCCTCAAAGCAGCAATAATTGCGAAGTAAATATGCAAAACGTAAATATGTATCCACCAGTGCACATGAATTTTCTAAGCGAATTGCGAATTACCCGAGCAATATAAGATGATAATAGTTCAAAGGGCGTTACAATCTGCCGAGCTTAATTGGCTACGAGTAACTGTGGGAGAAGGATGCAGCTACGAGTTGTTCAAAACAGCTTTCCTAGAAAAGTATTGGAACGCCAATGTCCAATACCAAGTAAGGAATCAGATAACAAATGGCCGATACCAAGGTAATAATGGAGAGTCTATTACTGATTATTTCCTGAGATATTCGCAAATGAGTAAATATCTACAACCTCCATTACAGGAAGCCGAACTGATTTCTCTTCTCACGCCCCACCTTCCTGAGAACATTAGAAATCACATGGTGGTAGCAAGACCTCAGACATTGAGAGAGGCAATTACATTATTAACAGCTTTACAAAGCGTTGGGACGCAAAATTCACAAAATAGACATGAGAATCGAATGCCAGTGAGAAATCCACACAGCCCGTGGAATAATAATAATCATGACGGGGAAAGGGCACACAATCCCCGAAATTTTAACACAAACCATATGGCTACTCGTCAAAGATACGATGCCCACGTCCCGAGGGAATTCCCTAACAACAATAGAGGGAGACAGGGACCACCAAATTCAAATTCATATAATTTCCCTATAAGATATGTACATGTAACTAGGAATGGAAATAGGGGTCACCCCCCATTTCTTCGAAGACGGAATGCAAGACCGACGTTCCGACTACCAGAAGCTAATATACAGTATCAACCACGTGACGCTGGTAGAGAGAACAATACAGACAGACCTGAAGTAAGACAGAGGAATCAACTTCTCTCAAGAGAATGGGTGCGTTCTCCTCCACCCACACCGAGGGACGCGGCGCCCGAGGTAGATGAAAGGCCAGATACGACACAGCAGACGGGAAACGACTCCAGGGTGCGATAGAAGACGTCCCGCATCGGACCCGGATGAACATGCTAGTTCTTAATTTGAACAGGGACGCAGCTCTGAGTAGGGTGGTACAGAATAAAACAGAAACAGAAATAGTAAACGGTACTCAAATAAACAATCACTTAACAGAATTGCAAGAAGTGAGAGATGCTCCACGTACTGCTGCAATAATAAACAAAGAAAAATGGCACATTACCATAGATTCAGGATCCTCAGTTTCAGCTATAAGTCAAGCATTCTTTTATCACTTAAAAAACAATGGAATGAAATTGCAAACATTGCCCGTGAAAAGTGCATATTGTACTCTGGCGGTAGGTCGCGCCAAACAAAAGATTAATACACAAATGCTTTTGAAAGTCACCATTGGGGAGGATACAATAGAATTTGTATGTTTTGTTATTAATAGGCTATCTGTAGACATTATTATGGGTAATGACGTGTTGTATGCGCTTCAAGCTAAGTTGAATTATCAAATGGAAGCCTTGGAAATCAAAATTAAAGACGTCATAGTTAAAGTTCCGTTTAGCTCAAGGGAAGCAGAAAATGAGATAAGATTGACAGATGAAGAAAAAGAAATAGATGGAGAAACATTTTTTGTAGAATTTATACGAATAGGAGGGATGGAATCTATTAGAAGCAGAAGAGATGAGAAACTATGATAAGGATGAGTATATAGCTGGAGAATGAGGGCTTTTAGAGATGACGTCATACGGACTTGGGCAAGAAGAAGCAAGTGGGAGAGAAGTGATTACCCAAACAGATGATTTCCAGGTAGCTTAACATAACATAAACATGAGCTACAAAATAAGAGAAACAGTAGCAAACTCAAACCTTCTCAACGACCACCAAAAAGAGATTTTTTATAACATTTTATGTAAACATAGAAATGTATTTTCGGAACACACTGGGACCTATAGTGATTTTGAGTATGAATTCGTGCACACCATTCAGGATGTCGGAATTCGCATCTATAATACAACGTCGTACCATCCATGCTCTAATCCAAGCGAGCGCGTACTGAAAGACCTAGGTGTTCATCTCCGAGTCCTTTGTTCATTGAAACAGACTACCTGGCCAGACCACATCAACTATATTGAGTTTATATTCAATAATTCAGTCAATTTAACCACAGGATATGCTCCTATCCAATTGTATAGGAATTTAACACCGGAACCACTAATAGAGGGTGTTCCGGAAAGTATACAAGTGACGACCGAGACAGATCGAGAACGGATCCAGAATGCTGTTAAAAGAATAATGGAAAAAGTAGAGAAAAGAAACGCAAAGAAACTGCGGTATAAGAAGAATTGGGAACCAAAGGTCGGCGACTTAGTTCTAGTGAAATCGTTCGACAAGTCAGATTTGTTAGGAAAGAAGACTAAAAAGCTATATATGCTATGGAAAGGCCCATACCGGATTGAGAAAATATTTGGTGACAGAGCGTATGCTCTAGTACACCCAAGAAATGGTAAACCGATAGGCAGATATAACATCTCCCTAATAAGGCCATATCGTCAAAAAAACGTTGTAAACAGTACAGAGCAGACCCAAGAATCACCGGTGTGAATGTGATTGAAATTATATATACGAAGATGTAAAGAATACCAAGTAAAAGTTATATAATTAGTACGGGTAACGTTTTCATTTGAAATTCAAAGACAACAGAAGCTCGCAGCTGTCATGACCCACACACAAGCAGTAACAAACATAGAGAAATTGATACTTTATTTTGAGTCAAGACAAATGAATGTCTACTGTTAAAGCGGATGTGAGATAAGCAATACACTAAACTGACACAACAAAAGCTGACTGCTGTTATGACCCACGTACAAGCAGTAACAAACATAGAGATATTGATGCTTTATTTTGAATCAAGAGAATGAATGTCTATTTTTAAAGCGGATGTGAGATAAGCGATACACTAAACTGAGACAATAGAAGCTCGCTGCTCTTATGACCCACACACAAGCAGTAACAAACATAGAGAAGTTGATGTTTTATCTCGAGAGTCTAGACAAATGAAGTTCTAATGTTAAAGCAGATGTGAGATAAGCGATACACTAAACTGAGACAACAGAAGCTCCTTGCTGTTATGACCCACACACAAGCAGTAACAAACATAGAGGAATTGATATTTTGTTTCAAGAGTCAAGACAAATGAAGTTCTAATGTTAAAGCGGATGTGAGATAAGTGATACACTAAACTGAGACAACAGAAGAGCCCTGCTGTTGTGCCCCACACACAAGCAGTAACAAACATAGAGAAATTGATGCTTTATTTCGAGAGTCAAGACAAATAAATGTCTACTGTTAAAGCAGATGTGAGATGAGCGATACACTAAGCTGAGACAACAGAAGCGCACTGCTGTTATTACCCACACACAAGCAGTAACAAACATAGAGAAATTGTAGCTTTATTTTAAGAGTCAAGACAAATGAATGTCTACTGTTAAAGCGGATGTGTGATAAGTCATACACTAAACTGACAAAACAAAAGCTGACTGCTGTTATGACACACGTACAAGCAGTAACAAACATAGAGATATTGATACTTTATTTCGAGTCAAGACAAATGAATGTCTACTGTTAAAGCGGATGTGAGATCAGCGATACACTAAACTGACGAAACAAAAGCTGACTGCTGTTATGACCCACACACAAGCAGTGACAAACATAGAGAAATTGATGCTTTATTTCGAGAGTCAGGACAAATGAATGTCTACTGTTAACGCGGAAGGGAGATAAGTGATACACTAAACTAAGACAATAGAAGCTCGCTGCTGTTATGACCCACACACAATCAGTAACAAACATAGAGAAATTGATACTTTATTTCGAGAGTGAAGACAAATGAATGTCAAATGTTAAAGCAGAAGTGAGATAAGTGATACACTAAACTAAGACAACAGAAGCTTGCTGCTTTTATGACCCACACACAAGTGGTAACAAACATAGAGAAATTGATGTTTTATTTCGAGAGTCCAGACAAATGAATGTCTAATTTTAAAGCGGATGTGAGATAAGTGATACACTAACCTTAGACAACAGAAGCTCACTGCTGTTATGACCTACACACAAGCAGTAACAAACATAGAGATATTGATACTTTATTTCGAGTCAAGACAAATGAATGTCTACTGTTAAAGCGGATGTGAGATAAGCAATACACTAAACTGACACAACAAAAGCTGACTGCTGTTATGACCCACGTACAAGCAGTAACAAACATAGAGATATTGATGCTTTATTTTGAATCAAGAGAATGAATGTCTATTTTTAAAGCGGATGTGAGATAAGCGATACACTAAACTGAGACAGTAGAAGCTTTCTGCTGTTATGACCCACACACAAGCAGTGACAAACATAGAGAAATTGATGTTTTATCTCGAGAGTCAAGACAAATGAATGTCAAATGTTAAAGCGGAAGGGAGATAAGTGATACACTAAACTGAGACAACAGAAGCTTGCTGCTTTTATGACCCACACACAAGCTGTAACAAACATTGAGAAATTTATGTTTTGTTTCGAGAGTCAAGACAAATGAAGTTCTAATGTTAAACGGATATGAGATAAGCGATACACTAAACTGAAACAACAGAAGCGCACTGCTGTTATGCCTTACACACAAGCAGTAACAAACATAGAGGAATTGATACTTTATTTCGAGAGTCAAGACAAATAAATGTCTACTGTTAAAGCGGATGTGAGATAAGCAATACACTAAACTGAGACAACAGAAGCGCACTGCTGTTATGACCCACGTACAAGCAGTAACAAACATAGAGAAATTGATGCTTTATTTCAAGTCAAGAGAAATGAATTTCTACTGTTAAAGCGGATGTGTGATAAGTCATTCACGAAACTGAGACAGCAGAAGCTCACTGCTGTTATGACCCACACACAGGCAGTGACAAACATGGAGAAATTGATGCTTTATTTCGAGAGTCAAGACAAATGAAGTTCTAATGTTAAAGTGGATATGAGATAAGTGATACACTAAACTGAGACAACAGAAGCTCGTTGCTGTTATGACCCACACACAAACATAGAGAAATTGATACTTTTTTTATGGGTCAAGACAAATGAACGTCTAATGGTAAAGTGGATGTGAGATAAGTGATACACTAAACTGAGACAATAGAAGCTCGCTGCTGTTATTACCCACACACAAGCAGTAACAAACATAGAGAAATAGATACTTTATTCTGAGGGTCAAGAAAAATGAACGTATACTGTTAAAGCGGAAGGGAGATAAGTGATACACTAAACTGAGAAAACAGAAGCTCGCTGCTGTTATGACCCACACACAAGCAGTAACAAACATAGAGAATTTGATACTTTATTTTGAGGGTCAAGACAAATGAATGTCTACTGTTAAAGCGGAAGGGAGATAAGTAATACACTAAACTGAGACAGCGGAAGCTCGCTGTTGTTATGACCCACACACAAGCAGTAACAAACATAGAGAAATTGATACTTTATTTTGAGGGTCAAGACAAATGAACGTCTAATGTTAAAGCGGATGTGAGATAAGTGATACACTAAACTGAGACAATAGAAGCTCGCTGCTGTTATAACCCACACACAAGCAGTAACAAACATAGAGAAATTGATACTTTATTTTGAGGGTTAAGACAAATGAACGTCTAATGTTAAAGTGGATGTGAGATAAGTGATACACTAAACTGAGACAATAGAAGCTCGCTGCTGTTATGACCCACACACAAGCAGTAACAAACATAGAGAAATTGATACTTTATTTTGAGAGTCAAGACAAATGAACGTCTAATGTTAAAGCGGTTGTGTGATAAGTCATACACTAAACTGAGATAACAGAAGCTGACTGCTGTTATGACCCACGTACAAGCAGTAACAAACATAGAGAAATTGATGCTTTATTTCGAGAGTCAAGACAAATGAATTTCTACTGTTAAAGCGGATGTGTGATAAGTCATACACTAAACTGAGATAACAGAAGCTGACTGCTGTTATGGCCCACGTACAAGCAGTAACAAACATAGAGGAATTGATGCTTTTTTTCGAGTCAAGAGAAATGAATGTCTACTGTTAAAGCGGATGCGAGATATGCGATACACTAAACTGAGACAACAGAAGCTCGCTGCTGTTATGACCCACGTACAAGCAGTAGCAAACATAGAGGAATTGATGCTTTATTTCGAGAGTCAAGACAAATGAATTTCTACTGTTAAAGCGGATGTGTGATAAGTCATTCACGAAACTGAGACAGCAGAAGCTCACTGCTGTTATGACCCAGACACAAGCAGTGACAAACATAGAGGAATTGATGTTTTATTTTGAGAGTCAAGAGAAATGAATGTCTCATGTTAAAGCGGATGTGAGATAAGTAATACACTAAACTGAGACAGTAGAAACTCGCTGCGGTTATGACCCACACACAGGCAGTGACAAACATGGAGAAATTGATGCTTTATTTCGAGAGTCAAGACAAATGAAGTTCTAATGTTAAAGTGGATATGAGATAAGTGATACACTAAACTGAGACAACAGAAGCTCGTTGCTGTTATGACCCACACACAAACATAGAGAAATTGATACTTTTTTTATGGGTCAAGACAAATGAACGTCTAATGGTAAAGTGGATGTGAGATAAGTGATACACTAAACTGAGACAATAGAAGCTCGCTGCTGTTATTACCCACACACAAGCAGTAACAAACATAGAGAAATAGATACTTTATTCTGAGGGTCAAGAAAAATGAACGTATACTGTTAAAGCGGAAGGGAGATAAGTGATACACTAAACTGAGAAAACAGAAGCTCGCTGCTGTTATGACCCACACACAAGCAGTAACAAACATAGAGAATTTGATACTTTATTTTGAGGGTCAAGACAAATGAATGTCTACTGTTAAAGCGGAAGGGAGATAAGTAATACACTAAACTGAGACAGCGGAAGCTCGCTGTTGTTATGACCCACACACAAGCAGTAACAAACATAGAGAAATTGATACTTTATTTTGAGGGTCAAGACAAATGAACGTCTAATGTTAAAGCGGATGTGAGATAAGTGATACACTAAACTGAGACAATAGAAGCTCGCTGCTGTTATAACCCACACACAAGCAGTAACAAACATAGAGAAATTGATACTTTATTTTGAGGGTTAAGACAAATGAACGTCTAATGTTAAAGTGGATGTGAGATAAGTGATACACTAAACTGAGACAATAGAAGCTCGCTGCTGTTATGACCCACACACAAGCAGTAACAAACATAGAGAAATTGATACTTTATTTTGAGAGTCAAGACAAATGAACGTCTAATGTTAAAGCGGTTGTGTGATAAGTCATACACTAAACTGAGATAACAGAAGCTGACTGCTGTTATGACCCACGTACAAGCAGTAACAAACATAGAGAAATTGATGCTTTATTTCGAGAGTCAAGACAAATGAATTTCTACTGTTAAAGCGGATGTGTGATAAGTCATACACTAAACTGAGATAACAGAAGCTGACTGCTGTTATGGCCCACGTACAAGCAGTAACAAACATAGAGGAATTGATGCTTTTTTTCGAGTCAAGAGAAATGAATGTCTACTGTTAAAGCGGATGCAAGATATGCGATACACTAAACTGAGACAACAGAAGCTCGCTGCTGTTATGACCCACGTACAAGCAGTAGCAAACATAGAGGAATTGATGCTTTATTTCGAGAGTCAAGACAAATGAATTTCTACTGTTAAAGCGGATGTGTGATAAGTCATTCACGAAACTGAGACAGCAGAAGCTCACTGCTGTTATGACCCAGACACAAGCAGTGACAAACATAGAGGAATTGATGTTTTATTTTGAGAGTCAAGAGAAATGAATGTCTCATGTTAAAGCGGATGTGAGATAAGTAATACACTAAACTGAGACAGCAGAAACTCGCTGCGGTTATGACCCACACACAAGCAGATACAAACATAGAGAAATTGATGCTTTATTTCGAGAGTCAATACAAATGAATGTCTAATGTTAAATCGGAAGTCAGATAAGTGATACACTAAACTGAGACAGCAGATACTCGCTGTTGTTATGACCCACACACAAGCAGTAACAAACATTGAGAAATTGATGCTTTATTTTGAGAGTCTAGACAAATGAACGTCTAATGTTAAAGCGGTGGTAAAGCCAAACCTGTCGTGAAAATACTTAAATCTCTGAATAAAAAGGATGTTGTTTATAAGAAAGCAGACACAGGAAATAAGACGGTCATCATAGACAAACAGGACTACATCTCTAGAATGACAGATTTATTGGCAAGTGATGAATTCCAGGAAATAAAGTCTGACCCTTTAAATATGTGTGTTAAACAGTTAAACGAAACAATGAAGGATAAAACAATCATACCAAAAGAAATTAATCAAAGTTTAAAACCAGACAACCCTACAGTAGCTAACATATATGGATTACCCAAAATTCATAAAACAGGAAATAAGATGCGCCCAATCATTAACAACATAAACACACCCTGCTACAAGCTGTCCAGATGGTTAAACAAAAAATTTAAGGAGCTACCAAAATTCAAAAGCCACAGTATTAAAAATTCGTTGGAATTCAACAAAACTAAAAGTCTACAATTTTCTCCCACCGACCGAATGGTATCCTTTGATGTACTCTCCTTGTTCCCAAGTGTTCCGAGAGACAAACTCATAGAGTACATGCAAACATGGCTTCAGTCCCTACAAATAGACCAAAACGTCATAGAGGAATACCTTCAATTAGCCAATATTTGCATTGAACAGTCCTTTTTTACATTCAATAAAAAAATTTTCAAACAAAAATCGGGACTATCTATGGGCAACCCATTGTCCCCATTTTTTGCAGACCTCTTCACGAGCTTTTTGGAAACGCACATCACAAAGGCATTGCCTTTTAAGCATTGGTACAGATATGTAGATGACATTTGGGAAATAATAAATGAGAAACAAGTGCATGATGCATTAAAACTACTTAATTTACAAAATCCTGAAATAAAATTCTCCATAGAAAAAGAGACAAACAATGAAATCGCTTTCTTAGATTTGAAACTTACCAGAAAACATAATAAACTTGAATTTGGCATACACAGAAAGGAAACACACACAGAAAATTTCATAAAATCAAATGGATATAACTCAAGACAACACAAGCATGCTGTTATCAACAGTTTAACTTACAGGCTAGTTAATGTACCTTTAAACAAGATAGAATATAACAAAGAGTACAATAATATCATTCACATTGCAGAATACAATGGATACAGTGCTGAATTGGTCAACAAGAAAATAGATAAATTCAAAAGACAACTAAGATGAAAACAAGTAACTACTCTCTCCCCAATTAGCAATGAAACCTCATACAGAAAATTTACGTATCATCCCAGAGCTACACCCTTTTCCAAAAAGTCTTCAAAGAACACAATATTACTTTGGCTCCCTGCTGTTATGACCCACAAACAAGCAGTAACAAACATAGAGAAATTGATGTTTTGTTCTGTTTGCGCCATTATCGTCATTTGTTCCAGCGGGTGCATGAATATTTTACTTGGCGCCGGTTATGCGGCCAGCTGATCATGTGACTTGCCAGCGCGCAAGAAAAGAGGCTTCTTCTTCCTTTTATAGTTACAGACATGTTGAGACATGTGATGTGATTCGTTGTGTGGCTGCGTGCAGCTGTTGTTGCAATGAAAGAACCGTTTTAGTTTATCTCAAATATTAAATGTATTGTTGTCTTCTTCATGATTATTCACATAAGAAATGTAGCGTGTGCAATAAATTTATCTAGTGATATGAATACAGCTCTATCGAGTACAGTCCACAAAATCAGTTTCCTTGGTTACAGCTAAAATCAAGGTAGTCCTCCGCATTAAATTAAGCACGACATGAACATGTTTCGAGAGTCAAGACAAATGAAGTTCTAATGTTAAAGTGGATGTGAGATAAGCGATACACTAAACTGAGACAACAGAAGCGCACTGCTGTTATGACCCACACACAAGCAGTAACAAACATAGAGAAATTGATACTTTATTTTGAGAGTCAAGACAAATGAAGTTCTAATGTTAAAGTGGATGTGAGATAAGCGATACACTAAACTGAGACAGTAGAAGCTCACTGCTGTTATGACCCACACACAAGCAGTAACAAACATAGAGGAATTGATGCTTTATTTCGAGAGTCAAGACAAATGAATGTCTACTGTTAAAGCGGATGTGTGTTAAGTCATACACTAAACTGAGAAAGCAGAAGCTCACTGCTGTTATGACCCACACACAAGCAGTGACAAGCATAGAGAAATTTATGGTTATTTCGAGAGTCAAGACAAATGAATGTCTACTGTTAAAGCGGATGTGTGATAAGTCATACACTAAACTGAGACAACAGAAGCTGACTGCTGTTATTACCCACGTACAAGCAGTAACAAACATAGAGAAATTGATGCTTTATTTCGAGAGTCAAGACAAATGAATGTCTACTTTTAAAGCGGATGTGAGATAAGCGATACACTAAACTGAGACAGTAGAAGCTCACTGCTGTTATGACTCACACACATGCAGTAACAAACATAGAGAAATTGATGTTTTATTTCGAGAGTCAAGACAAATGAAGTTCTAATGTTAAAACGGAAGTGAGATAAGTGATACATTAAACTGAGACAACAGAAGCTGACTGCTGTTATGACCCACGTACAAGCAGTAAAAAACATAGAGAAACTGATGCTTTATTTCGAGAGTCAAGAGAAAAGAAGTTCTAATGTTAAAGCGGAAGTGAGATAAGTGATACATTAAACTGAGACAACAGAAGCTGACTGCTGTTATGACCCACGTACAAGCAGTAAAAAACATAGAGAAACTGATGCTTTATTTCGAGAGTCAAGAGAAAAGAAGTTCTAATGTTAAAGCGGAAGTGAGATAAGTGATACATTAAACTGAGACAACAGAAGCTGACTGCTGTTATGACCCACGTACAAGCAGTAACAAACATAGAGAAACTGATGCTTTATTTCGAGAGTCAAGAGAAAAGAATGTCTAATGTTAAAGCAGAAGTGAGATAAGTCATACACTAAACTGAGACAGCAGAAGCTCACTGCTGTTATGACTCACACACAAGCAGTGACAAGCATAGAGAAATTTATGCTTATTTCAAGAGTCAAGACAAATGAATGTCTACTGTTAAAGCGGATGTGTGATAAGTCATACACTAAACTGAGACAGTAGAAACTCACTGCTGTTATGACTCACACACAAGCAATAACAAACATAGAGAAACTGATGCTTTATTTCGAGAGTCAAGACTGTCTACTGTTAAAGCGGATGTGTGATAAGTCATACACTAAACTGAGACAGTAGAAACTCACTGCTGTTATGACTCACACACAAGCAATAACAAACATAGAGAAACTGATGCTTTATTTCGAGAGTCAAGAGAAAAGAATGTCTAATGTTGAAGCGGAAGTGAGATAAGTGATACATTAAACTGAGACAACGGAAGCTGACTGCTGTTATGACCCACACACAAGCAGTAACAAACATAGAGAAATAGATGTTTTTTTTTCGAGAGTCAAGAGAAATGAATGTCTAATGTTAAAGCGGATGTGTGATAAGCGATACACTAAACTGAGACAACAGAAGCTCACTGCTGTTATGATCCACGTACAAGCAGTAACAAACATAGAGAAACTGATGCTTTATTTCGAGTCAAGAGAAATGAATGTCTACTTTTAAAGCGGATGTGAGATAAGCGATACACTAAACTGAGACAGTAGAAACTCACTGCTGTTATGACTCACACACAAGCAATAACAAACATAGAGAAACTGATGCTTTATTTCGAGAGTCAAGAGAAAAGAATGTCTAATGTTGAAGCGGAAGTGAGATAAGTGATACATTAAACTGAGACAACGGAAGCTGACTGCTGTTATGACCCACGTACAAGCAGTAACAAACATAGAGAATTAACTTTAAAGAGAGTCGATTAAAGACACTAGACAACACTTACTTTTAAATTTTTCCGGAACATGTTTCTGAGGCTTTGTCTCTATCATCGGCCGGCTCTCGACTCGGCTGAGACAGCAGAAGCTCGCTGCTGTTATGACCCACACACAAGTAGTAACAAACATAGAGAAATTGATATTTTATTTCGAGAGTCAAGACAAATGAATGTCTAATGTTAAAGCAGTGTGAAATAAGTGATACACTAAACTGAGACAACAGAACCTCGCTGTCTTTTTACTACCGGCTAGTTTTTGTTTGAGTACAGATAAATAGACTATCAGAGTACATACAAGTGGATTAGAGCCTTCATATACGGGCGTAAGCACGTGGAGCACCTCGTTCGGCCAGGTTGTCCAAGTGTTAATGAAGAGTACGTGCAAGCTGTTACCGCACTGCAGGACGACAGACAGTACGTGAGTTAACACTGGAGATAAAGCTATAAATGGCGTATGACTGTGTTTTGTATTCTCAAGAAAGACCTGAGAAAGAGAAACATCGCCACTCTGTGGGTCCTCCGGGATTTGACAGAGGCGTAACGATGCCAAAGTCACCTGGAATGTTATTATCGTGATGTAGAGGCCTTCTTGTGATTAAAGGAACATGGGCCTGATGAAATATTGGGCCGATTATGTGTCTAATACTAACAGCATACCAAACTCCAACTTTTGGAACATAATGAGGGATTTCTTCAACACGGTGTGAATTTTCAGATGCCCGGTACCGACTGTTATACATAAGTGTTGACGCGACCACTGAGGGGGAACCACGCCTTACCGTAAAAGAACAGATCATTTAAACCGTCATTCACTTGATAATGGGTCACCTTGTACACTTATACGGCCTTAATTGTAATGATTTAGTTGCTCTATGTACAGAGGAGTCTGATATTCCTGAAATTTCCACCTGTTGTGCTAATTTTGGGATGGATTCGGTTGGGGAGTGTTCAAAAACATGCGGCTATGTCGTTTAACTTTTCCTCTGTTAACACTGTAACTTCGAACCTTAGTCTTTTGTTTGCTACGGAACCAGGGAACGTTTGAATATACTGTTGCGACGCTGGGCATAAACGTTTCGGCACAAATAAGACAACAGACGGATAGGTTTCACGCAGATAACGAGCTTGCATAAGCTTGAGATAAGGGACGTTCCGGCCGAGATAGGGTTTCACACTTCTGGAAGGTGATAGAATATTCTGATTACGTTATTAGATGCCTTGTTGATTCGAGAAACATCTACTGATTGTGAAGAAATATCTCGAATTTACGAAATAGGTATTTAAGGATGTGAAGGCCCGCAAAGAGTTAGTTGTAAACAGTTGTAGTTGTGAACAGTTGTTGTGAAACGAGGCAGCTGGAACTGTTATTGTAACGAGAGCTAATGATATAATCTGCTGTCACTGTTTGTTATTGTGATCGACCTTGGTAGACTGATGGTATATGTAACGTAATGCTGCTGTAATCTGTAAGAGTATTTCTACGGAATTAAAGGAGATAACTCAGCCTTTTAATTCTACGAACCCACAAAGTCACAATACTCTGTGCCAACACGGCTTGGTGATTCCCATATAACATTGGCATAATAACCACGAAAGTCATATTAAATGCATAATTAAGGGCAGATAGATACCACAATATGAATTAAGCTAAACTATAACAAATATAGAGGATAATGATTTAATATACAGATGCAGAAACTAAACAGGCAATCCCAATACATATTGTCACCCGAGCGTCGGAACACCCTATAGAGTTGGCAAGCAGAAGAAGGGTCGACGCTCGCCCTGCCCCCTCGTTTGTCTTATAGCGTTAAGGGATGGCTGGAACAAAAAACATCACTGCGCCGTCTCTTTCTGTTCCATCTGTGTTCTCGAACTTACGGAATATTTCCCCTAATTGAGAACCTTCCAGATCGGCAAGCGGATCCTATATAAGAAACACGTCATGCAAGAGGAGTGAGTGAGTCAGAGTTCTTGGCAATCAGCGTAAGAGTTCAGTGCTAGTGTAAGGACGAGAAGACTGTGTATGTGCATCGGAGTTTACGTAATCGCGAGTGCAAGTGTAACTTTAACGGACGAACTGGTGAATTGTAATTGTGTGCAGTACGTAATTCTGTGTAATTGGCAAGTGTTAAACTGTAAGTCGGTGGAAATAAAGAACATTGTTGAGTTTGTGCAATTGGACTTTTCATTTCACGAACCCACAAAGTCACACTGGTGTCAGGAAGCGGGACAACTTCATGGAACATTACAACGATGGACGCGGCATTGGAAAAGATTTTGGAGAAGATGATGGAAATGAAGGCCGAACTGACATCGGAAATGAAGATGGCAAACGACAACATCACCGAGAAAATGGACGCGAAGATGAACGAGTTAACAACAAAAACAGAAGCGGCAAACAACAACCTCACCGCCGAGTTGAAACAAATGAAGACGGCCAACGACAACATCACCGGGAAGATGGAAGAAATGAAGGCCGAATTAACAGCGAAGATGGAAACGGCAAACAACAACTTGGCCACGACAAAGACCGCAAAGATGGCCGAACTGACAACGGAGATGAGGGAGGCGAACGAGGTCCTCGCCGCCAAGTTTGAGGAACGGTTGGCCGGCGTGAGGGATGACGTCACGAATCTGGGCAAGCGGATGGGTCAAGTAGACGACCGCCTTAATGATTTAGAGGAAAAGGCCGACAACATCGCAAAACCCCTCACCCGCCTGACGGAGGAACACCGGCCTTATGTGTGGACAGAGGACGCCGAAAACGCTTTCCAGCACCTAAAGGAGACCCTGTGCAGTGCTCCAATTTTGGGTTTCCCACAACCGGGTGGCGCCTTCATTGTGGACACCGACGCTAGCGACCATTGCATTGGAGGTGTCCTATCGCAGATCCAGGACGGCCATGAGCGGGTGATAGCCTACTACAGCAAGACGCTATCCAAGGCAGAGAAGAACTACTGCGTCACCCGACGAGAATTATTGGCGGTAGTAAAGACCTTGGAGCACTTCCATAAGCACCTGTACGGTCAGCCATTCCACCTGAGGACTGACCATTCCGCCCTAACCTGGCTATTGAGCTTTAAGAACCTGGAAGGCCAGACGGCACGTTGGGTCCAGAGGCTGCAGGAGTACGACTTCACCTCGGAACATCGTAGAGGGAAGAGCCACGGTAACGCAGACGCCATGTCCCGAAGACCCTGTCCAGTAGAGTGCGGCCAGTGCACAAGAGTGGAAGAGAAGGAGCGTGCCGCAGCAGTCCGAGTAGTTGTGGCAGTGCCTGCGGACGGCTGGGATAGCGCAGGCCTGAGGAGGGAGCAGCTGGCGGACGCAGACTTGGGGCCACTCTTGAGGGAAGTGGAGGCAGGGACAAGACCAACCTGGGAGGACATCGCACCAAGGGGCGCCACCTACAAGTCCTACTGGGCCCAATGGGACTCGTTGAAGACCAGAGATGGCGCGCTGTTACGGGTATGGGAATCACCCGATGGGAAGACGCAGGGAGAACAGTTGGTACTTCCCCGGAGTAAGGTACCGGAATTCTTGGAAGAAGTGCACGCTGGTACTTCAGGAGGACACCTGGGAGCGAACCGAACGATTGACAAACTTCGGCAGCGCTACTTCTGGCTGAGACTCCGAGCAGATGCTGGTGGTACACCTGGACCGCCTGGCACGCTACGGTGGTGCTGTTCGGGACGACCAGCTTTGAGGAGGGAGCAGTGTCACCCGAGCGTCGGAACACCCTATAGAGTTGGAAAGCAGGAGAAGGGTCGACGTTCGCCCCGCCCCCTCGTTTGTCTAATAGCGTTAAGGGATGGCTGGGACAAAAAACATCACTGCGCCGTCTCTTTCTGTTCCACCTGTGTTTTCGAACTTACGGGATATTTCCCCTAATTGAGAACCTTCCAGATTGGCAAGCGGATCCTATATAAGCAACACGTCGTGCAAGAGGAGTGAGTGAGTCAGAGTTCTTGGCAATCAGCGTAAGAGTTCAGTGCTAGTGTAAGGACGAGAAGACTGTGTATGTGCATCGGAGTTTACGTAATCGCGAGTGCAAATGTAACTTTAACGAACGAACTGGTGAATTGTAATTGTGTGCAGTACGTAATTCGGTGTAATTGGCAAGTGTTAAACTGTAAGTCGGTGGAAATAAAGAACATTGTTGAGTTTGTGTAATTGGACTTTTCATTTCACGAACCCACAAAGTCACAATATATTTTATTGCAAGCACGTGAACCCGACGTGTAAAGAGAGCCGGGAAAATAAACACTTACCCTCACAGGAATTTTCTTTGTGTTGAGCCGACAACTGGGAATTGTTCGAGAATCACCCCAGGGTAGACCCAAGCGACGATTCGCCTGCCGATGCATTTGTCTGCACGTGATACATGATGAGCGAATAGACACCGGGGATTTAAGCTACACTTTTGCAAACGTTCTTCTGCATTAATTACCTAGACCGTGAGGAAGTGAAAGTTGCGTGGAATACATGCCTCAGAAACTCGAAATTGCGATGAAATTTAGGAGTATGGATGAAACACAACCTATAAGGAACGAGTAACAGGTCACATGACCTCTAAAAGGTCCAAAATTCGGCGAAAGGAAGGGGAAATTTGTGCAATGGCGACGTTTGATGTTTGCTAGGAAAAACACTCTGTATTGGCGAACGAAGGGGGCAACAAGTACTAAAGGTCCATCAAAGTCCATGTTCGCGGATGGATGGAGCAACACATATTAGGTGGTTATCAAACACTCTGTGTTGGCGAGCGGGTGAAACAGCACACATTACATCATCAAGATTTTACCAAACTCTGTTGTTGTATAATCCTCCGGAAATACTTTAGAGCGCGAAGTAATGCTCTCGCGACGTCCAGAAACAACAACGCGTACACGGCTTCATACATCACTCGGCGCGTCCTAGAAATGTACAAGTTCCGCGCGACTGTGATTCATGTCACGCGCACAGCAACGGGCAAATCCTAAATATCGCACCTAATGTGCCAGTTACACCTACACTACAGTGACGAGTGGAGAGGGCGACTTATATAAATAAACTTGCCGTTCAACGGTCGTGGTGTCTTCTATATGATAATACCCATACAGTCAGGACGCACCCACTCCCTGGAACCCAAAGGAGACAATCCATGCAGACCTACCCTGAGAAAAACCCCGACCTGTTGCAAACTTCTCAAACGTAGCCCTCACCCGTCACATATCCTATCATATGAGGTGTTGCGTGCCGAAAGGGCTCAACGAGGTACTTAACGGGCAAGTATCGCCTCATAAAATGGCGCCCAACGTGAGGCAAATTCGCCGAAGTCCTGACAACACGTCATAAATTGCAGCTCGACGTGGATCGAATTCATACAAATCCTGAAAAACACGCCACAAGATGTGCCAGATTTGAAGTCCGGACCAACGCGACAGACGGCAAAGCAGATGGAAAGCCACAGCAGACCTGAAGGACAACAGTGATCGGCGCACCGGAGCTGGAGTTCCTGGACCGGTGTACAACAACGATGGCGCGACAATACAATTCCCCGTAGTGCAGAACACCATAATCCCCCCTGTGAAAGTGAAAGTGATATAGTTGTAAACCTGGAAAGTCAT
Organism: Mantis religiosa; assembly: GCA_030765055.1. Taxonomy (NCBI): domain Eukaryota; kingdom Metazoa; phylum Arthropoda; class Insecta; order Mantodea; family Mantidae; genus Mantis; species Mantis religiosa. The sequence goes on from CM060952.1 coordinate 1,517,890, forward strand.
AAAGATGAGTAAGGACTACAAAGCCGAATAAGTTCAAACCCACATTTATGTATACATGTATTCATATATAACCATCAAACTACAAACACATAAATGCTGAGATACATACATGATTCTAAGGAATAATAAAATAGTGGGTATTAGTAACAAAATGGTCGATCATAGTAATCAGGAAGTAGATAATGAGTCAAGCGAAATGGGTACTAGCACGGAAATACTAGCTGAAAATGAGATTAGGCAGTCAGAGCAGGCACCCCCCCCCCCCAGTAATGAACTCAGGGCACATGAATTTGCAGCAAATGCTCGAAAAAATGAGTGTTGGATAGCATAACAAAACAAAATAGTGAAATGGCAAATAGGATAAATATGTTACATAGTAGACTTGTAGAACAGGGGAATAACATAGCTTCACACGAACAAAGATTGAGCCAACAACTTAAAGAGCAAGAAATTACATTTTCAGACAAACAGGAGGAGTTGCCGAACAAAATTGAGAGACAATTAAGTAATGTAATGGGAGAAATAAGTAAAATCAAAACCACGTTACAAGGAGAAATGAGCAATGTAAGGGAGGCACTTAGATCCACCGAAACAGAAGTAAACCAGGTTAGGGCACAATATAATGAGGAAATTGGCAGTGTCAGAGATGTATTAAATATAACTATTTGTGACAGGTTAGATGAAATACGTTGTGAGACGACAGCTACCTGCGTCCATCTGGAGCAAAGACACAAAACTTTAGAGGATGGAATTAACTCCGAACTGGAAGAATTAAAAAAATAATGGGGGCAGTCAAAATTTGCATAATGATGAAATAAATAAGATGAGAGAGGAATTGATGCAAGTAGTTGACTTTCAGTATAATAAGTTACAAGAGAAGGCAAGACAAATAGTTGTAGCCGAGATACGGGAAGTGTTGGCACCTGAGGCAGGTAATAGGCAGTCCTTCAATCCCCCAACCCCTCCCGTAGCCTCCGGTAGTGCGGCGAGTGTGGAAAGCCAGTTGAATGACCACACTGCAGACCCATTGTTAAATGCAAATATAAGCTACCTTCATAACATACCAGAACCACGCCTACCCCTTTCGATGCCCACGTAATTGTTTCGTGTATTAGCGGTTCCGAAATTTGACAGCACGCAGGAGAATGTAAAACAATTTATAAATGATATTGAGTCCTATTTCAGCTTAAGGGGAATTCCTGAATCTTATAAAATGGTAATTATTCTGAGAAGTTTGACCGGATCCGGTTAAGTTGGTATAGGTTAACAGTAGGTGACTTAGAACAGTATAGCCTTTTCAGCGCAGCTTTCCTCCAAAAGTATTGGAGCAGCATAGCAGAATATCACATGACGTGTTGAGTGCCGGCACGAAACACCTCATGAGATAGGATATGTGATGGGTGAAGGCTAAGGTCAGGGTTTTTCTCAGGGTATGTCTGCATGGATTCTCTCCTTTGGGTTCCAGGGAGTGAGTACATCCTGACAGTGTATGAGTATTATCATACAGAAGACACCACGACCGCTGAATAGCAAGTTTATTTATATAAGTTACCCTCTCCACTCGTCACTGTACTGTAGGTGTAACTCGCACATTAGGCACGACATGACAATGAACAATTTACATGTTTATACATATTTTATTTCCAAAACGGGGATATGACAGAATATTCAAAATGAAATCCCTGTTTTATCCACAAATCTACAGTTGTGATAGGTGATTGAAAACTTTTAACTTTAATAAATGTACTCACCTCAAACTTCTGTATCTCTTTGACTATAAGGTCCAACATATCAACTGTCAGGGCAGAAGCTGAAAAAAAAAAGACGTCAAGTCATATTATTATTCTATTTCTGAATATCTGGTCCTCCATGTTGAAAGAGGACAGTCAATTGTTTCAATGTTGACAACTCACTAGATACTGATGCATCATTTGAAATAGACACAAGATATGCACATTCTAATGTGTTACTTGGCACTAAGTTGTTTCTGTCCTGAATTCACAAATATGTGGACACAAGAAGAATAGAAGGTAATTGATAGATATTTTACACGTTACTTCTACTGCTAAGATGTATAATATGACGTATTTATTGGTTATACTACATTTGATCTTGTAAATGATCTGATTATGTTTATAAAAATGAATTGACGTCACAGAAACTCGAGATCGGCTGAACAATTTACCTAATTTTGATTTTCAAATATTTGTATAATCTAAGGAAGGACCTCCAAAGAGGACCTTATTCAGCGAGTTTTTCCATACATAACTCAACAGTACACCAACCATAACTGGCTGTCACTTCACAAACTCCACCGAGGAACTTACTCAACGTGTTTTTCCATATATAACTCAACAGTACACCAACCATAACTGGCTGTCACTTCACAAACTCCACAGAGGAACTTACTCAGCGTGTTTTTCCATACATAACTCAACAGTACGCCAACCATTAACTGCCTGTCACTTCACAAACTCCACAGAGGAACTTACTCAGCGTGTTTTTCCATATATAACTCAACAGTACACCAACCATTAACTGCCTGTCACTTCACAAACTCCAAAGAGGACCTTACTCAGCGTGTTTTTCCATATATAACTCAAGATAAGCTTTAGGTTGTTATAACCAGTAAGTGTAGCCTATGTCATATTTAGTAGCAAGTTGCTTGGTTGAGGAATGCAGTGAGCCGTACCGGTTTTATGTAAGACAAGCTTTAGTTTGTTATAACCAGTAAGTTTAGCCTATGTCATATTCAGTAGGAGGTTGCTTGGTTGAGGAATGCAGTGAGCCGTACCGGTTTTATGTAAGACAAGCTTTAGTTTGTTATAACCAGTAAGTATAGCCTATGTCATATTTAGTAGGAGGTTGCTTGGTTGAGGAATGCAGTGAGCCGTACTGGTTTTATGTGAGACAATTAGTTTGTTATAACCAGTAAGTGTAGCCTATGTCATATTTAGTAGCAAGTTGCTTGGTTGAGGAATGCAGTGAGCCATACCGGTTTTATGTGAGACAAGCTTTAGTTTCAATTCCTTTCTTGGAAGTGTTGAAAACAGTGTTGTTATGATAAATTAACTTTAAAGAGAGTCGATTAAAGACACTACACAACACTTACTTTTAAATTTCTCCGGAACATGTTTCTGAGGCTTTGCCTCTATCATCGGCCGGCTCTCGACTGGTTCTCGTTGGTGTAGCTGACGATATTTTGTCACAGGTCTCCTCTAGTGGCGGTTCAAGGAACTTGCTGAACAAATCTTTCTGGGGGATGTCGAAATTGAATACTTTGTTCCTATTTTTTGAAATGAAGATTTGTTCCCATGTGGATAGTTCTTGTTTTCCTGATGTATGTTTTAGTAGTTTTGGTTCTGGATTTATGTTGTGGTTTTTTTTTCCCAAAACTGTGTGGCAACTGCTGATTTTTGTAATTGTTTATATTTTATGTTTCTAAAGTGTTCCTTTGCTCTTGTTTCTAAATTTCTTTTTGTTTTCCCTTGGATGTTCAAACTCTGGCAACGATATGTAGATGACATCTTTGCAATAGTACCAAAAAAACACAACAGTGATGCACTAAAACTTTTAAATATCCAAGAAAAAAGCATCAAATTCACTGTAGAAATAGAAAAAGATGAGCATTTACCATTTTTGGATCTAAAAATAATGAGGAATAAAAACAGACTAAACTTTGGCATTTACAGAAAACCAACACAGACAGACAACTACATAAAAGCTAATGGCTACAACCCAAGATCCCACAAACAGGCAATCTTCAATAGTTTAGCACACAGACTGGTAAACACAGCAGAAGAATACAAAACAGAATACAACAAAATAATTGAAATAGCATAAAAAAATAACTTTCCCAAATCATTAGTGGACAAAAAAGTGAACTTAGCAAAAAAGAAGAAGCTACTAAAGGAAACCACAACTCTCTCAGCTACAGAAACTAATATGATTTTCAAAAAATTCACTTACCATCCATGGGCCTATGATAAATTCAAAAAAGTCTTCAAAAAACAAAATATTCAACTAGCACCAGTCAACCATTTCTCCTTAAAAAACCTAATTTGCTCAAACATCAAAGATGCCATTCCATCTAACAAAAAATCTGGTATATATCAAATTGAATGCAATGACTGTAGTCAAATTTATATTGGAAAAACAAAAAGAAATTTAGAAACAAGAGCAAAGGAACACTTTAGAAACATAAAATATAAACAATTACAAAAATCAGCAGTTGCCACACATTTTTGGGAGAAAAACCACAACATAAATCCAGAACCAAAACTACTAAAACATACATCAGGAAAACAAGAACTATCCACATGGGAACAAATCTTCATTTCAAAAAAATAGGAACAAAGTATTCAATTTCGACATCCCCCAGAAAGATTTGTTCAGCAAGTTCCTTGAACCGCCACCAGAGGAGACCTGTGACAAAATATCGTCAGCTACACCAACGAGAACCAGTCGAGAGCCGGCCGATGATAGAGTCAAAACCTCAGAAACATATAAAAATTATTTGCGGTTGGTTTATTGACACTCGTCGGTCGCTTACTTTTTCATATATTTATGAGAGACTAGTTTCAAAGGCCCTGGCCTCCATTTTCAATCTCTTTCCAACTGGCATCTGTTGTTGTCTGCTCTCTCTGGTGGTGGAACTATGAACTTTTTTTGTCAAATTATCTACTAGTGGGATTTCAAAGTTCATTACGCGATCCTTATTTTTCCAGATGAATATGTTCTCCCAGATTTCAGATTACATCGAACTTACCAAATTATGCATAGAACAGAATTTCTTCCAGTTTCAAACAAAATATTTCCATCAAACTTCTGGTTTAGCAATGGGCAACCCCTTATCACCCTTCCTGGCCGATCTGTACATGAGTGCACTAGAAATAAGGATCACTAAAGGTTTCCCATGGATGTTCAAACTCTGGCAAAGATATGTAGATGACATATTTGCCATAGTGCCAAAAAAACACATCAGTGATGCACTAAAACTTTTAAATATTCAAGAAGAAAGCATCAAGTTCACTGTAGAAGTTGAAAAAGACGAGTATTTACCATTTTTAGATCTAAAAATAATCAGAAATAAAAATAGAATAAACTTTGGCATTTACAGAAAACCAACACAGACAGACAACTACATAAAAGCTAATGGCTACAATCCAAGATCCCACAAACAGGCAATCTTTAATAGTTTAGCACACAGACTGGTCAACATCCCTCTCACAGCAGAAGAATACAAAATAGAATACAACAAAATTATTGAAATAGCACAGAAAAATGACTTTCCCAAATCACTAGTAGACAAAAAAGTGAACTTAGCAAAAAAGAAGAAACTACTAAAGGAAACCACAACCCTCTCAGCTACAGAAACTAAAATGATCTTCAAAAAATTCACTTACCATCCATGGGCCTTTGATAAATTCAAAAAAGTCTTCAAAAAACAAAACATTCAACTAGCTCCAGTGAACCATTACTCCTTAAAAAACCTAATTTGCTCAAACATCAAAGATGCCATTCCATCTAACAAAAAATCTGGTATATATCAAATTGAATGCTGTGACTGTAGTCAAATTTATATTGGAAAAACGAAAAGAAATTTAGAAACAAGAGCAAAGGAACACTTTAGGAACATAAAATACAAACAATTAGAAAAATCAGCAGTTGCCACGCATTTTTGGGAAAAAAACCACAACATAAATCCAGAACCAAAATTACTAAAACATACAACAGGAAAAGAAGAACTGTCCACATGGGAACAAATCTTTATTTCAAAAAATAGGAACAAAGTATTCAATTTCGACATCCCCCAGAAAGATTTGTTCAGCAAGTTCCTCGAACCGCCACCAGAGGAGACCGAAGACAAAATATTGCCAGCTACACCAATGAGAACTAGTCGATGTCCGGCTGAAGATAGAGGGAAGACCTCAGAAACCGGTTCCGGGAAAATTTAAAAGTGAGTGTTGTTTTGTGTTATTAATCGACTCCTAATTAACTTAATGTTCTCCCATGTTGTCAATCTATTTTGGTTTATCACTCCTTTTAATAATTTTGGATTTGGATCAATGTCATGGTTTTCATTCCAAAAATGAAATGCTACTGCTGACTTGTCTTCTTGTTTCAATCTGATGTTTCTAAAGTGTTCTTTGACTCTGGTTTTTAAATTTCTTTTTGTTTGACCTATGTAGCATTTTTCACAATTCTTACAATTTATTTGGTATATTCCAGATTTGTTACCTGAAGGAATTTCATCTTTTGTTTTTGAATTTAGTAATTTTAAAATTGAGTATCTATTAGTAGGTGCCAAGATGATATTTTGTTCCTTGAATATCTTTTTAAATTTATTAAATGTTTTTGGATGATATGTGAATGAACTGAATATGCTGTTGCTTTCTTTTTCTTTAATAAATGTGGTTGCTTCCTTAATGGTTTTCTTTAGTTTAGATTTTCTAATTTTCTTCAACACCAAACTTTTGTTGCATCCGTTTTCTTCTGCTATGTGTATTATTGCTTTTTGTTCCTTGAAATATTCTTCTTTTTCCATGGGTATGTTGACTAGTCTGTGTGTAAGGCTGTTTATTATTGCATGTTTATGTGTAATTGGGTTGTGGCTATTATTTTTTATATAATTTTCTGAATGTGTTGGCTTCCTGTAAATTCCAAATTTTATTTTTGTATCATTCCTGATGATATTTAGATCCAAGAAAGGTAGTTGTCCATTGATTTCCTTTTCTATTGTGAATTTGATAGTCCTTTCTTGCAGATTGAGTAATTTTAATGCATCATCTAAATGTTTACTTGGTACAATTGCAAAGATGTCGTCAACATATCTATACCAAACCTTGAAGATCAATGGGAAGGACTTTTTAATTTGTGTTTCAAATGCACTCATAAATAAGTTAGCCAAAAAAGGTGAAAGTGGATTGCCCATTGATAATCCTGATTTCTGCTTGTAGTGTTTTCCATTAAAGCTGAAGAAGTTTTGTTCAATGCATATTTTTGTTAGAGAAATATATTCTTCTGCTTCTATTGCTTCCATATCAATTGTAGCTAGCTATCAAACCAAAATTTTACAAAAACAGAACTGAATATGCTGAATCTAGGTTTAAAGACATGTGTAGATTATTCCAACCAAATTGAAGATTACATTGCTGACATCCAAATTGCTACACAAACACTTAATGAAGAAAGTAAAAACACAGTAAAAAACAAATGCTCCAAAATAGTAGAAGAGATTAAAAATGAAAAGAAAAAGAATTTTAGTAACCAAATCATAAAAGCTCTTAAAAAGAAACCAGTTATTTATACTAAAGCAGACAAGGGAAATAAACTAGCAATTCTGGAAAAAGAAGAATACACAAAGAGGATGGAAGATTTGTTAGAAGACAGTAATTACCAAAAAGTAGAAACTAATCCATTAAAGTACTGCATTGAAACCACAAATAAAACGCTAAAAGAGAGCAAAATAAACAACAAAAAAGAATTGCACAAAATTAAAGTAGATAATCCAACATTACCAAGAGTATATGGGCTGCCAAAAATTCATAAAGCAGGAAAAGGCATGAGACCTATTACTAGTAGCATAAATGCCCCCACATATAATTTGGCCAAATGGTTACTAAGTAAATTTAATAGTTTTCCAAAATTTGAAAGTGCAAATTTAAGAAACTCTTTAGATTTAGTAGAAAAAATCAAAGATATAAATTTGGACAAAAATGACAGACTGGTTTCATTTGATGTCACATCTTTATTTCCAAGCATACCAACAGAAAAATTGCAGACTGTGTTAAAAAAATGGCTAGCTACAATTGATATGGAAGCAATAGAAGCAGAAGAATATATTTCTCTAACAAAAATATGCATTGAACAAAACTTCTTCAGCTTTAATGGAAAACACTACAAGCAGAAATCAGGATTATCAATGGGCAATCCACTTTCACCTTTTTTGGCTAACTTATTTATGAGTGCATTTGAAACACAAATTAAAAAGTCCTTCCCATTGATCTTCAAGGTTTGGTATAGATATGTTGACGACATCTTTGCAATTGTACCAAGTAAACATTTAGATGATGCATTAAAATTACTCAATCTGCAAGAAAGGACTATCAAATTCACAATAGAAAAGGAAATCAATGGACAACTACCTTTCTTGGATCTAAATATCATCAGGAATGATACAAAAATAAAATTTGGAATTTACAGGAAGCCAACACATTCAGAAAATTATATAAAAAATAATAGCCACAACCCAATTACACATAAACATGCAATAATAAACAGCCTTACACACAGACTAGTCAACATACCCATGGAAAAAGAAGAATATTTCAAGGAACAAAAAGCAATAATACACATAGCAGAAGAAAACGGATGCAACAAAAGTTTGGTGTTGAAGAAAATTAGAAAATCTAAACTAAAGAAAACCATTAAGGAAGCAACCACATTTATTAAAGAAAAAGAAAGCAACAGCATATTCAGTTCATTCACATATCATCCAAAAACATTTAATAAATTTAAAAAGATATTCAAGGAACAAAATATCATCTTGGCACCTACTAATAGATACTCAATTTTAAAATTACTAAATTCAAAAACAAAAGATGAAATTCCTTCAGGTAACAAATCTGGAATATACCAAATAAATTGTAAGAATTGTGAAAAATGCTACATAGGTCAAACAAAAAGAAATTTAAAAACCAGAGTCAAAGAACACTTTAGAAACATCAGATTGAAACAAGAAGACAAGTCAGCAGTAGCATTTCATTTTTGGAATGAAAACCATGACATTGATCCAAATCCAAAATTATTAAAAGGAGTGATAAACCAAAATAGATTGACAACATGGGAGAACATATTCATCTGGAAAAATAAGGATCGCATAATGAACTTTGAAATCCCACTAGTAGATAATTTGACAAAAAAAGTTCATAGTTCCACCACCAGAGAGAGCAGACAGCAACAGATGCCAGTTGGAAAGAGATTGAAAATGGAGGCCAGGGCCTTTGAAACTATTCTCTCATTAATATAAACAAGTAAGTGACGAGTGTCAATAAACCAACCACAAATAATTTTTATATTAATTTTGACGTCACTGTTACTAAATTCCTCCAAACACACACCTCAGAAACATGTTCCGGAGCAATTTAAAAGTAAGTGTTGTCTAGTGTCTTTAATCGACTCTCTTTAAAGTTAATTTAAGCTTTAGTTTGTTATAACCAGTAAGTGTAGCCTATGTCATATTTAGTAGGAGGTTGCCTGGTTGAGGAATTCAGTGAGTTGTACCGGTTTTATGTGAGACAAGCTTTAGTTTGTTATAACCAGTAAGTGTAGCCTATGTCATATTTAGTAGGAAGTTGCTTGGTTGCGGAATGCAGTGTGCCGTACCGGTTTTATGTGAGACAAGCTTTAGTTTGTTATAACCAGTAAGTGTAGCCTATGTCATATTTAGTAGGAAGTTGCTTGGTTGAGGAATGCAGTGTGCCGTACCGGTTTTATGTGAGACAAGCTTTAGTTTGTTATAACCAGTAAGTGTAGCCTATGTCATATTTAGTAGGAGGTTGCTTGGTTGAGAAATGCAGTGAGCCATACCGGTTTTATGTGAGACAAGCTTTAGTTTGTTATAACCAGTAAGTGTAGCCTATGTCATATTTAGTAGGAAGTTGCTTGGTTGAGAAATGCAGTGAGCCATACCGGTTTTATGTGAGACAAGCTTTAGTTTGTTATACCCAGTAAGTGTAGCCTATGTCATATTTAGTAGGAAGTTGCTTGGTTGAGGAATGCAGTGAGCCATACCGGTTTTATGTGAGACAAGCTTTAGTTTGTTATAACCGGTAAGTGTAGCCTATGTCATATTTAGTAGGAAGTTGCTTGGTTGAGGAATGCAGTGTGCCGTACCGGTTTTATGTGAGACAAGCTTTAGTTTGTTATAACCAGTAAGTGTAGCCTATGTCATATTTAGTAGGAGGTTGCTTGGTTGAGAAATGCAGTGTACCGTACCGGTTTTATGTGAGACAAGCTTTAGTTTGTTATAACCAGTAAGTGTAGCCTATGTCATATTTAGTAGGAAGTTGCTTGGTTGAGGAATGCAGTGAGCCATACCGGTTTTATGTGAGACAAGCTTTAGTTTGTTATAACCAGTAAGTGTAGCCTATGTCATATTTAGTAGGAAGTTGCTTGGTTGAGGAATGCAGTGTGCCGTACCGGTTTTATGTGAGACAAGCTTTAGTTTGTTATAACCAGTAAGTGTAGCCTATGTCATATTTAGTAGGAAGTTGCTTGGTTGAGGAATGCAGTGTGCCGTACCGGTTTTATGTGAGACAAGCTTTAGTTTGTTATAACTAGTAAGTGTAGCCTATGTCATATTTAGTAGGAGGTTGCTTGGTTGAGAAATGCAGTGAGCCATACCGGTTTTATGTGAGACAAGCTTTAGTTTGTTATAACCAGTAAGTGTAGCCTATGTCATATTTAGTAGGAAGTTGCTTGGTTGAGAAATGCAGTGAGCCATACCAGTTTTATGTGAGACAAGCTTTAGTTTGTTATAACCAGTAAGTGTAGCCTATGTCATATTTAGTAGGAAGTTGCTTGGTTGAGGAATGCAGTGAGCCATACCGGTTTTATGTGAGACAAGCTTTAGTTTGTTATAACCAGTAAGTGTAGCCTATGTCATATTTAGTAGGAAGTTGCTTGGTTGAGGAATGCAGTGTGCCGTACCGGTTTTATGTGAGACAAGCTTTAGTTTGTTATAACCAGTAAGTGTAGCCTATGTCATATTTAGTAGGAGGTTGCTTGGTTGAGAAATGCAGTGTACCGTACCGGTTTTATGTGAGACAAGCTTTAGTTTGTTATAACCAGTAAGTGTAGCCTATGTCATATTTAGTAGGAAGTTGCTTGGTTGAGGAATGCAGTGAGCCATACCGGTTTTATGTGAGACAAGCTTTAGTTTGTTATAACCAGTAAGTGTGGCCTATGTCATATTTAGTAGGAAGTTGCTTGGTTGAGGAATGCAGTGTGCCGTACCGGTTTTATGTGAGACAAGCTTTAGTTTGTTATAACCAGTAAGTGTAGCCTATGTCATATTTAGTAGGAGGTTGCTTGGTTGAGAAATGCAGTGAGCCATACCGGTTTTATGTGAGACAAGCTTTAGTTTGTTATAACAGTAAGTGTAGCCTATGTCATATTTAGTAGGAGGTTGCTTGGTTGAGAAATGCAGTGAGCCATACCGGTTTTATGTGAGACAAGCTTTAGTTTGTTATAACCAGTAAGTGTAGCCTATGTCATATTTAGTAGGAAGTTGCTTGGTTGAGAAATGCAGTGAGCCATACCGGTTTTATGTGAGACAAGCTTTAGTTTGTTATAACCAGTAAGTGTAGCCTATGTCATATTTAGTAGGAAGTTGCTTGGTTGAGGAATGCAGTGTGCCGTACCGGTTTTATGTGAGACAAGCTTTAGTTTGTTATAACCAGTAAGTGTAGCCTATGTCATATTTAGTAGCAAGTTGCTTGGTTGAGGAATGCAGTGTGCCGTACTGGTTTTATGTGAGACAAGCTTTAGTTTGTTATAACCAGTAAATGTGGCCTATGTCATATTTAGTAGGAGGTTGCTTGGTTGAGGAATGCAGTGTACCGTACCGGTTTTATGTGAGACAAGCTTTAGGTTGTTATAACCAGTAAGTGTAGCCTATGTCATATTTAGTAGGAAGTTGCTTGGTTGAGGAATGCAGCGTACCGTACCGGTTTTATGTGAGACAAGCTTTAGGTTGTTATAACCAGTAAGTGTGGCCTATGGCATATTTAGTAGCAAGTTGCTTGGTTGAGGAATGCAGTGTGCCGTACCGGTTTTATGTGAGACAAGCTTTAGTTTGTTATAACCAGTAAGTGTAGCCTATGTCATATTTAGTAGGAGGTTGCTTGGTTGAGAAATGCAGTGAGCCATACCGGTTTTATGTGAGACAAGCTTTAGTTTGTTATAACCAGTAAGTGTAGCCTATGTCATATTTAGTAGGAAGTTGCTTGGTTGAGAAATGCAGTGAGCCATACCGGTTTTATGTGAGACAAGCTTTAGTTTGTTATAACCAGTAAGTGTAGCCTATGTCATATTTAGTAGGAAGTTGCTTGGTTGAGAAATGCAGTGTGCCGTACTGGTTTTATGTGAGACAAGCTTTAGTTTGTTATAACCAGTAAGTGTAGCCTATGTCATATTTAGTAGGAGGTTGCTTGGTTGAGAAATGCAGTGAGCCATACCGGTTTTATGTGAGACAAGCTTTAGTTTGTTATAACCAGTAAGTGTAGCCTATGTCATATTTAGTAGGAGGTTGCTTGGTTGAGGAATGCAGTGTACCGTACCGGTTTTATGTGAGACAAGCTTTAGTTTGTTATAACCAGTAAGTGTAGCCTATGTCATATTTAGTAGGAAGTTGCTTGGTTGAGGAATGCAGTGAGCCATACCGGTTTTATGTGAGACAAGCTTTAGTTTGTTATAACCAGTAAGTGTAGCCTATGTCATATTTAGTAGGAAGTTGCTTGGTTGAGGAATGCAGTGTGCCGTACCGGTTTTATGTGAGACAAGCTTTAGTTTGTTATAACCAGTAAGTGTAGCCTATGTCATATTTAGTAGGAGGTTGCTTGGTTGAGAAATGCAGTGTACCGTACCGGTTTTATGTGAGACAAGCTTTAGTTTGTTATAACCAGTAAGTGTAGCCTATGTCATATTTAGTAGGAAGTTGCTTGGTTGAGGAATGCAGTGAGCCATACCGGTTTTATGTGAGACAAGCTTTAGTTTGTTATAACCAGTAAGTGTGGCCTATGTCATATTTAGTAGGAAGTTGCTTGGTTGAGGAATGCAGTGTGCCGTACCGGTTTTATGTGAGACAAGCTTTAGTTTGTTATAACCAGTAAGTGTAGCCTATGTCATATTTAGTAGGAGGTTGCTTGGTTGAGAAATGCAGTGAGCCATACCGGTTTTATGTGAGACAAGCTTTAGTTTGTTATAACAGTAAGTGTAGCCTATGTCATATTTAGTAGGAGGTTGCTTGGTTGAGAAATGCAGTGAGCCATACCGGTTTTATGTGAGACAAGCTTTAGTTTGTTATAACCAGTAAGTGTAGCCTATGTCATATTTAGTAGGAAGTTGCTTGGTTGAGAAATGCAGTGAGCCATACCGGTTTTATGTGAGACAAGCTTTAGTTTGTTATAACCAGTAAGTGTAGCCTATGTCATATTTAGTAGGAAGTTGCTTGGTTGAGGAATGCAGTGTGCCGTACCGGTTTTATGTGAGACAAGCTTTAGTTTGTTATAACCAGTAAGTGTAGCCTATGTCATATTTAGTAGCAAGTTGCTTGGTTGAGGAATGCAGTGTGCCGTACTGGTTTTATGTGAGACAAGCTTTAGTTTGTTATAACCAGTAAATGTGGCCTATGTCATATTTAGTAGGAGGTTGCTTGGTTGAGGAATGCAGTGTACCGTACCGGTTTTATGTGAGACAAGCTTTAGGTTGTTATAACCAGTAAGTGTAGCCTATGTCATATTTAGTAGGAAGTTGCTTGGTTGAGGAATGCAGCGTACCGTACCGGTTTTATGTGAGACAAGCTTTAGGTTGTTATAACCAGTAAGTGTGGCCTATGGCATATTTAGTAGCAAGTTGCTTGGTTGAGGAATGCAGTGTGCCGTACCGGTTTTATGTGAGACAAGCTTTAGTTTGTTATAACCAGTAAGTGTAGCCTATGTCATATTTAGTAGGAAGTTGCTTGGTTGAGGAATGCAGTGTGCCGTACTGGTTTTATGTGAGACAAGCTTTAGTTTATTACAACCAGTAAGTGTAGCCTATTTCATATTTAGTAGCAAGTTGCTTGGTTGAGGAATGCAGTGAGCCGTACCGGTGTTATGTGAGACAAGCTTTAGGTTGTTATAACCAGTAAGTGAGGCCTATGGCATATTTAGTAGGCGGTTTCTTGTTTGAGGAATGCAGTGAGCCGTACCGGTTTTATTGGAGACAAGCTTTAGTTTGTTATAACCAGTAAGTGTGGCTATGTCACATTTAGTAGGAGGTATCTTGGTTGAGGAATGCAGTAAGCCGTACCGGTTTTATGTGGGACAAGCTTTAGTTCGTTATAACCAGTAAGTGTGTCCTATGTCATATTTAGTAGGAAGTTGCTTGTTTGAGGAATTCAGTGAGTTGTACCGGATCTATGTCGGACATGCTTTAGTGTGAGGTCAAGGACGTTGTTTTTAAACTTTCTGGTAACATTTGTCTTTGTTTGGCCTCAAAAAAAAGGATATTCTTTACTTATTTTGTATTGTTAGTGTTAAAAAGTGACTCAATACTTAAAAACGCTTTTCAGATGTTTAATTTGTTCACACACCCTCACCTCATTTGTAAGTTCTAAATTAAGTCAGGGGTCATTCTGCGGAATAATAGCGCTAAGTGACTGCGTATAGCCTCTTAGGCAATCAGTTCAAACTTCTACTGATATGTAAATGAAAGAAGTGCTCTACATTTCTAATTGGTATCTGACGATGGACAAATTCCTTAAACGACTTCCACTTTTTACTTCTCCATAATTGCACAACAATATATCTTCACGCTTGTACAATTATATTTTTCCTGTTTTTGGTCACACATTCAGAACCTATGTCACGAAGAAAGGAGTGGAAGATGAGAAAATCGGGTCCTTGTTTACTGCTTGAAGCACTTTCGTAATTGCTGGTGGCTCTGTTTCTTTCTTGCGACCAAACTTCCACAACTGGCTACTTCGCTTCGAGCGGCAACACCGGTTTATTCTGCTCACATTACTTATGTCGGGTATTTTTTCACACAACTTGCAAAGTTCACTGTCATCTGCTTTTCAGCACATTTTAACGGTTTCCCTATGTGATGCTTACATATTGCACGCAAGCAGCCACTTTCCTTCTTGTTTCAAACTGTGTAAGCGTAGTGTGCACTCTGATAAATACATACAAATTACGATTACTTTTAATACATAAAATACTAATTAATTACTGTCGGTTGCATTCATAATACTGAAAAGTTGTTTATATATTTTGCATTAGATATTAAGTTTTTAAAATGATATATGAACTTTATTTTAATCCACTCCACGTAGAGTTACAAGGCCAAAAGCTCATGCTTTTGTTTCTATCACCACATAAACTAAGAACTGCATCGATTTAGGTTGCCACGAGTGACGTGAGTATAATGAAATGAGCGCTTGCTATGGAGATGCTCCTTCTGGAAAACGACATGGAATAGACGAACGTGGACGTGCAGGAAAGTGTTCTAAAAGAAAAGATATTATGTAATGTGTATTAAGTCTTCTAAAGATCTTAGAAAAGAACTCGTGTTATTATTATTATTTAGTCAAATTTCCATTGAAGTGTTTCGTTAAGTCGAGGCTACCGCCTTAGGATA
The DNA here is from genome assembly GCA_030765055.1 of Mantis religiosa. Lineage (NCBI taxonomy): Eukaryota > Metazoa > Arthropoda > Insecta > Mantodea > Mantidae > Mantis > Mantis religiosa. The sequence continues at coordinate 1,533,295 of CM060952.1, forward strand.
GGAGCTTTCATGTGATGTGGCCAAACAAATTTAAATAAACACAAATTGACTGAAGTAATCAGATATTTAAGATTAGTCGACAGCAACATATAAAATTATTGAAAAAGATAAAATATATTAAAGATGTTGTCGAGCTTCAAGTCAGATGCAAAGACGATTAAACATCGACGTGCATCTCTCCCACCATCAGGCTGATCAATGAATGAAGATCTAAATGTCATTAAAATACTAAAAGGAGATAACAAAATAGACAAAGACAAAACACTAGCAACACTCAAATCCCTCTTATAGAACAAAAGACAGTTTTGTAGTAATTAAATGCTAGGTCACGAGATGGCGTGAGATTAGACGTCACTTTTAATTTTCGTTCAATTAGTATACATTTGTGCTTCTTGAGTCTATAAATTGCATGTGGTAGTTAACATTAACAATGGTGTACCATGTCTGCTTCACGTACAAGTACCGAGTTCTAGTCTCGATTAGAGTGATAAGCTTTCTTTCCTACTTTTCCCTTAATCTGAAAGATAAACCTCTGTAAACTCTAATGATTGCTGAACGCTGTTGAGCGGCAGTTATTGTTGACAGGGGCGTATTTAAGGGGGGTTCCAGGGGATCTTGTGCACAGTCTTTTTGGGCTAGAAAAGGAGTATTGCTAGTGGAGTTTCTGCCTCGTAATGAGACAATCAATGCAGCATCTTATTGTGAGACATTGAACAATCTGCGCCGTGCAATCTAGAACAAAAGACGTGGCAAGTTGAGTAAGGGTATCGTTTTACAGCATGACAATGCCTGTCCACATGTGGCTAATCGGACCAAAGATCTCATCAAATCTTTTCAATGGGAAACTCTAGATCATCCTCCATACAGCCCTGATCTGGCACCCAGCGACTACCATTTGTTCCTGCACTTGAAGAAACATCTGGGCGGTCATCGTATTCAAGACGATAATGAAGTCAAAACAGTTGTGATACAGTGGTTAACACGTCAGGCGGCAGAATTTTATGAGCTGGGTATTCAAAAACTGGTGCCACATTATGACAAGTGCCTCAATATTCACGGAAATTATGTAGAAAAGTAGATTAAGGTACAGGCTTTCATGTAAAAATAAAATTATTGCGATATCTATGCACTTCTTTTTTTAATTCCAAAATGGCACTGACTTAAAAAACATGACTCGCACTAAACAGTGTTGGTGCCAGTATTGGAGCTTGTGTAATAGGAGGTTTAGTTTAAAGAGCACCTCCAATACGCACCACAAAAGTGCGATCAGTGAGAAAAACTGCTAATAATGTGGATTAAGTAGTCCAGGAGATCAGTGCGATAGAGTTTAAGTAGCAAGCCACAATGACACACCTTATCAAATGCATGTGCTACATCAAAGTTGACGATGCTCAAAACCAGTGACAATATGTTGACTTAACCTCAATATTTGATGAGCAGTAGAGTGTTTCGGGTGAAAACCGAATTGAAAAGAAGGAATAATGTGATTATTGGTGAGGTACTGCACGAGACGGCGATGGATGACCTTCTCAAAGAGTTATGACAGTGTGGGTAGAAGACTGATAGGACGATAGGCTCGTGGCAGATGTTTAGGCTTATGAGGTTTGTGGAACACAATGATAGTGTCACCCTGGCGGTAGACTTGCGAAGCCGATGAAAAATGATGACCGGTAGCGACGGACAGTTGAAGGTAGTTTTTGTAAAATAAACAGTTTCAGGTTAGCTAGCAAAAGGTAATGGTGAACAGTGTATTTCAAGGAGAATAAAGTGTAGTAATTGTGTTTTGTAACCTCGTTTTATTATTTCACGAACCCACAAAGTCACAATATGAGCAAATTTCCACGTGGAAGGGAAGTAACTGGTTTGGAGAGACAGATTCCAGTCGTCCATCTCAAGACATACGACCTTTATCTATCGATCAACTGCAAAAATAATGTATACGGAACTAATCCTGATACAGTTCTGTAAAATAATAGAACCACCATCAGAAAGTTTTGACCAAACCATTCGTGAAAATTCTATCACGAAAATAACTCCCTCAATGTAAGTTTGTGATCCTTTTTGTCAAAAAACAAAACACGTTATGTCGTGTCACGACCCCCTGCGACTTCTTTCTATTACATGAGATAAAACACAATCGCTGAACATCATAACGATAACACAGTTCCAGAAGTACGAGGACTGTTCAATAAAGAAAGAACACAACGTTTTTTGACAACGTACCTTTACTCATTCTCATAATTTTGATGGTCCTTCTCAAAATAGTCTCCCATAAATGCGATGCACTTGTCTCAGCGTTTCTGCCAGTCTTCAAAGACATGCTTGAAACCATTTTTTGAGATATTCTTCAAAATCGCCTCCGCAGCCTTCACCACTGCTTGTGATGATGGATATCTCCCACGAAGGCGTTTCTTCAAGTTAGGGAACAGACAAAAGTCACATGGGGCTAAATCCGGACTATAGGGAGGGTGAGGGATGCACTTCACGTTGATTTTTGCAAGATATACAGCAACAATATTGGAAATATGCGGCCACGCATTATCGTGGTGTAGCATCCAGCCTGCAGGGGCTCGGCAGTTCGGCCCGAGGTTCCTCTAGTAAGGTCATGCTGGGGTCCGCATCGCTCGCACCATGGCAGCTGAAGGGGACTTATCACCCCCTACGGGGACTCAAAGAGTATGAATTGTATTTCTGCAGTTTAAAGAGAAGACTACTTGACGGGGCATCCCCGGGAGGAAGGATGAGGTGAGAGGAGCCAGAAGGCGGTCGTTTCAAAAAGCCAGGACAATGCGGATGATCTGCGCATTAAGAAACAAGAAGAAAGCAAATATATAAAAAGGAATAAAAGGCAACTTGTCACCGCCCCCAAACAATCAAGAAGAAGGTTCGGTCTCACATAGAGATGACACCACTGGGCCATGGCACCACACAGTTAAACTCTAGACAAACTTGTCTCCATAGTTACAGGTCAATAAATCGTTTAGTTCTTGAATGACTGCATTTTAAACAGGTATTTCTTTGTGGAAACGTAGAGTCAGGCTGAAAAATTCAATGCCATAGCCGGGATTTGAACCACGGATCTTCTGGTTTCCTTCTAGCCGCTCTATCATTGAGCTACTATGGCCAACGTGCCAACATGACATTATATTCTCCAATTGACTCGTATTTTCCCGGTAAACCACTTAGGAGTTCTCATAAACATATGAGACAACAACCTTAATGACGACTTACTATGCTGTAAGTACTTTAAGACCCGGACTTTATAGTTCGGACCACTATTAGGTACAACTGACTCGTATTTATCCCAGTAAACCACTAGGAGTTCTCATAAAAACATGAGACAACTACCATAATGACGACTTACGACATGTAAGTACTTTAAGGCCTGGGCTTTATAGTTAACCACTATTAAATCAATTAATGGAAATTAATTGTTCTTTCACACTGGCCTGTGAAGATCCGTGGTTCAAATCCCGGCTATGGCATTGAATTTTTCAGTCTGACTCTACGTTTCCACAATTTAGCCTACACACAGCCAGTGTGAAAGAACAATTAATTTCCGGGTATTTCTTTGTTTGCTATTAGCGGACAGTGCTAATTTCCTTCTTTAACCTTGTCTATTATCTCATCTATAAGTAAGTTAAATCAAATTGAACTCATCTTGCATCCTTGTCTGAGACCTATATTTGTTCTCTCATCTCCGTAATTGCTTCTTGAGCCAATTAATTACCATTTTAAGACCATTTTCCAAGAGGAACCGAACTGAAAATCTACGTCACGATTAAGCGTGCTCCTCTCGGAGAAAATGGCCAAAGCCTCCTCAACTCTCCGCTCGTAGTAACTGTTGTATTTTGCCACGGTGAAGATCTTTCTTCTAGAGGGATTCCAGTATTGGCTGTGTTCAGGGACGTATTTAAGGGGGGGTCCAGGGGGTCCGGACCCCCCAAATGAACTGTCTTTTTAATTTTGTAATAAATAGTTTAAATAAAGCTCACTTTAAAATAAATCAAACAGGTTTATTCAAGCTTCTCATCTTAACGTCTCTATTCAGTGTCAGGTAGACATGATGTTATAAAGGGTGATGGGTGCGTGCGGAACAACTGTAAATGTAAAGGTTTCCGCCCCTAATCGAGAACTGTTTCTTTTCAACTTTCTGGCATTTCCTATATCCAAGGTCAAGTACGGTGGTAGAAGTACAGTCCGCTGAAAAATAAACAGCATGAATATAGTACTGTTATTGAATTTATAACTGAATACAGTTAGTGAATGAGTGATTTGGGGGTTAAGGACCGTCGACAACGAGGACCTTTGGATCCCATGAATACAGTATGCAACACTAGGTACTGCACCTGATGAACATGCGATGTAGGTGAGATACGCCTTAATAAAAATAGGTAATTTCAGTAACGCAACACTCTCCCCTGCTTACAGATAATATGGTTTATTAATACATGTGGATTAACAGTCCTCATTAACATCGAGGGCTGCGGGGTTTAAAGACAATATGGTTGGATTATTTATTTTTATGCTCAAGATTATGCAAAAGTTAAGCTAGTAAAATACCATTACGTATTCTTTGTCAGAACTACATTACATTTGTTCCACGTGTAAGTGTAACGTTTTAAGTGAAAGATGGCGTCAAATTCTGTAATTTATACGAGCAACCTGCATAATTATATCAACAACCTTTATACTAATTATTAAAATATCAAGATCAATTACCAAATATACGACAAATAAATGTTTACAATTTACGGTTATTTAAAACGGCGGTGTTCTACATCTAAGGCCTGCAGCCGTCATTCATGTGCCGAAACTTAATGATCAGTGGAACAACGAATAACACTCGAATAACGGTTTTATAATAATAATAATAATAATAATAATAATAATAATAATAATAATAATAATAATAATAATAATAATAATAATAATAATAATAATAATAATAATAATGATAATGATAATGATGATGATGATGATGATGATGATGATGATGATGATGATCATGATAATAATAATAATAATAATAATAATAATAATAATAATAATAATAATAATAATAATAATAATAATAATAATAATAATAATAATAATAATAATAATAATAATAATAATAATAATAATAATAATAATAATAATAATAATAATAATAATAATAATAATAATAATAATAATAATAATAATAATAATAATAATAATAATAATAATAATAATAATAATAATAATAATAATAATTAATAATTAATAATAATAATAATAATAATAATAATAATAATAATAATAATAATAATAATAATAATAATAATAATAATAATAATAATAATAATAATAATAATAATAATAATAATAATAATAATAATAATAATAATAATAATAATAATAATAATAATAATAATAATAATAATAATAATAATAATAATAATAATAATAATAATAATAATAATAATAATAATAATAATAATAATAATAATAATAATAATAATAATAATAATAATAATAATAATAATAATAATAATAATAATAATAATAATAATAATAATAATAATAATAATAATAATAATAATAATAATAATAATAATAATAACAATAACAATAACAATAACAATAACAATAACAATAACAATAACAATAACAATAACAATAACAATAACAATAACAATAACAATAACAATAACAATAACAATAACAATAACAATAACAATAACAATAACAATAACAATAACAATAACAATAACAATAACAATAACAATAACAATAACAATAACAATAACAATAACAATAACAATAACAATAACAATAACAATAACAATAACAATAACAATAACAATAACAATAACAATAACAATAACAATAACAATAACAATAACAATAACAATAACAATAACAATAACAATAACAATAACAATAACAATAACAATAACAATAACAATAACAATAATAATAATAATAATAATAATAATAATAATAATAATAATAATAATAATAATAATAATAATAATAATAATAATAATAATAATAATAATAATAATAATAATAATAATAATAATAATTATAATAATAATAATAATAATAATAATAATAATAATAATAATAATAATAATAATAATAATAATAATAATAATAATAATAATAATAATAATAATAATAATAATAATAATAATAATAATAATAATAATAATAATAATAATAATAATAATAATAATAATAATAATAATAATAATAATAATAATAATAATAATAATAATAAATTATAAATAATAATAGTGACGATGACGATGATGGTAAAATTATTCTTTAAATGTGATATACCTACAAGGTAATTAAGAATATTTTAAAAACTGTGAACGTAAACTCTCTCAACTGGGCTTTCAGATTAGCGATCTCCCAGATACTTTTACAATTGAGCAAATAGTGCAGGAGAGGAGCCGAAGTTTTCCAAACATAAAGGTTCAAGTGGTGCGGAAACATTAGGAAGAGACTTCATCCGGGAGATACATCAATCGTTAATCGAAACCCTGTCTCTGGGAGAAACACATACATCATACTATACTAAAGCGGCGGGTTGCAGAGAATGTTAATATTCATTAACTATCATCCTCACTTTTAATGGAGAAAAAGGGGAATAGTTAGGTACTAAACAAAGCCTTCCAATGCAGTGAAAACTCTTAATAAGTACTTTTATTCCAAAATAAATGATATCATAAGAAATAAACTTCTCTGAGAAAAATATTAGCAACAACTAAATAATCAAACGAATCTGAAACTGCGGCTCTTTTTTTGTTCCGACTGTGCACATCTAACTTGTCCTTAGGACTGTCATTAAGAACTGAGTTATTCTTTAAACTGAAAGAAGGGTCATTGACCAATGTGAGTGTCTACCTGCTAGGGCTGAAAAGTCGGACTTAACGCAGTGTAGCTAGTAAGCAAACGTTTCTCGTATAGTGAAGGTGTTTTTCGACAGTTTGAAACAGTGGTTTTTTAAGATATGAAGAGGAACGCAAAAATCGATAGTTTTTTCAAACATACCAGTGCGAGCAAGATATGCAGAACTAGCGCTTTAAGCGAAGTTAAACTTGAAGTTGGTGAGTTAAAAACTAAAAATGAGATGTGCAGTGTTCGTGTCGCGAGTGAAGAACTTCGCAGTTTTAATGCCGGTTGTGATATCGGCATGCTGCTGCAAGAAACAAACTGTGTCAATATTCCTAGAGATGTTAGGTATGACATACTCACAAATGATTTGAAGCCTAATAGTTCATTTGTGTTTCCCGTACGTTTGCATGGCTCTAAGAGACTCAGTTTTCAATATAAGTGGCTGGATAGGTGAGAAATGAAATGTGTAGTGTTTAACGCCCGCTTTTACTTCATACGGCACCGCAGGCGATGACACTGATGATGCATGAGATGAAGATGGAGCACCGGTGGAATGAGATGGCGGGGGAAACCGGAGGTCCCGGAGAAAACTCGCCCCAACGCCGTGTTGTCCACCACAAATCTCACTTTGCTGTCGCCCGGGATCGAACCCGGGCCGCCTTGGTGAGAGCCAAGCGGTCTAACCACTGAGCCACGGCGTGGCTGGATAGGTGAGTGTGGCTAACATACTCAAAAGTTCAAGACGGTTCATATTGCCGTTACTGCGTTCTCTTCTGTAAACAAGGCGTAGGTCAAGGCGGTCACCAAAACTTAGGATATTTGGTGACAAAACCATTTTGTAAATGGAAGAATGCTGTAGAAGCATTTAACAATCACCAGACAAGTGGTTATCATAAAAACTGTGTCTTATCAGCCGAGCGGTTTTTGGCAATAGAGAATGGCAGGGAAGATGTGGCATCTCAGATTAATAGTCAGAGGGGAAAAGAAATTAGGGAAAATAGGGAAGCTCTTCTACCAATAATAAAAACAATTATATTTTGCGGACAAGAAGAACTGCCTCTCAGAGGTGATTTAGATAGTGGTCCCTAAATGTTATCAAAGCCTGATAAGAAAGACGGAAAATTTCGAGCTCTCTTACGCTTTCGCCATGATGCTGGTGACAAAATATTAGAAAAGCATGTGGCTAATGCGAAGAAAAATGCAACTTATATTAGCCCCTTAATCCAGAACGAAGTTCTGGGCATATGTGCCGAAATAGTACGAGGAAAGGTTCTCAGTGCTGTAAATGCTGCAGAATACTTTAGTGTCATTGCTGATGAAGCTTTAGATATTTCCGGAACGGAGCAGCTATCTGTTTGTTTACGGTATGTCAACTCTGACCATGTTTTGAGAGAAGACTTTGTGGGATTTGTACCTATATATGACCTTACCGGTAGCAACATTGCTAAGACAATTATACAAGAATGCGTTAACCTTGGACTAAATATGAGCAATCTGGTGGGACAGGGGTACGATGGTGCTTCTTCTATGGCTGGAAAGTTCAATGGAGTTCAAGCGAAAGTGAAACAGCTATATCCGAAAGCTTTATTTGTTCATTGTGCTAGTCATAGACTAAATTTAGCGTTGTCCTCTGCACTTACTACAACTCACATTCGTAATTGCTTAGGCACTATGAGTGACATTTGTGATTTATTTCGCAATCATCCTTTTGCTGGCAACGCTTTAAAGAATAGCATTAATGAACTGTTACCTACCAGTAAGAAATCAAGACTGATTGGCCTTTGCAATACAAGATTTGTAGAGAGGCATGATTCTGTCATTGTGTTTGTGGAACTTCTAGAACCGATTGTTCAGAGCCTTCAGGAGCTTTACATAAGCAACAAATCAATTTCCAAAACTGCAGCACTATTGGCGGCCATAGAGAATAGTGCCTTTCTAATCTCACTATTGCCATGCGAGAAACTTCTGTGTTTCACAGTCCGCCTTTCTACGTATCTGCAAAGCCCGGAACATGATCTTAGCTCTGCTTTGGAATATGCCAGTGACGTAGTAAAGCAGCTGGAAGCTTTAAGAAAGAATGCTGTTGAAGAATTTCACAAAATCTTTGAGCAGTGTTCAAACACTATGAAATCCCTATTTGACTGTGAAATCAGAATTCAAAGACTGGCAAGGAAGCAGACAAAAAGGGACAATCACCCAGCAAATACAGCAGAGGAGTACTTCAAAAGATGTCTCTTTATTCTAAGCACTGACGAACTGATCAAAGATGTATTGTCTGCTTTCGATATTTTATTGCCCAGAAATGTAGGAGAAACTAAAGCTGATAGGTTAAACAAGCTTTCTTTATATTTAGGCGGAAATACCAGTGACAGTGAAACACAGGCAGAATATCGGTTGTGGTGACAAAAATGGAAATTCACAGAGAAACAAAATAGACCAAATGATGCCATAAGTTCTTTGGTAACATGTTCATCAGCATTAAATCCCTCAATTCGTCGTGTGCTTAAAATTTTAGCCACCCTACCCATCTCAACTGCCAGTGCCGAGATATCATTTTCAACAATAAAAAGGCTCAAAACTTACCTCAGAAATAGAACTAGTGATGAGCGTTTAACTAATCTTGCCTTGTTGTCTGTACACTGGGATCAGAAAATCAATCCTGAGGAAGTGTTAAATATAATGGCCAGGAGAATCAGGCGTATCAACTTAGTACTATAGCACTACTTAAGCTTCGTGTACATAGTGTAAATAGTGTGAAAATATTTTCCATATAAACTGAAGGACTGTAATGTAGATCATCATGGACAAGGCTTCTCTTCAACAGTTTCTCAGCTCTTTGTGGTGAGTTTTCAAGTTAGACCCTTTTAATGTTACTAATATATTATTTATCTTGCATGTCTAGGAAACTTCTAGTAATTGCTGCAGTATTTCATGTGTATATTTTGGCTGGAGTCATATTTGCTACTTTTATAATTTTGTCAACCTGTCAATAGGTTTATTATCCTCTATATAGTAAGAAAGTATTGTATTGCAGGTACATCGGTAAACTGCACTGAGTTTTGACCCTAGATATACGTATAGAAGTATCATTGCGTTTATGTAACAGCGTATTTCAAAAACGAAAAATCGCAGATATATTTACATTTAGGATGTTTCGAAAATGTGACACGAAGGTTTTGAAAAAATTTCTCCACACCATACCATCCTTTAGATGGAAAGAGCCCGCCTCGGTAGCGTGGTGGAGGCGGGTCTGCCTCGCGTTCAAGAGGTCCCGAGTTCGAGTCTCGGTGAGGGTGAGTTACCTGGATAAGATTTTCTCCAGGGTTTCCCTTATCCTGAAAGACGAATGGCGGGTAACTATAAGCTCTATAGACCCTGGGCTCTTTAAAGCATTATTTCACCCATTCCATTCATCTCCGATATGGCTTAACGTTGGATGACGTAAAATTACAAAAAAAAAAAAAAAAATGGAAGAACTTTCGTAAATTGTTTATGTTCTCAAAAACATGTCTAACGATTCCGATTAAAATGCTTCACGTTTGAGACACAACAATTTGAATATTCTGGGAATAGGTGATAAACACCACTTCAATTTCACTGATAATTCAACTAAGAAACCATGGCATCATAGATAAAATATCAGGTTACAAGCGAACGTGGAGCTCATAAAATGCGCAACTCCGGCAATTTCTAGTTTCCTTGTACCAGTTGTTTTCGAAATATCTCATGGTATGTAACAAGTTATATGTACATTTGGCAGTCTCAAAATTGCAACTTTTTTTTCAGCTGCATAGTTTCACACGGAACCTAGCTTTTTATTTATTTTTAAATACTTTAACATCCTTTAACCGGATTATCATATTGAGAAGTAAATGAAACGGATGACACCCTCAAATTAGTCCACGGCCACCAGAACTTAAGTTTTATCCGACATTCGTCTTCTTAAGATAAGGGAAAGCCCTGTGAAAAGTCAAATTCAGGAAACTTATCTTGATCTCAATTGGAACTCGCTTTAGCGGTGCTCAACTTTCGCTCATATGAGGTGGAGGTAACCCTTCCTTCCCCTCGCGCGGCAAGTTTGGCCACTACCTCTTCACTGGGAGTCAGACACTGTACCACCACATTATGGAGGCGGACTACAGTTGAAATCGTTTATAACCAAACAGTTTGATGACGATACGGAATGGAGCAATCGTGCTTTATATGAATAGTGAAACTGTGTGAACCAGAGACTCATGTCAGTGTACGGCATCAATGTTTAGTACCTCTACCACGTGCTTAGTAAGCACAAACGTGTTATATTCCATTTAAAAAAAATGATTTCGAGATGTCACCAGAAATGCAAGTTTAGAGGAAACCAGAACAAAGACAAAAATTAAAAAAGAATGTCCGTACGCGTGCTCCAGTGTGTATGTTTTTTGTGTTTGCTAATAGCATATTACAAAACCCAAAAATTGGAGGAATACGAAATGTAGGTTTTAATTTCGTTATCTTTCAAGGATGCGAAACGAAGATTTTCAAGAAAATTGCCCAAAAAATTGCTTCAATAATTTTAATTAAAACACAGCATATTTAAGATACCCTATTGTGAATTGTTGAAATATACAAATAATGTCAATTACAATAATGTATTGCAAGGTTAACCAATTCCGATATATTATCTGTTGGTAATTAAAATTCTCAAATACTTACTTAAAGGTATTTAATTTTTGAATTCTAAGTTCCTATTCCCTTTTTCATTCAAGGAGAACTAATACTTTAAATGCAACAGTCAGTGGTTCGCTTTTTAAATATCTGATTATTATTTATACCAGTTTATTTCAGCTATAAAAAACTGTGCAACTAAAGGCCTTTCTACAGACTTTATCCAAAGAATCAAGAAAACAAATTTTTATAAGATTTTTTTTTAATTTTACGTCCTCCAACGTTAAGTCATATCGGACGTTGACTAAAATGGGTGAAATGGTGCTCAACTGTGTCCAGGGTCCATGGAGCATAGAACTACCCGACATTCGTCTTTAAGGATAAGGAAAAATCTTGGAAAAAACCTTATGCAGGCAACTCATCCTGGGCGAGATTCGAACTCGGGACCTCTTGAACGTCAGGCAGACACGCTACCATCTACGCTAGCGGTGCGGGTAGGAGAGAAAGTCATGTGAATGTAACAACACATTTGTTGTTAATTTTTATTAACATGATAAAAACACATCCCTAATTAACTGTTAAAAGTAAATAATTCAACGTAGAATTTTTGGAACCCGCCGGAAATTAACTTCTAAATATGCCTGATTGTTGATAACTACAACAGCGACGTTTTATGGATTTACAAACATCATATTCAAGTCCTACACAAACAGAACAGTAAAATGGAAATTCTCACTTCTTCTTGAAGTGTCAAAGTGAAATATTTGTAGTTATCATTGCTCAATGTGCACCAGCCCCTATACACTATAAAACTTCCGCAACAAAACCCCTTCCCATACAGAATTAATTACATATGTTTAAACTATCAAGATATAAGACATGAAAATATGCAATATATTGCAGGCAAACCTACAAAACACTGAGTACATTACCTGAAACGAATCCGTAACACAACTGCACTTGAACAGCAAGCGCTACTACTTTTATAGATCTATTCATTACACACAAACGAGACAAGTTTCATATCTCAATGTCAAAGTACGAGAGCCATATCTTTGAATGAGGCAACGAAACGCGTCAGTTGGGTGTCGCGAACACGTCTTTTCTACCTAGACCTGTACTAGGACTTCAGTTGTCATGGGCAGGACTTTTCTATCTAGACCTATACGAGTACTTAAGTTGTATTGGGCAGGACTTTTCTATCTAGACCTATACGAGTACTTAAGTTGTATTGGGCAGGACTTTTCTATCTAGATATGTAGTAAGACTACAGTAGTCATGGCCGCGGCTTTTCTACCTAGAACTGTAGTAGGACTTCAGCAGTCATGGCGGCGTCTTTTCTACCTAGAATTGTACTAAGACTTCAATAGTAATGCCCGCATCTTTTCTACCTAGAGCGGTAGTAAGACTTCAGCAGTCATTGCCGCGCCTTTTCTACTTAGAACTGCAGTAATACTTCAGCAGTCATGGCGGTGTCTTTTCGACCTAGAACTGTAGTAGGACTTCAGTAGTCATGGCCGCGTCCTTTCTACTTAGAACTGCAGTAATACTTCAGCAGTCATAGCCGCGTCTTTTCGACCTAGAACTGTAGTAGGACTTCAGTAGTCATGGCCGCGTCCTTTCTACTTAGAACTGCAGTAATACTTCAGCAGTCATGGCCGCGTCTTTTCTACTTAGAACTGCAGTAATACTTGAGCAGTCATGGCCGCGTCCTTTCTACTTAGAACTGCAGTAACACTCCAGCAGTCATGGCCGCGTCCTTTCTACTTAGAACTGCAGTAATACTTCAGCAGTCATGGCCGCGTCTTTTCTACTTAGAACTGCAGTAATACTTGAGCAGTCATGGCGGCGTCTTTTCGACCTAGAACTATAGTAGGACTTCAGTAGTCATGGCCGCGTCTTTTCTACCTAGAACTGTAGTGGGACTTCAGTAGTCATGGCCGCGTCTTTTCTACCTAGAACTGTAGTAAGACTTCAGCAGTCATGGCCGCGTCTTTTCTACCTAGAGCGTTAGTAAGACTTTAGTAGTCATGGCCGCGTCTTTTCTACTTAGAACTGCAGAAATACTTCAGCAGTCATGGCGGCGTCTTTTCTACTTAGAACTGCAGTAATACTTCAGCAGTCATGGCGGCGTCTTTTCTACTTAGAACTGCAGAAATACTTCAGCAGTCATGGCGGCGTCTTTCCTACTTAGAACTGCAGTAACACTCCAGCAGTCATGGCCGCGTCTTTTCTACTTAGAACTGCAGTAATACTTCAGCAGTCATGGCCGCGTCTTTTCCACTTAGAACTGCAGTAATACTTCAGCAGTCATGGCGGCGTCTTTTCTACCTCGAACTGTAGTAAGACTTCAGCAGTCATGGCCGCGTCTTTTCCACCTAGAACTGTAGTAAGACTTCAGCAGTCATGGCCGCGTCTTTTCTACCTAGAGCGGTAGTAAGACTTCAGTAGTCATGGCCGCGTCTTTTCTACTTAGAAGTGCAATAATACTTCAGCAGTCATGGCCGCGACTTTTCTACCTAGAACTGTAGTGGGACTTCAGTAGTCATGGCCGCGTCTTTTCTACTTAGAACTGCAGTAATCCTTCAGCAGTCATGGCCGCGTCTTTTCTACCTAGAGCGGTAGTAAGACTTCAGTAGTCATGGCCGCGTCTTTTCTACTTAGAACTGCAGTAATACGTCAGCAGTTACGGCCGCGTCTTTTCTACCTAGAACTGTAGTGGGACTTCAGTAGTCATGGCCGCGTCTTTTCTACTTAGAACTGCAGTAATACTTCAGCAGTCATGGCGGCGTCTTTTCTACCTACAACTGTAGTAGGATTTCAGCAGTCATGGCCGCGTCTTTTCTACTTAGAACTGCAGTAATACGTCAGCAGTTACGGCCGCGTCTTTTCTACCTAGAACTGTAGTGGGACTTCAGTAGTCATGGCCGCGTCTTTTCTACTTAGAACTGCAGTAATACTTCAGCAGTCATGGCGGCGTCTTTTCTACCTACAACTGTAGTAGGATTTCAGCAGTCATGGCCGCGTCTTTTCTACTTAGAACTGCAGTAATACTTCAGCAGTCATGGCCGCGTCTTTTCTACCTAGAACTGTAGTGGGACTTCAGTAGTCATGGCCGCGTCTTTTCTACCCAGAACTGTAGTAAGACTTCAGCAGTCATGGTCGCCTCTTTTCTACCTAGAACTGTAGTAAGACTTCAGCAGTTATGGCCGCGCCTTTTCTACCTTGAACTGTAGTAAGACTTCAGCAGTCATGGCCGCCTCTTTTCTACCTAGAGCGGTAGTAAGACTCAGCAGTCATGGCCGCCTCTTTTCTACCTAGAACTGTGGTGGAACCCAGCAGTCATGGCCGCCTCTTTGCTACCTAGAACTGTAGTGGGACTGAGTAGTCATGGCCGCCTCTTTTCTACCTAGAACTGCAGTAAGATTTCAGTAGTCATGGCCGAGTGTTTTCTACCTAGAACTGTAGTGGGACTTCAGCAGTCATGGCCGCGTCTTTTCTACCTAGAACTGTAGTAAGACTTCAGCAGTCATGGCCGCGTCTTTTCTACCTTTAGCTGTAGTAAGACTTTAGTAGTCATGGCCGCGTCTTTTCTACCTAGAACTGTAGTAAGACTTCAGCAGTCATGGCCGCGTCTTTTCAACCTTTAGCTGTAGTACGACTTTAGTAGTCATGGCCGCGTCTTTTCTACCTATAGCTGTAGTAAGACTTCAGTAGACAAGGCCTCGTCTTTTCTAGCTAGAACTGTAGTAAGACTTCAGTAGTCATGGCCACGTCTTTTCTTCCTAGAGCTGTTGTAAGACTTCAGTAGCCATGGCCACGTCTTTTCTACCTAGAGCTGTAGTAAGACTACAGCAGTCATGGCCGAGTCTTTTCTACCTATAGCTGTAGTAAGACTTCAGTAGACAAGGCCTCGTCTTTACTACATTGAACTGTAGTAAGACTTCAGCAGTCATGGCCACGTCTTTTCTACCTAGAATTGTAGTGGGACTGAAGCAGTCATGGCCACGTCTCTTCTACCCATAGCAGTAGTAAGACTTCAGCAGTCATGGCCGCGTCTTATCTACCTATAGCTGTAGTAAGACTTCAGCAGTCATGGCCGCGTCTTTTCTACCTATAGCTGTAGTAAGTCTTAGAAGTCATGGCCGCGACTTTTCTACCTACAGCTATGGTAAGTCTTAGAACTCATGGCCCCGTCTTTTCTACCTATAGCTGTAGTAAGTCTTCAGAAGTCACGGCCACGTCTTTTCTACCTATAGCTGTAGTAAGTCTTCAGAAGTCATTGCCTCGTCGTTTCTACCTATAGCTGTAGTAAGACTTCAGCAGTCATGGCCTCGTCTTTTCTACCTACAACTGTAGTAAGTCTTCAGAAGTCATGGCCTCGTCTTTTCTAGCTATAGCTGTAGTAAGACTTCAGCAGTCATGGCCTCGTCTTTTCTACCTACAACTGTAGTAAGTCTTCAGAAGTCATGGCCGCGTCTTTTCTACCTACAACTGTAGTAAGACTTCAGCAGTCATGGCCGCGTCTTTTCTACCTATAGCTGTAGTAAGACTTCAGCAGTCATGGCCGCGTGTTTTCTACCTACAACTGTAGTAAGACTTCAGCAGTCATGACCTCGTCTTTTCTACCTAGAACTGCAGTAAGACTTCAGCAGTCATGGCCGCGTCTTTTCTCCCTAGAACTGTAGTAAGACTTCAGCAGTCATGGCCACGTCTTTTCTCCCTAGAACTGTAGTAAGACTTCAGCAGTCATGGCCACGTCTTTTCTACCTACAACTGTAGTCAGACCTCAGTAGTCATGGCCGCGTGTTTTCTACCTAGAACTGTAGTAAGACTTCGGCAGCCATTGCCGCGTCTTTTCTCCCTAGAACTGTAGTAAGACTTCAGCAGTCATGGCCGCGTCTTTTCTCCCTAGAACTGTAGTAAGACTTCAGCAGTCATGGCCACGTCTTTTCTACCTATAGCTGTAGTAAGTCTTCAGAAGTCATGGCCACGTCTTTTCTACCTACAACTGTAGTAAGACCTCAGCAGTCATGGCCGCGTGTTTTCTACCTAGAACTGTAGTAAGACCTCAGGAGTCATGGCCGCGTCTTTTCTACCTAGAACGGTAGTAAGACTCAGGAGTCTTGGCCGCGTCTTTTCTACCTAGAACTGTAGTAAGACTTCAGCAGTCATGGTCGCCTCCTTTCTACCTAGAACTGTAGTAAGACTTCAGCAGTCATGGCCGCGACTTTTCTACCTAGAGCGGTAGTAAGACTCAGCAGTCATGGCCGCCTCTTTTCTACCTAGAACTGTAGTAAGACTTCAGCAGTCACGGCCGCCTCTTTTCTACCTAGAGCGGTAGTTAGACTCAGCAGTCATACCCGCCTCTTTTCTACCTAGAACTGTAGTAAGACTTCAGCAGTCATGGCCGCCTCTTTTCTACCTAGAGCGATAGTAAGACTCAGCAGTCATGGCCGCCTCTTTTCTACCTAGAACTGTAGTGGGACTTCAGCAGTCATGGCCGCGTCTTTTCTACCTAGAACTGTAGTAAGACTTCAGCAGTCATGGCCGCGTCTTATCTACCTATTGCTGTAGTAAGACTTCAGCAGTCATGGCCGCGTCTTTTCTACCTATAGCTGTAGTAAGACTTTAGTAGTCATGGCCGCGACTTTTCTACCTAGAACTGTAGTAAGACTTCAGCAGTCATGGCCACGTCTTTTCTACCTAGAACTGTAGTGGGACTGAAGCAGTCATGGCCACGTCTTTTCTACCTATAGCTGTAGTAAGACTTTAGTAGTCATGGGCGCGACTTTTCTACCTATAATTGTAGTCAGACTTTAGTAGTCATGGCCACGTCTTTTCTACCTATAGCTGCAGTAAGCCTTTAGTAGTCATGGGCGCGACTCTTCTACCTATAGCTGTAGTCAGACTTTAGTAGTCATGGCCGGGTCTTTTCTACCTAGAAGTGTAGTAAGACTTCAGCAGTCATAGCCGCGTCTTTTCTACCTTTAGCTGTAGTAAGACTCCAGTAGTAATGGTCGCGTCTTTTCACCCTAGAGCGGTAGTAAGACTTTAGTAGTCATGGCCGCTTCTTTTCTACCTTTAGCTGTAGTAAGACTCCAGCAGTAATTGTCGCTTCTTTTCATCCTAGAGCTGTAGTAAGACTTTAGTAGTCATGGCCGCGTCTTTTCTACCTATAGCTGCAGTAAGACTTCTGTAGACATGGCCGCGTCTTTTCTACCTATAGCTGTAGTAAGTCTTCAGAAGTCATGGCCTCGTCTTTTCTACCTATAGCTGTAGTAAGTCGTCAGCAGTCATGGCCTCGACTTTCCTAAATACAACTGTAGTAAGTCTTCAGAAGTCATGGCCTCGTCTTTTCTACCAAGAACTGTAGTAAGACTTCAGCATTCATGGCCTCGTGTTTCTACCTAAAACTGTAGTAAGTCTTCAGAAGTCATTGCCTCGTCTTTTCTACCTATAGCTGTAGTAAGACTTCAGCAGTCATGGCCTCGTGTTTCTACCTACAACTGTAGTAAGTCTTCAGAAGTCATTGCCTCGTCCTTTCTACCTAGAACTGTAGTAAAACTTCAGCAGTCATGGCCTTGTCTTTTCTACCTAGAACTGTAGTAAGTCTTCAGCAGTCATGGCCACGTCTTTTCTACATATAGCTGTAGTAAGACTTCAGCATTCATGGCCTCGTGTTTCTACCTACAACTGTAGTAAGTCTTCAGAAGGCATTGCCTCGTCTTTTCTACCTATAGCTGTAGTAAGACTTCAGCAGTCATGGCCTCGTGTTTCTACCTACAACTGTAGTAAGTCTTCAGAAGTCATTGCCTCGTCTTTTCTACCTATAGCTGTAGTAAGACTTCAGCAGTCATGGCCTCGACTTTCCTAAATACAACTGTAGTAAGTCTTCAGAAGTCATTGCCTCGTCTTTTCTACCTATAGCTGTAGTAAGACTTCAGCAGTCATGGCCTCGTGTTTCTACCTACAACTGTAGTAAGTCTTCAGAAGTCATTGCCTCGTCCTTTCTACCTAGAACTGTAGTAAAACTTCAGCAGTCATGGCCTTGTCTTTTCTACCTAGAACTGTAGTAAGTCTTCAGCAGTCATGGCCACGTCTTTTCTACATATAGCTGTAGTAAGACTTCAGCATTCATGGCCGCGTCTTTTCTACCTAGAACTGTAGTAAGACTTCAGCAGTCATGGCCGCGTCTTTTCTACCTACAACTGTAGTAAGACTTCAGCAGTCATGACCTCCTCGTTTCTACCTACAACTGTAGTAAGACTTCAGCAGTCATGGCCGCGTCTTTTCTACCTAGAACTGTGGTAAGACTTTAGTAGTCATGGCCTCGTCTTTTCTACCTATAGCTGTAGTAAGACTTCAGTAGTAATGGACACGTCTTTTCTACCTATAGCCGTAGTAAGACTTCAGTAGTCATGGACACGTCTTTTCTACCTATAGCCGTAGTAAGACTTCAGTAGTCATGGACACGTCTTTTCTACCTATAGCCGTAGTAAGACTTCAGTAGTCATGGACACGTCTTTTCTACCTATAGCCGTAGTAAGACTTCAGTAGTCATGGCCTCGTCTTTTCTACCTATAGCTGTAGTAAGACTTCAGTAGTCATGGACACGTCTTTTCTACCTATAGCCGTAGTAAGACTTCAGTAGTAATGGACACGTCTTTTCTACCTATAGCCGTAGTAAGACTTCAGTAGTCATGGACACGTCTTTTCTACCTATAGCTGTAGTAAGACTTCAGTAGTCATGGACACGTCTTTTCTACCTATAGCCGTAGTAAGACTTCAGTAGTAATGGACACGTCTTTTCTACCTATAGCTGTAGTAAGACTTCAGTAGTCATGGACACGTCTTTTCTAACTATAGCTGTAGTAAGACTTTAGTAGTCATGGCCACGTCTTTTTTACCTAGAACTTTAGTAAGACTTCAGCAGGCATGTCCTCGTCCTTTCTGCTTATACCTGTAGTAAGATTGCAGAAGTCATGGCCTCGTATTTTCTACCTAGAACTGTAGTAAGACTTCAGCAGTCATGGCCTTGTCTTTTCTACCTAGAACTGTAGTAAGTCTTCAGCAGTCATGGCAACGTCTTTTCTACCTACAACTGTAGTAAGTCTTAGAAGTCATGGCCACGTCTTTTCTACCTATAGCTGTAGTAAGTCTTCAGAAGACATGGCCTCGTCTTTTCTACCTGTAGCTTTAGTAAGTCTTCAGAAGTCATTGCCTCGTCTTTTCAACCTATAGCTGTAGTAAGTCTTCAGAAGTCATGGCCTCGTCTTTTCTACCTACAGCTGTAGTAAGACTTCAGCAGTCATGGCCTCGTGTGTTCTACCTACAACTGTAGTAAGTCTTCAGTAGTCATGGCCGCGTCTTTTCTACCTAGAACTGTAGTAAGACTTCAGCAGTCATGGTGGCGTCTTTTCTACCTACAACTGTAGTAAGACTTCAGCAGTCATGACCTCGTCTTTTCTACCTTGAACTGTAGTAAGATTTCAGCAATCATTGCCGCGTCTTTTCAACCTAGAACTGTAGTAGGACTTCAGCAGTCATTGCCGCGTTTTTTCTACCTAGAACTGTAGTAAGACTTCAGCAGTCATGGCCGCGTCTTTTCTACCTATAACTGTAGTAAGATTTCAGCAATCATTGCCGCGTCTTTTCTACCTAGAACTGTAGTAAGATTTCAGCAGTCATTGCCGCGTCTTTTCTACCTAGAACTGTAGTAACACTTCAGCAGTTATGGCCGTGTGTTTTCTACCTATAACTGTAGTAAGATTTCAGCAGTCATGGCCGCGTCTTTTCTACCTAGAACTGTAGTAAGATTTCAGCAGTCATTGCCGCGTCTTTTCCACCTAGAACTGTAGTAAGACCTCAGCAGCCATGGCCGCGTCGTTTCTACCTATAACTGTAGTAAGACTTCAGTTGTCATTGCCGCGTATTTCTACCTAGAACTGTAGTAAGACTTCAGTAGTCATAGCCACGCCTTTTCTACCTAGAACTGTAGTAAGACTTCAGCAGTAATTGCCACGTCTTTTCTACCTATAGCTGTAGTAAGACTTCAGTAGTAATGATCGCTTCTTTTCATCCTAGAGCTGTAGTAAGACTTTAGTAGTCATGGCCTCGTCTTTTCTACCTATAGCCGTAGTAAGACTTCAGTAGTGATGGCCTTGTCTTTTCTACCTATAGCTGTAGTAAAAATTCAGTAGTCATGGCCTCGTCTTTCCTACCTAGAACTGTAGTAAGACTTCAGCAGTCATGGCCTTGGCTTTTCTACCTAGAACTGTAGTAAGTCTTCAGAAGTCATGGCCATGTCTTTTCTACCTATAGCTGTAGTAAGTCTTCAGAAGTCATGGCCTCGTCTTTTCCACCTATAGCTGTAGTAAGTCTTCAGAAGTCATTGCCTCGTCTTTTCTACCTATAGCTGTAGTAAGACTTCAGCAGTCATGGCCTCCTCTTTCCTAAATACAACTGTAGTAAGTCTTCAGAAGTCATGGCCTTGTCTTTTCTACCTATAGCTGTAGTAAGTCTTCAGCAGTCATGGCCTCGTGTTTTCTACCTACAACTGTAGTAAGTCTACAGAAGTCATGGCCGCGTCTTTTCTACCTAGAACTCTAGTAAGACTTCAGCAGTCTTGGCGGCGTCTTTTCTACCTATAGCTGTAGTAAGACTTCAGCAGTCATGACCTCGTCTTTTCTACCTACAACTGTAGTAAGACTTCAGCAGTCATGGCCGCGTCTTTTCTACCTAGAACTGTAGTAAGACTTCAGCAGTCATGGCCGCCTCTTTTCTACCTAGAGCGGTAGTAAGACTCAGCAGTCATGGCCGCCTCTTTTCTACCTAGAACTGTAGTGGGACCCAGCAGTCATGTCCGACTCTTTTCTACCTAGAACTGTAGTGGGACTGAGTAATCATGGCCGCCTCTTTTCTACCTAGAACTGTAGTAAGATTTCAGTAGTCATGGCCGAGTGTTTTCTACCTAGAACTGTAGTGGGATTTCAGCAGTCATGGCCGCGTCTTTTCTACCTAGAACTGTAGTAAGACTTCAGCAGTCATGGCCGCGTCTTATCTTCAGTAGTAATGCTCGCTTCTTTTCACCCTAGAGCTGTAGTAAGATTTCAGCAGTCATGGCCGCGTCTTTTCTACCTAGAACTGTAGTAAGATTTCAGCAGTCATTGCCGCGTCTTTTCCACCTAGAACTGTAGTAAGACCTCAGCAGCCATGGCCGCGTCGTTTCTACCTATAACTGTAGTAAGACTTCAGTTGTCATTGCCGCGTATTTCTACCTAGAACTGTAGTAAGACTTCAGCAGTAATTGCCACGTCTTTTCTACCTATAGCTGTAGTAAGACTTCAGTAGTAATGGTCGCTTCTTTTCATCCTAGAGCTGTAGTAAGACTTTAGTAGTCATGGCCTCGTCTTTTCTACCTATAGCCGTAGTAAGACTTCAGTAGTGATGGCCTTGTCTTTTCTACCTATAGCTGTAGTAAAAATTCAGTAGTCATGGCCTCGTCTTTCCTACCTAGAACTGTAGTAAGACTTCAGCAGTCATGGCCTTGGCTTTTCTACCTAGAACTGTAGTAAGTCTTCAGAAGTCATGGCCATGTCTTTTCTACCTATAGCTGTAGTAAGTCTTCAGAAGTCATGGCCTCGTCTTTTCCACCTATAGTTGTAGTAAGTCTTCAGAAGTCATTGCCCCGTCTTTTCTACCTATAGCTGTAGTAAGACTTCAGCAGTCATGGCCTCCTCTTTCCTAAATACAACTGTAGTAAGTCTTCAGAAGTCATGGTCTTGTCTTTTCTACCTATAGCTGTAGTAAGTCTTCAGCAGTCATGGCCTCGTGTTTTCTACCTACAACTGTAGTAAGTCTACAGAAGTCATGTCCGCGTCTTTTCTACCTAGAACTGTAGTAAGACTTCAGCAGTCATGGCCGCCTCTTTTCTACCTAGAGCGGTAGTAAGACTCAGCAGTCATGGCCGCCTCTTTTCTACCTAGAACTGTAGTGGGACCCAGCAGTCATGGCCGACTCTTTTCTACCTAGAGCGGTAGTAAGACTCAGAAGTCATGGCCGCGTCTTTTCTACCTAGAACTCTAGTAAGACTTCAGCAGTCATGGCGGCGTCTTTTCTACCTATAGCTGTAGTAAGACTTCAGCAGTCATGACCTCGTCTTTTCTACCTACAACTGTAGTAAGACTTCAGCAGTCATGGCCGCGTCTTTTCTACCTAGAACTGTAGTAAGACTTCAGCAGTCATGGCCGCCTCTTTTCTACCTAGAGCGGTAGTAAGACTCAGCAGTCATGGCCGCCTCTTTTCTACCTAGAACTGTAGTGGGACCCAGCAGTCATGGCCGACTCTTTTCTACCTAGAACTGTAGTGGGACTGAGTAATCATGGCCGCCTCTTTTCTACCTAGAACTGTAGTGGGACTTCAGCAGTCATGGCCGCGTCTTTTCTACCTAGAACTGTAGTAAGACTTCAGCAGTCATGGCCGCGTCTTATCTTCAGTAGTAATGCTCGCTTCTTTTCACCCTAGAGCTGTAGTAAGACTTTAGTAGTCATGGCCGAGGGTTTTCTACCTAGAACTGTAGTGGGACTTCAGCAGTCATGGCCGCGTCTTTTCTACCTAGAACTGTAGTAAGACTTCAGCAGTCATGGCCGCGTCTTATCTTCTGTAGTAATGCTCGCTTCTTTTCACCCTAGAACTGTAGTAAGATTTCAGTAGTCATGGCCGAGTGTTTTCTACCTAGAACTGTAGTGGGACTTCAGCAGTCATGGCCGCGTCTTTTCTACCTAGAACTGTAGTAAGACTTCAGCAGTCATGGCCGCGTCTTATCTTCAGTAGTAATGCTCGCTTCTTTTCACCCTAGAGCTGTAGTAAGACTTTAGTAGTCATGGCCACGTCTTTTCTACCTACTGCAGTAGTAAGACTTCAGTAGTCATGGCCACGTATCTTCTACCTATAGCTGTAGTAAGACTTCAGGCAGTCATGGCCACGTCCTTTCTACCTACAGCTGTAGTAAGACTTCAGGCAGTCATGGCCTCGTCTTTTCTACCTACTGCTGTAGTAAGACTTCAGTAGTCATGGCCACGTATCTTCTACCTATAGCTGTAGTAAGACTTCAGGCAGTCATGGCCACGTCCTTTCTACCTACAGCTGTAGTAAGACTTCAGGCAGTCATGGCCTCGTCTTTTCTACCTACTGCTGTAGTAAGACTTCAGTAGTCATGGCCACGTATCTTCTACCTTTAGCTGTAGTAAGACTTCAGTAGTCATGGCCGCGTCTTTTTTACCTAGAACTGTAGTAAGACTTCAGCAGGCATGTCCTCGTCCTTTCTGCTTATACCTGTAGTAAGATTGCAGGAGTCATGGCCTCGTATTTTCTACCTAGAACTGTAGTAAAACTTCAGCAGTCATGGCCTCGTCTGTCCTACCTAGAACTGTAGTAAGACTTCAGCAGTCATGGCCTCGTCTTTTCTACCTATAGCTGTAGTAAAAATTCAGCAGTCATGGCCTCGTCTTTCCTAAATACAACTGTAGTAAGTCTTCAGAAGTCATGGCCTCGTCTTTTCTACCTATAGCTGTAGTAAGACTTCAGCAGTCATGGCCTCGTGTTTTCTACCTACAACTTAGGAAGTCTTCAGAAGTCATGGCTGCGTCTTTTCTACCTAGAACTGTAGTAAGACTTCAGCAGTCATGGCGGCGTCTTTTCTACCTAGACCTGTAGTAAGACTTCAGCTGTCATGGCCACGTCTTTTCTACCTATAGCTGTAGTAAAAATTCAGCAGCCATGGCCTCGTCTTTCCTAAATACAACTGTAGTAAGTCTTCAGAATTCATGGCCTCGTCTTTTCTACCTATAGCTGTAGTAAAAATTCAGCAGTCATGGCCTCGTCTTTCCTAAATACAACTGTAGTAAGTCTTCAGAAGTCATGGCCTCGTCTTTTCTACCTATAGCTGTAGTAAAAATTCAGCAGTCATGGCCTCGTCTTTCCTAAATACAACTGTAGTAAGTCTTCAGAAGTCATGGCCTCGTCTTTTCTACCTATAGCTGTAGTAAAAATTCAGCAGTCATGGCCTCGTGTTTTCTAAATACAACTGTAGTAAGTCTTCAGAAGTCATGGCTTCGTCTTTTCTACCTATAGCTGTAGTAAGACTTCAGCAGTCATGGCCTCGTGTTTTCTACCTACAACTGTAGGAAGTCTTCAGAAGTCATGGCCGCGTCTTTTCTACCTAGAACTGTAGTAAGACTTCAGCAGTCATAGCGGCGTCTTTTCTACCTAGACCTGTAGTAAGACTTCAGCAGTCATGGCCGCGTCTTTTCTACCTACAACTGTAGTAAGACTTCAGCAGTCATGGCCGCGTCTTTTCTACCTACAACTGTAGTAAGACTTCAGCAGTCATGGCCGCGTCTTTTCTACCTACAACTGTAGTAAGACTTTAGCAGTCATGACCTCGTCTTTTCTACCTACAACTGTAGTAAGACTTCAGCAGTCATGGCCGCGTCTTTTCTACCTAGAACTGTAGTAAGACTTCAGCAGTCATTGCCGCCTCTTTTCTACCTAGAACTGTAGTAAGACTTCAGCAGTCATTGCCGCCTCTTTTCTACCTAGAGCGGTAGTAAGACTCAGCAGTCATGGCCGCCTCTTTTCTACCTAGAACTGTAGTGGGACCCAGCAGTCATGGCCGCCTCTTTTCTACCTAGAACTGTAGTGGGACTGAGTAATCATGGCCGCGGCTTTTCTACCTAGAACTGTAGTAAGACTTCAGCAGTCATGGCCGCGTCTTATCTACCTATAGCTGTAGTAAGACTTCAGCAGTCATGGCCGCGTCTTTTCTACCTATAGCTGTAGTAAGACTTTAGTAGTCATGGCCGCGACTTTTCTAACTAGAACTGTAGTAAGACTTCAGCAGTCATGGCCACGTCTTTTCTCCCTAGAACTGTAGTGGGAATGAAGCAGTCATGGCCACGTCTTTTCTACCTATAGCTGTAGTAAGCCTTTAGTAGTCATGGGCGCGACTTTTCTACCTATAGCTGTAGTCAGACTTTAGTAGTCATGGCCGCGTCTTTTCTACCTATAGCCGTAGTAAGACTTTAGTAGTCATGGGCGCGACATTTCTACCTAGAATTGTAGTCAGACTTTAGTAGTCATGGCCGCGTCTTTTAAACCTAGAAGTGTAGTAAGACTTCTGCAGTCATAGCCGCGTCTTTTCTACCTTTAGCTGTAGTAAGACTCCAGTAGTAATGGTCGCGACTTTTCACCCTAGAGCTTTAGTAAGACTTTAGTAGTCATGGCCGAGTCTTTTCTACCTATAGCTGCAGTAAGACTTCTGTAGACATGGCCACGTCTTTTCTACCTAGAACTGTAGTAAAACTTCAGCAGTCATGGTCTCGTCTTTTCTACCTAGAACTGTAGTGAGTCTTCAGCAGTCATGGCCACGTCCTTTCTACCTACAACTGTAGTAAGTCTTAGAAGTCATGGCCCCGTCTTTTCTACCTATAGCTGTAGTAAGTCTTCAAAAGTCATGGCCAAGTCTTTTCTACCAACAACTGTAGTAGGTCTTCAGAAGTCATGGCCTCGTTTTTTCTACCTATAGCTGTAGTAAGTCTTCAGAAGTCATTGCCACGTCCTTTCTACCTATAGCTGTAGTCAGACTTCAGCAGTCATGGCCTCGACTTTTCTACCTACAACTGTAGTACGTCTTCAGAAGTCATGGCCTCGTCTTTTCTAACTATAGCTGTAGTAAGACTTCAGCAGTCATGGCCTCGTCTTTTCTACCTACAACTGTAGTAAGTCTTCGGAAGTCATGGCCGCGTCTTTTATACCTATAGCTGTAGTAAGACTTCAGCAGTCATGGCTGCGTCTTTTCTACCTACAACTGTAGTAAGACTTCAGCAGTCATGACCGCGTCTTTTCTACCTATAGCTGTAGTAAGACTTCAGCAGTCATGGCTGCGTCTTTTCTACCTACAACTGTAGTAAGACTTCAGCAGTCAAAACCTCGTCTTTTCTACCTATATCTGCAGTGAGACTTCAGCAGTCATCGCTGCGTCTTTTCTACCTACAACTGTAGTAAGACTTCAGCAGTCATGGCCTCGTCTTTTCTACCTACAACTGTAGTAAGTCTTCAGAAGTCATGGCCGCGTCTTTTCTACCTACAACTGTAGTAAGACTTCAGCAGTCATGGCCGCGTCTTTTCTACCTATAGCTGTAGTAAGACTTCAGCAGTCATGGCCGCGTGTTTTCTACCTACAACTGTAGTGGGACTTCAGCAGTCATGGCCGCGTCTTTTCTACCTAGAACTGTAGTAAGACTTCAGCAGTCATGGCCGCGTCTTATCTTCAGTAGTAATGCTCGCTTCTTTTCACCCTAGAGCTGTAGTAAGATTTCAGCAGTCATGGCCGCGTCTTTTCTACCTAGAACTGTAGTAAGATTTCAGCAGTCATTGCCGCGTCTTTTCCACCTAGAACTGTAGTAAGACCTCAGCAGCCATGGCCGCGTCGTTTCTACCTATAACTGTAGTAAGACTTCAGTTGTCATTGCCGCGTATTTCTACCTAGAACTGTAGTAAGACTTCAGCAGTAATTGCCACGTCTTTTCTACCTATAGCTGTAGTAAGACTTCAGTAGTAATGGTCGCTTCTTTTCATCCTAGAGCTGTAGTAAGACTTTAGTAGTCATGGCCTCGTCTTTTCTACCTATAGCCGTAGTAAGACTTCAGTAGTGATGGCCTTGTCTTTTCTACCTATAGCTGTAGTAAAAATTCAGTAGTCATGGCCTCGTCTTTCCTACCTAGAACTGTAGTAAGACTTCAGCAGTCATGGCCTTGGCTTTTCTACCTAGAACTGTAGTGGGACCCAGCAGTCATGTCCGACTCTTTTCTACCTAGAACTGTAGTGGGACTGAGTAATCATGGCCGCCTCTTTTCTACCTAGAACTGTAGTAAGATTTCAGTAGTCATGGCCGAGTGTTTTCTACCTAGAACTGTAGTGGGATTTCAGCAGTCATGGCCGCGTCTTTTCTACCTAGAACTGTAGTAAGACTTCAGCAGTCATGGCCGCGTCTTATCTTCAGTAGTAATGCTCGCTTCTTTTCACCCTAGAGCTGTAGTAAGATTTCAGCAGTCATGGCCGCGTCTTTTCTACCTAGAACTGTAGTAAGATTTCAGCAGTCATTGCCGCGTCTTTTCCACCTAGAACTGTAGTAAGACCTCAGCAGCCATGGCCGCGTCGTTTCTACCTATAACTGTAGTAAGACTTCAGTTGTCATTGCCGCGTATTTCTACCTAGAACTGTAGTAAGACTTCAGCAGTAATTGCCACGTCTTTTCTACCTATAGCTGTAGTAAGACTTCAGTAGTAATGGTCGCTTCTTTTCATCCTAGAGCTGTAGTAAGACTTTAGTAGTCATGGCCTCGTCTTTTCTACCTATAGCCGTAGTAAGACTTCAGTAGTGATGGCCTTGTCTTTTCTACCTATAGCTGTAGTAAAAATTCAGTAGTCATGGCCTCGTCTTTCCTACCTAGAACTGTAGTAAGACTTCAGCAGTCATGGCCTTGGCTTTTCTACCTAGAACTGTAGTAAGTCTTCAGAAGTCATGGCCATGTCTTTTCTACCTATAGCTGTAGTAAGTCTTCAGAAGTCATGGCCTCGTCTTTTCCACCTATAGTTGTAGTAAGTCTTCAGAAGTCATTGCCCCGTCTTTTCTACCTATAGCTGTAGTAAGACTTCAGCAGTCATGGCCTCCTCTTTCCTAAATACAACTGTAGTAAGTCTTCAGAAGTCATGGTCTTGTCTTTTCTACCTATAGCTGTAGTAAGTCTTCAGCAGTCATGGCCTCGTGTTTTCTACCTACAACTGTAGTAAGTCTACAGAAGTCATGTCCGCGTCTTTTCTACCTAGAACTGTAGTAAGACTTCAGCAGTCATGGCCGCCTCTTTTCTACCTAGAGCGGTAGTAAGACTCAGCAGTCATGGCCGCCTCTTTTCTACCTAGAACTGTAGTGGGACCCAGCAGTCATGGCCGACTCTTTTCTACCTAGAGCGGTAGTAAGACTCAGAAGTCATGGCCGCGTCTTTTCTACCTAGAACTCTAGTAAGACTTCAGCAGTCATGGCGGCGTCTTTTCTACCTATAGCTGTAGTAAGACTTCAGCAGTCATGACCTCGTCTTTTCTACCTACAACTGTAGTAAGACTTCAGCAGTCATGGCCGCGTCTTTTCTACCTAGAACTGTAGTAAGACTTCAGCAGTCATGGCCGCCTCTTTTCTACCTAGAGCGGTAGTAAGACTCAGCAGTCATGGCCGCCTCTTTTCTACCTAGAACTGTAGTGGGACCCAGCAGTCATGGCCGACTCTTTTCTACCTAGAACTGTAGTGGGACTGAGTAATCATGGCCGCCTCTTTTCTACCTAGAACTGTAGTGGGACTTCAGCATCATGGCCGCGTCTTTTCTACCTAGAACTGTAGTAAGACTTCAGCAGTCATGGCCGCGTCTTATCTTCAGTAGTAATGCTCGCTTCTTTTCACCCTAGAGCTGTAGTAAGACTTTAGTAGTCATGGCCGAGGGTTTTCTACCTAGAACTGTAGTGGGACTTCAGCAGTCATGGCCGCGTCTTTTCTACCTAGAACTGTAGTAAGACTTCAGCAGTCATGGCCGCGTCTTATCTTCAGTAGTAATGCTCGCTTCTTTTCACCCTAGAACTGTAGTAAGATTTCAGTAGTCATGGCCGAGTGTTTTCTACCTAGAACTGTAGTGGGACTTCAGCAGTCATGGCCGCGTCTTTTCTACCTAGAACTGTAGTAAGACTTCAGCAGTCATGGCCGCGTCTTATCTTCAGTAGTAATGCTCGCTTCTTTTCACCCTAGAGCTGTAGTAAGACTTTAGTAGTCATGGCCACGTCTTTTCTACCTACTGCTGTAGTAAGACTTCAGTAGTCATGGCCACGTATCTTCTACCTATAGCTGTAGTAAGACTTCAGGCAGTCATGGCCACGTCCTTTCTACCTACAGCTGTAGTAAGACTTCAGGCAGTCATGGCCTCGTCTTTTCTACCTACTGCTGTAGTAAGACTTCAGTAGTCATGGCCACGTATCTTCTACCTATAGCTGTAGTAAGACTTCAGGCAGTCATGGCCACGTCCTTTCTACCTACAGCTGTAGTAAGACTTCAGGCAGTCATGGCCTCGTCTTTTCTACCTACTGCTGTAGTAAGACTTCAGTAGTCATGGCCACGTATCTTCTACCTTTAGCTGTAGTAAGACTTCAGTAGTCATGGCCGCGTCTTTTTTACCTAGAACTGTAGTAAGACTTCAGCAGGCATGTCCTCGTCCTTTCTGCTTATACCTGTAGTAAGATTGCAGGAGTCATGGCCTCGTATTTTCTACCTAGAACTGTAGTAAAACTTCAGCAGTCATGGCCTCGTCTGTCCTACCTAGAACTGTAGTAAGACTTCAGCAGTCATGGCCTCGTCTTTTCTACCTATAGCTGTAGTAAAAATTCAGCAGTCATGGCCTCGTCTTTCCTAAATACAACTGTAGTAAGTCTTCAGAAGTCATGGCCTCGTCTTTTCTACCTATAGCTGTAGTAAGACTTCAGCAGTCATGGCCTCGTGTTTTCTACCTACAACTTAGGAAGTCTTCAGAAGTCATGGCTGCGTCTTTTCTACCTAGAACTGTAGTAAGACTTCAGCAGTCATGGCGGCGTCTTTTCTACCTAGACCTGTAGTAAGACTTCAGCTGTCATGGCCACGTCTTTTCTACCTATAGCTGTAGTAAAAATTCAGCAGCCATGGCCTCGTCTTTCCTAAATACAACTGTAGTAAGTCTTCAGAATTCATGGCCTCGTCTTTTCTACCTATAGCTGTAGTAAAAATTCAGCAGTCATGGCCTCGTCTTTCCTAAATACAACTGTAGTAAGTCTTCAGAAGTCATGGCCTCGTCTTTTCTACCTATAGCTGTAGTAAAAATTCAGCAGTCATGGCCTCGTCTTTCCTAAATACAACTGTAGTAAGTCTTCAGAAGTCATGGCCTCGTCTTTTCTACCTATAGCTGTAGTAAAAATTCAGCAGTCATGGCCTCGTGTTTTCTAAATACAACTGTAGTAAGTCTTCAGAAGTCATGGCTTCGTCTTTTCTACCTATAGCTGTAGTAAGACTTCAGCAGTCATGGCCTCGTGTTTTCTACCTACAACTGTAGGAAGTCTTCAGAAGTCATGGCCGCGTCTTTTCTACCTAGAACTGTAGTAAGACTTCAGCAGTCATAGCGGCGTCTTTTCTACCTAGACCTGTAGTAAGACTTCAGCAGTCATGGCCGCGTCTTTTCTACCTACAACTGTAGTAAGACTTCAGCAGTCATGGCCGCGTCTTTTCTACCTACAACTGTAGTAAGACTTCAGCAGTCATGGCCGCGTCTTTTCTACCTACAACTGTAGTAAGACTTTAGCAGTCATGACCTCGTCTTTTCTACCTACAACTGTAGTAAGACTTCAGCAGTCATGGCCGCGTCTTTTCTACCTAGAACTGTAGTAAGACTTCAGCAGTCATTGCCGCCTCTTTTCTACCTAGAACTGTAGTAAGACTTCAGCAGTCATTGCCGCCTCTTTTCTACCTAGAGCGGTAGTAAGACTCAGCAGTCATGGCCGCCTCTTTTCTACCTAGAACTGTAGTGGGACCCAGCAGTCATGGCCGCCTCTTTTCTACCTAGAACTGTAGTGGGACTGAGTAATCATGGCCGCGGCTTTTCTACCTAGAACTGTAGTAAGACTTCAGCAGTCATGGCCGCGTCTTATCTACCTATAGCTGTAGTAAGACTTCAGCAGTCATGGCCGCGTCTTTTCTACCTATAGCTGTAGTAAGACTTTAGTAGTCATGGCCGCGACTTTTCTAACTAGAACTGTAGTAAGACTTCAGCAGTCATGGCCACGTCTTTTCTCCCTAGAACTGTAGTGGGAATGAAGCAGTCATGGCCACGTCTTTTCTACCTATAGCTGTAGTAAGCCTTTAGTAGTCATGGGCGCGACTTTTCTACCTATAGCTGTAGTCAGACTTTAGTAGTCATGGCCGCGTCTTTTCTACCTATAGCCGTAGTAAGACTTTAGTAGTCATGGGCGCGACATTTCTACCTAGAATTGTAGTCAGACTTTAGTAGTCATGGCCGCGTCTTTTAAACCTAGAAGTGTAGTAAGACTTCTGCAGTCATAGCCGCGTCTTTTCTACCTTTAGCTGTAGTAAGACTCCAGTAGTAATGGTCGCGACTTTTCACCCTAGAGCTTTAGTAAGACTTTAGTAGTCATGGCCGAGTCTTTTCTACCTATAGCTGCAGTAAGACTTCTGTAGACATGGCCACGTCTTTTCTACCTAGAACTGTAGTAAAACTTCAGCAGTCATGGTCTCGTCTTTTCTACCTAGAACTGTAGTGAGTCTTCAGCAGTCATGGCCACGTCCTTTCTACCTACAACTGTAGTAAGTCTTAGAAGTCATGGCCCCGTCTTTTCTACCTATAGCTGTAGTAAGTCTTCAAAAGTCATGGCCAAGTCTTTTCTACCAACAACTGTAGTAGGTCTTCAGAAGTCATGGCCTCGTTTTTTCTACCTATAGCTGTAGTAAGTCTTCAGAAGTCATTGCCACGTCCTTTCTACCTATAGCTGTAGTCAGACTTCAGCAGTCATGGCCTCGACTTTTCTACCTACAACTGTAGTACGTCTTCAGAAGTCATGGCCTCGTCTTTTCTAACTATAGCTGTAGTAAGACTTCAGCAGTCATGGCCTCGTCTTTTCTACCTACAACTGTAGTAAGTCTTCGGAAGTCATGGCCGCGTCTTTTATACCTATAGCTGTAGTAAGACTTCAGCAGTCATGGCTGCGTCTTTTCTACCTACAACTGTAGTAAGACTTCAGCAGTCATGACCGCGTCTTTTCTACCTATAGCTGTAGTAAGACTTCAGCAGTCATGGCTGCGTCTTTTCTACCTACAACTGTAGTAAGACTTCAGCAGTCAAAACCTCGTCTTTTCTACCTATATCTGCAGTGAGACTTCAGCAGTCATCGCTGCGTCTTTTCTACCTACAACTGTAGTAAGACTTCAGCAGTCATGGCCTCGTCTTTTCTACCTACAACTGTAGTAAGTCTTCAGAAGTCATGGCCGCGTCTTTTCTACCTACAACTGTAGTAAGACTTCAGCAGTCATGGCCGCGTCTTTTCTACCTATAGCTGTAGTAAGACTTCAGCAGTCATGGCCGCGTGTTTTCTACCTACAACTGTAGTGGGACTTCAGCAGTCATGGCCGCGTCTTTTCTACCTAGAACTGTAGTAAGACTTCAGCAGTCATGGCCGCGTCTTATCTTCAGTAGTAATGCTCGCTTCTTTTCACCCTAGAGCTGTAGTAAGATTTCAGCAGTCATGGCCGCGTCTTTTCTACCTAGAACTGTAGTAAGATTTCAGCAGTCATTGCCGCGTCTTTTCCACCTAGAACTGTAGTAAGACCTCAGCAGCCATGGCCGCGTCGTTTCTACCTATAACTGTAGTAAGACTTCAGTTGTCATTGCCGCGTATTTCTACCTAGAACTGTAGTAAGACTTCAGCAGTAATTGCCACGTCTTTTCTACCTATAGCTGTAGTAAGACTTCAGTAGTAATGGTCGCTTCTTTTCATCCTAGAGCTGTAGTAAGACTTTAGTAGTCATGGCCTCGTCTTTTCTACCTATAGCCGTAGTAAGACTTCAGTAGTGATGGCCTTGTCTTTTCTACCTATAGCTGTAGTAAAAATTCAGTAGTCATGGCCTCGTCTTTCCTACCTAGAACTGTAGTAAGACTTCAGCAGTCATGGCCTTGGCTTTTCTACCTAGAACTGTAGTAAGTCTTCAGAAGTCATGGCCATGTCTTTTCTACCTATAGCTGTAGTAAGTCTTCAGAAGTCATGGCCTCGTCTTTTCCACCTATAGTTGTAGTAAGTCTTCAGAAGTCATTGCCCCGTCTTTTCTACCTATAGCTGTAGTAAGACTTCAGCAGTCATGGCCTCCTCTTTCCTAAATACAACTGTAGTAAGTCTTCAGAAGTCATGGTCTTGTCTTTTCTACCTATAGCTGTAGTAAGTCTTCAGCAGTCATGGCCTCGTGTTTTCTACCTACAACTGTAGTAAGTCTACAGAAGTCATGTCCGCGTCTTTTCTACCTAGAACTGTAGTAAGACTTCAGCAGTCATGGCCGCCTCTTTTCTACCTAGAGCGGTAGTAAGACTCAGCAGTCATGGCCGCCTCTTTTCTACCTAGAACTGTAGTGGGACCCAGCAGTCATGGCCGACTCTTTTCTACCTAGAGCGGTAGTAAGACTCAGAAGTCATGGCCGCGTCTTTTCTACCTAGAACTCTAGTAAGACTTCAGCAGTCATGGCGGCGTCTTTTCTACCTATAGCTGTAGTAAGACTTCAGCAGTCATGACCTCGTCTTTTCTACCTACAACTGTAGTAAGACTTCAGCAGTCATGGCCGCGTCTTTTCTACCTAGAACTGTAGTAAGACTTCAGCAGTCATGGCCGCCTCTTTTCTACCTAGAGCGGTAGTAAGACTCAGCAGTCATGGCCGCCTCTTTTCTACCTAGAACTGTAGTGGGACCCAGCAGTCATGGCCGACTCTTTTCTACCTAGAACTGTAGTGGGACTGAGTAATCATGGCCGCCTCTTTTCTACCTAGAACTGTAGTGGGACTTCAGCAGTCATGGCCGCGTCTTTTCTACCTAGAACTGTAGTAAGACTTCAGCAGTCATGGCCGCGTCTTATCTTCAGTAGTAATGCTCGCTTCTTTTCACCCTAGAGCTGTAGTAAGACTTTAGTAGTCATGGCCGAGGGTTTTCTACCTAGAACTGTAGTGGGACTTCAGCAGTCATGGCCGCGTCTTTTCTACCTAGAACTGTAGTAAGACTTCAGCAGTCATGGCCGCGTCTTATCTTCAGTAGTAATGCTCGCTTCTTTTCACCCTAGAACTGTAGTGAGATTTCAGTAGTCATGGCCGAGTGTTTTCTACCTAGAACTGTAGTGGGACTTCAGCAGTCATGGCCGCGTCTTTTCTACCTAGAACTGTAGTAAGACTTCAGCAGTCATGGCCGCGTCTTATCTTCAGTAGTAATGCTCGCTTCTTTTCACCCTAGAGCTGTAGTAAGACTTTAGTAGTCATGGCCACGTCTTTTCTACCTACTGCTGTAGTAAGACTTCAGTAGTCATGGCCACGTATCTTCTACCTATAGCTGTAGTAAGACTTCAGGCAGTCATGGCCACGTCCTTTCTACCTACAGCTGTAGTAAGACTTCAGGCAGTCATGGCCTCGTCTTTTCTACCTACTGCTGTAGTAAGACTTCAGTAGTCATGGCCACGTATCTTCTACCTATAGCTGTAGTAAGACTTCAGGCAGTCATGGCCACGTCCTTTCTACCTACAGCTGTAGTAAGACTTCAGGCAGTCATGGCCTCGTCTTTTCTACCTACTGCTGTAGTAAGACTTCAGTAGTCATGGCCACGTATCTTCTATCTTTAGCTGTAGTAAGACTTCAGTAGTCATGGCCGCGTCTTTTTTACCTAGAACTGTAGTAAGACTTCAGCAGGCATGTCCTCGTCCTTTCTGCTTATACCTGTAGTAAGATTGCAGGAGTCATGGCCTCGTATTTTCTACCTAGAACTGTAGTAAAACTTCAGCAGTCATGGCCTCGTCTTTCCTACCTAGAACTGTAGTAAGACTTCAGCAGTCATGGCCTCGTCTTTTCTACCTATAGCTGTAGTAAAAATTCAGCAGTCATGGCCTCGTCTTTCCTAAATACAACTGTAGTAAGTCTTCAGAAGTCATGGCCTCGTCTTTTCTACCTATAGCTGTAGTAAGACTTCAGCAGTCATGGCCTCGTGTTTTCTACCTATAGCTGTAGTAAGACTTCAGCAGTCATGGCCTCGTCTTTTCTACCTATAGCTGTAGTAAGACTTCAGCAGTCATGGCTGCGTCTTTTCTACCTAGAACTGTAGTAAGACTTCAGCAGTCATGGCCGCGTCTTTTCTACCTAGACCTGTAGTAAGACTTCAGCTGTCATGGCCGCGTCTTTTCTACCTATAGCTGTAGTAAAAATTCAGCAGTCATGGCCTCGTCTTTCCTAAATACAACTGTAGTAAGTCTTCAGAAGTCATGGCCTCGTCTTTTCTACCTATAGCTGTAGTAAAAATTCAGCAGTCATGGCCTCCTCTTTCCTAAATACAACTGTAGTAAGTCTTCAGAAGTCATGGCTTCGTCTTTTCTACCTATAGCTGTAGTAAGACTTCAGCAGTCATGGCCACGTCTTTTCTACCTAGAACTGTAGTAAGACTTCAGCAGTCATAGCGGCGTCTTTTCTACCTAGACCTGTAGTAAGACTTCAGCAGTCATGGCCGCGTCTTTTCTACCTACAACTGTAGTAAGACTTCAGCAGTCATGGCCGCGTCATTTCTACCTACAACTGTAGTAAGACTTTAGCAGTCATGACCTCGTCTTTTCTACCTACAACTGTAGTAAGACTTCAGCAGTCATGGCCGCGTCTTTTCTACCTAGAACTGTAGTAAGACTTCAGCAGTCATTGCCGCCTCTTTTCTACCTAGAACTGTAGTAAGACTTCAGCAGTCATTGCCGCCTCTTTTCTACCTAGAGCGGTAGTAAGACTCAGCAGTCATGGCCGCCTCTTTTCTACCTAGAACTGTAGTGGGACCCAGCAGTCATGGCCGCCTCTTTTCTACCTAGAACTGTAGTGGGACTGAGTAATCATGGCAGCGGCTTTTCTACCTAGAACTGTAGTAAGACTTCAGCAGTCATGGCCGCGTCTTATCTACCTATAGCTGTAGTAAGACTTCAGCAGTCATGGCCGCGTCTTTTCTACCTATAGCTGTAGTAAGACTTTAGTAGTCATGGCCGCGACTTTTCTAACTAGAACTGTAGTAAGACTTCAGCAGTCATGGCCACGTCTTTTCTCCCTAGAACTGTAGTGGGAATGAAGCAGTCATGGCCACGTCTTTTCTACCTATAGCTGTAGTAAGCCTTTAGTAGTCATGGGCGCGACTTTTCTACCTATAGCTGTAGTCAGACTTTAGTAGTCATGGCCGCGTCTTTTCTACCTATAGCCGTAGTAAGACTTTAGTAGTCATGGGCGCGACATTTCTACCTAGAATTGTAGTCAGACTTTAGTAGTCATGGCCGCGTCTTTTAAACCTAGAAGTGTAGTAAGACTTCTGCAGTCATAGCCGCGTCTTTTCTACCTTTAGCTGTAGTAAGACTCCAGTAGTAATGGTCGCGACTTTTCACCCTAGAGCTTTAGTAAGACTTTAGTAGTCATGGCCGAGTCTTTTCTACCTATAGCTGCAGTAAGACTTCTGTAGACATGGCCACGTCTTTTCTACCTAGAACTGTAGTAAAACTTCAGCAGTCATGGTCTCGTCTTTTCTACCTAGAACTGTAGTGAGTCTTCAGCAGTCATGGCCACGTCTTTTCTACCTACAACTGTAGTAAGTCTTAGAAGTCATGGCCCCGTCTTTTCTACCTATAGCTGTAGTAAGTCTTCAAAAGTCATGGCTAAGTCTTTTCTACCAACAACTGTAGTAGGTCTTCAGAAGTCATGGCCTCGTTTTTTCTACCTATAGCTGTAGTAAGTCTTCAGAAGTCATTGCCACGTCCTTTCTACCTATAGCTGTAGTCAGACTTCAGCAGTCATGGCCTCGTCTTTTCTACCTACAACTGTAGTACGTCTTCAGAAGTCATGGCCTCGTCTTTTCTAACTATAGCTGTAGTAAGACTTCAGCAGTCATGGCCTCGTCTTTTCTACCTACAACTGTAGTAAGTCTTCGGAAGTCATGGCCGCGTCTTTTATACCTATAGCTGTAGTAAGACTTCAGCAGTCATGGCTGCGTCTTTTCTACCTACAACTGTAGTAAGACTTCAGCAGTCATGACCGCGTCTTTTCTACCTATAGCTGTAGTAAGACTTCAGCAGTCATGGCTGCGTCTTTTCTACCTACAACTGTAGTAAGACTTCAGCAGTCAAAACCTCGTCTTTTCTACCTATATCTGCAGTGAGACTTCAGCAGTCATCGCTGCGTCTTTTCTACCTACAACTGTAGTAAGACTTCAGCAGTCATGGCCTCGTCTTTTCTACCTACAACTGTAGTAAGTCTTCAGAAGTCATGGCCGCGTCTTTTCTACCTACAACTGTAGTAAGACTTCAGCAGTCATGGCCGCGTCTTTTCTACCTATAGCTGTAGTAAGACTTCAGCAGTCATGGCCGCGTGTTTTGTACCTACAACTGTAGTAAGACTTCAGCAGTCATGACCTCGTCTTTTCTACCTAGAACTTCAGTAAGACTTCAGCAGTCATGGCCGCGTCTTTTCTCCCTAGAACTGTAGTAAGACTTCAGCAGTCATGGCCACGTCTTTTCTCCCTAGAACTGTAGTAAGACTTCAGCAGTCATGGCCACGTCTTTTCTACCTACAACTGTAGTAAGACCTCAGTAGTCATGGCCGCGTGTTTTCTACCTAGAACTGTAGTAAGACTTCGGCAGCCATTGCCGCGTCTTTTCTCCCTAGAACTGTAGTAAGACTTCAGCAGTCATGGCCGCGTCTTTTCTCCCTAGAACTGTAGTAAGACTTCAGCAGTCATGGCCACGTCTTTTCTACCTATAGCTGTAGTAAGTCTTCAGAAGTCATGGCCACGTCTTTTCTACCTACAACTGTAGTAAGACCTCAGCAGTCATGGCCGCGTGTTTTCTACCTAGAACTGTAGTAAGACCTCAGGAGTCATGGCCGCGTCTTTTCTACCTAGAACGGTAGTAAGACTCAGGAGTCTTGGCCGCGTCTTTTCTACCTAGAACTGTAGTAAGACTTCAGCAGTCATGGTCGCCTCCTTTCTACCTAGAACTGTAGTAAGACTTCAGCAGTCATGGCCGCGACTTTTCTACCTAGAGCGGTAGTAAGACTCAGCAGTCATGGCCGCCTCTTTTCTACCTAGAACTGTAGTAAGACTTCAGCAGTCACGGCCGCCTCTTTTCTACCTAGAGCGGTAGTTAGACTCAGCAGTCATACCCGCCTCTTTTCTACCTAGAACTGTAGTAAGACTTCAGCAGTCATGGCCGCCTCTTTTCTACCTAGAGCGATAGTAAGACTCAGCAGTCATGGCCGCCTCTTTTCTACCTAGAACTGTAGTGGGACTTCAGCAGTCATGGCCGCGTCTTTTCTACCTAGAACTGTAGTAAGACTTCAGC
The DNA here is from genome assembly GCA_030765055.1 of Mantis religiosa. Lineage (NCBI taxonomy): Eukaryota > Metazoa > Arthropoda > Insecta > Mantodea > Mantidae > Mantis > Mantis religiosa. The sequence goes on from CM060952.1 coordinate 1,572,036, forward strand.
AGTCATGGCCGCGTCTTATCTACCTATTGCTGTAGTAAGACTTCAGCAGTCATGGCCGCGTCTTTTCTACCTATAGCTGTAGTAAGACTTTAGTAGTCATGGCCGCGACTTTTCTACCTAGAACTGTAGTAAGACTTCAGCAGTCATGGCCACGTCTTTTCTACCTAGAACTGTAGTGGGACTGAAGCAGTCATGGCCACGTCTTTTCTACCTATAGCTGTAGTAAGACTTTAGAAGTCATGGGCGCGACTTTTCTACCTATAATTGTAGTCAGACTTTAGTAGTCATGGCCACGTCTTTTCTACCTATAGCTGCAGTAAGCCTTTAGTAGTCATGGGCGCGACTCTTCTACCTATAGCTGTAGTCAGACTTTAGTAGTCATGGCCGGGTCTTTTCTACCTAGAAGTGTAGTAAGACTTCAGCAGTCATAGCCGCGTCTTTTCTACCTTTAGCTGTAGTAAGACTCCAGTAGTAATGGTCGCGTCTTTTCACCCTAGAGCTGTAGTAAGACTTTAGTAGTCATGGCCACTTCTTTTCTACCTTTAGCTGTAGTAAGACTCCAGCAGTAATTGTCGCTTCTTTTCATCCTAGAGCTGTAGTAAGACTTTAGTAGTCATGGCCGCGTCTTTTCTACCTATAGCTGCAGTAAGACTTCTGTAGACATGGCCGCGTCTTTTCTACCTATAGCTGTAGTAAGTCTTCAGAAGTCATGGCCTCGTCTTTTCTACCTATAGCTGTAGTAAGTCGTCAGCAGTCATGGCCTCGACTTTCCTAAATACAACTGTAGTAAGTCTTCAGAAGTCATGGCCTCGTCTTTTCTACCAAGAACTGTAGTAAGACTTCAGCATTCATGGCCTCGTGTTTCTACCTACAACTGTAGTAAGTCTTCAGAAGTCATTGCCTCGTCTTTTCTACCTATAGCTGTAGTAAGACTTCAGCAGTCATGGCCTCGTGTTTCTACCTACAACTGTAGTAAGTCTTCAGAAGTCATTGCCTCGTCCTTTCTACCTAGAACTGTAGTAAAACTTCAGCAGTCATGGCCTTGTCTTTTCTACCTAGAACTGTAGTAAGTCTTCAGCAGTCATGGCCACGTCTTTTCTACATATAGCTGTAGTAAGACTTCAGCATTCATGGCCTCGTGTTTCTACCTACAACTGTAGTAAGTCTTCAGAAGGCATTGCCTCGTCTTTTCTACCTATAGCTGTAGTAAGACTTCAGCAGTCATGGCCTCGTGTTTCTACCTACAACTGTAGTAAGTCTTCAGAAGTCATTGCCTCGTCTTTTCTACCTATAGCTGTAGTAAGACTTCAGCAGTCATGGCCTCGACTTTCCTAAATACAACTGTAGTAAGTCTTCAGAAGTCATGGCCTCGTCTTTTCTACCTATAGCTGTAGTAAGACTTCAGCAGTCATGGCCTCGTGTTTCTACCTACAACTGTAGTAAGTCTTCAGAAGTCATGGCCGCGTCTTTTCTACCTAGAACTGTAGTAAGACTTCAGCAGTCATGGCCGCGTCTTTTCTACCTACAACTGTAGTAAGACTTCAGCAGTCATGACCTCCTCGTTTCTACCTACAACTGTAGTAAGACTTCAGCAGTCATGGCCGCATCTTTTCTACCTAGAACTGTGGTAAGACTTTAGTAGTCATGGCCTCGTCTTTTCTACCTATAGCTGTAGTAAGACTTCAGTAGTAATGGACACGTCTTTTCTACCTATAGCCGTAGTAAGACTTCAGTAGTCATGGACACGTCTTTTCTACCTATAGCCGTAGTAAGACTTCAGTAGTCATGGACACGTCTTTTCTACCTATAGCCGTAGTAAGACTTCAGTAGTCATGGACACGTCTTTTCTACCTATAGCCGTAGTAAGACTTCAGTAGTCATGGCCTCGTCTTTTCTACCTATAGCTGTAGTAAGACTTCAGTAGTCATGGACACGTCTTTTCTACCTATAGCCGTAGTAAGACTTCAGTAGTAATGGACACGTCTTTTCTACCTATAGCCGTAGTAAGACTTCAGTAGTCATGGACACGTCTTTTCTACCTATAGCTGTAGTAAGACTTCAGTAGTCATGGACACGTCTTTTCTACCTATAGCCGTAGTAAGACTTCAGTAGTAATGGACACGTCTTTTCTACCTATAGCTGTAGTAAGACTTCAGTAGTCATGGACACGTCTTTTCTACCTATAGCTGTAGTAAGACTTTAGTAGTCATGGCCACGTCTTTTTTACCTAGAACTTTAGTAAGACTTCAGCAGGCATGTCCTCGTCCTTTCTGCTTATACCTGTAGTAAGATTGCAGAAGTCATGGCCTCGTATTTTCTACCTAGAACTGTAGTAAGACTTCAGCAGTCATGGCCTTGTCTTTTCTACCTAGAACTGTAGTAAGTCTTCAGCAGTCATGGCCACGTCTTTTCTACCTACAACTGTAGTAAGTCTTAGAAGTCATGGCCACGTCTTTTCTACCTATAGCTGTAGTAAGTCTTCAGAAGACATGGCCTCGTCTTTTCTACCTGTAGCTTTAGTAAGTCTTCAGAAGTCATTGCCTCGTCTTTTCAACCTATAGCTGTAGTAAGTCTTCAGAAGTCATGGCCTCGTCTTTTCTACCTACAGCTGTAGTAAGACTTCAGCAGTCATGGCCTCGTGTTTTCTACCTACAACTGTAGTAAGTCTTCAGTAGTCATGGCCGCGTCTTTTCTACCTAGAACTGTAGTAAGACTTCAGCAGTCATGGTGGCGTCTTTTCTACCTACAACTGTAGTAAGACTTCAGCAGTCATGACCTCGTCTTTTCTACCTTGAACTGTAGTAAGATTTCAGCAATCATTGCCGCGTCTTTTCAACCTAGAACTGTAGTAGGACTTCAGCAGTCATTGCCGCGTTTTTTCTACCTAGAACTGTAGTAAGACTTCAGCAGTCATGGCCGCGTCTTATCTTCAGTAGTAATGCTCGCTTCTTTTCACCCTAGAACTGTAGTAAGATTTCAGTAGTCATGGCCGAGTGTTTTCTACCTAGAACTGTAGTGGGACTTCAGCAGTCATGGCCGCGTCTTTTCTACCTAGGACTGTAGTAAGACTTCAGCAGTCATGGCCGCGTCTTATCTTCAGTAGTAATGCTCGCTTCTTTTCACCCTAGAGCTGTAGTAAGACTTTAGTAGTCATGGCCACGTCTTTTCTACCTACTGCTGTAGTAAGACTTCAGTAGTCATGGCCACGTATCTTCTACCTATAGCTGTAGTAAGACTTCAGGCAGTCATGGCCACGTCCTTTCTACCTACAGCTGTAGTAAGACTTCAGGCAGTCATGGCCTCGTCTTTTCTACCTACTGCTGTAGTAAGACTTCAGTAGTCATGGCCACGTATCTTCTACCTATAGCTGTAGTAAGACTTCAGGCAGTCATGGCCACGTCCTTTCTACCTACAGCTGTAGTAAGACTTCAGGCAGTCATGGCCTCGTCTTTTCTACCTACTGCTGTAGTAAGACTTCAGTAGTCATGGCCACGTATCTTCTACCTTTAGCTGTAGTAAGACTTCAGTAGTCATGGCCGCGTCTTTTTTACCTAGAACTGTAGTAAGACTTCAGCAGGCATGTCCTCGTCCTTTCTGCTTATACCTGTAGTAAGATTGCAGGAGTCATGGCCTCGTATTTTCTACCTAGAACTGTAGTAAAACTTCAGCAGTCATGGCCTCGTCTTTCCTACCTAGAACTGTAGTAAGACTTCAGCAGTCATGGCCTCGTCTTTTCTACCTATAGCTGTAGTAAAAATTCAGCAGTCATGGCCTCGTCTTTCCTAAATACAACTGTAGTAAGTCTTCAGAAGTCATGGCCTCGTCTTTTCTACCTATAGCTGTAGTAAGACTTCAGCAGTCATGGCCTCGTGTTTTCTACCTACAACTGTAGGAAGTCTTCAGAAGTCATGGCTGCGTCTTTTCTACCTAGAACTGTAGTAAGACTTCAGCAGTCATGGCGGCGTCTTTTCTACCTAGACCTGTAGTAAGACTTCAGCTGTCATGGCCGCGTCTTTTCTACCTATAGCTGTAGTAAAAATTCAGCAGCCATGGCCTCGTCTTTCCTAAATACAACTGTAGTAAGTCTTCAGAAGTCATGGCCTCGTCTTTTCTACCTATAGCTGTAGTAAAAATTCAGCAGTCATGGCCTCGTCTTTCCTAAATACAACTGTAGTAAGTCTTCAGAAGTCATGGCTTCGTCTTTTCTACCTATAGCTGTAGTAAGACTTCAGCAGTCATGGCCTCGTGTTTTCTACCTACAACTGTAGGAAGTCTTCAGAAGTCATGGCCGCGTCTTTTCTACCTAGAACTGTAGTAAGACTTCAGCAGTCATAGCGGCGTCTTTTCTACCTAGACCTGTAGTAAGACTTCAGCAGTCGTGGCCGCGTCTTTTCTACCTACAACTGTAGTAAGACTTCAGCAGTCATGACCGCGTCTTTTCTACCTACAACTGTAGTAAGACTTCAGCAGTCATGGCCGCGTCTTTTCTACCTACAACTGTAGTAAGACTTTAGCAGTCATGACCTCGTCTTTTCTACCTACAACTGTAGTAAGACTTCAGCAGTCATGGCCGCGTCTTTTCTACCTAGAACTGTAGTAAGACTTCAGCAGTCATTGCCGCCTCTTTTCTACCTAGAACTGTAGTAAGACTTCAGCAGTCATTGCCGCCTCTTTTCTACCTAGAGCGGTAGTAAGACTCAGCAGTCATGGCCGCCTCTTTTCTACCTAGAACTGTAGTGGGACCCAGCAGTCATGGCCGCCTCTTTTCTACCTAGAACTGTAGTGGGACTGAGTAATCATGGCAGCGGCTTTTCTACCTAGAACTGTAGTAAGACTTCAGCAGTCATGGCCGCGTCTTATCTACCTATAGCTGTAGTAAGACTTCAGCAGTCATGGCCGCGTCTTTTCTACCTATAGCTGTAGTAAGACTTTAGTAGTCATGGCCGCGACTTTTCTAACTAGAACTGTAGTAAGACTTCAGCAGTCATGGCCACGTCTTTTCTCCCTAGAACTGCAGTGGGAATGAAGCAGTCATGGCCACGTCTTTTCTACCTATAGCTGGAGTAAGCCTTTAGTAGTCATGGGCGCGACTTTTCTACCTATAGCTGTAGTCAGACTTTAGTAGTCATGGCCGCGTCTTTTCTACCTATAGCCGTAGTAAGACTTTAGTAGTCATGGGCGCGACATTTCTACCTAGAATTGTAGTCAGACTTTAGTAGTCATGGCCGCGTCTTTTAAACCTAGAAGTGTAGTAAGACTTCTGCAGTCATAGCCGCGTCTTTTCTACCTTTAGCTGTAGTAAGACTCCAGTAGTAATGGTCGCGACTTTTCACCCTAGAGCTTTAGTAAGACTTTAGTAGTCATGGCCGAGTCTTTTCTACCTATAGCTGCAGTAAGACTTCTGTAGACATGGCCACGTCTTTTCTACCTAGAACTGTAGTAAAACTTCAGCAGTCATGGTCTCGTCTTTTCTACCTACAACTGTAGTAAGTCTTAGAAGTCATGGCCCCGTCTTTTCTACCTATAGCTGTAGTAAGTCTTCAAAAGTCATGGCTAAGTCTTTTCTACCAACAACTGTAGTAGGTCTTCAGAAGTCATGGCCTCGTTTTTTCTACCTATAGCTGTAGTAAGTCTTCAGAAGTCATTGCCACGTCCTTTCTACCTATAGCTGTAGTCAGACTTCAGCAGTCATGGCCTCGTCTTTTCTACCTACAACTGTAGTACGTCTTCAGAAGTCATGGCCTCGTCTTTTCTAACTATAGCTGTAGTAAGACTTCAGCAGTCATGGCCTCGTCTTTTCTACCTACAACTGTAGTAAGTCTTCGGAAGTCATGGCCGCGTCTTTTATACCTATAGCTGTAGTAAGACTTCAGCAGTCATGGCTGCGTCTTTTCTACCTACAACTGTAGTAAGACTTCAGCAGTCATGACCGCGTCTTTTCTACCTATAGCTGTAGTAAGACTTCAGCAGTCATGGCTGCGTCTTTTCTACCTACAACTGTAGTAAGACTTCAGCAGTCAAAACCTCGTCTTTTCTACCTATATCTGCAGTGAGACTTCAGCAGTCATCGCTGCGTCTTTTCTACCTACAACTGTAGTAAGACTTCAGCAGTCATGGCCTCGTCTTTTCTACCTACAACTGTAGTAAGTCTTCAGAAGTCATGGCCGCGTCTTTTCTACCTACAACTGTAGTAAGACTTCAGCAGTCATGGCCGCGTCTTTTCTACCTATAGCTGTAGTAAGACTTCAGCAGTCATGGCCGCGTGTTTTCTACCTACAACTGTAGTAAGACTTCAGCAGTCATGACCTCGTCTTTTCTACCTAGAACTGCAGTAAGACTTCAGCAGTCATGGCCGCGTCTTTTCTCCCTAGAACTGTAGTAAGACTTCAGCAGTCATGGCCACGTCTTTTCTCCCTAGAACTGTAGTAAGACTTCAGCAGTCATGGCCACGTCTTTTCTACCTACAACTGTAGTAAGACCTCAGTAGTCATGGCCGCGTGTTTTCTACCTAGAACTGTAGTAAGACTTCGGCAGCCATTGCCGCGTCTTTTCTCCCTAGAACTGTAGTAAGACTTCAGCAGTCATGGCCGCGTCTTTTCTCCCTAGAACTGTAGTAAGACTTCAGCAGTCATGGCCACGTCTTTTCTACCTATAGCTGTAGTAAGTCTTCAGAAGTCATGGCCACGTCTTTTCTACCTACAACTGTAGTAAGACCTCAGCAGTCATGGCCGCGTGTTTTCTACCTAGAACTGTAGTAAGACCTCAGGAGTCATGGCCGCGTCTTTTCTACCTAGAACGGTAGTAAGACTCAGGAGTCTTGGCCGCGTCTTTTCTACCTAGAACTGTAGTAAGACTTCAGCAGTCATGGTCGCCTCCTTTCTACCAAGAACTGTAGTAAGACTTCAGCAGTCATGGCCGCGACTTTTCTACCTAGAGCGGTAGTAAGACTCAGCAGTCATGGCCGCCTCTTTTCTACCTAGAACTGTAGTAAGACTTCAGCAGTCACGGCCGCCTCTTTTCTACCTAGAGCGGTAGTTAGACTCAGCAGTCATACCCGCCTCTTTTCTACCTAGAACTGTAGTAAGACTTCAGCAGTCATGGCCGCCTCTTTTCTACCTAGAGCGATAGTAAGACTCAGCAGTCATGGCCGCCTCTTTTCTACCTAGAACTGTAGTGGGACTTCAGCAGTCATGGCCGCGTCTTTTCTACCTAGAACTGTAGTAAGACTTCAGCAGTCATGGCCGCGTCTTATCTACCTATTGCTGTAGTAAGACTTCAGCAGTCATGGCCGCGTCTTTTCTACCTATAGCTGTAGTAAGACTTTAGTAGTCATGGCCGCGACTTTTCTACCTAGAACTGTAGTAAGACTTCAGCAGTCATGGCCACGTCTTTTCTACCTAGAACTGTAGTGGGACTGAAGCAGTCATGGCCACGTCTTTTCTACCTATAGCTGTAGTAAGACTTTAGTAGTCATGGGCGCGACTTTTCTACCTATAATTGTAGTCAGACTTTAGTAGTCATGGCCACGTCTTTTCTACCTATAGCTGCAGTAAGCCTTTAGTAGTCATGGGCGCGACTCTTCTACCTATAGCTGTAGTCAGACTTTAGTAGTCATGGCCGGGTCTTTTCTACCTAGAAGTGTAGTAAGACTTCAGCAGTCATAGCCGCGTCTTTTCTACCTTTAGCTGTAGTAAGACTCCAGTAGTAATGGTCGCGTCTTTTCACCCTAGAGCTGTAGTAAGACTTTAGAAGTCATGGCCGCTTCTTTTCTACCTTTAGCTGTAGTAAGACTCCAGCAGTAATTGTCGCTTCTTTTCATCCTAGAGCTGTAGTAAGACTTTAGTAGTCATGGCCGCGTCTTTTCTACCTATAGCTGCAGTAAGACTTCTGTAGACATGGCCTCGTCTTTTCTACCTATAGCTGTAGTAAGTCGTCAGCAGTCATGGCCTCGACTTTCCTAAATACAACTGTAGTAAGTCTTCAGAAGTCATGGCCTCGTCTTTTCTACCAAGAACTGTAGTAAGACTTCAGCATTCATGGCCTCGTGTTTCTACCTACAACTGTAGTAAGTCTTCAGAAGTCATTGCCTCGTCTTTTCTACCTATAGCTGTAGTAAGACTTCAGCAGTCATGGCCTCGTGTTTCTACCTACAACTGTAGTAAGTCTTCAGAAGTCATTGCCTCGTCCTTTCTACCTAGAACTGTAGTAAAACTTCAGCAGTCATGGCCTTGTCTTTTCTACCTAGAACTGTAGTAAGTCTTCAGCAGTCATGGCCACGTCTTTTCTACATATAGCTGTAGTAAGACTTCAGCATTCATGGCCTCGTGTTTCTACCTACAACTGTAGTAAGTCTTCAGAAGGCATTGCCTCGTCTTTTCTACCTATAGCTGTAGTAAGACTTCAGCAGTCATGGCCTCGTGTTTCTACCTACAACTGTAGTAAGTCTTCAGAAGTCATTGCCTCGTCTTTTCTACCTATAGCTGTAGTAAGACTTCAGCAGTCATGGCCTCGACTTTCCTAAATACAACTGTAGTAAGTCTTCAGAAGTCATGGCCTCGTCTTTTCTACCTATAGCTGTAGTAAGACTTCAGCAGTCATGGCCTCGTGTTTCTACCTACAACTGTAGTAAGTCTTCAGAAGTCATGGCCGCGTCTTTTCTACCTAGAACTGTAGTAAGACTTCAGCAGTCATGGCCGCGTCTTTTCTACCTACAACTGTAGTAAGACTTCAGCAGTCATGACCTCCTCGTTTCTACCTACAACTGTAGTAAGACTTCAGCAGTCATGGCCGCGTCTTTTCTACCTAGAACTGTGGTAAGACTTTAGTAGTCATGGCCTCGTCTTTTCTACCTATAGCTGTAGTAAGACTTCAGTAGTAATGGACACGTCTTTTCTACCTATAGCCGTAGTAAGACTTCAGTAGTCATGGACACGTCTTTTCTACCTATAGCCGTAGTAAGACTTCAGTAGTCATGGACACGTCTTTTCTACCTATAGCCGTAGTAAGACTTCAGTAGTCATGGACACGTCTTTTCTACCTATAGCCGTAGTAAGACTTCAGTAGTCATGGCCTCGTCTTTTCTACCTATAGCTGTAGTAAGACTTCAGTAGTCATGGACACGTCTTTTCTACCTATAGCCGTAGTAAGACTTCAGTAGTAATGGACACGTCTTTTCTACCTATAGCCGTAGTAAGACTTCAGTAGTCATGGACACGTCTTTTCTACCTATAGCTGTAGTAAGACTTCAGTAGTCATGGACACGTCTTTTCTACCTATAGCCGTAGTAAGACTTCAGTAGGAATGGACACGTCTTTTCTACCTATAGCTGTAGTAAGACTTCAGTAGTCATGGACACGTCTTTTCTACCTATAGCTGTAGTAAGACTTTAGTAGTCATGGCCACGTCTTTTTTACCTAGAACTTTAGTAAGACTTCAGCAGGCATGTCCTCGTCCTTTCTGCTTATACCTGTAGTAAGATTGCAGAAGTCATGGCCTCGTATTTTCTACCTAGAACTGTAGTAAGACTTCAGCAGTCATGGCCTTGTCTTTTCTACCTAGAACTGTAGTAAGTCTTCAGCAGTCATGGCCACGTCTTTTCTACCTACAACTGTAGTAAGTCTTAGAAGTCATGGCCACGTCTTTTCTACCTATAGCTGTAGTAAGTCTTCAGAAGACATGGCCTCGTCTTTTCTACCTGTAGCTTTAGTAAGTCTTCAGAAGTCATTGCCTCGTCTTTTCAACCTATAGCTGTAGTAAGTCTTCAGAAGTCATGGCCTCGTCTTTTCTACCTACAGCTGTAGTAAGACTTCAGCAGTCATGGCCCCGTGTTTTCTACCTACAACTGTAGTAAGTCTTCAGTAGTCATGGCCGCGTCTTTTCTACCTAGAACTGTAGTAATACTTCAGCAGTCATGGTGGCGTCTTTTCTACCTACAACTGTAGTAAGACTTCAGCAGTCATGACCTCGTCTTTTCTACCTTGAACTGTAGTAAGATTTCAGCAATCATTGCCTCGTCTTTTCAACTTAGAACTGTAGTAGGACTTCAGCAGTCATTGCCGCGTTTTTTCTACCTAGAACTGTAGTAAGACTTCAGCAGTCATGGCCTTGTCTTTTCTACCTATAGCTGTAGTAAGTCTTCAGCAGTCATGGCCTCGTGTTTTCAACCTACAACTGTAGTAAGTCTACAGAAGTCATGGCCGCGTCTTTTCTACCTAGAACTCTAGTAAGACTTCAGCAGTCTTGGCGGCGTCTTTTCTACCTATAGCTGTAGTAAGACTTCAGCAGTCATGACCTCGTCTATTCTACCTACAACTGTAGTAAGACTTCAGCAGTCATGGCCGCGTCTTTTCTACCTAGAACTGTAGTAAGACTTAAGCAGTCATGGCCGCCTCTTTTCTACCTAGAGCGGTAGTAAGACTCAGCAGTCATGGCCGCCTCTTTTCTACCTAGAACTGTAGTGGGACCCAGCAGTCATGTCCGACTCTTTTCTACCTAGAACTGTAGTGGGACTGAGTAATCATGGCCGCCTCTTTTCTACCTAGAACTGTAGTAAGATTTCAGTAGTCATGGCCGAGTGTTTTCTACCTAGAACTGTAGTGGGACTTCAGCAGTCATGGCCGCGTCTTTTCTACCTAGAACTGTAGTAAGACTTCAGCAGTCATGGCCGCGTCTTATCTTCAGTAGTAATGCTCGCTTCTTTTCACCCTAGAGCTGTAGTAAGATTTCAGCAGTCATGGCCGCGTCTTTTCTACCTAGAACTGTAGTAAGATTTCAGCAGTCATTGCCGCGTCTTTTCCACCTAGAACTGTAGTAAGACCTCAGCAGCCATGGCCGCGTCGTTTCTACCTATAACTGTAGTAAGACTTCAGTTGTCATTGCCGCGTATTTCTACCTAGAACTGTAGTAAGACTTCAGCAGTAATTGCCACGTCTTTTCTACCTATAGCTGTAGTAAGACTTCAGTAGTAATGGTCGCTTCTTTTCATCCTAGAGCTGTAGTAAGACTTTAGTAGTCATGGCCTCGTCTTTTCTACCTATAGCCGTAGTAAGACTTCAGTAGTGATGGCCTTGTCTTTTCTACCTATAGCTGTAGTAAAAATTCAGTAGTCATGGCCTCGTCTTTCCTACCTAGAACTGTAGTAAGACTTCAGCAGTCATGGCCTTGGCTTTTCTACCTAGAACTGTAGTAAGCCTTCAGAAGTCATGGCCATGTCTTTTCTACCTATAGCTGTAGTAAGTCTTCAGAAGTCATGGCCTCGTCTTTTCCACCTATAGTTGTAGTAAGTCTTCAGAAGTCATTGCCCCGTCTTTTCTACCTATAGCTGTAGTAAGACTTCAGCAGTCATGGCCTCCTCTTTCCTAAATACAACTGTAGTAAGTCTTCAGAAGTCATGGTCTTGTCTTTTCTACCTATAGCTGTAGTAAGTCTTCAGCAGTCATGGCCTCGTGTTTTCTACCTACAACTGTAGTAAGTCTACAGAAGTCATGTCCGCGTCTTTTCTACCTAGAACTGTAGTAAGACTTCAGCAGTCATGGCCGCCTCTTTTCTACCTAGAGCGGTAGTAAGACTCAGCAGTCATGGCCGCCTCTTTTCTACCTAGAACTGTAGTGGGACCCAGCAGTCATGGCCGACTCTTTTCTACCTAGAGCGGTAGTAAGACTCAGAAGTCATGGCCGCGTCTTTTCTACCTAGAACTCTAGTAAGACTTCAGCAGTCATGGCGGCGTCTTTTCTACCTATAGCTGTAGTAAGACTTCAGCAGTCATGACCTCGTCTTTTCTACCTACAACTGTAGTAAGACTTCAGCAGTCATGGCCGCGTCTTTTCTACCTAGAACTGTAGTAAGACTTCAGCAGTCATGGCCGCCTCTTTTCTACCTAGAGCGGTAGTAAGACTCAGCAGTCATGGCCGCCTCTTTTCTACCTAGAACTGTAGTGGGACCCAGCAGTCATGGCCGCGTCTTTTCTACCTAGAACTGTAGTAAGACTTCAGCAGTCATGGCCGCGTCTTATCTTCAGTAGTAATGCTCGCTTCTTTTCACCCTAGAGCTGTAGTAAGACTTTAGTAGTCATGGCCGAGGGTTTTCTACCTAGAACTGTAGTGGGACTTCAGCAGTCATGGCCGCGTCTTTTCTACCTAGAACTGTAGTAAGACTTCAGCAGTCATGGCCGCGTCTTATCTTCAGTAGTAATGCTCGCTTCTTTTCACCCTAGAACTGTAGTAAGATTTCAGTAGTCATGGCCGAGTGTTTTCTACCTAGAACTGTAGTGGGACTTCAGCAGTCAATGCCGCGTCTTTTCTACCTAGAACTGTAGTAAGACTTCAGCAGTCATGGCCGCGTCTTATCTTCAGTAGTAATGCTCGCTTCTTTTCACCCTAGAGCTGTAGTAAGACTTTAGTAGTCATGGCCACGTCTTTTCTACCTACTGCTGTAGTAAGACTTCAGTAGTCATGGCCACGTATCTTCTACCTATAGCTGTAGTAAGACTTCAGGCAGTCATGGCCACGTCCTTTCTACCTACAGCTGTAGTAAGACTTCAGGCAGTCATGGCCTCGTCTTTTCTACCTACTGCTGTAGTAAGACTTCAGTAGTCATGGCCACGTATCTTCTACCTATAGCTGTAGTAAGACTTCAGGCAGTCATGGCCACGTCCTTTCTACCTACAGCTGTAGTAAGACTTCAGGCAGTCATGGCCTCGTCTTTTCTACCTACTGCTGTAGTAAGACTTCAATAGTCATGACCACGTATCTTCTACCTTTAGCTGTAGTAAGACTTCAGTAGTCATGGCCGCGTCTTTTTTACCTAGAACTGTAGTAAGACTTCAGCAGGCATGTCCTCGTCCTTTCTGCTTATACCTGTAGTAAGATTGCAGGAGTCATGGCCTCGTATTTTCTACCTAGAACTGTAGTAAAACTTCAGCAGTCATGGCCTCGTCTTTCCTACCTAGAACTGTAGTAAGACTTCAGAAGTCATGGCCTCGTCTTTTCTACCTATAGCTGTAGTAAAAATTCAGCAGTCATGGCCTCGTCTTTCCTAAATACAACTGTAGTAAGTCTTCAGAAGTCATGGCCTCGTCTTTTCTACCTATAGCTGTAGTAAGACTTCAGCAGTCATGGCCTTGTCTTTTCTACCTACAACTGTAGGAAGTCTTCAGAAGTCATGGCTGCGTCTTTTCTACCTAGAACTGTAGTAAGACTTCAGCAGTCATGGCGGCGTCTTTTCTACCTAGACCTGTAGTAAGACTTCAGCTGTCATGGCCGCGTCTTTTCTACCTATAGCTGTAGTAAAAATTCAGCAGCCATGGCCTCGTCTTTCCTAAATACAACTGTAGTAAGTCTTCAGAAGTCATGGCCTCGTCTTTTCTACCTATAGCTGTAGTAAAAATTCAGCAGTCATGGCCTCGTCTTTCCTAAATACAACTGTAGTAAGTCTTCAGAAGTCATGGCCTCGTCTTTTCTACCTATAGCTGTAGTAAAAATTCAGCAGTCATGGCCTCGTGTTTTCTAAATACAACTGTAATAAGTCTTCAGAAGTCATGGCTTCGTCTTTTCTACCTATAGCTGTAGTAAGACTTCAGCAGTCATGGCCTCGTGTTTTCTACCTACAACTGTAGGAAGTCTTCAGAAGTCATGGCCGCGTCTTTTCTACCTAGAACTGTAGTAAGACTTCAGCAGTCATAGCGGCGTCTTTTCTACCTAGACCTGTAGTAAGACTTCAGCAGTCATGGCCGCGTCTTTTCTACCTACAACTGTAGTAAGACTTCAGCAGTCATGGCCGCGTCTTTTCTACCTACAACTGTAGTAAGACTTCAGCAGTCATGGCCGCGTCTTTTCTACCTACAACTGTAGTAAGACTTTAGCAGTCATGACCTCGTCTTTTCTACCTACAACTGTAGTAAGACTTCAGCAGTCATGGCCGCGTCTTTTCTACCTAGAACTGTAGTAAGACTTCAGCAGTCATTGCCGCCTCTTTTCTACCTAGAACTGTAGTAAGACTTCAGCAGTCATTGCCGCCTCTTTTCTACCTAGAGCGGTAGTAAGACTCAGCAGTCATGGCCGCCTCTTTTCTACCTAGAACTGTAGTGGGACCCAGCAGTCATGGCCACCTCTTTTCTACCTAGAACTGTAGTGGGACTGAGTAATCATGGCCGCGGCTTTTCTACCTAGAACTGTAGTAAGACTTCAGCAGTCATGGCCGCGTCTTATCTACCTATAGCTGTAGTAAGACTTCAGCAGTCATGGCCGCGTCTTTTCTACCTATAGCTGTAGTAAGACTTTAGTAGTCATGGCCGCGACTTTTCTAACTAGAACTGTAGTAAGACTTCAGCAGTCATGGCCACGTCTTTTCTCCCTAGAACTGTAGTGGGAATGAAGCAGTCATGGCCACGTCTTTTCTACCTATAGCTGTAGTAAGCCTTTAGTAGTCATGGGCGCGACTTTTCTACCTATAGCTGTAGTCAGACTTTAGTAGTCATGGCCGCGTCTTTTCTACCTATAGCCGTAGTAAGACTTTAGTAGTCATGGGCGCGACATTTCTACCTAGAATTGTAGTCAGACTTTAGTAGTCATGGCCGCGTCTTTTAAACCTAGAAGTGTAGTAAGACTTCTGCAGTCATAGCCGCGTCTTTTCTACCTTTAGCTGTAGTAAGACTCCAGTAGTAATGGTCGCGACTTTTCACCCTAGAGCTTTAGTAAGACTTTAGTAGTCATGGCCGAGTCTTTTCTACCTATAGCTGCAGTAAGACTTCTGTAGACATGGCCACGTCTTTTCTACCTAGAACTGTAGTAAAACTTCAGCAGTCATGGTCTCGTCTTTTCTACCTAGAACTGTAGTGAGTCTTCAGCAGTCATGGCCACGTCTTTTCTACCTACAACTGTAGTAAGTCTTAGAAGTCATGGCCCCGTCTTTTCTACCTATAGCTGTAGTAAGTCTTCAAAAGTCATGGCCAAGTCTTTTCTACCAACAACTGTAGTAGGTCTTCAGAAGTCATGGCCTCGTTTTTTCTACCTATAGCTGTAGTAAGTCTTCAGAAGTCATTGCCACGTCCTTTCTACCTATAGCTGTAGTCAGACTTCAGCAGTCATGGCCTCGTCTTTTCTACCTACAACTGTAGTACGTCTTCAGAAGTCATGGCCTCGTCTTTTCTAACTATAGCTGTAGTAAGACTTCAGCAGTCATGGCCTCGTCTTTTCTACCTACAACTGTAGTAAGTCTTCGGAAGTCATGGCCGCGTCTTTTATACCTATAGCTGTAGTAAGACTTCAGCAGTCATGGCTGCGTCTTTTCTACCTACAACTGTAGTAAGACTTCAGCAGTCATGACCGCGTCTTTTCTACCTATAGCTGTAGTAAGACTTCAGCAGTCATGGCTGCGTCTTTTCTACCTACAACTGTAGTAAGACTTCAGCAGTCAAAACCTCGTCTTTTCTACCTATATCTGCAGTGAGACTTCAGCAGTCATCGCTGCGTGTTTTCTACCTACAACTGTAGTAAGACTTCAGCAGTCATGGCCTCGTCTTTTCTACCTACAACTGTAGTAAGTCTTCAGAAGTCATGGCCGCGTCTTTTCTACCTACAACTGTAGTAAGACTTCAGCAGTCATGGCCGCGTCTTTTCTACCTATAGCTGTAGTAAGACTTCAGCAGTCATGGCCGCGTGTTTTCTACCTACAACTGTAGTAAGACTTCAGTAGTCATGGCCGCGTGTTTTCTACCTACAACTGTAGTAAGACTTCAGCAGTCATGGCCGCGTCTTTTCTACCTATAGCTGTAGTAAGACTTCAGCAGTCATGGCCGCGTGTTTTCTACCTACAACTGTAGTAAGACTTCAGCAGTCATGGCCGCGTCTTTTCTACCTATAGCTGTAGTAAGACTTCAGCAGTCATGACCTCGTCTTTTCTACCTAGAACTGCAGTAAGACTTCAGCAGTCATGGCCGCGTCTTTTCTCCCTAGAACTGTAGTAAGACTTCAGCAGTCATGGCCACGTCTTTTCTCCCTAGAACTGTAGTAAGACTTCGGCAGTCATGGCCACGTCTTTTCTACCTACAACTGTAGTAAGACCTCAGTAGTCATGACCGCGTGTTTTCTACCTAGAACTGTAGTAAGACTTCGGCAGCCATTGCCGCGTCTTTTCTCCCTAGAACTGTAGTAAGACTTCAGCAGTCATGGCCGCGTCTTTTCTCCCTAGAACTGTAGTAAGACTTCAGCAGTCATGGCCACGTCTTTTCTACCTATAGCTGTAGTAAGTCTTCAGAAGTCATGGCCACGTCTTTTCTACCTACAACTGTAGTAAGACCTCAGCAGTCATGGCCGCGTGTTTTCTACCTAGAACTGTAGTAAGACCTCAGGAGTCATGGCCGCGTCTTTTCTACCTAGAACGGCAGTAAGACTCAGGAGTCTTGGCCGCGTCTTTTCTACCTAGAACTGTAGTAAGACTTCAGCAGTCATGGTCGCCTCCTTTCTACCTAGAACTGTAGTAAGACTTCAGCAGTCATGGCCGCGACTTTTCTACCTAGAGCGGTAGTAAGACTCAGCAGTCATGGCCGCCTCTTTTCTACCTAGAACTGTAGTAAGACTTCAGCAGTCACGGCCGCCTCTTTTCTACCTAGAGCGGTAGTTAGACTCAGCAGTCATACCCGCCTCTTTTCTACCTAGAACTGTAGTAAGACTTCAGCAGTCATGGCCGCCTCTTTTCTACCTAGAGCGATAGTAAGACTCAGCAGTCATGGCCGCCTCTTTTCTACCTAGAACTGTAGTGGGACTTCAGCAGTCATGGCCGCGTCTTTTCTACCTAGAACTGTAGTAAGACTTCAGCAGTCATGGCCGCGTCTTATCTACCTATTGCTGTAGTAAGACTTCAGCAGTCATGGCCGCGTCTTTTCTACCTATAGCTGTAGTAAGACTTTAGTAGTCATGGCCGCGACTTTTCTACCTAGAACTGTAGTAAGACTTCAGCAGTCATGGCCACGTCTTTTCTACCTAGAACTGTAGTGGGACTGAAGCAGTCATGGCCACGTCTTTTCTACCTATAGCTGTAGTAAGACTTTAGTAGTCATGGGCGCGACTTTTCTACCTATAATTGTAGTCAGACTTTAGTAGTCATGGCCACGTCTTTTCTACCTATAGCTGCAGTAAGCCTTTAGTAGTCATGGGCGCGACTCTTTTACCTATAGCTGTAGTCAGACTTTAGTAGTCATGGCCGGGTCTTTTCTACCTAGAAGTGTAGTAAGACTTCAGCAGTCATAGCCGCGTCTTTTCTACCTTTAGCTGTAGTAAGACTCCAGTAGTAATGGTCGCGTCTTTTCACCCTAGAGCTGTAGTAAGACTTTAGTAGTCATGGCCGCTTCTTTTCTACCTTTAGCTGTAGTAAGACTCCAGCAGTAATTGTCGCTTCTTTTCATCCTAGAGCTGTAGTAAGACTTTAGTAGTCATGGCCGCGTCTTTTCTACCTATAGCTGCAGTAAGACTTCTGTAGACATGGCCGCGTCTTTTCTACCTATAGCTGTAGTAAGTCTTCAGAAGTCATGGCCTCGTCTTTTCTACCTATAGCTGTAGTAAGTCGTCAGCAGTCATGGCCTCGTCTTTTCTACCAAGAACTGTAGTAAGACTTCAGCATTCATGGCCTCGTGTTTCTACCTACAACTGTAGTAAGTCTTCAGAAGTCATTGCCTCGTCTTTTCTACCTATAGCTGTAGTAAGACTTCAGCAGTCATGGCCTCGTGTTTCTACCTACAACTGTAGTAAGTCTTCAGAAGTCATTGCCTCGTCCTTTCTACCTAGAACTGTAGTAAAACTTCAGCAGTCATGGCCTTGTCTTTTCTACCTAGAACTGTAGTAAGTCTTCAGCAGTCATGGCCACGTCTTTTCTACATATAGCTGTAGTAAGACTTCAGCATTCATGGCCTCGTGTTTCTACCTACAACTGTAGTAAGACTTCAGCAGTCATGACCTCCTCGTTTCTACCTACAACTGTAGTAAGACTTCAGCAGTCATGGCCGCGTCTTTTCTACCTAGAACTGTGGTAAGACTTTAGTAGTCATGGCCTCGTCTTTTCTACCTATAGCTGTAGTAAGACTTCAGTAGTAATGGACACGTCTTTTCTACCTATAGCCGTAGTAAGACTTCAGTAGTCATGGACACGTCTTTTCTACCTATAGCCGTAGTAAGACTTCAGTAGTCATGGACACGTCTTTTCTACCTATAGCCGTAGTAAGACTTCAGTAGTCATGGACACGTCTTTTCTACCTATAGCCGTAGTAAGACTTCAGTAGTCATGGCCTCGTCTTTTCTACCTATAGCTGTAGTAAGACTTCAGTAGTCATGGACACGTCTTTTCTACCTATAGCCGTAGTAAGACTTCAGTAGTAATGGACACGTCTTTTCTACCTATAGCCGTAGTAAGACTTCAGTAGTCATGGACACGTCTTTTCTACCTATAGCTGTAGTAAGACTTCAGTAGTCATGGACACGTCTTTTCTACCTATAGCCGTAGTAAGACTTCAGTAGTAATGGACACGTCTTTTCTACCTATAGCTGTTGTAAGACTTCAGTAGTCATGGACACGTCTTTTCTACCTATAGCTGTAGTAAGACTTTAGTAGTCATGGCCACGTCTTTTTTACCTAGAACTTTAGTAAGACTTCAGCAGGCATGTCCTCGTCCTTTCTGCTTATACCTGTAGTAAGATTGCAGAAGTCATGGCCTCGTATTTTCTACCTAGAACTGTAGTAAGACTTCAGCAGTCATGGCCTTGTCTTTTCTACCTAGAACTGTAGTAAGTCTTCAGCAGTCATGGCCACGTCTTTTCTACCTACAACTGTAGTAAGTCTTAGAAGTCATGGCCACGTCTTTTCTACCTATAGCTGTAGTAAGTCTTCAGAAGACATGGCCTCGTCTTTTCTACCTGTAGCTTTAGTAAGTCTTCATAAGTCATTGCCTCGTCTTTTCAACCTATAGCTGTAGTAAGTCTTCAGAAGTCATGGCCTCGTCTTTTCTACCTACAGCTGTAGTAAGACTTCAGCAGTCATGGCCTCGTGTTTTCTACCTACAACTGTAGTAAGTCTTCAGTAGTCATGGCCGCGTCTTTTCTACCTAGAACTGTAGTAAGACTTCAGCAGTCATGGTGGCGTCTTTTCTACCTACAACTGTAGTAAGACTTCAGCAGTCATGACCTCGTCTTTTCTACCTTGAACTGCAGTAAGATTTCAGCAATCATTGCCGCGTCTTTTCAACCTAGAACTGTAGTAGGACTTCAGCAGTCATTGCCGCGTTTTTTCTACCTAGAACTGTAGTAAGACTTCAGCAGTCATGGCCTTGTCTTTTCTACCTATAGCTGTAGTAAGTCTTCAGCAGTCATGGCCTCGTGTTTTCTACCTACAACTGTAGTAAGTCTACAGAAGTCATGGCCGCGTCTTTTCTACCTAGAACTCTAGTAAGACTTCAGCAGTCTTGGCGGCGTCTTTTCTACCTATAGCTGTAGTAAGACTTCAGCAGTCATGACCTCGTCTTTTCTACCTACAACTGTAGTAAGACTTCAGCAGTCATGGCCGCGTCTTTTCTACCTAGAACTGTAGTAAGACTTCAGCAGTCATGGCCGCCTCTTTTCTACCTAGAGCGGTAGTAAGACTCAGCAGTCATGGCCGCCTCTTTTCTACCTAGAACTGTAGTGGGACCCAGCAGTCATGTCCGACTCTTTTCTACCTAGAACTGTAGTGGGACTGAGTAATCATGGCCGCCTCTTTTCTACCTAGAACTGTAGTAAGATTTCAGTAGTCATGGCCGAGTGTTTTCTACCTAGAACTGTAGTGGGACTTCAGCAGTCATGGCCGCGTCTTTTCTACCTAGAACTGTAGTAAGACTTCAGCAGTCATGGCCGCGTCTTATCTTCAGTAGTAATGCTCGCTTCTTTTCACCCTAGAGCTGTAGTAAGATTTCAGCAGTCATGGCCGCGTCTTTTCTACCTAGAACTGTAGTAAGATTTCAGCAGTCATTGCCGCGTCTTTTCCACCTAGAACTGTAGTAAGACCTCAGCAGCCATGGCCGCGTCGTTTCTACCTATAACTGTAGTAAGACTTCAGTTGTCATTGCCGCGTATTTCTACCTAGAACTGTAGTAAGACTTCAGCAGTAATTGCCACGTCTTTTCTACCTATAGCTGTAGTAAGACTTCAGTAGTAATGGTCGCTTCTTTTCATCCTAGAGCTGTAGTAAGACTTTAGTAGTCATGGCCTCGTCTTTTCTACCTATAGCCGTAGTAAGACTTCAGTAGTGATGGCCTTGTCTTTTCTACCTATAGCTGTAGTAAAAATTCAGTAGTCATGGCCTCGTCTTTCCTACCTAGAACTGTAGTAAGACTTCAGCAGTCATGGCCTTGGCTTTTCTACCTAGAACTGTAGTAAGTCTTCAGAAGTCATGGCCATGTCTTTTCTACCTATAGCTGTAGTAAGTCTTCAGAAGTCATGGCCTCGTCTTTTCCACCTATAGTTGTAGTAAGTCTTCAGAAGTCATTGCCCCGTCTTTTCTACCTATAGCTGTAGTAAGACTTCAGCAGTCATGGCCTCCTCTTTCCTAAATACAACTGTAGTAAGTCTTCAGAAGTCATGGTCTTGTCTTTTCTACCTATAGCTGTAGTAAGTCTTCAGCAGTCATGGCCTCGTGTTTTCTACCTACAACTGTAGTAAGTCTACAGAAGTCATGTCCGCGTCTTTTCTACCTAGAACTGTAGTAAGACTTCAGCAGTCATGGCCGCCTCTTTTCTACCTAGAGCGGTAGTAAGACTCAGCAGTCATGGCCGCCTCTTTTCTACCTAGAACTGTAGTGGGACCCAGCAGTCATGGCCGACTCTTTTCTACCTAGAGCGGTAGTAAGACTCAGAAGTCATGGCCGCGTCTTTTCTACCTAGAACTCTAGTAAGACTTCAGCAGTCATGGCGGCGTCTTTTCTACCTATAGCTGTAGTAAGACTTCAGCAGTCATGACCTCGTCTTTTCTACCTACAACTGTAGTAAGACTTCAGCAGTCATGGCCGCGTCTTTTCTACCTAGAACTGTAGTAAGGCTTCAGCAGTCATGGCCGCCTCTTTTCTACCTAGAGCGGTAGTAAGACTCAGCAGTCATGGCCGCCTCTTTTCTACCTAGAACTGTAGTGGGACCCAGCAGTCATGGCCGACTCTTTTCTACCTAGAACTGTAGTGGGACTGAGTAATCATGGCCGCCTCTTTTCTACCTAGAACTGTAGTGGGACTTCAGCAGTCATGGCCGCGTCTTTTCTACCTAGAACTGTAGTAAGACTTCAGCAGTCATGGCCGCGTCTTATCTTCAGTAGTAATGCTCGCTTCTTTTCACCCTAGAGCTGTAGTAAGACTTTAGTAGTCATGGCCGAGGGTTTTCTACCTAGAACTGTAGTGGGACTTCAGCAGTCATGGCCGCGTCTTTTCTACCTAGAACTGTAGTAAGACTTCAGCAGTCATGGCCGCGTCTTATCTTCAGTAGTAATGCTCGCTTCTTTTCACCCTAGAACTGTAGTAAGATTTCAGTAGTCATGGCCGAGTGTTTTCTACCTAGAACTGTAGTGGGACTTCAGCAGTCATGGCCGCGTCTTTTCTACCTAGAACTGTAGTAAGACTTCAGCAGTCATGGCCGCGTCTTATCTTCAGTAGTAATGCTCGCTTCTTTTCACCCTAGAGCTGTAGTAAGACTTTAGTAGTCATGGCCACGTATCTTCTACCTATAGCTGTAGTAAGACTTCAGGCAGTCATGGCCACGTATCTTCTACCTATAGCTGTAGTAAGACTTCAGGCAGTCATGGCCACGTCCTTTCTACCTACAACTGTAGTAAAACTTCAGCAGTCATGGCCTCGTCTTTCCTACCTAGAACTGTAGTAAGACTTCAGCAGTCATGGCCTCGTCTTTTCTACCTATAGCTGTAGTAAAAATTCAGCAGTCATGGCCTCGTCTTTCCTAAATACAACTGTAGTAAGTCTTCAGAAGTCATGGCCTCGTCTTTTCTACCTATAGCTGTAGTAAGACTTCAGCAGTCATGGCCTCGTGTTTTCTACCTACAACTGTAGGAAGTCTTCAGAAGTCATGGCTGCGTCTTTTCTACCTAGAACTGTAGTAAGACTTCAGCAGTCATGGCGGCGTCTTTTCTACCTAGACCTGTAGTAAGACTTCAGCTGTCATGGCCGCGTCTTTTCTACCTATAGCTGTAGTAAAAATTCAGCAGTCATGGCCTCGTGTTTTCTAAATACAACTGTAATAAGTCTTCAGAAGTCATGGCTTCGTCTTTTCTACCTAGAACTGTAGTAAGACTTTAGCAGTCATGGCCGCGTCTTTTCTACCTATAGCTGTAGTAAAAATTCAGCAGCCATGGCCTCGTCTTTCCTAAATACAGCTGTAGTAAGTCTTCAGAAGTCATGGCTGCGTCTTTTCTACCTAGAACTGTAGTAAGACTTCAGCAGTCATGGCCGCGTCTTATCTTCAGTAGTAATGCTCGCTTCTTTTCACCCTAGAGCTGTAGTAAGACTTTAGTAGTCATGGCCACGTATCTTCTACCTATAGCTGTAGTAAGACTTCAGGCAGTCATGGCCACGTATCTTCTACCTATAGCTGTAGTAAAACTTCAGCAGTCATGGCCTCGTCTTTCCTACCTAGAACTGTAGTAAGACTTCAGCAGTCATGGCCTCGTCTTTTCTACCTATAGCTGTAGTAAAAATTCAGCAGTCATGGCCTCGTCTTTCCTAAATACAACTGTAGTAAGTCTTCAGAAGTCATGGCCTCGTCTTTTCTACCTATAGCTGTAGTAAGACTTCAGCAGTCATGGCCTCGTGTTTTCTACCTACAACTGTAGGAAGTCTTCAGAAGTCATGGCTGCGTCTTTTCTACCTAGAACTGTAGTAAGACTTCAGCAGTCATGGCGGCGTCTTTTCTACCTAGACCTGTAGTAAGACTTCAGCTGTCATGGCCGCGTCTTTTCTACCTATAGCTGTAGTAAAAATTCAGCAGTCATGGCCTCGTGTTTTCTAAATACAACTGTAATAAGTCTTCAGAAGTCATGGCTTCGTCTTTTCTACCTATAGCTGTAGTAAGACTTCAGCAGTCATGGCCTCGTGTTTTCTAAATACAACTGTAGTAAGTCTTCAGAAGTCATGGCTGCGTCTTTTCTACCTAGAACTGTAGTAAGACTTCAGCAGTCATGGCGGCGTCTTTTCTACCTAGACCTGTAGTAAGACTTCAGCTGTCATGGCCGCGTCTTTTCTACCTATAGCTGTAGTAAAAATTCAGCAGTCATGGCCTCGTGTTTTCTAAATACAACTGTAATAAGTCTTCAGAAGTCATGGCCGCGTCTTTTCTACCTAGAACTGTAGTAAGACTTCAGCAGTCATTGCCGCCTCTTTTCTACCTAGAACTGTAGTAAGACTTCAGCAGTCATTGCCGCCTCTTTTCTACCTAGAGCGGTAGTAAGACTCAGCAGTCATGGCCGCCTCTTTTCTACCTAGAACTGTAGTGGGACCCAGCAGTCATGGCCGCCTCTTTTCTACCTAGAACTGTAGTGGGACTGAGTAATCATGGCCGCGGCTTTTCTACCTAGAACTGTAGTAAGACTTCAGCAGTCATGGCCGCGTCTTATCTACCTATAGCTGTAGTAAGACTTCAGCAGTCATGGCCGCGTCTTTTCTACCTATAGCTGTAGTAAGACTTTAGTATTCATGGCCGCGACTTTTCTAACTAGAACTGTAGTAAGACTTCAGCAGTCATGGCCACGTCTTTTCTCCCTAGAACTGTAGTGGGAATGAAGCAGTCATGGCCACGTCTTTTCTACCTATAGCTGTAGTAAGCCTTTAGTAGTCATGGGCGCGACTTTTCTACCTATAGCTGTAGACAGACTTTAGTAGTCATGGCCGCGTCTTTTCTACCTATAGCCGTAGTAAGACTTTAGTAGTCATGGGCACGACATTTCTACCTAGAATTGTAGTCAGACTTTAGTAGTCATGGCCGCGTCTTTTAAACCTAGAAGTGTAGTAAGACTTCTGCAGTCATAGCCGCGTCTTTTCTACCCTTAGCTGTAGTAAGACTCCAGTAGTAATGGTCGCGACTTTTCACCCTAGAGCTTTAGTAAGACTTTAGTAGTCATGGCCGAGTCTTTTCTACCTATAGCTGCAGTAAGACTTCTGTAGACATGGCCACGTCTTTTCTACCTAGAACTGTAGTAAAACTTCAGCAGTCATGGTCTCGTCTTTTCTACCTAGAACTGTAGTGAGTCTTCAGCAGTCATGGCCACGTCTTTTCTACCTACAACTGTAGTAAGTCTTAGAAGTCATGGCCCCGTCTTTTCTACCTATAGCTGCAGTAAGTCTTCAAAAGTCATGGCCAAGTCTTTTCTACCAACAACTGTAGTAGGTCTTCAGAAGTCATGGCCTCGTTTTTTCTACCTATAGCTGTAGTAAGTCTTCAGAAGTCATTGCCACGTCCTTTCTACCTATAGCTGTAGTCAGACTTCAGCAGTCATGGCCTCGTCTTTTCTACCTACAACTGTAGTACGTCTTCAGAAGTCATGGCCTCGTCTTTTCTAACTATAGCTGTAGTAAGACTTCAGCAGTCATGGCCTCGTCTTTTCTACCTACAACTGTAGTAAGTCTTCGGAAGTCATGGCCGCGTCTTTTATACCTATAGCTGTAGTAAGACTTCAGCAGTCATGGCTGCGTCTTTTCTACCTACAACTGTAGTAAGACTTCAGCAGTCATGACCGCGTCTTTTCTACCTATAGCTGTAGTAAGACTTCAGCAGTCATGGCTGCGTCTTTTCTACCTACAACTGTAGTAAGACTTCAGCAGTCAAAACCTCGTCTTTTCTACCTATATCTGCAGTGAGACTTCAGCAGTCATCGCTGCGTCTTTTCTACCTACAACTGTAGTAAGACTTCAGCAGTCATGGCCTCGTCTTTTCTACCTACAACTGTAGTAAGTCTTCAGAAGTCATGGCCGCGTCTTTTCTACCTACAACTGTAGTAAGACTTCAGCAGTCATGGCCGCGTCTTTTCTACCTATAGCTGTAGTAAGACTTCAGCAGTCATGGCCGCGTGTTTTCTACCTACAACTGTAGTAAGACTTCAGCAGTCATGACCTCATCTTTTCTACCTAGAACTGCAGTAAGACTTCAGCAGTCATGGCCGCGTCTTTTCTCCCTAGAACTGTAGTAAGACTTCAGCAGTCATGGCCACGTCTTTTCTCCCTAGAACTGTAGTAAGACTTCAGCAGTCATGGCCACGTCTTTTCTACCTACAACTGTAGTAAGACCTCAGTAGTCATGGCCGCGTGTTTTCTACCTAGAACTGTAGAAAGACTTCGGCAGCCATTGCCGCGTCTTTTCTCCCTAGAACTGTAGTGGGAATGAAGCAGTCATGGCCACGTCTTTTCTCCCTAGAACTGTAGTGGGACCCAGCAGTCATGGCCGCCTCTTTTCTACCTAGAACTGTAGTAAGCCTTTAGTAGTCATGGGCGCGACTTTTCTACCTATAGCCGTAGTAAGACTTTAGTAGTCATGGGCGCGACATTTCTACCTAGAATTGTAGTCAGACTTTAGTAGTCATGGCCACGTCTTTTCTCCCTAGAACTGTAGTGGGACCCAGCAGTCATGGCCGCCTCTTTTCTACCTATAGCTGTAGTCAGACTTTAGTAGTCATGGCCGCGTCTTTTCTACCTATAGCCGTAGTAAGACTTTAGTAGTCATGGGCGCGACATTTCTACCTAGAATTGTAGTCAGACTTTAGTAGTCATGGCCGCGTCTTTTAAACCTAGAAGTGTAGTAAGACTTCTGCAGTCATAGCCGCGTCTTTTCTACCTTTAGCTGTAGTAAGACTCCAGTAGTAATGGTCGCGACTTTTCACCCTAGAGCTTTAGTAAGACTTTAGTAGTCATGGCCGAGTCTTTTCTACCTATAGCTGCAGTAAGACTTCTGTAGACATGGCCACGTCTTTTCTACCTAGAACTGTAGTAAAACTTCGGCAGTCATGGTCTCGTCTTTTCTACCTAGAACTGTAGTGAGTCTTCAGCAGTCATGGCCACGTCTTTTCTACCTACAACTGTAGTAAGTCTTAGAAGTCATGGCCCCGTCTTTTCTACCTATAGCTGTAGTAAGTCTTCAAAAGTCATGGCCAAGTCTTTTCTACCAACAACTGTAGTAGGTCTTCAGAAGTCATGGCCTCGTTTTTTCTACCTATAGCTGTAGTAAGTCTTCAGAAGTCATTGCCACGTCCTTTCTACCTATAGCTGTAGTAAGACTTTAGTAGTCATGGGCGCGACTTTTCTACCTATAATTGTAGTCAGACTTTAGTAGTCATGGCCACGTCTTTTCTACCTATAGCTGCAGTAAGCCTTTAGTAGTCATGGGCGCGACTCTTCTACCTATAGCTGTAGTCAGACTTTAGTAGTCATGGCCGGGTCTTTTCTACCTAGAAGTGTAGTAAGACTTCAGCAGTCATAGCCGCGTCTTTTCTACCTTTAGCTGTAGTAAGACTCCAGTAGTAATGGTCGCGTCTTTTCACCCTAGAGCTGTAGTAAGACTTTAGTAGTCATGGCCGCTTCTTTTCTACCTTTAGCTGTAGTAAGACTCCAACAGTAATTGTCGCTTCTTTTCATCCTAGAGCTGTACTAAGACTTTAGTAGTCATGGCCGCGTCTTTTCTACCTATAGCTGCAGTAAGACTTCTGTAGACATGGCCGCGTCTTTTCTACCTATAGCTGTAGTAAGTCTTCAGAAGTCATGGCCTCGTCTTTTCTACCTATAGCTGTAGTAAGTCGTCAGCAGTCATGGCCTCGACTTTCCTAAATACAACTGTAGTAAGTCTTCAGAAGTCATGGCCTCGTCTTTTCTACCAAGAACTGTAGTAAGACTTCAGCATTCATGGCCTCGTGTTTCTACCTACAACTGTAGTAAGTCTTCAGAAGTCATTGCCTCGTCTTTTCTACCTATAGCTGTAGTAAGACTTCAGCAGTCATGGCCTCGTGTTTCTACCTACAACTGTAGTAAGTCTTCAGAAGTCATTGCCTCGTCCTTTCTACCTAGAACTGTAGTAAAACTTCAGCAGTCATGGCCTTGTCTTTTCTACCTAGAACTGTAGTAAGTCTTCAGCAGTCATGGCCACGTCTTTTCTACATATAGCTGTAGTAAGACTTCAGCATTCATGGCCTCGTGTTTCTACCTACAACTGTAGTAAGTCTTCAGAAGGCATTGCCTCGTCTTTTCTACCTATAGCTGTAGTAAGACTTCAGCAGTCATGGCCTCGTGTTTCTACCTACAACTGTAGTAAGTCTTCAGAAGTCATTGCCTCGTCTTTTCTACCTATAGCTGTAGTAAGACTTCAGCAGTCATGGCCTCGACTTTCCTAATTACAACTGTAGTAAGTCTTCAGAAGTCATGGCCTCGTCTTTTCTACCTATAGCTGTAGTAAGACTTCAGCAGTCATGGCCTCGTGTTTCTACCTACAACTGTAGTAAGTCTTCAGAAGTCATGGCCGCGTCTTTTCTACCTAGAACTGTAGTAAGACTTCAGCAGTCATGGCCGCGTCTTTTCTACCTACAACTGTAGTAAGACTTCAGCAGTCATGACCTCCTCGTTTCTACCTACAACTGTAGTAAGACTTCAGCAGTCATGGCCGCGTCTTTTCTACCTAGAACTGTGGTAAGACTTTAGTAGTCATGGCCTCGTCTTTTCTACCTATAGCTGTAGTAAGACTTCAGTAGTAATGGACACGTCTTTTCTACCTATAGCCGTAGTAAGACTTCAGTAGTCATGGACACGTCTTTTCTACCTATAGCCGTAGTAAGACTTCAGTAGTCATGGACACGTCTTTTCTACCTATAGCCGTAGTAAGACTTCAGTAGTCATGGACACGTCTTTTCTACCTATAGCCGTAGTAAGACTTCAGTAGTCATGGCCTCGTCTTTTCTACCTATAGCTGTAGTAAGACTTCAGTAGTCATGGACACGTCTTTTCTACCTATAGCCGTAGTAAGACTTCAGTAGTAATGGACACGTCTTTTCTACCTATAGCCGTAGTAAGACTTCAGTAGTCATGGACACGTCTTTTCTACCTATAGCTGTAGTAAGACTTCAGTAGTCATGGACACGTCTTTTCTACCTATAGCCGTAGTAAGACTTCAGTAGTAATGGACACGTCTTTTCTACCTATAGCTGTAGTAAGACTTCAGTAGTCATGGACACGTCTTTTCTACCTATAGCTGTAGTAAGACTTTAGTAGTCATGGCCACGTCTTTTTTACCTAGAACTTTAGTAAGACTTCAGCAGGCATGTCCTCGTCCTTTCTGCTTATACCTGTAGTAAGATTGCAGAAGTCATGGCCTCGTATTTTCTACCTAGAACTGTAGTAAGACTTCAGCAGTCATGGCCTTGTCTTTTCTACCTAGAACTGTAGTAAGTCTTCAGCAGTCATGGCCACGTCTTTTCTACCTACAACTGTAGTAAGTCTTAGAAGTCATGGCCACGTCTTTTCTACCTATAGCTGTAGTAAGTCTTCAGAAGACATGGCCTCGTCTTTTCTACCTGTAGCTTTAGTAAGTCTTCAGAAGTCATTGCCTCGTCTTTTCAACCTATAGCTGTAGTAAGTCTTCAGAAGTCATGGCCTCGTCTTTTCTACCTACAGCTGTAGTAAGATCAGCAGTCATGGCCTCGTGTTTTCTACCTACAACTGTAGTAAGTCTTCAGTAGTCATGGCCGCGTCTTTTCTACCTAGAACTGTAGTAAGACTTCAGCAGTCATGGTGGCGTCTTTTCTACCTACAACTGTAGTAAGACTTCAGCAGTCATGACCTCGTCTTTTCTAGATTGAACTGTAGTAAGATTTCAGCAATCATTGCCGCGTCTTTTCAACCTAGAACTGTAGTAGGACTTCAGCAGTCATTGCCGCGTTTTTTCTACCTAGAACTGTAGTAAGACTTCAGCAGTCATGGCCGCGTCTTTTCTACCTATAACTGTAGTAAGATTTCAGCAATCATTGCCGCGTCTTTTCTACCTAGAACTGTAGTAAGATTTCAGCAGTCATTGCCGCGTCTTTTCTACCTAGAACTGTAGTAAGACTTCAGCAGTCATGGCCGTGTGTTTTCTACCTATAACTGTAGTAAGATTTCAGCAGTCATGGCCGCGTCTTTTCTACCTAGAACTGTAGTAAGATTTCAGCAGTCATTGCCGCGTCTTTTCCACCTAGAACTGTAGTAAGACCTCAGCAGCCATGGCCGCGTCGTTTCTACCTATAACTGTAGTAAGACTTCAGTTGTCATTGCCGCGTATTTCTACCTAGAACTGTAGTAAGACTTCAGTAGTCATAGCCACGCCTTTTCTACCTAGAACTGTAGTAAGACTTCAGCAGTAATTGCCACGTCTTTTCTACCTATAGCTGTAGTAAGTCTTCAGTAGTAATGATCGCTTCTTTTCATCCTAGAGCTGTAGTAAGACTTTAGTAGTCATGGCCTCGTCTTTTCTACCTATAGCCGTAGTAAGACTTCAGTAGTGATGGCCTTGTCTTTTCTACCTATAGCTGTAGTAAAAATTCAGTAGTCATGGCCTCGTCTTTCCTACCTAGAACTGTAGTAAGACTTCAGCAGTCATGGCCTTGGCTTTTCTACCTAGAACTGTAGTAAGTCTTCAGAAGTCATGGCCATGTCTTTTCTACCTATAGCTGTAGTAAGTCTTCAGAAGTCATGGCCTCGTCTTTTCCACCTATAGCTGTAGTAAGTCTTCAGAAGTCATTGCCTCGTCTTTTCTACCTATAGCTGTAGTAAGACTTCAGCAGTCATGGCCTCCTCTTTCCTAAATACAACTGTAGTAAGTCTTCAGAAGTCATGGCCTTGTCTTTTCTACCTATAGCTGTAGTAAGTCTTCAGCAGTCATGGCCTCGTGTTTTCTACCTACAACTGTAGTAAGTCTACAGAAGTCATGGCCGCGTCTTTTCTACCTAGAACTCTAGTAAGACTTCAGCAGTCTTGGCGGCGTCTTTTCTACCTATAGCTGTAGTAAGACTTCAGCAGTCATGACCTCGTCTTTTCTACCTACAACTGTAGTAAGACTTCAGCAGTCATGGCCGCGTCTTTTCTACCTAGAACTGTAGTAAGACTTCAGCAGTCATGGCCGCCTCTTTTCTACCTAGAGCGGTAGTAAGACTCAGCAGTCATGGCCGCCTCTTTTCTACCTAGAACTGTAGTGGGACCCAGCAGTCATGTCCGACTCTTTTCTACCTAGAACTGTAGTGGGACTGAGTAATCATGGCCGCCTCTTTTCTACCTAGAACTGTAGTAAGATTTCAGTAGTCATGGCCGAGTGTTTTCTACCTAGAACTGTAGTGGGACTTCAGCAGTCATGGCCGCGTCTTTTCTACCTAGAACTGTAGTAAGACTTCAGCAGTCATGGCCGCGTCTTATCTTCAGTAGTAATGCTCGCTTCTTTTCACCCTAGAGCTGTAGTAAGATTTCAGCAGTCATGGCCGCGTCTTTTCTACCTAGAACTGTAGTAAGATTTCAGCAGTCATTGCCGCGTCTTTTCCACCTAGAACTGTAGTAAGACCTCAGCAGCCATGGCCGCGTCGTTTCTACCTATAACTGTAGTAAGACTTCAGTTGTCATTGCCGCGTATTTCTACCTAGAACTGTAGTAAGACTTCAGCAGTAATTGCCACGTCTTTTCTACCTATAGCTGTAGTAAGACTTCAGTAGTAATGGTCGCTTCTTTTCATCCTAGAGCTGTAGTAAGACTTTAGTAGTCATGGCCTCGTCTTTTCTACCTATAGCCGTAGTAAGACTTCAGTAGTGATGGCCTTGTCTTTTCTACCTATAGCTGTAGTAAAAATTCAGTAGTCATGGCCTCGTCTTTCCTACCTAGAACTGTAGTAAGACTTCAGCAGTCATGGCCTTGGCTTTTCTACCTAGAACTGTAGTAAGTCTTCAGAAGTCATGGCCATGTCTTTTCTACCTATAGCTGTAGTAAGTCTTCAGAAGTCATGGCCTCGTCTTTTCCACCTATAGTTGTAGTAAGTCTTCAGAAGTCATTGCCCCGTCTTTTCTACCTATAGCTGTAGTAAGACTTCAGCAGTCATGGCCTCCTCTTTCCTAAATACAACTGTAGTAAGTCTTCAGAAGTCATGGTCTTGTCTTTTCTACCTATAGCTGTAGTAAGTCTTCAGCAGTCATGGCCTCGTGTTTTCTACCTACAACTGTAGTAAGTCTACAGAAGTCATGTCCGCGTCTTTTCTACCTAGAACTGTAGTAAGACTTCAGCAGTCATGGCCGCCTCTTTTCTACCTAGAGCGGTAGTAAGACTCAGCAGTCATGGCCGCCTCTTTTCTACCTAGAACTGTAGTGGGACCCAGCAGTCATGGCCGACTCTTTTCTACCTAGAGCGGTAGTAAGACTCAGAAGTCATGGCCGCGTCTTTTCTACCTAGAACTCTAGTAAGACTTCAGCAGTCATGGCGGCGTCTTTTCTACCTATAGCCGTAGTAAGACTTCAGCAGTCATGACCTCGTCTTTTCTACCTACAACTGTAGTAAGACTTCAGCAGTCATGGCCGCGTCTTTTCTACCTAGAACTGTAGTAAGACTTCAGCAGTCATGGCCGCCTCTTTTCTACCTAGAGCGGTAGTAAGACTCAGCAGTCATGGCCGCCTCTTTTCTACCTAGAACTGTAGTGGGACCCAGCAGTCATGGCCGACTCTTTTCTACCTAGAACTGTAGTGGGACTGAGTAATCATGGCCGCCTCTTTTCTACCTAGAACTGTAGTGGGACTTCAGCAGTCATGGCCGCGTCTTTTCTACCTAGAACTGTAGTAAGACTTCAGCAGTCATGGCCGCGTCTTATCTTCAGTAGTAATGCTCGCTTCTTTTCACCCTAGAGCTGTAGTAAGACTTTAGTAGTCATGGCCGAGGGTTTTCTACCTAGAACTGTAGTGGGACTTCAGCAGTCATGGCCGCGTCTTTTCTACCTAGAACTGTAGTAAGACTTCAGCAGTCATGGCCGCGTCTTATCTTCAGTAGTAATGCTCGCTTCTTTTCACCCTAGAACTGTAGTAAGATTTCAGTAGTCATGGCCGAGTGTTTTCTACCTAGAACTGTAGTGGGACTTCAGCAGTCATGGCCGTGTCTTTTCTACCTAGAACTGTAGTAAGACTTCAGCAGTCATGGCCGCGTCTTATCTTCAGTAGTAATGCTCGCTTCTTTTCACCCTAGAGCTGTAGTAAGACTTTAGTAGTCATGGCCACGTCTTTTCTACCTACTGCTGTAGTAAGACTTCAGTAGTCATGGCCACGTATCTTCTACCTATAGCTGTAGTAAGACTTCAGGCAGTCATGGCCACGTCCTTTCTACCTACAGCTGTAGTAAGACTTCAGGCAGTCATGGCCTCGTCTTTTCTACCTACTGCTGTAGTAAGACTTCAGTAGTCATGGCCACGTATCTTCTACCTATAGCTGTAGTAAGACTTCAGGCAGTCATGGCCACGTCCTTTCTACCTACAGCTGTAGTAAGACTTCAGGCAGTCATGGCCTCGTCTTTTCTACCTACTGCTGTAGTAAGACTTCAGTAGTCATGGCCACGTATCTTCTACCTTTAGCTGTAGTAAGACTTCAGTAGTCATGGCCGCGTCTTTTTTACCTAGAACTGTAGTAAGACTTCAGCAGGCATGTCCTCGTCCTTTCTGCTTATACCTGTAGTAAGATTGCAGGAGTCATGGCCTCGTATTTTCTACCTAGAACTGTAGTAAAACTTCAGCAGTCATGGCCTCGTCTTTCCTACCTAGAACTGTAGTAAGACTTCAGCAGTCATGGCCTCGTCTTTTCTACCTATAGCTGTAGTAAAAATTCAGCAGTCATGGCCTCGTCTTTCCTAAATACAACTGTAGTAAGTCTTCAGAAGTCATGGCCTCGTCTTTTCTACCTATAGCTGTAGTAAGACTTCAGCAGTCATGGCCTCGTGTTTTCTACCTACAACTGTAGGAAGTCTTCAGAAGTCATGGCTGCGTCTTTTCTACCTAGAACTGTAGTAAGACTTCAGCAGTCATGGCGGCGTCTTTTCTACCTAGACCTGTAGTAAGACTTCAGCTGTCATGGCCGCGTCTTTTCTACCTATAGCTGTAGTAAAAATTCAGCAGTCATGGCCTCGTCTTTCCTAAATACAACTGTAGTAAGTCTTCAGAAGTCATGGCCTCGTCTTTTCTACCTATAGCTGTAGTAAAAATTCAGCAGTCATGGCCTCGTGTTTTCTAAATACAACTGTAGTAAGTCTTCAGAAGTCATGGCTTCGTCTTTTCTACCTATAGCTGTAGTAAGACTTCAGCAGTCATGGCCTCGTGTTTTCTACCTACAACTGTAGGAAGTCTTCAGAAGTCATGGCCGCGTCTTTTCTACCTAGAACTGTAGTAAGACTTCAGCAGTCATAGCGGCGTCTTTTCTACCTAGACCTGTAGTAAGACTTCAGCAGTCATGGCCGCGTCTTTTCTACCTACAACTGTAGTAAGACTTCAGCAGTCATGGCCGCGTCTTTTCTACCTACAACTGTAGTAAGACTTCAGCAGTCATGGCCGCGTCTTTTCTACCTACAACTGTAGTAAGACTTTAGCAGTCATGACCTCGTCTTTTCTACCTACAACTGTAGTAAGACTTCAGCAGTCATGGCCGCGTCTTTTCTACCTAGAACTGTAGTAAGACTTCAGCAGTCATTGCCGCCTCTTTTCTACCTAGAACTGTAGTAAGACTTCAGCAGTCATTGCCGCCTCTTTTCTACCTAGAGCGGTAGTAAGACTCAGCAGTCATGGCCGCCTCTTTTCTACCTAGAACTGTAGTGGGACCCAGCAGTCATGGCCGCCTCTTTTCTACCTAGAACTGTAGTGGGACTGAGTAATCATGGCCGCGGCTTTTCTACCTAGAACTGTAGTAAGACTTCAGCAGTCATGGCCGCGTCTTATCTACCTATAGCTGTAGTAAGACTTTAGTAGTCATGGCCGCGACTTTTCTAACTAGAACTGTAGTAAGACTTCAGCAGTCATGGCCGCGTCTTATCTACCTATAGCTGTAGTAAGACTTCAGCAGTCATGGCCGCGTCTTTTCTACCTATAGCTGTAGTAAGACTTTAGTAGTCATGGCCGCGACTTTTCTACCTAAAACTGTAGTAAGACTTCAGCAGTCATGGCCGCGTCTTATCTACCTATAGCTGTAGTAAGACTTCAGCAGTCATGGCCGCGTCTTTTCTACCTATAGCTGTAGTAAGACTTTAGTAGTCATGGCCGCGACTTTTCTAACTAGAACTGTAGTAAGACTTCAGCAGTCATGGCCACGTCTTTTCTCCCTAGAACTGTAGTGGGAATGAAGCAGTCATGGCCACGTCTTTTCTCCCTAGAACTGTAGTGGGACCCAGCAGTCATGGCCGCCTCTTTTCTACCTAGAACTGTAGTAAGCCTTTAGTAGTCATGGGCGCGACTTTTCTACCTATAGCCGTAGTAAGACTTTAGTAGTCATGGGCGCGACATTTCTACCTAGAATTGTAGTCAGACTTTAGTAGTCATGGCCACGTCTTTTCTCCCTAGAACTGTAGTGGGACCCAGCAGTCATGGCCGCCTCTTTTCTACCTATAGCTGTAGTCAGACTTTAGTAGTCATGGCCGCGTCTTTTCTACCTATAGCCGTAGTAAGACTTTAGTAGTCATGGGCGCGACATTTCTACCTAGAATTGTAGTCAGACTTTAGTAGTCATGGCCGCGTCTTTTAAACCTAGAAGTGTAGTAAGACTTCTGCAGTCATAGCCGCGTCTTTTCTACCTTTAGCTGTAGTAAGACTCCAGTAGTAATGGTCGCGACTTTTCACCCTAGAGCTTTAGTAAGACTTTAGTAGTCATGGCCGAGTCTTTTCTACCTATAGCTGCAGTAAGACTTCTGTAGACATGGCCACGTCTTTTCTACCTAGAACTGTAGTAAAACTTCGGCAGTCATGGTCTCGTCTTTTCTACCTAGAACTGTAGTGAGTCTTCAGCAGTCATGGCCACGTCTTTTCTACCTACAACTGTAGTAAGTCTTAGAAGTCATGGCCCCGTCTTTTCTACCTATAGCTGTAGTAAGTCTTCAAAAGTCATGGCCAAGTCTTTTCTACCAACAACTGTAGTAGGTCTTCAGAAGTCATGGCCTCGTTTTTTCTACCTATAGCTGTAGTAAGTCTTCAGAAGTCATTGCCACGTCCTTTCTACCTATAGCTGTAGTCAGACTTCAGCAGTCATGGCCTCGTCTTTTCTACCTACAACTGTAGTACGTCTTCAGAAGTCATGGCCTCGTCTTTTCTAACTATAGCTGTAGTAAGACTTCAGCAGTCATGGCCTCGTCTTTTCTACCTACAACTGTAGTAAGTCTTCGGAAGTCATGGCCGCGTCTTTTATACCTATAGCTGTAGTAAGACTTCAGCAGTCATGGCTGCGTCTTTTCTACCTACAACTGTAGTAAGACTTCAGCAGTCATGACCGCGTCTTTTCTACCTATAGCTGTAGTAAGACTTCAGCAGTCATGGCTGCGTCTTTTCTACCTACAACTGTAGTAAGACTTCAGCAGTCAAAACCTCGTCTTTTCTACCTATATCTGCAGTGAGACTTCAGCAGTCATCGCTGCGTCTTTTCTACCTACAACTGTAGTAAGACTTCAGCAGTCATGACCGCGTCTTTTCTACCTATAGCTGTAGTAAGACTTCAACAGTCATTGCCGCGTCTTTTCTACCTAGAACTGTAGTAAGATTTCAGCAGTCATTGCCGCGTCTTTTCAACCTAGAACTGTAGTAAGACTTCAGCAGTCATTGCCGCGTCTTTTCTATCTAGAACTGTAGTAAGACTTCAGCAGTCATGGCCGCGTCTTTTCTACCTATAACTGTAGTAAGATTTCAGCAGTCATTGCCGCGTCTTTTCTACCTAGAACTGTAGTAAGATTTCAGCAGTCATTGCCGCGTCTTTTCTACCTAGAACTGTAGTAAGATTTCAGCAGTCATGGCCGCGTCTTTTCTAACTGGAACTGTAGTAAGATTTCAGCAGTCATTGCCGCGTCTTTTCAACCTAGAACTGTAGTAAGACCTCAGCAGCCAAGGCCGTGTCGTTTCTACCTATAACTAGTAAGACTTCAGTTGTCATTGCCGCGTCTTTTCTACCTAGAACTGTAGTAAGACTTCAGCAGTCATGGCCGCGTCTTTTCTACCTATAACTGTAGTAAGATTTCAGCAGTCATGGCAACGTCTTTTCTACCTAGAACTGTAGTAATATTTCAGCAGTCATTGCCGCGTCTTTTCAACCTATAACAGTAGTAAGACCTCAGCAGCCATGGCCGCGTCGTTTCTACCTATAACTGTAGTAAGACTTCAGTTGTCACTGCCGCGTATTTCTACCTAGAACTGTAGTAAGACTTCAGTAGTCATAGCCACGCCTTTTCTACCTTGAACTGTAGTAAGACTTCAGCAGTCATGGCCGCGTCTTTTCTACCTATAGCTGTAGTAAGACTTCAGTAGTAATGGTCGCTTCTTTTCATCCTAGAGCTGTAGTAAGACTTTAGTAGTCATGGCCTCGTCTTTTCTACCTATAGCCGTAGTAAGACTTCAGTAGTCATGGACACGTCTTTTCTACCTATAGCTGTAGTAAGACTTCAGTAGTTATGCTCGCTTGTTTTCTACCTAGAACTGTAATAAGACTTTAGCAGTCATGACCTCGTCTTTTCAACCTATAGCTGTAGTAAGACTTCAGCTGTCACGACCTCGTGTTTTCTACCTAGAACTGTAGTAAGACTTTAGTAGTCATAACCTCGTCTTTCTACCTAGAACTGTAATAAGACTTTAGCAGTCATGACCTCGTCTTTTCTACCTATAACTGTAGTAGGACTTTATTAGTCATGGCCTCGTCTTTTCTACCTAGAACTGTAGTAAGACTTCAGCAGTCATGACCTCGTCTTTTCTACCTAGAACTGTTGTAAGACTTCAGTAGTCATGGCCTCGTCTTTTCTACCTATAGCTGTAGTAAGACTTTAGTAGTCATGGATACGTCTGTTCCACCTAGCGCTGTAGTAAGACTTCAGTAGTCATGTCCACGTCTTTTCTACCTAGACCTTTGTTAGGACTTCAGTAGTCAAGGGCACGTCATTTGTATCTAGACCTGTAGTAAGACTTTAGTAGTCATGGCCACGTCTTTTCCCCCTATAGCTGTAGTAGGACTTCAGTAGTCAAGGCCACGTCTTTTCCATCTAGACCTGTGGTAAGACTTCAGTAATCATGGCCACGTCACTTCCATCTAGACCTGTAGTAAGACTTCAGTAGTCATCACCACGTCTGTTCAACCTAGGGATGTAGTAAGACTTCAGTAGTCATGGCCACGTCTTTTTTACCTAGGGCTGTAGTAAGACTTCAGTAGTCATGGCCACGTCTT
The DNA here is from genome assembly GCA_030765055.1 of Mantis religiosa. Classification (NCBI taxonomy): domain Eukaryota; kingdom Metazoa; phylum Arthropoda; class Insecta; order Mantodea; family Mantidae; genus Mantis; species Mantis religiosa. Next base: position 1,609,454 of record CM060952.1, read on the forward strand.
TTCTACCTAGGGCTGTAGTAAGACTTCAGTAGTCATGGCCACGTCTTTTCTACCTAGGGCTGTAGTAAGACTTCAGTAGTCATGGCCACGTCTTTTCTACCTAGACCTGTAGTAAGACTTCAGTAGTCATGGCCACGTCTTTTCCATCTAGATTTGTAGTAAGACTTCAGTAGCCATGGGCACGTCTTTTCTACCTAGACCTGTAGTAAGACTTCAGTAGTCATAGCCACGTCTTTTCCACCTAGACCTGTAGTAAGACTTCAGCAGTCATGACCTCGTCTCTTCCATCTAGACCTGTAGTAAGACTTCAGTAGTCATGGGCACGTCTTTTCTACCTAGACCTGTAGTAAGACTTCAGTAGTCATGGGCACGTCTTTTCTACCTAGACCTGTAGTAAGACTTCAGTAGTCATGACCACGTCTTTTCTATCTAGACCGGTAGTAAGACTTCAGTACTCATGGGCACGTTTTTCTATCTAGACCTGTAGTAGGATTTCAGTAGTCCTGGCCACGTCTTTCTACCTACACCTGTAATAAGACTTCAGTAGTCATGGCCACGTCTTTTCTACCTACAACTGTAGTAAGACTTCAGCAGTCATGGCCTCGCCTTTTCTACCTAGAAGTGTTGTAAGACATCATCAGTCATGATCTTTTCTTTTCTACCTAGAACTGTAGTAAGACTTCAGCAGTCATGGCCTCGCCCTTTTTACTTAGAAGTGTTGTAAGGCATCAGCGGCCATGGCCACGTCTTTTCTACCTACAACTGTAGTAAGACTTCAGCAGTCATGGCCTCGCCTTTTTTACCTAGAAGTGTTGTAAGACATCATCAGTCATGATCTCTTCTTTTCTACCTATAGCTATAGTAAGACTTCAGCAGTCATGGCCTCGTGTTTTCTACCTACAGCTGTAGTAAGTCTACAGAAGTCATGGCCGCGTCTTTTCTACCTAGAACTGTAGTAAGACTTCAGCAGTCATGGCGGCGTCTTTTCTACCTATAGCTGTAGTAAGACTTCAGCAGGCATGACCTCGTCCTTTCTACCTACAACTGTAGTAAGACTTCAGCAGTCATGGCCGCGTCTTTTCTACCTAAAACTGTAGTAAGACTTCAGCAGTCATGGCCGCCTCTTATCTACCTAGAGCGGTAGTAAGACTCAGCAGTCATGGCCGCCTCTTTTCTACCTAGAACTGTAGTGGGACCCAGCAGTCATGGCCGCCTCTTTTCTACCTAGAACTGTAGTGGGACTGAGTAATCATGGCCGCCTCTTTTCTACCTAGAACTGTAGTAAGATTTCAGTAGTCATGGCCGAGTGTTTTCTACCTAGAACTGTAGTGGGAGTTCAGCAGTCATGGCCGCGTCTTTTCTACCTAGAACTGTAGTAAGACTTCAGCAGTCATGGCCGCGTCTTATCTTCAGTAGTAATGCTCGCTTCTTTTCATCCTAGAGCTGTAGTAAGACTTTAGTAGTCATGGCCACGTCTTTTCTACCTATAGCTGTAGTAAGACTTCAGGCAGTCATGGCCACGTCCTTTCTACCTACAGCTGTAGTAAGACTTCAGTAGTAATGCTCGCTTCTTTTCATCCTAGAACTGTAGTAAGACTTCAGTAGTAATGCTCGCTTCTTTTCATCCTAGAACTGTAGTAAGACTTCAGCAGGCATGTCCTCGTCCTTTCTGCTTATACCTGTAGTAAGACTTCAGCAGTCATGGCCTTGTCTTTTCTACCTAGAACTGTAGTAAGTCTTAGAAGCCATAGCCACGTCTTTTCTACCTAGACCTGTAGTAAAAATTCAGCAGCCATGGCCTCGTCTTTCCTAAATACAACTGTAGTAAGTCTTCAGAAGTCATGGCCTCGTCTTTTCTAGCTATAGCTGTAGTAAGACTTCAGCAGTCATGGCCTCGTGTTTTCTACCTTGAACTGTAGTAAGTCTTCAGAAGCCATGGCCTCGTCTTTTCTACCTATAGCTGTAGTAAGACTTCAGCAGTCATGGCCTCGTGTTTTCTACCTACAACTGTAGGAAGTCTTCAGAAGTCATGGCCGCGTCTTTTCTACCTAGAACTGTAGTAAGACTTCAGTAGCCATGGGCACGTCTTTTCTACCTAGACCTGTAGTAGGACTTCAGTAGTCATGGCCACGTCTTTTCTACCTTGACCTGTAGTAAGACTTCAGTAGTCATGGGCACGTCTTTCCTACCTAGAGCTGTAGTAAGACTTCAGTAGTCATGGCCGCGTCTTTTCCATCTAGACCTGTAGTAAGACTTCAGTAGTCATGGCCACGTCTATTCCATCTAGACCTGTAGTAAGACTTCAGCAGTCAAGACCTCGTCTTTTCTACCTAGAACTGTAGTAAGACTTCAGCAGTCATGGCCGCGTCTTTTCTACCTATAGCTGTAGTAAGACTTTAGTAGTCATGGCCTTGTCTTTTCTACCTAGAACTGTAGTAAGACTTCAGTAGTCATGGCCTCGTATTTTCTACCTATAGCTGTAGTAAGACTTCAGTAGTCATGGATAGGTCTGTTCCACCTAGCGCTGTAGTAAGACTTCAGTAGCCATGTCCACGTCTTTTCTACCTAGACCTTTATTAGGACTTCAGTAGTCAAGCCACGTCTTTCGTATCTAGACCTGTAGTAAGACTTCAGTAGTCATGGCCACGTCTTTTCCCCGTATAGCTGTAGTAGGACTTCAGTAGTCAAGGCCACGTCTTTTCCGTCTAGACCTGTGGTAAGACTTCAGAAGTCATGGCCACGTCTTTTCCATCTAGACCTGTAGTAAGCCTTCAGTAGTCATCACCACGTCTGTTCCACCTAGGGCTGTAGTAAGACTTCAGTAGTCATGGCCACGTCTTTTCTACCTAGGGCTGTAGTGAGACTTCAGTAGTCATGGCCACGTCTTTTCTACCTAGGGCTGTAGTAAGACGTCAGTAGTCATGGCCACGTCTTTTCAACCTAGGGCTGTAGTAAGGCTTCAGTATTCATGGCCACGTCTTTTCTACCTAGACCGTAGTAAGACTTCAGTAGTCATGGCCACGTCTTTTCTACCTAGACCTGTAGTAAGACTTCAGTAGTCATGGCCACGTCTTTTCCATCTAGACCTCTAGTATGACTTCTGTAGTCATGGGCACGTCTTTTCTACCTAGACCTGTAGTAAGACTTCAGTAGTCATGGGCACGTCTTTTCTACCTAGACCTGTAGTAAGACTTCAGTAGTCATGACCTCGTCTTTTCCATCTAGGGCTGTATAAGACTTCAGTAGTCATGGGCACGTCTTTTCTACCTAGACCTGTAGTAAGACTTCAGTAGTCATGGCCGCGTCTTTTCTACCTATAGCTGTAGTAAGACTTTAGTAGTCATGCCCTCGTCTTTTCTACCTTGAACTGTAATAAGACTTCAGTGGTCATGGCCTCGTCTTTTCTACCTAGACCTGTAGTAAGACTTCAGTAGTCATGGGCACGTCTTTTCTACATAGAACTGTAGTAAGACTTCAGCAGTCATGGCCTCGTCTTTTCTACCTAGAACTGTAGTAAGACTTCAGCAGTCATGGCCAAGCCGTTTTTACCTAGAAGTGTTGTAAGACATCAGCAGTCATGGGCACGTCTTTTCTACATAGAACTGTACTAAGACTTCAGCAGTCATGGCCTCGTCTTTTCCACCTAGAACTGTAGTAAGACTTCAGCCGGCATGGCCTCGTCTTTTCTACCTAGAATTGTCTAAGACTTCAGCAGTCATGACCTCGTCTTTTCTCCCTAGAACTGTAGTAAGACTTCAGCAGTCATGACCTCGTCTTTTCTACCTATAGCTGTAGTAAGACTTTAGTAGTCATGGCCGCGTCTTTTCTACCTAGAACTGTAATAAGACTTTAGCAGTCATGACCTCGTCTTTTCTGCCTATAGCTGTAGTAAGACTTCAGCAGTCATGACCTCGTCTTTTCTACATAGAACTGTAGTAAGACTTCAGCAGTCATGACCTCGTCTTTTCTACCTAGAACTGTAGTATGACTTCAGCAGTCATGGCCGCGTCTTTTCTACCTTAGCTGTAGTAAGACTTTAGTAGTCATGGCCTCGTCTTTTCTACCTAGAACTGTAGTAAGACTTCAGTAGTCATGGCCACGTCTTTTCCATCTAGACCTGTAGTAGGGCTTCAGTAGTCATGGCCACGTCTTTTCCATCTAGGGCTGTAGTAAGACTTCAATTGTCATGGCCACGTCTTTTCCATCTAGGGCTGTAGTAAGACCTCAGTAGTCATGGCCACGTCTTTTCCATCTAGACCTGTAGTAGGGCTTCAGTAGTCATGGCCACGTCTTTTCCATCTAGGGCTGTAGTAAGACTTCAGTAGTCATGGCCACGTCTTTTCCATCTAGGGCTGTAGTAGGGCTTCAGTAGTCATGGCCACGTCTTTTCCATCTAGGGCTGTAGTACGGCTTCAGTAGTCATGGCCACGTCTTTTCCATCTAGGGCTGTAGTAAGACCTCAGTAGTCATGGCCACGTCTGTTCCACCTAGGGCTGTAGTAAGACTTCAGTAGTCATGGCCACGTCTTTTCCATCTAGACCTGTAGTAAGACTTCAGTAGTCATGGCCACGTCTTTTCTACCTAGACCGTAGTAAGACTTCAGTAGTCATGGCCACGGCTTTTCCATCTAGACCTGTAGTAAGACTTGAGTAGTCATGGGCACGTCTTTTCTACCTAGACCTGTAGTAAGACTTCAGTAGTCATGGCCACGTCTTTTCTACCTAGACCTGTAGTAAGACTTCAGTAGTCATGACCTCGTCTTTTCCATCTAGACCTGTAGTAAGACTTCAGTAGTTATGGGCACGTCTTTTCTACCTACACCTGTAGTAAGACTTCAGTAGTCATGGCCGAGTGTTTTCTACCTAGAACTGTAGTGGGACTTCAGCAGTCATGGCCGCGTCTTTTCTACCTAGAACTGTAGTAAGACTTCAGTACTCATGGCCACGTCTTTTCCATCTAGGGCTGTAGTAAGACTTCAGTAGTCATGGCCGCGTCTTTTCCATCTAGACCTGTAGTAAGACTTCAGTAGTCATGGCCACGTCTTTTCCATCTAGACCTGTAGTAAGACTTCAGTAGTCATGGCCACGTCTTTTCCATCTAGACCTGTAGTAAGACTTCAGTAGTCATGGCCACGTCTTTTCCATCTAGACCTGTAGTAAGACTTCAGTAGTCATGGCCACGTCTTTTCTACCTAGACCTGTAGTAAGACTTCAGTAGTCATGACCTCGTCTTTTCCATCTAGACCTGTAGTAAGACTTCAGTAGTTATGGGCACGTCTTTTCTACCTACACCTGTAGTAAGACTTCAGTAGTCATGGCCGAGTGTTTTCTACCTAGAACTGTAGTGGGACTTCAGCAGTCATGGCCGCGTCTTTTCTACCTAGAACTGTAGTAAGACTTCAGTAGTCATGACCACGTCTTTTCCATCGAGGGCTGTAGTAAGACTTCAGTATTCATGGCCGCGTCTTTTCCATCTAGACCTGTAGTAAGACTTCAGTAGTCATGGCCACGTCTTTTCCATCTAGACTTGTAGTAAGACTTCAGTAGTCATGGCCACGTCTTTTCCATCTAGACCTGTAGTAAGACTTCAGTAGTCATGGGCACGTCTTTCCTACCTAGAGCTGTAGTAAGACTTCGGTAGTCATGGCCGCGTCTTTTCCATCTAGACCTGTAGTAAGACTTCAGTAGGCATGGACACGTCTTTTCCATCTAGACCTGTAGTAAGACTTCAGTAGTCATGGCCACGTCTTTTCCATCTAGACCTGTAGTAAGACTTCAGTAGTCATGGACACGTCTTTTCTACCTAGACCGTAGTAAGACTTCAGTAGTCATGGCCACGTCTTTTCTACCTAGACCTGTAGTAAGACTTCAGTAGTCATGGCCACGTCTTTTCCATCTAGGGCTGTAGTAAGACTTCAGTAGTCATGGACACGTCTGTTCCACCTAGAGCTGTAGTAAGACTTCAGTAGTCATGGCCACGTCTTTTCCATCTAGACCTGTAGTAAGACTTCAGTAGTCATGGCCACGTCTTTTCCATCTAGACCTGTAGTAGGGCTTCAGTAGTCATGGCCACGTCTTTTCTACCTAGACCTGTAGTAAGACTTCAGTAGTCATGGCCAGGTCTTTACCATCTAGGGCTGTAGTAAGACTTCAGTAGTCATGGCCAGGTCTTTACCATCTAGGGCTGTAGTAAGACTTCAGCAATCATGGCCACGTCTTTTCCATCTAGACCTGTAGTAGGGCTTCAGCAGTCATGGCCACGTCTTTCCCATCTAGGGCTGTAGTAAGACTTCAGTAGTCATGGCCACGTCTGTTCCACCTAGGGCTGTAGTAAGACTTCAGTAGTCATGGCCACGTCTTTTCCATCTAGGGCTGTAGTAAGACTTCAGTAGTCATGGCCACGTCTGTTCCACCTAGGGCTGTAGTAAGACTTCAGTAGTCATGGCCACGTCTTTTCCATCTAGGGCTGTAGTAAGACTTCAGTAGTCATGGGCACGTCTTTTCCATCTAGGGCTGTAGTAAGACTTCAGTAGTCATGGCCACGTCTGTTCCACCTAGGGCTGTAGTAAGACTTCAGTAGTCATGGCCACGTCTTTTCCATCTAGGGCTGTAGTAAGACTTCAGTAGTCATGGCCACGTCTTTTCCATCTAGGGCTGTAGTAAGACTTCAGTAGTCATGGCCACGTCTGTTCCACCTAGGGCTGTAGTAAGACTTCAGTAGTCATGGCCACGTCTGTTCCACCTAGGGCTGTAGTAAGACTTCAGTAGTCATAGCCACGTCTTTTCCATCTAGACCTGTAGTAGGGCTTCAGTAGTCATGGCCACGGCTTTTCTACCTAGAGCTGTAGTAGGGCTTCAGTAGTCATGGCCACGTCTTTTCCATCTAGACCTGTAGTAAGACTTCAGTATTCATGGCCACGTCTTTTCTACTTAGAACTGTAGTAAGACTTCAGTAGTCATGGCCACGTCTGTTCCACCTAGACCTGCAGTAGGGCTTCAGTATTCATGGCCACGTCTTATCTACCTAGAGCTGTAGTAAGACTTCAGTAGTCATGGCCTCGTCTTTTCTACCTAGGGCTGTAGTAAGACTTCAGTAGTCATGGCCACGTCTTTTCCATCTAGGGCTGTAGTAAGACTTCAGCAGTCATGGCCACGTCTTTTCCATCTAGGGCTGTAGTAAGACTTCAGTAGTCATGGCCACGTCTTTTCTACCTAGGGCTGTAGTAGGGCTTCAGTAGTCATGGCCACGTCTTTTCCATCTAGGGCTGTAGTAAGACTTCAGCAGTCATGGCCACGTCTTTTCTACCTAGACCTGTAGTAGGGCTTCAGCAGTCATGGCCACGTCTTTTCTACCTAGGGCTGTAGTAGGGCTTCAGTAGTCATGGCCACGTCTTTTCCATCTAGACCTGTAGTAGGGCTTCAATAGTCATGGCCACGTCTTTTCTACCTAGGGCTGTAGTAGGGTTTCAGTAGTCATGGCCACGTCTTTTGTACCTAGATCTGTAGTAGGGCTTCAGTAGTCATGGCCACGTCTTTTCCATCTAGACCTGTAGTAGGGCTTCAGTAGTCATGGCCACGTCTTTTCCATCTAGGGCTGTAGTAAGACTTCAATAGTCATGGCCACGTCTTTTCCATCTAGGGCTGTAGTAAGACCTCAGTAGTCATGGCCACGTCTTTTCCATCTAGACCTGTAGTAGGGCTTCAGTAGTCATGGCCACGTCTTTTCCATCTAGGGCTGTAGTAAGACTTCAGTAGTCATGGCCACGTCTTTTCCATCTAGGGCTGTAGTAGGGCTTCAGTAGTCATGGCCACGTCTTTTCCATCTAGGGCTGTAGTAGGGCTTCAGTAGTCATGGCCACGTCTTTTCCATCTAGGGCTGTAGTAAGACCTCAGTAGTCATGGCCACGTCTTTTCCATCTAGGGCCGTAGTAAGACTTCAGTAGTCATGGCCACGTCTTTTCCATCTAGGGCTGTAGTAAGACTTCAGCAGTCATGGCCACGTCTTTTCCATCTAGGGCTGTAGTAAGACCTCAGTAGTCATGGCCACGTCTTTTCTACCTAGACCTGTAGTAAGACTTCAGTAGTCATGGCCACGTCTTTTCTACCTAGACCTGTAGTAAGACTTCAGTAGTCATGGCCACGTCTTTTCCATCTAGGGCTGTAGTAAGACTTCAGCAGTCATGGCCACGTCTTTTCCATCTAGGGCTGTAGTAAGACCTCAGTAGTCATGGCCACGTCTTTTCTACCTAGACCTGTATCAAGACTTCAGTAGTCATGGCCACGTCTTTTCTACCTAGACCTGTAGTAAGACTTCAGTAGTCATGGCCACGTCTTTTCCATCTAGGGCTGTAGTAAGACTTCAGTAGTCATGGCCACGTCTTTTCCATCTAGGGCTGTAGTAAGACTTCAGCAGTCATGGCCACGTCTTTTCTACCTAGACCTGTAGTAAGACTTCAGTAGTCATGGCCACGTCTTTTCCATCTAGGGCTGTAGTAAGACTTCAGTAGTCATGGCCACGTCTTTTCTACCTAGACCTGTAGTAAGACTTCAGTAGTCATGGCCACGTCTTTTCCATCTAGGGCTGTAGTAAGCCTTCAGTAGTCATCACCACGTCTGTTCCACCTAGGGCTGTAGTAAGACTTCAGTAGTCATGGCCACGTCTTTTCTACCTAGGGCTGTAGTAAGACTTCAGTAGTCGTGGCCACGCCTTTTCTACCTAGGGCTGTAGTAAGACTTCAGTAGTCATGGCCACGTCTTTTCTACCTAGGGCTGTAGTAAGGCTTCAGTAGTCATGGCCACGTCTTTTCTACCTAGACCGTAGTAAGACTTCAGTAGTCATGGCCACGTCTTTTCTACCTAGACCTGTAGTAAGACTTCAGTAGTCATGGTCACGTCTTTTCCATCTAGACCTCTAGTATGACTTCTGTAGTCATGGGCACGTCTTTTCTACCTAGACCTGTAGTAAGACTTCAGTAGTCATGGGCACGTCTTTTCTACCTAGACCTGTAGTAAGACTTCAGTAGTCATGACCTCGTCTTTTCCATCTAGGGCTGTAGTAAGACTTCAGTAGTCATGGGCACGTCTTTTCTACTTAGACCTGTAGTAAGACTTCAGTAGTCATGGCCGCGTCTTTTCCATCTAGACCTGTAGTAAGACTTCAGTAGTCATGGCCACGTCTTTTCCATCTAGACCTGTAGTAAGACTTCAGTAGTCATGGCCACGTCTTTTCCATCTAGACCTGTAGTAAGACTTCAGTAGTCATGGACACGTCTTTTCTACCTAGACCTGTAGTAAGACTTCAGTAGTCATGGCCACGTCTTTTCTACCTAGACCTGTAGTAAGACTTCAGTAGTCTTGGCCACGACTTTTAGATCTAGACCTGTAGTAAGACTTCAGTAGTCATGGCCACGTGTTTTCCATCTGGACCTGTAGTAGGGCTTCAGTAGTCATGGGCACGTCTTTTCCATCTAGATGTGTAGTAAGACTTCAGTAGTCATGGCCACGTCTTTTCGATCTAGATCTGTAGTAGGACTTCAGTAGTCTTGGCCACGTGTTTTCTACCTGGACCTGTAGTAAGACTTCAGTAGTCATTGCCACGTCTTTTCTACCTAGACCTGTAGTAAGACTTCAGTAACCATGGCCACGTCTTTTCCATCTAGGGCTGTAGTAAGACTTCAGTAGTCATTGCCACGTCTTTTCCATCTAGACCTGTAGTAGGGCTTCAGTAGTCATGGCCACGTCTTTTCCATCTAGGGCTGTAGTAAGACTTCAGTAGTCATGGCCACCTCTTTTCCATCTAGGGCTGTAGTAAGACTTCAGTAGTCATGGCCACGTCTTTTCCATCTAGGGCTGTAGTAAGACTTCAGTAGTCATGGCCACGTGTGTTCCACCTAGGGCTGTAGTAAGACTTCAGTAGTCATGGCCACGTCTTTTCCATCTAGGGCTGTATTAAGACTTCAGTAGTCATGGGCACGTCTTTTCCATCTAGACCTGTAGTAGGGCTTCAGTAGTCATGGCCACGTCTTTTCTACCTAGAGCTGTAGTAAGACTTCAGTAGTCATGGCCACCTCTTTTCCATCTAGGGCTGTAGTAAGACTTCAGTAGTCATGGCCACGTCTGTTCCACCTAGGGCTGTAGTAAGACATCAGTAGTCATGGCCACGTCTTTTCCATCTAGACCTGTAGTAAGACTTCAGTAGTCATGGCCACTTCTTTTTCATCTAGACCTGTAGTAGGGCTTCAGTAGTCATGGCCACGTCTTTTCTACCTAGACCTGTAGTAAGACTTCAGTAGTCATGGCCACGTCTTTTCCATCTAGGGCTGTAGTAAGACTTCAGTAGTCATGGCCACGTCTGTTCCACCTAGGGCTGTAGTAAGACTTCAGTAGTCATGGCCACGTCTTTTCCATCTAGACCTGTAGTAGGGCTTCAGTATTCATGGCCACGTCTTTTCTACCTAGAACTGTAGTAAGGCTTCAGTATTCATGGCCACGTCTTTTCTACCTAGAGCTGTAGTAAGACTTCAGTAGTCATGGCCTCGTCTTTTCTACCTAGGGCTGTAGTAAGACTTCAGTAGTCATGGCCACGTCTTTTCCATCTAGGGCTGTAGTAAGACTTCAGCAGTCATGGCCACGTCTTTTCCATCTAGGGCTGTAGTAAGACTTCAGTAGTCATGGCCACGTCTTTTCTACCTAGGGCTGTAGTAGGGCTTCAGTAGTCATGGCCACGTCTTTTCCATCTAGACCTGTAGTAGGGCTTCTGTAGTCATGGCCACGTCTTTTCCATCTAGACCTGTAGTAGAACTTCAGTAGTCATGGCCACGTCTTTTCTAACTAGGGCTGTAGTAGGGTTTCAGTAGTCATGGCCACGTCTTTTCTACCTAGACCTGTAGTAGGGCTTCAGTAGTCATGGCCACGTCTTTTCCATCTAGGGCTGTAGTAAGACTTCAGTAGTCATGGCCACGTCTTTTTTACCTAGGGCTGTAGTAAGACTTCAGTAGTCATGGCCACGTCTTTTCTACCTAGGGCTGTAGTAAGACTTCAGTAGTCATGGCCACGTCTTTTCTACCTAGGGCTGTAGTAAGACTTCAGTAGTCATAGCCACGTCTTTTCCACCTAGACCTGTAGTAAGACTTCAGTAGTCATGACCTCGTCTCTTCCATCTAGACCTGTAGTAAGACTTCAGTAGTCATGGGTACGTCTTTTCTACCTAGACCTGTAGTAAGACTTCAGTAGTCATGGGCACGTCTTTTCTACCTAGACCTGTAGTAAGACTTCAGTAGTCATGACCACGTCTTTTCTACCTAGACCGGTAGTAAGACTTCAGTACTCATGGCCACGTCTTTTCTACCTAGACCTGTAGTAGGGCTTCAGTAGTCATGGCCACGTCTTTTTTACCTAGGGCTGTAGTAAGACTTCAGTAGTCATTGCCACGTCTTTTCTACCTAGGGCTGTAGTAAGACTTCAGTAGTCATGGCCACGTCTTTTCTACCTAGACCTGTAGTAGGGCTTCAGCAGTCATGGCCACGTCTTTTCTACCTAGGGCTGTAGTAGGGCTTCAGTAGTCATGGCCACGTCTTTTCCATCTAGACCTGTAGTAGGGCTTCAATAGTCATGGCCACGTCTTTTCTACCTAGGGCTGTAGTAGGGTTTCAGTAGTCATGGCCACGTCTTTTGTACCTAGACCTGTAGTAGGGCTTCAGTAGTCATGGCCACGTCTTTTCCATCTAGACCTGTAGTAGGGCTTCAGTAGTCATGGCCACGTCTTTTCCATCTAGGGCTGTAGTAAGACTTCAGCAGTCATGGCCACGTCTTTTCCATCTAGGGCTGTAGTAAGACCTCAGTAGTCATGGCCACGTCTTTTCTACCTAGACCTGTAGTAAGACTTCAGTAGTCATGGCCACGTCTTTTCTACCTAGACCTGTAGTAAGACTTCAGTAGTCATGGCCACGTCTTTTCCATCTAGGGCTGTAGTAAGACTTCAGCAGTCATGGCCACGTCTTTTCCATCTAGGGCTGTAGTAAGACCTCAGTAGTCATGGCCACGTCTTTTCTACCTAGACCTGTATCAAGACTTCAGTAGTCATGGCCACGTCTTTTCTACCTAGACCTGTAGTAAGACTTCAGTAGTCATGGCCACGTCTTTTCCATCTAGGGCTGTAGTAAGACTTCAGTAGTCATGGCCACGTCTTTTCCATCTAGGGCTGTAGTAAGACTTCAGCAGTCATGGCCACGTCTTTTCTACCTAGACCTGTAGTAAGACTTCAGTAGTCATGGCCACGTCTTTTCCATCTAGGGCTGTAGTAAGACTTCAGTAGTCATGGCCACGTCTTTTCTACCTAGACCTGTAGTAAGACTTCAGTAGTCATGGCCACGTCTTTTCCATCTAGGGCTGTAGTAAGCCTTCAGTAGTCATCACCACGTCTGTTCCACCTAGGGCTGTAGTAAGACTTCAGTAGTCATGGCCACGTCTTTTCTACCTAGGGCTGTAGTAAGACTTCAGTAGTCGTGGCCACGTCTTTTCTACCTAGGGCTGTAGTAAGACGTCAGTAGTCATGGCCACGTCTTTTCTACCTAGGGCTGTAGTAAGGCTTCAGTAGTCATGGCCACGTCTTTTCTACCTAGACCGTAGTAAGACTTCAGTAGTCATGGCCACGTCTTTTCTACCTAGACCTGTAGTAAGACTTCAGTAGTCATGGCCACGTCTTTTCCATCTAGACCTCTAGTATGACTTCTGTAGTCATGGGCACGTCTTTTCTACCTAGACCTGTAGTAAGACTTCAGTAGTCATGGGCACGTCTTTTCTACCTAGACCTGTAGTAAGACTTCAGTAGTCATGACCTCGTCTTTTCCATCTAGGGCTGAAGTAAGACTTCAGTAGTCATGGGCACGTCTTTTCTACTTAGACCTGTAGTAAGACTTCAGTAGTCATGGCCGCGTCTTTTCCATCTAGACCTGTAGTAAGACTTCAGTAGTCATGGCCACGTCTTTTCCATCTAGACCTGTAGTAAGACTTCAGTAGTCATGGCCACGTCTTTTCCATCTAGACCTGTAGTAAGACTTCAGTAGTCATGGACACGTCTTTTCTACCTAGACCTGTAGTAAGACTTCAGTAGTCATGGCCACGTCTTTTCTACCTAGACCTGTAGTAAGACTTCAGTAGTCTTGGCTACGACTTTTAGATCTAGACCTGTAGTAAGACTTCAGTAGTCATGGCCACGTGTTTTCCATCTGGACCTGTAGTAGGGCTTCAGTAGTCATGGGCACGTCTTTTCCATCTAGATGTGTAGTAAGACTTCAGTAGTCATGGCCACGTCTTTTCGATCTAGATCTGTAGTAGGACTTCAGTAGTCTTGGCCACGTGTTTTCTACCTGGACCTGTAGTAAGACTTCAGTAGTCATTGCCACGTCTTTTCTACCTAGACCTGTAGTAAGACTTCAGTAACCATGGCCACGTCTTTTCCATCTAGGGCTGTAGTAAGACTTCAGTAGTCATTGCCACGTCTTTTCCATCTAGACCTGTAGTAGGGCTTCAGTAGTCATGGCCACGTCTTTTCCATCTAGGGCTGTAGTAAGACTTCAGTAGTCATGGCCACCTCTTTTCCATCTAGGGCTGTAGTAAGACTTCAGTAGTCATGGCCACGTCTTTTCCATCTAGGGCTGTAGTAAGACTTCAGTAGTCATGGCCACGTGTGTTCCACCTAGGGCTGTAGTAAGACTTCAGTAGTCATGGCCACGTCTTTTCCATCTAGGGCTGTATTAAGACTTCAGTAGTCATGGGCACGTCTTTTCCATCTAGACCTGTAGTAGGGCTTCAGTAGTCATGGCCACGTCTTTTCTACCTAGAGCTGTAGTAAGACTTCAGTAGTCATGGCCACCTCTTTTCCATCTAGGGCTGTAGTAAGACTTCAGTAGTCATGGCCACGTCTGTTCCACCTAGGGCTGTAGTAAGACTTCAGTAGTCATGGCCACGTCTTTTCCATCTAGACCTGTAGTAAGACTTCAGTAGTCATGGCCACTTCTTTTCCATCTAGACCTGTAGTAGGGCTTTAGTAGTCATGGCCACGTCTTTTCTACCTAGACCTGTAGTAAGACTTCAGTAGTCATGGCCATGTCTTTTCCATCTAGGGCTGTAGTAAGACTTCAGTAGTCATGGCCACGTCTGTTCCACCTAGGGCTGTAGTAAGACTTCAGTAGTCATGGCCACGTCTTTTCCATCTAGACCTGTAGTAGGGCTTCAGTATTCATGGCCACGTCTTTTCTACCTAGAACTGTAGTAAGGCTTCAGTATTCATGGCCACGTCTTTTCTACCTAGAGCGGTAGTAAGACTTCAGTAGTCATGGCCTCGTCTTTTCTACCTAGGGCTGTAGTAAGACTTCAGTAGTCATGGCCACGTCTTTTCCATCTAGGGCTGTAGTAAGACTTCAGCAGTCATGGCCACGTCTTTTCCATCTAGGGCTGTAGTAAGACTTCAGTAGTCATGGCCACGTCTTTTCTACCTAGGGCTGTAGTAGGGCTTCAGTAGTCATGGCCACGTCTTTTCCATCTAGACCTGTAGTAGGGCTTCTGTAGTCATGCCCACGTCTTTTCCATCTAGACCTGTAGTAGAACTTCAGTAGTCATGGTCACGTCTTTTCTAACTAGGGCTGTAGTAGGGTTTCAGTAGTCATGGCCACGTCTTTTCTACCTAGACCTGTAGTAGGGCTTCAGTAGTCATGGCCACGTCTTTTCCATCTAGACCTGTAGTAGGGCTTCAGTAGTCATGGCCACGTCTTTTCCATCTAGGGCTGTAGTAAGACTTCAGTAGTCATGGCCACGTCTTTTTTACCTAGGGCTGTAGTAAGACTTCAGTAGTCATGGCCACGTCTTTTCTACCTAGGGCTGTAGTAAGACTTCAGTAGTCATGGCCACGTCTTTTCTACCTAGGGCTGTAGTAAGACTTCAGTAGTCATAGCCACGTCTTTTCCACCTAGACCTGTAGTAAGACTTCAGTAGTCATGACCTCGTCTCTTCCATCTAGACCTGTAGTAAGACTTCAGTAGTCATGGGCACGTCTTTTCTACCTAGACCTGTAGTAAGACT
The DNA here is from genome assembly GCA_030765055.1 of Mantis religiosa. Taxonomy (NCBI): domain Eukaryota; kingdom Metazoa; phylum Arthropoda; class Insecta; order Mantodea; family Mantidae; genus Mantis; species Mantis religiosa. Next base: position 1,624,531 of record CM060952.1, read on the forward strand.
TCAGTAGTCATGGGCACGTCTTTTCTACCTAGACCTGTAGTAAGACTTCAGTAGTCATGACCACGTCTTTTCTACCTAGACCGGTAGTAAGACTTCAGTACTCATGGGCACGTTTTTCTACCTAGACCTGTAGTAGGATTTCAGTAGTCCTGGCCACGTCTTTCTACCTACACCTGTAGTAAGACTTCAGTAGTCATGGCCACGTCTTTTCTACCTTCAACTGTAGTAAGACTTCAGCAGTCATGGCCTCGCCTTTTTTACCTGGAAGTGTTGTAAGACATCATCAGTCATGATCTTTTCTTTTCTACCTAGAACTGTAGTAAGGCTTCAGCAGTCATGGCCTCGCCCTTTTTACTTAGAAGTGTTGTAAGACATCATCAGTCATGGCCACGTCTTTTCTACCTACAACTGTAGTAAGACTTCAGCAGTCATTGCCTCGCCCTTTTTACTTAGAAGTGTTGTAAGGCATCAGCAGCCATGGCCACGTCTTTTCTATCTACAACTGTAGTAAGACTTCAGCAGTCATGGCCTCGCCTTTTTTACCTAGAAGTGTTGTAAGACATCATCAGTCATGATCTCTTCTTTTCTACCTATAGCTATAGTAAGACTTCAGCAGTCATGGCCTCGTGTTTTCTACCTACAACTGTAGTAAGTCTACAGAAGTCATGGCCGCGTCTTTTCTACCTAGAACTGTAGTAAGACTTCAGCAGTCATGGCGGCGTCTTTTCTACCTATAGCTGTAGTAAGACTTCAGCAGTCATGACCTCGTCCTTTCTACCTACAACTGTAGTAAGACTTCAGCAGTCATGGCCGCGTCTTTTCTACCTAGAACTGTAGTAAGACTTCAGCAGTCATGGCCGCCTCTTTTCTACCTAGAGCGGCAGTAAGACTCAGCAGTCATGGCCGCCTCTTTTCTACCTAGAACTGTAGTGGGACCCAGCAGTCAGTGCCGCCTCTTTTCTACCTAGAACTGTAGTGGGACTGAGTAATCATGGCCGCCTCTTTTCTACCTAGAACTGTAGTAAGATTTCAGTAGTCATGGCCGAGTGTTTTCTACCTAGAACTGTAGTGGGAGTTCAGCAGTCATGGCCGCGTCTTTTCTACCTAGAACTGTAGTAAGACTTCAGCAGTCATGGCCGCGTCTTATCTTCAGTAGTAATGTTCGCTTCTTTTCATCCTAGAGCTGTAGTAAGACTTTAGTAGTCATGGCCACGTCTTTTCTACCTATAGCCGTAGTAAGACTTTGGTAGTCATGGCCTCGTCTTTTCTACCTATAGCTGTAGTAAGACTTCAGTAGTCATGGCCACGTATTTTCTACCTATAGCTGTAGTAAGACTTCAGGCAGTCATGGCCACGTCCTTTCTACCTACAGCTGTAGTAAGACTTCAGTAGTAATGCTCGCTTCTTTTCATCCTAGAGCTGTAGTAAGACTTTAGTAGTCATGGCCACGTCTTTTTTACCTAGAACTGTAGTAAGACTTCAGCAGGCATCTACTCGTCCGTTCTGCTTATACCTGTAGTAAGATTGCAGAAGTCATGGCCTCGTATTTTCTACCTAGAACTGTAGTAAAACTTCAGCAGTCATGGCCTCGTCTTTCCTACCTAGAACTGTAGTAAAACTTCAGCAGTCATGGCCTTGTCTTTTCTACATAGAACTGTAGTAAGTCTTCAGCAGCCATGGCCTCGTCTTTCCTACCTAGAACTGTAGTAAAACTTCAGCAGTCATGGCCGCCTCTTTTCTACCTATAGCTGTAGTAAGACTTCAGCAGTCATGGCCTCGTCTTTTCTACATAGAACTGTAGTAAGACTTCAGCAGTCATGGCCTCGTCTTTTCTACATAGAACTGTAGTAAGTCTTCAGAAGTCATGGCCTCGTCTTTTCTACCTATAGCTGTAGTAAGACTTCAGCAGTCATGGCCTCGTGTTTTCTACCTACAACTGTAGGAAGTCTTCAGAAGTCATGGCCGCGTCTTTTCTACCTAGAACTGTAGTAAGACTTCAGTAGTCATGGGCACGTCTTTTCTACCTAGACCTGTAGTAGGACTTCAGTAGTCATGGCCACGTCTTTTCTACCTAGACCTGTAGTAAGACTGCATTAGTCATGGGCACGTCTTTCCTACCTAGAGCTGTAGTAAGACTTCAGTAGTCATGGCCGCGTCTTTTCCATCTAGACCTGTAGTAAGACTTCAGTAGTCATGGCCACGTCTTTTCCATCTAGACCTGTAGTAAGACTTCAGCAGTCATGACCTCGTCTTTTCTACCTAGAAATGTAGTAAGACTTCAGCAGTCATGGCCGCGTCTTTTCTACCTATAGCTGTAGTAAGACTTTAGTAGTCATGGCCTTGTCTTTTCTACCTAGAACTGTAGTAAGACTTCAGTAGTCATGGCCTCGTATTTTCTACCTATAGCTGTAGTAAGACTTCAGTAGTCATGGATAGGTCTGTACCACCTAGCGCTGTAGTAAGACTTCAGTAGCCATGTCCACGTCTTTTCTACCTAGACCTTTATTAGGACTTCAGTAGTCAAGGCCACGTCTTTCGTATCTAGACCTGTAGTAAGACTTCAGTAGTCATGGCCACGTCTTTTCCCCGTATAGCTGTAGTAGGACTTCAGTAGTCAAGGCCACGTCTTTTCCATCTAGACCTGTGGTAAGACTTCAGAAGTCATGGCCACGTCTTTTCCATCTAGACCTGTAGTAAGCCTTCAGTAGTCATCACCACGTCTGTTCCACCTAGGGCTGTAGTAAGACTTCAGTAGTCATGGCCACGTCTTTTCTACCTAGGGCTGTAGTAAGACTTCAGTAGTCATGGCCACGTCTTTTCTACCTAGGGTTGTAGTAAGACGTCAGTAGTCATGGCCACGTCTTTTCAACCTAGGGCTGTAGTAAGGCGTCAGTATTCATGGCCACGTCTTTTCTACCTAGACCGTAGTAAGACTTCAGTAGTCATGGCCACGTCTTTTCTACCTAGACCTGTAGTAAGACTTCAGTAGTCATGGCCACGTCTTTTCCATCTAGACCTCTAGTATGACTTCTGTAGTCATGGGCACGTCTTTTCTACCTAGACCTGTAGTAAGACTTCAGTAGTCATGGGCACGTCTTTTCTACCTAGACCTGTAGTAAGACTTCAGTAGTCATGACCTCGTCTTTTCCATCTAGGGCTGTAGTAAGACTTCAGTAGTCATGGGCACGTCTTTTCTACCTAGACCTGTAGTAAGACTTCAGTAGTCATGGCCGCGTCTTTTCTACCTATAGCTGTAGTAAGACTTTAGTAGTCATGCCCTCGTCTTTTCTACCTTGAACTGTAATAAGACTTCAGTGGTCATGGCCTCGTCTTTTCTACCTAGACCTGTAGTAAGACTTCAGTAGTCATGGGCACGTCTTTTCTACATAGAACTGTAGTAAGACTTCAGCAGTCATGGCCTCGTCTTTTCTACCTAGAACTGTAGTAAGACTTCAGCAGTCATGGCCAAGCCGTTTTTACCTAGAAGTGTTGTAAGACTTCAGCAGTCATGGCCTCGTCTTTTCTACCTAGAACTGTCGTAAGACTTCAGCAGTCATGACCTCGTCTTTTCTCCCTAGAACTGTAGTAAGACTTCAGCAGTCATGACCTCGTCTTTTCTACCTATAGCTGTAGTAAGACTTTAGTAGTCATGGCCGCGGCTTTTCTACCTAGAACTGTAATAAGACTTTAGCAGTCATGACCTCGTCTTTTCTACCTATAGCTGTAGTAAGACTTCAGCAGTCATGACCTCGTCTTTTCTACCTAGAACTGTAGTAAGACTTCAGCAGTCATGACCTCGTCTTTTCTACCTAGAACTGTAGTAAGACTTCAGCAGTCATGGCCGCGTCTTTTCTACCTTAGCTGTAGTAAGACTTTAGTAGTCATGGCCATGTCTTTTCTACCTAGAACTGTAGTAAGACTTCAGTAGTCATGGCCTCGTCTTTTCTACCTATAGCTGTAGTAAGACTTCAGTAGTCATGGATACGTCTGTTCCACCTAGCGCTGTAGTAAGACTTCAGTAGTCATGTCCACGTCTTTTCTACCTAGACCTTTATTAGGACTTCAATAGTCAAGGCCACGTCTTTTGTATATAGACCTGTAGTAAGACTTCAGTAGTCATGGCCACGTCCTTTCCCCTATAGCTGTAGTAGGACTTCAGTAGTCAAGGCCACGTCTTTTCCATCTAGACCTGTGGTAAGACTTCAGTAGTCATGGCCACGTTTTTTCCATCTAGACCTGTAGTAAGATTTCAGTAGTCATCACCACGTCTGTTCCACCTACGGCTGTAGTAAGACTTCAGTAATCATGGCCACGTCTTTTCTACCTAGGGCTGTAGTAAGACTTCAGCAGTCATGGCCACGTCTTTTCTACCTAGGGCTGTAGTAAGACTTCAGTAGTCATGGCCACGTCTTTTCCACCTAGACCGTAGTAAGACTTCAGTAGTCATGGCCACGGCTTTTCCATCTAGACCTGTAGTAAGACTTCAGTAGTCATGGGCACGTCTTTTCTACCTAGACCTGTAGTAAGACTTCAGTAGTCATGGCCACGTCTTTTCTACCTAGACCTGTAGTAAGACTTCAGTAGTCATGACCTCGTCTTTTCCATCTAGACCTGTAGTAAGACTTCAGTAGTTATGGGCACGTCTTTTCTACCTAGACCTGTAGTAAGACTTCAGTAGTCATGGCCGCGTCCTTTCTACCTATAGCTGTAGTAGGACTTTAGTAGTCATGACCTCGTCTTTTCTACCTAGAACTGTAGTAAGACTTCAGTAGTCATGGCCTCGTCTTTTCTACCTATAGCTGTAGTAAGACTTCAGTAGTCATGGATACATCTGTTCCACCTAGCGCAATAATAAGACTTCAGTAGTCATGGCCACGTCTTTTCCATCTAGGGCTGTAGTAAGACTTCAGTAGTCATGGCCACGTCTTTTCCATCTAGACCTGTAGTAGGGCTTCAGTAGTCATGGCCACGTCTTTTCCCCCTATAGCTGTAGTAGGACTTCCGTAGTCAAGGCCACGTCTTTTCCATCTAGACCTGTGGTAAGACTTCAGTAGTCATGGCCATGTCTTTTCCATCTAGACCTGTAGTAAGACTTCAGTAGTCATCACCACGTCTGTTCCACCTAGGGCTGTAGTAAGACTTCAGTAGTCATGGCCACGTCTTTTCTACCTAGGGCTGTAGTAAGACTTCAGTAGTCATGGCCACGTCTTTTCTACCTAGACCTGTAGTAAGACTTCAGTAGTCATGGCCACGTCTTTTCTACCTAGACCTGTAGTAAGACTTCAGTAGTCATGGGCACGTCTTTTCTACCTAGACCTGTAGTAGGACTTCAGTAGTCATGGCCACGTCTTTTCTACCTAGGCCTGTAGTAAGACTTCAGTAGTCATGGGCACGTCTTTCCTACCTAGAGCTGTAGTAAGACTTCAGTAGTCATGGCCGCGTCTTTTCCATCTAGACCTGTAGTAAGACTTCAGTAGTCATGGCCACGTCTTTTCCATCTAGACCTGTAGTAAGACTTCAGTAGTCATGGCCACGTCTTTTCCATCTAGACCTGTAGTAAGACTTCAGTAGTCATGGACACGTTTTTTCTACCTAGACCTGTAGTAAGACTTCAGTAGTCATGGCCACGTCTTTTCTACCTAGACCTGTAGTAAGACTTCAGTAGTCTTGGCCACTACTTTTAGATCTAGACATGTAGTAAGACTTCAGTAGTCATGGCCACGTGTTTTCCATCTAGACCTGTAGTAGGGCTTCAGTAGTCATGGGCACGTCTTTTCCATCTAGATGTGTAGTAAGACTTCAGTAGTCATGGCCACGTCTTTTCCATCTAGATCTGTAGTAGGACTTCAGTAGTCTTGGCCACGTGTTTTCTACCTAGACCTGTAGTAAGACTTCAGTAGTCATGGCCACGTCTTTTCCATCTAGGGCTGTAGTAAGACTTCAGTAGTCATGGCCACGTCTTTTCCATCTAGACCTGTAGTAAGGCTTCAGTAGTCATGGCCACGTCTTTTCCATCTAGGGCTGTAGTAAGACTTCAGTAGTCATGGCCACGTCTGTTCCACCTAGGGCTGTAGTAAGACTTCAGTAGTCATGGCCACGTCTTTTCCATCTAGACCTGTAGTAGGGCTTCAGTAGTCATGTCCACGTCTTTTCTACCTAGAGCTGTAGTAAGACTTCAGTAGTCATAGCCACCTCTTTTCCACCTAGGGCTGTAGTAAGACTTCAGTAGTCATGGCCACGTCTTTTCCATCTAGACCTGTAGTCAGACTTCAGTAGTCATGGCCACGTCTTCTCCATCTAGACCTGTAGTAGGGCTTCAGTAGTCATGGCCACGTCTTTTCTACCTAGACCTGTAGTAAGACTTCAGTAGTCATGGCCACGTCTTTTCCATCTAGGGCTGTAGTAAGACTTCAGTAGTCATGGACACGTCTGTTCTACCTAGAGCTGTAGTAAGACTTCAGTAGTCATGGCCACGTCTTTTCCGTCTAGACCTGTAGTAAGACTTCAGTAGTCATGGCCACGTCTTTTCCATCTAGACCTGTAGTAGGGCTTCAGTAGTCATGGCCACGTCTTTTCTACCTAGACCTGTAGTAAGACTTCAGTAGTCATTACCACGTCTTTTCCATCTAGGGCTGTAGTAAGACTTCAGTAGTCATGGCCACGTCTGTTCCACCTAGGGCTGTAGTAAGACTTCAGTAGTCATGGCCACGTCTTTTCTACCTAGACCTGTAGTAAGACTTCAGTAGTCATGGCCACGTCTTTTCCATCTAGGGCTGTAGTAAGACTTCAGTAGTCATGGCCACGTCTTTTCCATCTAGACCTGTAGTAGGGCTTCAGTAGTCATGGCCACGTCTTTTCCATCTAGGGCTGTAGTAAGACTTCAGTAGTCATGGCCACGTCTGTTCCACCTAGGGCTGTAATAAGACTTCAGTAGTCATGGCCACGTCTTTTCCATCTAGGGCTGTAGTAAGACTTCAGCAGTCATGGCCACGTCTTTTCCATCTAGACCTGTAGTAGGGCTTCAGTAGTCATGGCCACGGCTTTTCTACCTAGAGCTGTAGTAGGGCTTCAGTAGTCATGGCCACGTCTTTTCATCTAGACCTGTAGTAGGGCTTCAGTATTCATGGCCACGTCTTTTCTACCTAGAACTGTAGTAAGACTTCAGTAGTCATGGCCACGTCTGTTCCACCTAGACCTGCAGTAGGGCTTCAGTATTCATGGCCACGTCTTTTCTACCTAGAGCTGTAGTAAGACTTCAGTAGTCATGGCCTCGTCTTTTCTACCTAGGGCTGTAGTAAGACTTCAGTAGTCATGGCCACGTCTTTTCCATCTAGGGCTGTAGTAAGACTTCAGTAGTCATGGCCTCGTCTTTTCTACCTAGAGCTGTAGTAAGACTTCAGTAGTCATGGCCTCGTCTTTTCTACCTAGAGCTGTAGTAAGACTTCAGTAGTCATGGCCTCGTCTTTTCTACCTAGGGCTGTAGTAAGACTTCAGCAGTCATGGCCACGTCTTTTCCATCTAGGGCTGTAGTAAGACTTCAGTAGTCATGGCCACGTCTTTTCTACCTAGGGCTTTAGTAGGGCTTCAGTAGTCCTGGCCACGTCTTTTCCATCTAGATCTGTAGTAGGGCTTCAGTAGTCATGACCACGTCTTTTCCATCTAGACCTGTAGTAGGGCTTCAATAGTCATGGCCACGTCTTTTCTACCTAGGGCTGTAGTAGGGTTTCAGTAGTCATGGCCACGTCTTTTCTACCTAGACCTGTAGTAGGGCTTCAGTAGTCATGGCCACGTCTTTTCCATCTAGACCTGCAGTAGGGCTTCAGTAGTCATGGCCACGTCTTTTCCATCTAGGGCTGTAGTAAGACTTCAGTAGTCATGGCCACGTCTTTTCCATCTAGGGCTGTAGTAAGACTTCAGTAGTCATGGCCACGTCTTTTCCATCTAGACCTGTAGTAAGACCTCAGTAGTCATGGCCACGTCTTTTCCATCTAGACCTGTAGTAGGGCTTCAGTAGTCATGGCCACGTCTTTTCCATCTAGGGCTGTAGTAAGACTTCAGTAGTCATGGCCACGCCTTTTCCATCTAGGGCTGTAGTAGGGCTTCAGTAGTCATGGCCACGTCTTTTCCATCTAGGGCTGTAATAGGGCTTCAGCAGTCATGGCCACGTCTTTTCCATCTAGGGCTGTAGTAAGACCTCAGCAGTCATGGCCACGCCTTTTCCATCTAGGGCCGTAGTAAGACTTCAGTAGTCATGGCCACGTCTTTTCCATCTAGGGCTGTAGTAAGACCTCAGTAGTCATGGCCACGTCTTTTCCATCTAGGGCTGTAGTAAGACCTCAGTAGTCATGGCCACGTCTTTTCCATCTAGGGCTGTAGTAAGACTTCAGCAGTCATGGCCGCGTCTTTTCCATCTAGGGCTGTAGTAAGACTTCAGCAGTCATGGGCACGTCTTTTCCATCTAGGGCTGTAGTAAGACTTCAGCAGTCATGGCCACGTCTTTTCCATCTAGGGCTGTAGTAAGACCTCAGTAGTCATGGCCACGTCTTTTCTACCTAGACCTGTAGTAAGACTTCAGTAGTCATGGCCACGTCTTTTCTATCTAGACCTGTAGTAAGACTTCAGTAGTCATGGCCACGTCTTTTCCATCTAGGGCTGTAGTAAGACGTCAGCAGTCATGGCCACGTCTTTTCCATCTAGGGCTGTAGTAAGACCTCAGTAGTCATGGCCACGTCTTTGCTACCTAGACCTGTATCAAGACTTAAGTAGTCATGGCCACGTCTTTTCTACCTAGACCTGCAGTAAGACTTCAGTAGTCATGGCCACGTCTTTTCCATCTAGGGCTGTAGTAACACTTCAGTAGTCATGGCCACGTCTTTTGCATCTAGGGCTGTAGTAAGACTTCAGCAGTCATGGCCACGTCTTTTCTACCTAGACCTGTAGTAAGACTTCAGTAGTCATGGCCACGTCTTTTCCATCTAGGGCTGTAGTAAGACTTCAGTAGTCATGGCCACGTCTTTTCTACCTACACCTGTAGTAAGACTTCAGTAGTCATGGCCACGTCTTTTCCATCTAGGGCTGTAGTAAGCCTTCAGTAGTCATCACCACGTCTGTTCCACCTAGGGCTGTAGTAAGACTTCAGTAGTCATGGCCACGTCTTTTCTACCTAGGGCTGTAGTAAGACTTCAGTAGTCATGGCCACGTCTTTTCTACCTAGGGCTGTAGTAAGACGTCAGTAGTCATGGCCACGTCTTTTCTACCTAGGGCTGTAGTAAGGCTTCAGTAGTCATGGCCACGTCTTTTCTACCTAGACCGTAGTAAGACTTCAGTAGTCATGGCCACGTCTTTTCTACCTAGACCTGTAGTAATACTTCAGTAGTCATGGCCACGTCTTTTCCATCTAGACCTCTAGTATGACTTCTGTAGTCATGGACACGTCTTTTCTACCTAGACCTGTAGTAAGACTTCAGTAGTCATGGGCACGTCTTTTCTACCTAGACCTGTAGTAAGACTTCAGTAGTCATGACCTCGTCTTTTCCATCCAGGGCTGTAGTAAGACATCAGCAGTCATGGGCACGTCTTTTCTACTTAGACCTGTAGTAAGACTTCAGTAGTCACGGCCGCGTCTTTTCCATCTAGACCTGTAGTAAGACTTCAGTAGTCATGGCCACGTATTTTCCATCTAGACCTGTAGTAGGACTTCAGTAGTCATGGCCACGTCTTTTCCATCTAGACCTGTAGTAAGACTTCAGTAGTCATGGACACGTCTTTTCTACCTAGACCTGTAGTAAGACTTCAGTAGTCATGGCCACGTCTTTTCTACCTAGACCTGTAGTAAGACTTCAGTAGTCTTGGCCACGACTTTTAGATCTAGACCTGTAGTAAGACTTCAGTAGTCATGGCCACGTGTTTTCCATCTAGACCTGTAGTAGGGCTTCAGTAGTCATGGGCACGTCTTTTCCATCTAGATGTGTAGTAAGACTTCAGTAGTCATGGCCACGTCTTTTCCATCTAGATCTGTAGTAGGACTTCAGTAGTCTTGGCCACGTGTTTTCTACCTAGACCTGTAGTAAGACTTCAGTAGTCATGGCCACGTCTTTTCCATCTAGGGCTGTAGTAAGACTTCAGTAGTCATGGCCACGTCTTTTCCATCTAGACCTGTAGTAGGGCTTCAGTAGTCATGGCCACGTCTTTTCCATCTAGGGCTGTAGTAAGACCTCAGTAGTCAAGGCCACGTCTTTTCCATATAGGGCTGTAGTAAGACCTCAGTAGTGATGGCCACGTCTTTTCCATCTAGGGCTGTAGTAAGACTTCAGTAGTCATGGCCACGTCTGTTCCAACTAGAGCTGTAGTAAGACTTCAGTAGTCATGGCCACGTCTTTTCCATCTAGACCTGTAGTAAGACTTCAGTAGTCATGGCCACGTCTTTTCCATCTAGACCTGTAGTAGGGCTTCAGTAGTCATGGCCACGGCTTTTCTACCTAGAGCTGTAGTAGGGCTTCGGTAGTCATGGCCACGTCTTTTCCATCTAGACCTGTAGTAGGGCTTCAGTATTCATGGCCACGTCTTTTCCATCTAGGGCTGTAGTAAGACTTCAGTAGTCATGGCCACGTCTTTTCCATCTAGACCTGTAGTAGGGCTTCAGTAGTCATGGCCACGTCTTTTCCATCTAGACCTGTAGTAGGGCTTCAGTAGTCATGGCCACCGCTTTTCTACCTAAAGCTGTAGTAGGGCTTCGGTAGTCATGGCCACGTCTTTTCCATCTAGACCTGTAGTAGGGCTTCAGTAGTCATGGCCACGTCTTTTCCATCTAGGGCTGTAGTAAGACTTCAGTAGTCATGGCCACGTCTGTTCCACCTAGGGCTGTAGTAAGACTTCAGTAGTCATGGCCACGTCTTTTCCATCTAGACCTGTAGTAGGGCTTCAGTAGTCATGGCCACGGCTTTTCTACCTAGAGCTGTAGTAGGGCTTCGGTAGTCATGGCCACGTCTTTTCCATCTAGACCTGTAGTAGGGCTTCAGTATTCATGGCCACGTCTTTTCTACCTAGAACTGTAGTAAGACTTCAGTAGTCATGGCCACGTCTGTTCCACCTAGACCTGCAGTAGGGCTTCAGTATTCATGGCCACGTCTTTTCTACCTAGAGCTGTAGTAAGACTTCAGTAGTCATGGCCTCGTCTTTTCTACCTAGGGCTGTAGTAAGACTTCAGTAGTCATGGCCACGTCTTTTCCATCTAGGGCTGTAGTAAGACTTCAGTAGTCATGGCCACGTCTTTTCCATCTAGGGCTGTAGTAAGACTTCAGTAGTCATGGCCACGTCTTTTCTACCTAGGGCTGTAGTAGGGCTTCAGTAGTCATGGCCACGTCTTTTCCATCTAGACCTGTAGTAGGGCTTCAGTAGTCATGGCCACGTCTTTTCCATCTAGACCTGTAGTAGGGCTTCAGTAGTCATGGCCACGTCTTTTCTACCTAGGGCTGTAGTAGGGTTTCAGTAGTCATGGCCACGTCTTTTCTACCTAGACCTGTAGTAGGGCTTCAGTAGTCATGGCCACGTCTTTTACATCTAGACCTGTAGTAGGGCTTCAGTAGTCATGGCCACGTCTTTTCCATCTAGGGCTGTAGTAAGACTTCAGTAGTCATGGCCACGTCTTTTCCATCTAGGGCTGTAGTAAGACCTCAGTAGTCATGGCCACGTCTTTTCCATCTAGACCTGTAGTAGGGCTTCAGTAGTCATGGCCACGTCTGTTCCATCTAGGGCTGTAGTAAGACTTCAGTAGTCATGGCCACGTCTTTTCCATCTAGGGCTGTAGTAGGGCTTCAGTAGTCATGGCCACGTCTTTTCCATCTAGTGCTGTAGTACGGCTTCAGTAGTCATGGCCACGTCTTCTCCATCTAGGGCTGTAGTAAGACCTCAGCAGTCATGGCCACGTCTTTTCCATCTAGGGCCGTAGTAAGACTTCAGTAGTCATGGCCACGTCTTTTCCATCTAGGGCTGTAGTAAGACCTCAGTAGTCATGGCCACGTCTTTTCCATCTAGGGCTGTAGTAAGACCTCAGTAGTCAAGGCCACGTCTTTTCCATCTAGGGCTGTAGTAAGACTTCAGCAGTCATGGCATCGTCTTTTCCATCTAGGGCTGTAGTAAGACTTCAGCAGTCATGGCCACGTCTTTTCCATCTAGGGCTGTAGTAAGACTTCAGCAGTCATGGCCACGTCTTTTCTACCTAGACCTGTAGTAAGACTTCAGTAGTCATGGCCACGTCTTTTCTACCTAGACCTGTAGTAAGACTTCAGTAGTCATGGCCACGTCTTTTCCATCTAGGGCTGTAGTAAGACTTCAGCAGTCATGGCCACGTCTTTTCCATCTAGGGCTGTAGTAAGACCTCAGTAGTCATGGCCACGTCTTTTCTACCTAGACCTGTAGTAAGACTTCAGTAGTCATGGCCACGTCTTTTCTACCTAGACCTGTAGTAAGACTTCAGTAGTCATGGCCACGTCTTTTCCATCTAGGGCTGTAGTAAGACTTCGGTAGTCATCACCACGTCTGTTCCACCTAGGGCTGTAGTAAGACTTCAGTAGTCATGGCCACGTCTTTTCTACCTAGGGCTGTAGTAAGACTTCAGTAGTCATGGCCACGTCTTTTCTACCTAGGGCTGTAGTAAGACGTCAGTAGTCATGGCCACGTCTTTTCTACCTAGGGCTGTAGTAAGGCTTCAGTAGTCATGGCCACGTCTTTTCTACCTAGACCGTAGTAAGACTTCAGTAGTCATGGCCACGTCTTTTCTACCTAGACCTGTAGTAATACTTCAGTAGTCATGGCCACGTCTTTTCCATCTAGACCTCTAGTATGACTTCTGTAGTCATGGACACGTCTTTTCTACCTAGACCTGTAGTAAGACTTCAGTAGTCATGGGCACGTCTTTTCTACCTAGACCTGTAGTAAGACTTCAGTAGTCATGACCTCGTCTTTTCCATCCAGGGCTGTAGTAAGACTTCAGTAGTCATGGGCACGTCTTTTCTACTTAGACCTGTAGTAAGACTTCAGTAGTCACGGCCGCGTCATTTCCATCTAGACCTGTAGTAAGACTTCAGTAGTCATGGCCACGTCTTTTCCATCTAGACCTGTAGTAAGACTTCAGTAGTCATGGCCACGTCTTTTCCATCTAGACCTGTAGTAAGACTTCAGTAGTCATGGACACGTCTTTTCTACCTAGACCTGTAGTAAGACCTCAGTAGTCATGACCACGTCTTTTCTACCTAGACCTGTAGTAAGACTTCAGTAGTCTTGGCCACGACTTTTAGATCTAGACCTGTAGTAAGACTTCAGTAGTCATGGCCACGTGTTTTCCATCTAGACCTGTAGTAGGGCTTCAGTAGTCATGGGCACGTCTTTTCCATCTAGATGTGTAGTAAGACTTCAGTAGTCATGGCCACGTCTTTTCCATCTAGATCTGTAGTAGGACTTCAGTAGTCTTGGCCACGTGTTTTCTACCTAGACCTGTAGTAAGACTTCAGTAGTCATGGCCACGTCTTTTCCATCTAGGGCTGTAGTAAGACTTCAGTAGTCATGGCCACGTCTTTTCCATCTAGACCTGTAGTAGGGCTTCAGTAGTCATGGCCACGTCTTTTCTATCTAGGGCTGTAGTAAGACTTCAGTAGTCATGGCCACGTCTGTTCTACCTAGAGCTGTAGTAAGACTTCAGTAGTCATGGCCACGTCTTTTCCATCTAGACCTGTAGTAAGACTTCAGTAGTCATGGCCACGTCTTTTCCATCTAGGGCTGTAGTAAGACCTCAGTAGTCATGGCCACGTCTTTTCTACCTAGACCTGTAGTAAGACTTCAGTAGTCATGGCCACGTCTTTTCTACCTAGACCTGTAGTAAGACTTCAGTAGTCATGGCCACGTCTTTTCCATCTAGACCTGTAGTAAGACTTCAGTAGTCATGGCCACGTCTTTTCCATCTAGGGCTGTAGTAAGACCTCAGTAGTCATGGCCACGTCTTTTCTACCTAGACCTGTAGTAAGACTTCAGTAGTCATGGCCACGTCTTTTCTACCTAGACCTGTAGTAAGACTTCAGTAGTCATGGCCACGTCTTTTCCATCTAGGGCTGTAGTAAGACCTCAGTAGTCATGGCCACGTCTGTTCTACCTGGAGCTGTAGTAAGACTTCAGTAGTCATGGCCACGTCTTTTCCATCTAGACCTGTAGTAAGACTTCAGTAGTCATGGCCACGTCTTTTCCACCTAGGGCTGTAGTAAGACTTCAGTAGTCATGGCCACGTCTTTTCTACCTAGGGCTGTAGTAAGACTTCAGTAGTCATGGCCACGTCTTTTCTACCTAGGGCTGTAGTAAGACGTCAGTAGTCATGGCCACGTCTTTTCTTCCTAGGGCTGTACTAAGGCTTCAGTAGTCATGGCCACGTCTTTTCTACCTAGACCGTAGTAAGACTTCAGTAGTCATGGCCACGTCTTTTCTACCTAGACCTGTAGTAATACTTCAGTAGTCATGGCCACGTCTTTTCCATCTAGACCTGTAGTAGGGCTTCAGTAGTCATGGCCACGGCTTTTCTACCTAAAGCTGTAGTAGGGCTTCGGTAGTCATGGCCACGTCTTTTCCATCTAGACCTGTAGTAGGGCTTCAGTAGTCATGGCCACGTCTTTTCCATCTAGGGCTGTAGTAAGACTTCAGTAGTCATGGCCACGTCTGTTCCACCTAGGGCTGTAGTAAGACTTCAGTAGTCATGGCCACGTCTTTTCCATCTAGACCTGTAGTAGGGCTTCAGTAGTCATGGCCACGGCTTTTCTACCTAGAGCTGTAGTAGGGCTTCGGTAGTCATGGCCACGTCTTTTCCATCTAGACCTGTAGTAGGGCTTCAGTATTCATGGCCACGTCTTTTCTACCTACAACTGTAGTAAGACTTCAGTAGTCATGGCCACGTCTGTTCCACCTAGACCTGCAGTAGGGCTTCAGTATTCATGGCCACGTCTTTTCTACCTAGAGCTGTAGTAAGACTTCAGTAGTCATGGCCTCGTCTTTTCTACCTAGGGCTGTAGTAAGACTTCAGTAGTCATGGCCACGTCTTTTCCATCTAGGGCTGTAGTAAGACTTCAGTAGTCATGGCCACGTCTTTTCCATCTAGGGCTGTAGTAAGACTTCAGTAGTCATGGCCACGTCTTTTCTACCTAGGGCTGTAGTAGGGCTTCAGTAGTCATGGCCACGTCTTTTCCATCTAGACCTGTAGTAGGGCTTCAGTAGTCATGGCCACGTCTTTTCCATCTAGACCTGTAGTAGGGCTTCAGTAGTCATGGCCACGTCTTTTCTACCTAGGGCTGTAGTAGGGTTTCAGTAGTCATGGCCACGTCTTTTCTACCTAGACCTGTAGTAGGGCTTCAGTAGTCATGGCCACGTCTTTTACATCTAGACCTGTAGTAGGGCTTCAGTAGTCATGGCCACGTCTTTTCCATCTAGGGCTGTAGTAAGACTTCAGTAGTCATGGCCACGTCTTTTCCATCTAGGGCTGTAGTAAGACCTCAGTAGTCATGGCCACGTCTTTTCCATCTAGACCTGTAGTAGGGCTTCAGTAGTCATGGCCACGTCTGTTCCATCTAGGGCTGTAGTAAGACTTCAGTAGTCATGGCCACGTCTTTTCCATCTAGGGCTGTAGTAGGGCTTCAGTAGTCATGGCCACGTCTTTTCCATCTAGTGCTGTAGTACGGCTTCAGTAGTCATGGCCACGTCTTCTCCATCTAGGGCTGTAGTAAGACCTCAGCAGTCATGGCCACGTCTTTTCCATCTAGGGCCGTAGTAAGACTTCAGTAGTCATGGCCACGTCTTTTCCATCTAGGGCTGTAGTAAGACCTCAGTAGTCATGGCCACGTCTTTTCCATCTAGGGCTGTAGTAAGACCTCAGTAGTCAAGGCCACGTCTTTTCCATCTAGGGCTGTAGTAAGACTTCAGCAGTCATGACATCGTCTTTTCCATCTAGGGCTGTAGTAAGACTTCAGCAGTCATGGCCACGTCTTTTCCATCTAGGGCTGTAGTAAGACTTCAGCAGTCATGGCCACGTCTTTTCTACCTAGACCTGTAGTAAGACTTCAGTAGTCATGGCCACGTCTTTTCTACCTAGACCTGTAGTAAGACTTCAGTAGTCATGGCCACGTCTTTTCCATCTAGGGCTGTAGTAAGACTTCAGCAGTTATGGCCACGTCTTTTCCATCTAGGGCTGTAGTAAGACCTCAGTAGTCATGGCCACGTCTTTTCTACCTAGACCTGTAGTAAGACTTCAGTAGTCATGGCCACGTCTTTTCTACCTAGACCTGTAGTAAGACTTCAGTAGTCATGGCCACGTCTTTTCCATCTAGGGCTGTAGTAAGACTTCGGTAGTCATGGCCACGTCTTTTGCATCTAGGGCTGTAGTAAGACTTCAGCAGTCATGGCCACGTCTTTTCTAACTAGACCTGTAGTAAGACTTCAGTAGTCATGGCCACGTCTTTTCCATCTAGGGCTGTAGTAAGACTTCAGTAGTCATGGCCACGTCTTTTCTACCTAGACCTGTAGTAAGACTTCAGTAGTCATGGCCACGTCTTTTCCATCTAGGGCTGTAGGAAGCCTTCAGTAGTCATCACCACGTCTGTTCCACCTAGGGCTGTAGTAAGACTTCAGTAGTCATGGCCACGTCTTTTCTACCTAGGGCTGTAGTAAGACTTCAGTAGTCATGGCCACGTCTTTTCTACCTAGGGCTGTAGTAAGACGTCAGTAGTCATCGCCACGTCTTTTCTACCTAGGGCTGTAGTAAGGCTTCAGTAGTCATGGCCACGTCTTTTCTACCTAGACCGTAGTAAGACTTCAGTAGTCATGGCCACGTCTTTTCTACCTAGACCTGTAGTAAGACTTCAGTAGTCTTGGCCACGTCTTTTCCATCTAGACCTCTAGTATGACTTCTGTAGTCATGGGCACGTCTTTTCTACCTAGACCTGTAGTAAGACTTCAGTAGTCATGGGCACGTCTTTTCTGCCTAGACCTGTAGTAAGACTTCAGTAGTCATGACCTCGTCTTTTCCATCTAGGGCTGTAGTAAGACTTCAGTAGTCATGGGCACGTCTTTTCTACCAAGAACTGTAATAAGACTTTAGCAGTCATGACCTCGTCTTTTCTACCTATAGCTGTAGTAAGACTTCAGCAGTCATGACCTCGTCTTTTCTACCTAGAACTGTAGTAAGGCTTCAGCAGTCATGACCTCGTCTTTTCTACCTAGACCTGTAGTAAGACTTCAGCAGTCATGGCCAAGCCGTTTTTACCTAGAAGTGTTGTAACACATCAGCAGTCATGGGCACGTCTTTTCTACATAGAACTGTAGTAAGACTTCAGCAGTCATGGCCACGTCTTTTCCATCTAGACCTGTAGTAAGACTTCAGTAGTCATGGCCACGTCTTTTCCATCTAGACCTGTAGTAGGGCTTCAGTAGTCATGGCCACGTCTTTTCTACCTAGACCTGTAGTAAGACTTCAGTAGTCATGGCCAGGTCTTTTCCATCTAGGGCTGTAGTAAGACTTCAGTAGTCATGGCCACGTCTGTTCCACCTAGGGCTGTAGTAAGACTTCAGTAGTCATGGCCACGTCTTTTCCATCTAGGGCTGTAGTAAGACTTCAGTAGTCATGGCCACGTCTGTTCCACCTAGACCTGCAGTAGGGCTTCAGTATTCATGGCCACGTCTTTTCTATCTAGAGCTGTAGTAAGACTTCAGTAGTCATGGCCTCGTCTTTTCTACCTAGGGCTTGCGGCATACCCGCATGTCAGATTTCAAATTGGTTGGTGTTTACTTTTGATTTGGGTTCTAATTGGAGCTATGAGATCTCTTGTCCTCAGGTGAATGGTTGTAGGAAATGGATTTGTTGTTTGTTGGCTGCTCAGTTGTCTCAATAATACACTGGTTCGTTGCAAAAAATGATTTAATTTAATTCTCACTAAGTTCGTTGATTCAGATTGATTTGTAGCGGTGACCACCTGTTACTAAACTTCCTAACAGAATTCTCTTAATTCTTTATACGGCGAATACTTTGCTATTATAAACTTCTTCTGCTGCTTCTCTCACGCTGGTTGCGTTATTCTTGACTTCCCTACATTTCGGACTTAGAAATCTTTACTACCTCTCCTTCACGCGCACTAACACGTCTTTCCCCTCGTAGTATGTTGAAGTGATCTTCTCTTACGCTGGTTGCGTTATTCTTGACTTCCCTACATTTCGGACTTAGAAATCTTTACTACCTCTTCTTCGTGCGCAATAACACGTCTTTTCCCTCGTATTATGACTGTAGAAGCGAAGTTCTCTTACGCTGGTTGCGTTATTCTTGACTTCCCTACATTTCGGACTTAGAAATCTTCCCTACTTCTTCTTCACGCGCCCTAACACATCTTTCCCCTCGTAGTATGACTTTTGAAGTGAAGTTTCGTCTACTCTGCGATTCCGTTCGTACTTTATTCTGATCCCTACTCTAACCCTTATCACATGACCAAAATAACTCACCCTTCTTCCTATTTCTCAAATCTTACATTATTATTGGTTTCTCATTTTATTTCAATTTTTCTTTATTGGTTAGCAAAACTCATCGAACTCATTGTCGTTACATCCCACCGTGAGTTGGGTCACGCCTACCCTGGGCTCTTTGTAACGGTATACATCGTTATCGCCTCAGCAAAGTAAATCCTTTTAGGTCTTACGCTTGACCGCATCTAGAAAACCTTATTGTTCCTACACATTTTTGCTTATAGTTCTCAGACATTGAACCTTTCCTTAAACAAAGAGGCTAACGGTCACCTCTTCCTGTCTCCCCGACTTGTGTTCAGATTTTACAGAAATATTTTCTCTCCCTTACATGGATTCTAGCATGTTAGTTGTCTTAAATTATATTCTTCCCATCTTATTCTTAATTAAACCGCTATTTTCATCATTACTCTAATTTCATTCTAATTTCATATTAATATAACAATATTTTATATTAGTTTAGCAAAGCATTTTCATTAATTTATCTTCTTTTTTAATTCTCGTGATTTCAATTAATTCGCCACCTCCTAATCGCTGTCTGATACTGCGGTTACATAATGCCCGTTTGACAAAAATGAAATACCCATTATTTAAATTTTGTCAAACCCCCGTCATGACATTTCCTCCTTATATCTTATAATTTCTCATTCCCTACTCGAAACATTTTTCGGTGGTCACCGTTTCCCTCATCTTCATCAGTGTGTTACTTTATACACATAGAATGGTCAATATGGTACATCATATACATAGAATTATAGATATGATACATTACGTACATAGACAAGTACACTGTCGTATATGTGGTTATTACCCTATATACAAATAACATTCGTGATACCTCAACTATATATACACTTCACTGAATTATCCTTGTCTCACTTGACATCAACTTGATTTTACCTTATTACATTCCTTAAGTACTACATTAATGTTACTATATTACAGTTTACAATATTACATTTTACATTCAATGATTTTTTTTAATATTATTATATTAACTTATTGGGACGTTTCTTTATCTTTCAGTCCTTCACCGTAAGAACATTCGTCCTCACATTATTATATTTTTGCGTAACGATGTCCAAATATGGTTACCTCTACCTGCACTCAGTTGTCTACCTGTAATCAGGTGTTTCGTTTACCTGACAGTAAACATTGGCAGTTCATTGTCCTGTCTTTCCACTTCACTTTTCACTCTCGACTTTCTTTCACTTTGTCACGCCTAAGTCTGTGACCTTTACAATAACAATATAGCCTTTTGGCACATGAATACATCAGTACTTATACTATATTTACATTTCACAAATTATTTTTAAAGATCTTTCTAACATGTTCATTAGCTGTGGTTATTCTTATTACATTATCATTTTGTTTGTGCACAGGAATTTTGGAACTTGCAACTCCCATGCAGTGTTTGAATTTCAAACGAAAACGTTACCCGTACTAATTATATAACTTTTACTTGGTATTCTTTACATCTTCGTATATATAATTTCAATCACATTTACACAGGTGATTCTTGGGTCTGCTCTGTACTGTTTACAACGTTTTTCTGACGATATGGCCTTATTAGGGAGATGTTATATCTGCCTATCGGTTTACCATTTCTTGGGTGTGATAGAGCATACGCTCTGTCACCAAATATTTTCTCAATCCGGTATGGGCCTTTCCATAGCATATATAGCTTTCTAGTCTTTTTTCCTAACAAATCTGACTTGTCGAACGATTTCACTAGAACTAAGTCGCCGACCTTTGGTTCCCAATTCTTCTTATACCGCATTTTCTTTGCGTTTCTTTTCTCTACTTTTTCCATTATTCTTTTAACAGCATTCTGGATCCGTTCTCGATCTGTCTCGGTCGTCACTTGGATACTTTCCGGAACACCCTCTATTAGTGGTTCCGGTGTTAAATTCCTATGCATTTGGATAGGAGCATATCCTGTGGTTAAATTGACTGAATTATTGAATATAAACTCAATATAGTTGATGTGGTCTGGCCAGGTAGTCTGTTTCAATGAGCAAAGGACTCGGAGATGAACACCTAGGTCTTTCATTACGCGCTCGCTTGGATTAGAGCACGGATGGTACGACGTTGTATTATAGATGCGAATTCCGGCATCCTGAATGGTGTGCACGAATCGTCTTCCATGGTGTATGGACGCGTTATCTACTAATAGTGCTTTCATCTTCCCGTATTTGACTATATAGTCTTTCACTATTTTATTCGCGCATGCTGCACTTGTTAATTTCTTGAGAGGGTATATTTTCACAAATTTCGACATCACGTCGATAAGTACAAATAAATATTTTAATCCTGCTCTTCCTACAGGGAACTTATAAATTTTGATGTCGATATCTCCAGGATTTCATCTAACATTTCCTGTATTTTAAGGTTCACTGCCTCCTGTAAATCCAATGGAATAGGTCTGCACTTATATTTGAATGGGGGAACATCATGTATCTCGAATTCATACTCAAAATCATTATAGGTCCCAGTGTGTTCCGAAAATACATTTCTGTGTTTACATAAAATGTTATAAAAAATCTCTTTTTGGTGGTCGTTAAGTAGGTTCGAGTTTGCTACTGTTTCTCTTATTCTATAGGTCATGTTTACATTATTTTCGACTACCTGGAAATCATCTGGTAGGGTAATTATCTCCTGTTCACATGCTTCTGTCTGCCCAAGTCCGTATGACGTCATCTCTAAAAGCCCTTCTTCTGCCGCTACGTACACTTCTTTATCATAGTTTCCCATCTCTTCTGCTTCTAATGGATTCATCTTAACTAGCTCCATCCCTCCTATTCGTATAAATTCTACAAAAAATGTTTCTCCATCTATTTCTTTTTCTTCATCTGTCAATCTTATCTAATTTTCTGCTTCCCTTGAGCTAAACGGAACTTTAACTATGACGTCTTTAATTTTGATTTCCAAGGCTTCCATTTGATAATTCAACTTAGCTTGAAGAGAATACAACACGTCATTACCCATAATAATGTCTACAGATAGCCTATTAATAACAAAACATACAAATTCTATTGTATCCTCCCCAATGGTGACTTTCAAAAGCATTTGTGTATTAATCTTTTGCTTGGCGCGACCTACCGCCAGAGTACAATATGCACTTTTCACGGGCAATGTTTGCAATTTCATTCCATTGTTTTTTAAGTGATAAAAGAATGCTTGACTTATAGCTGAAACTGAGGATCCTGAATCTATGGTAATGTGCCATTTTTCTTTGTTTATTATTGCAGCAATACGTGGAGCATCTCTCACTTCTTGCAATTCTGTTAAGTGATTGTTCATTTGAGTACCGTTTACTATTTCTGTTTCTGTTTTATTCTGTACCACCCTACTCAGAGCTGTGTCCCTGTTCAAATTAAGAACTAGCGTGTTCATCCGGGTCCGATGCGGGACGTCTTCTATCGCACCCTGGAGTCGTTTCCCGTCTGCTGTGTCGTGTCTGGCCTTTCATCTACCTCGGGCGCCGCGTCCCTCGGTGTGGGTGGAGGAGAACGCACCCACTCTCTTGAGAGAAGTTGATTCCTCTGTCTTACATCAGGTCTGTCTGTATTGTTCTCTCTACCAGCGTCACGTGGTTGATACTGTCTATTAGCTTCTGGTAGTCGGAACGTCGGTCTTGCATTCCCTCTTCGGAGAAATGGGGGGTGACCCCTATTTCCATTCCTAGTTACATGTACATATCTTATAGGGAAATTATATGAATTTGAATTTGGTGGTCCCTGTCTCCCTCTATTGTTGTTAGGGACTTCCCTCGGGACGTGGGCATCGTATCTTTGACGAGTAGCCATATGGTTTGTGTTAAAATTTCGGGGATTGTGTGCCCTTTCCCCGTCATGATTATTATTATTCCACGGGCTGTGTGGATTTCTCACTGGCATTCGATTCTCATGTCTATTTTGTGAATTTTGCGTCCCAACGCTTTGTAAAGCTGTTAATAATGTAATTGCCTCTCTCAATGTCTGAGGTCTTGCTACCACCATGTGATTTCTAATGTTCTCAGGAAGGTGGGGCGTGAGAAGAGAAATCAGTTCGGCTTCCTGTAATGGAGGTTGTAGATATTTACTCATTTGCGAATATCTCAGGAAATAATCAGTAATAGACTCTCCATTATTACCTTGGTATCGGCCATTTGTTATTTGATTCCTTACTTGGTATTGGACATTGGCGTTCCAATACTTTTCTAGGAAAGCTGTTTTGAACAACTCGTAGCTGCATCCTTCTCCCACAGTTACTCGTAGCCAATTAAGTTCGGCAGATTCTAACGCCCTTTGAACTATTATCATCTTATATTGCTCGGGTACACCTCTGATGACAAAATACTTTTCTAAGTCGGCCAAAAATTGTACTGCGTTGTCATTGCGACAATTAAATTTCGGGAGGGGCAATTCGCTTAGAAAATTCATGTGCACTGGTGGATACATATTTACGTTTTGCATATTTACTTCGCAATTATTGCTGCTTTGAGGAGAGACAGAAGGGGCGCTAACCTGTTCGTTCTGCCTCTCTCCATTGTGTGTATGTATAGAACAATTGGAACTCTCAGGTACCGGCCCTTGCTGTCCCAGCTGTAAGCCAGTTACAGTATCTCTGATTTGAGATATCTCGCTTACTGTTTCCCTCAACATTTGTGTATTCTCTGATTGAATATTTGTTACACGTGCTACCTTTTCTTTTAACTTCTCCATGTCAGCTGCTATACTATTGTTTACAGTGTCAAACCGGTCATTTATCTCTTGTACAAAAGTTACCTGTGTCGTGGTCAGTTCATCTAATCTTATTCTTTCCTTATTAATTTCCTCCCCTATTCTACTTTCTACTCCTGCAACGAGAGATTTGGTAGCTTCTAGGTCACTTCTTATAGTACCTACTTCTCGCTGCAGGGCCTCTTTTACAGACTGGATTTCCCCTGTTATTCCTTGAATTCTGACAGTGATTCTAGTTTCTGTTTCTTTCCCTTGGCTTGTAATTTGACTTACTAATTTAGCTTCTAGTGTTTGGTTCTGTCCTACTAATTTAGCTTCTAGTGCTTGGTTCTGTTCTACTAATTTAGTCTCTAGTGATTGGTTCTGTTCTACTAATTTAGCCTCTAGTGATTGGTTCTGTTCTACTAATTTAGCCTCTAGTGATTTGTCCATAGCTTCTAGTGTTTGGTTCTGTTCTACTAATTTAGCTTCTAGTGATTGACTCTGAATAGTCATTTGCGCCATGAGTTTCTGGAACATCTCTTGTAGATTTTCCATAACCCCAGGATTGTCACTTCTCCTATTTACATTTAAGCTACTTACACCATTTACACCCTCATCTACTGATCCTATAACATTGCTTTCCATTATCTCTTCATTAACAACTTCCAACTCTTTCTCTGTCTCCATAATTATTTGTTCCCCAGAATTTTCCATTTTAAATTTATTCTGTACGATCTTCTTATTTCTCAAAAGCATTGAACTTCCCCTTTAAATTTTCTAATTTCCCTTCCAAAATACTTATTACTAAGACATTACATAGATATTGATCTCAATGAATGATATTACATTTACAAGAAATATAAATTGAGTATGTGTAACTCACAGTTCTGTTGTACGGCTGTGGTGTTTATGTGATGTCTTTACCAATTTTTGTCGTGCTGCTCGTCGTCTAGTAGGCTCAGTTGATGTCGAAAGAACTTGAACTTCTCTCTTGGTTGGGGGAAAATTCTATGTAGTTGTTTTTGCCGTCTTCTTCGTAGTCTCTGCTGTCCTCATCGTAGTTGTCGTCGTCGGTCTTCTCACTTCTCCTCGTAGTCGTCCTTCGTCGTCGTTCTTCTCACTTCTCCTCGTAGTCGTCCTTCGTCGTCGTTCTTCTCACTTCTCCTTGTAGTCGTCCTTCGTCGTTACATTTCACCCATTTCCTACAATTCGAAGCCCCAACGTGTCGGCGCCATTATGCGGCATACCCGCATGTCAGATTTCAAATTGGTTGGTGTTTACTTTTGATTTGGGTTCTAATTGGAGCTATGAGATCTCTTGTCCTCAGGTGAATGGTTGTAGGAAATGGATTTGTTGTTTGTTGGCTGCTCAGTTGTCTCAATAATACACTGGTTCGTTGCAAAAAATGATTTAATTTAATTCTCACTAAGTTCGTTGATTCAGATTGATTTGTAGCGGTGACCACCTGTTACTAAACTTCCTAACAGAATTCTCTTAATTCTTTATACGGCGAATACTTTGCTATTATAAACTTCTTCTGCTGCTTCTCTCACGCTGGTTGCGTTATTCTTGACTTCCCTACATTTCGGACTTAGAAATCTTTACTACCTCTCCTTCACGCGCACTAACACGTCTTTCCCCTCGTAGTATGTTGAAGTGATCTTCTCTTACGCTGGTTGCGTTATTCTTGACTTCCCTACATTTCGGACTTAGAAATCTTTACTACCTCTTCTTCGTGCGCAATAACACGTCTTTTCCCTCGTAGTATGACTGTAGAAGCGAAGTTCTCTTACGCTGGTTGCGTTATTCTTGACTTCCCTACATTTCGGACTTAGAAATCTTCCCTACTTCTTCTTCACGCGCCCTAACACATCTTTCCCCTCGTAGTATGACTTTTGAAGTGAAGTTTCGTCTACTCTGCGATTCCGTTCGTACTTTATTCTGATCCCTACTCTAACCCTTATCACATGACCAAAATAACTCACCCTTCTTCCTATTTCTCAAATCTTACATTATTATTGGTTTCTCATTTTATTTCAATTTTTCTTTATTGGTTAGCAAAACTCATCGAACTCATTGTCGTTACATCCCACCGTGAGTTGGGTCACGCCTACCCTGGGCTCTTTGTAACGGTATACATCGTTATCGCCTCAGCAAAGTAAATCCTTTTAGGTCTTACGCTTGACCGCATCTAGAAAACCTTATTGTTCCTACACATTTTTGCTTATAGTTCTCAGACATTGAACCTTTCCTTAAACAAAGAGGCTAACGGTCACCTCTTCCTGTCTCCCCGACTTGTGTTCAGATTTTACAGAAATATTTTCTCTCCCTTACATGGATTCTAGCATGTTAGTTGTCTTAAATTATATTCTTCCCATCTTATTCTTAATTAAACCGCTATTTTCATCATTACTCTAATTTCATTCTAATTTCATATTAATATAACAATATTTTATATTAGTTTAGCAAAGCATTTTCATTAATTTATCTTCTTTTTTAATTCTCGTGATTTCAATTAATTCGCCACCTCCTAATCGCTGTCTGATACTGCGGTTACAGGCTGTAGTAAGACTTCAGTAGTCATGGCCACGTCTTTTCCATCTAGGGCTGTAGTAAGACTTCAGCAGTCATGGCCACGTCTTTTCCATCTAGGGCTGTAGTAAGACTTCAGTAGTCATGGCCACGTCTTTTCTACCTAGGGCTGTAGTAGGGCTTCAGTAGTCATGGCCACGTCTTTTCCATCTAGACCTGTAGTAGGGCTTCAGTAGTCATGGCCACGTCTTTTCCATCTAGACCTGTAGTAGGGCTTCAGTAGTCATGGCCACGTCTTTTCTACCTAGGGCTGTAGTAGGGTTTCAGTAGTCATGGCCACGTCTTTTCTACCTAGACCTGTAGTAGGGCTTCAGTAGTCATGGCCACGTCTTTTCCATCTAGACCTGTAGTAGGGCTTCAGTAGTCATGGCCACGTCTTTTCCATCTAGGGCTGTAGTAAGACTTCAGTAGTCATGGCCGCGTCTTTTCCATCTAGGGCTGTAGTAAGACCTCAGTAGTCATGGCCACGTCTTTTCCATCTAGACCTGTAGTAGGGCTTCAGTAGTCATGGCCACGTCTTTTCCATCTAGGGCTGTAGTAAGACTTCAGTAGTCATGGCCACGTCTTTTCCATCTAGGGCTGTAGTAGGGCTTCAGTAGTCATGGCCACGTCTTTTCCATCTAGTGCTGTAGTAGGGCTTCAGTAGTCATGGCCACGTCTTTTCCATCTAGGGCTGTAGTAAGACCTCAGCAGTCATGGCCACGTCTTTTCCATCTAGGGCCGTAGTAAGACTTCAGTAGTCATGGCCACGTCTTTTCCATCTAGGGCTGTAGTAAGACCTCAGTAGTCATGGCCACGTCTTTTCCATCTAGACCTGTAGTAAGACCTCAGTAGTCATGGCCACGTCTTTTCCATCTAGGGCTGTAGTAAGACTTCAGCAGTCATGGCCGCGTCTTTTCCATCTAGGGCTGTAGTAAGACTTCAGCAGTCATGGCCACGTCTTTTCCATCTAGGGCTGTAGTAAGACCTCAGTAGTCATGGCCACGTCTTTTCTACCTAGACCTGTAGTAAGACTTCAGTAGTCATGGCCACGTCCTTTCTACCTAGACCTGTAGTAAGACTTCAGTAGTCATGGCCACGTCCTTTCCATCTAGGGCTGTAGTAAGACTTCAGCAGTCATGGCCACGTCTTTTCCATCTAGGGCTGTAGTAAGACCTCAGTAGTCATGGCCACGTCTTTTCCATCTAGGGCTGTAGTAAGACCTCAGTAGTCATTTCCACGTCTTTTCCATCTAGGGCTGTAGTAAGACTTCAGCAGTCATCGCCGCGTCTTTTCCATCTAGGGCTGTAGTAAGACTTCAGCAGTCATGGCCCCGTCTTTTCCATCTAGGGCTGTAGTAAGACTTCAGCAGTCATGGCCACGTCTTTTCCATCTAGGGCTGTAGTAAGACCTCAGTAGTCATGGCCACGTCTTTTCTACCTAGACCTGTAGTAAGACTTCAGTAGTCATGGCCACGTCTTTTCTACCTAGACCTGTAGTAAGACTTCAGTAGTCATGGCCACGTCTTTTCCATCTAGGGCTGTAGTAAGCCTTCAGTAGTCATCACCACGTCTGTTCCACCTAGGGCTGTAGTAAGACTTCAGTAGTCATGGCCACGTCTTTTCTACCTAGGGCTGTAGTAAGACTTCAGTAGTCATGGCCACGTCTTTTCTACCTAGGGCTGTAGTAAGACGTCAGTAGTCATGGCCACGTCTTTTCTACCTAGGGCTGTAGTAAGGCTTCAGTAGTCATGGCCACGTCTTTTCTACCTAGACCGTAGTAAGACTTCAGTAGTCATGGCCACGTCTTTTCTACCTAGACCTGTAGTAAGACTTCAGTAGTCATGGCCACGTCTTTTCCATCTAGACCTGTAGTATGACTTCTGTAGTCATGGGCACGTCTTTTCTACCTAGACCTGTAGTAAGACTTCAGTAGTCATGGGCACGTCTTTTCTACCTAGACCTGTAGTAAGACTTCAGTAGTCATGACCTCGTCTTTTCCATCTAGGGCTGTAGTAAGACTTCAGTAGTCATGGGCACGTCTTTTCTACCTAGACCTGTAGTAAGACTTCAGTAGTCATGCCCTCGTCTTTTCTGCCTTGAACTGTAATAAGACTTCACTGGTCATGGCCTCGTCTTTTCTACCTATAGCTGTAGTATGACTTCAGTAGTCATGGATACGTCTGTTCCACATAGCGCTGTAGTAAGACTTCAGTAGTCATGTCCACGTCTTTTCTACCTAGACCTTTATTAGGACTTCAGTAGTCAAGGCCACGTCTTTTCTACCTAGACCTGTAGTAAGACTTCAGTAGTCATGGCCACGTCTTTTCTACCTAGACCTGTAGTAAGACTTCAATAGTCATGGCCACGTCTTTTCTACCTAGACCTGTAGTAAGACTTCAGTAGTCATGACCTCGTCTTTTCCCTCTAGACCTGTAGTAAGACTTCAGTAGTCATGGGCACGTCTTTTCTACCTAGACCTGTAGTAAGACTTCAGCAGTCATGGCCAAGCCGTTTTTACCTAGAAGTGTTGTAACACATCAGCAGTCATGGGCACGTCTTTTCTACATAGAACTGTAGTAAGACTTCAGCAAGTCATGGCCTCGTCTTTTCTACCTAGAACTGTAGTAAGACTTCAGCAGTCATGGCCAAGCCGTTTTTACCTAAAAGTGTTGTAAGACATCAGCAGTCATGGGCACGTCTTTTCTACATAGAACTGTACTAAGACTTTCGTAGTCATGGCCGCGTCTTTTCTACCTAGAACTGTAATAAGACTTTAGCAGTCATGACCTCGTCTTTTCTACCTATAGCTGTAGTAAGACTTCAGCAGTCTGTACCTCGTCTTTTCTACCTAGAACTGTAGTAAGACTTCAGCAGTCATGACCTCGTCTTTTCTACCTAGAACTGTAGTAAGACTTCAGCAGTCATGGCCGCATCTTTTCTACCTATAGCTGTAGTAAGACTTTAGTAGTCATGGCCTCGTCTTTTCTACCTAGAACTGTAGTAAGACTTCAGTAGTCATGGCCTCGTCTTTTCTACCTACAGCTGTAGTAAGACTTCAGTAGTCATGGATACGTCTGTTCCAGCTAGCGCTGTACTAAGACTTCAGTAGTCATGTCCACGTCTTTTCTACCTAGAACTTTATTAGGACTTCAGTAGTAAGGCCACGTCTTTTGTATCTAGACCTGTAGTAAGACTTCAGTAGTCATGGCCACGTCTTTTCCCCTATAGCTGTAGTAGGACTTCAGTAGTCAAGGCCACGTCTTTTCCATCTAGACCTGTGGTAAGACTTCAGTAGTCATGGCCACGTCTTTTCCATCTAGACCTGTAGTAAGACTTCAGTAGTCATCACCACGTCTGTTCCACCTACGGCTGTAGTAAGACTTCAGTAGTCATGGCCACGTCTTTTCTACCTAGGGCTGTAGTAAGACTTCAGCAGTCATGGCCACGTCTTTTCTACCTAGGGCTGTAGTAAGACTTCAGTAGTCATGGCCACGTCTTTTCTACCTAGACCGTAGTAAGACTTCAGTAGTCATGGCCACGTCCTTTCCATCTAGACCTGTAGTAAGACTTCAGTAGTCATGGGCACGTCTTTTCTACCTAGACCTGTAGTAAGACTTCAGTAGTCATGGGCACGTCTTTTCTACCTAGACCTGTAGTAAGACTTCAGTAGTCATGACCTCGTCTTTTCCATCTAGACCTTAGTAAGACTTCAGTAGTTATGGGCACGTCTTTTCTACCTAGACCTGTAGTAAGACTTCAGTAGTCATGGATACATCTGTTCCACCTAGCGCAATAATAAGACTTCAGTAGTCATGGCCACGTCTTTTCCATCTAGGGCTGTAGTAAGACTTCAGTAGTCATGGCCACGTCTTTTCCATCTAGACCTGTAGTAGGTCCTCAGTAGTCATGGCCACGTCTTTTCCCCCTATAGCTGTAGTAGGACTTCCGTAGTCAAGGCGACGTCTTTTCCATCTAGACCTGTGGTAAGACTTCAGTAGTCATGGCCATGTCTTTTCCATCTAGACCTGTAGTAAGACTTCAGTAGTCATCACCACCTCTGTTCCACCTAGGGCTGTAGTAAGACTTCAGTAGTCATGGCCACGTCTTTTCTACCTAGGGCTGTAGTAAGACTTCAGTAGTCATGGCCACCTCTTTTCTACCTAGACCTGTAGTAAGACTTCAGTAGTCATTGCCACGTCTTTTCTACCTAGACCTGTAGTAAGACTTCAGTAGTCATGGGCACGTCTTTTCTACCTAGACCTGTAGTAAGACTTCAGTAGTCATGGACACGTCTTTTCTACCTAGACCTGTAGTAAGACTTCAGTAGTCATGGCCACGTCTTTTCTACCTAGACCTGTAGTAAGACTTCAGTAGTCTTGGCCACGACTTTTAGATCTAGACCTGTAGTAAGACTTCAGTAGTCATGGACACGTGTTTTCCATCTAGACCTGTAGTAGGGCTTCAGTAGTCATGGCCACGTCTTTTCCATCTAGACCTGTAGTAGGGCTTCAGTAGTCATGGCCACGTCTTTTCTACCTAGAACTGTAGTAAGACTTCAGTAGTCATGGCCACATCTGTTCCACCTAGGGCTGTAGTAAGACTTCAGTAGTCATGGCCACGTCTTTTCCATTTAGACCTGTAGTAAGACTTCAGTAGTCATGGCCACGTCTTTTCCATCTAGACCTGTAGTAGGGCTTCAGTAGTCATGGCCACGTCTTTTCTACCTAGACCTGTAGTAAGACTTCAGTAGTCATGGCCACGTCTTTTCCATCTAGACCTGTAGTAGGGCTTCAGTAGTCATGGCCACGTCTTTTCTACCTAGACCTGTAGTAAGACTTCAGTAGTCATGGCCACGTCCTTTCCATCTAGGGCTGTAGTAAGACTTCAGTAGTCATGGCCACGTCTTTTCCATCTAGACCTGTAGTAGGGCTTCAGTAGTCATGGCAACGTCTTTTCTACCTAGACCTGTAGTAAGACTTCAGTAGTCATGGCCAGGTCTTTTCCATCTAGGGCTGTAGTAGGGCTTCAGTAGTCATGGCAACGTCTTTTCTACCTAGACCTGTAGTAAGACTTCAGTAGTCATGGCCACGTCTGTTCCACCTAGGGCTGTAGTAAGACTTCAGTAGTCATGGCCACGTCTGTTCCACCTAGACCTGAAGTAGGGCTTCAGTATTCATGGCCACGACTTTTCCATCTAGGGCTGTAGTAAGACCTCAGCAGTCATGGCCAAGTCTTTTCCATCTAGGGCCGTAGTAAGACTTCAGTACTCATGGCCACGTCTTTTCCATCTAGGGCTGTAGTAAGACCTCAGTAGTCATGGCCACGTCTTTTCCATCTAGGGCTGTAGTAAGACCTCAGTAGTCATTTCCACGTCTTTTCCATCTAGGGCTGTAGTAAGACTTCAGCAGTCATCGCCGCGTCTTTTCCATCTAGGGCTGTAGTAAGACTTCAGCAGTCATGGCCCCGTCTTTTCCATCTAGGGCTGTAGTAAGACTTCAGCAGTCATGGCCACGTCTTTTCCATCTAGGGCTGTAGTAAGACCTCAGTAGTCATGGCCACGTCTTTTCTACCTAGACCTGTAGTAAGACTTCAGTAGTCATGGCCACGTCTTTTCTACCTAGACCTGTAGTAAGACTTCAGTAGTCATGGCCACGTCTTTTCCATCTAGGGCTGTAGTAAGACTTCAGCAGTCATGGCCACGTCTTTTCCATCTAGGGCTGTAGTAAGACCTCAGTAGTCATGGCCACGTCTTTTCTACCTAGACCTGTATCAAGACTTCAGTAGTCATGGCCACGTCTTTTCTACCTAGACCTGTAGTAAGGCTTCAGTAGTCATGGCCACGTCTTTTCCATCTAGGGCTGTAGTAAGACTTCAGTAGTCATGGCCACGTCTTTTGCATCTAGCGCTGTAGTAAGACTTCAGCAGTCATGGCCACGTCTTTTCTACCTAGACCTGTAGTAAGACTTCAGTAGTCATGGCCACGTCTTTTCCATCTAGGGCTGTAGTAAGACTTCAGTAGTCATGGCCACGTCTTTTCTACCTAGACCTGTAGTAAGACTTCAGTAGTCATGGCCACGTCTTTTCCATCTAGGGCTGTAGCAAGCCTGCAGTAGTCATCACCACGTCTGTTCCAACTAGGGCTGTAGTAAGACTTCAGTAGTCATGGCCACGTCTTTTCTACCTAGGGCTGTAGTAAGACCTCAGTAGTCATGGCCACGTCTTTTCTACCTAGGGCTGTAGTAAGACGTCAGTAGTCATGGCCACGTCTTTTCTACCTAGGGCTGTAGTAAGGCTTCAGTAGTCATGGCCACGTCTTTTCTACCTAGACCGTAGTAAGACTTCAGTAGTCATGGCCACGTCTTTTCTACCTAGACCTGAGGTAAGACTTCAGTAGTCATGGCCACGTCTTTTCCATCTAGACCTCTAGTATGACTTCTGTAGTCATGGGCACGTCTTTTCTACCTAGACCTGTAGTAAGACTTCAGTAGTCATGGGCACGTCTTTTCTACCTAGACCTGTAATAAGACTTCAGTAGCCATGACCTCGTCTTTTCCATCTAGGGCTGTAGTAAGACTTCAGTAGTCATGGGCACGTCTTTTCTACCTAGACCTGAAGTAAGACTTCAGTAGTCATGGCCGCGTCTTTTCCATCTAGACCTGTAGTAAGACTTCAGTAGTCATGGCCACGTCTTTTCCATCTAGACCTGTAGTAAGACTTCAGTAGTCATGGCCACGTCTTTTCCATCTAGACCAGTAGTAAGACTTCAGTAGTCATGGCCACGTCTTTTCTACCTAGACCTGAGGTAAGACTTCAGTAGTCATGGCCACGTTTTTTCTACCTAGACCTGTAGTAAGACTTCAGTAGTCTTGGCCACGACTTTTAGATCTAGACCTGTAGTAAGACTTCAGTAGTCATGGCCACGTGTTTTCCATCTAGACCTGTAGTAGGGCTTCAGTAGTCATGGGCACGTCTTTTCCATCTAGATGTGTAGTAAGACTTCAGTAGTCATGGCCACGTCTTTTCCATCTAGATATGTAGTAGGACTTCAGTAGTCTTGGCCACGTGTTTTCTACCTAGACCTGTAGTAAGACTTCAGTAGTCATGGCCACGTCTTTTCCATCTAGGGTTGTAGTAAGACTTCAGTAGTCATGGCCACGTCTTTTCCATCTAGACCTGTAGTAGGGCTTCAGTAGTCATGGCCACGTCTTTTCCATCTAGGGCTGTAGTAAGACTTCAGTAGTCATGGCCACGTCTGTTCCACCTAGGGCTGTAGTAAGACTTCAGTAGTCATGGCCACGTCTTTTCCATCTAGACCTGTAGTAGGGCTTCAGTAGTCATGGCCACGTCTTTTCTACCTAGAGCTGTAGTAAGACTTCAGTAGTCATGGCCACCTCTTTTCCATCTAGGGCTGTAGTAAGACTTCAGTAGTCATGGCCACGTCTGTTCCACCTAGGGCTGTAGTAAGACTTCAGTAGTCATGGCCACGTCTTTTCCATCTAGACCTGTAGTAAGACTTCAGTAGTCATGGCCACGTCTGTTCCACCTAGACCTGCAGTAGGGCTTCAGTATTCATGGCCACGTCTTTTCTACCTAGGGCTGTAGTAAGACTTCAGTAGTCATGGCCACCTCTTTTCCATCTAGGGCTGTAGTAAGACTTCAGTAGTCATGGCCACGTCTGTTCCACCTAGGGCTGTAGTAAGACTTCAGTAGTCATGGCCTCGTCTTTTCTACCTAGGGCTGTAGTAAGACTTCAGTAGTCATGGCCACGACTTTTCCATCTAGGGCTGTAGTAAGACTTCAGCAGTCATGGCCACGTCTTTTCCATCTAGGGCTGTAGTAGGGCTTCAGTAGTCATGGCCACGTCTTTTCCATCTAGGGGTGTAGTAAGACTTCAGCAGTCATGGCCACGTCTTTTCCATCTAGACCTGTAGTAGGGCTTCAGTAGTCATGGCCACGTCTTTTCCATCTAGGGCTGTAGTAAGACTTCAGTAGTCATGGCCACGTCTGTTCCACCTAGGGCTGTAGTAAGACTTCAGTAGTCATGGCCACGTCTTTTCCATCTCGACCTGTAGTAGGGCTTCAGTAGTCATGGCCACGGCTTTTCTACCTAGAGCTGTAGTAAGACTTCAGTAGTCATGGCCACGTCTGTTCCACCTAGACCTGTAGTAAGACTTCAGTAGTCATGGCCACGTCTTTTCCATCTAGACCTGTAGTAGGGCTTCAGTATTCATGGCCACGTCTTTTCTACCTAGAACTGTAGTAAGACTTCAGTAGTCATGGCCACGTCTGTTCCACCTAGACCTGAAGTAGGGCTTCAGTATTCATGGCCACGACTTTTCTACCTAGAGCTGTAGTAAGACTTCAGTAGTCATGGCCTCGTCTTTTCTACCTAGGGCTGTAGTAAGACTTCAGTAGTCATGGCCACGTCTTTTCCATCTAGGGCTGTAGTAAGACTTCAGCAGTCATGGCCACGTCTTTTCCATCTAGGGCCGTAGTAAGACTTCAGTAGTCATGGCCACCTCTTTTCTACCTAGGGCTGTAGTAGGGCTTCAGTAGTCATGGCCACGTCTTTTCCATCTAGACCTGTAGTAGGGCTTCAGTAGTCATGGCCACGTCTTTTCCATCTAGACCTGTAGTAGGGCTTCAGTAGTCATGGCCACGTCTTTTCTACCTAGGGCTGTAGTAGGGTTTCAGTAGTCATGGCCACGTCTTTTCTACCTAGACCTGTAGTAGGGCTTCAGTAGTCATGGCCACGTCTTTTCCATCTAGACCTGTAGTAGGGCTTCAGTAGTCATGGCCACGTCTTTTCCATCTAGGGCTGTAGTAAGACTTCAGTAGTCATGGCCACGTCTTTTCCATCTAGGGCTGTAGTAAGACCTCAGTAGTCATGGCCACGTCTTTTCCATCTAGACCTGTAGTAGGGCTTCAGTAGTCATGGCCACGTCTTTTCCATCTAGGGCTGTAGTAGGGCTTCAGTATTCATGGCCACGTCTTTTCCATCTAGGGCTGTAGTAGGGCTTCAGTAGTCATGGCCACGTCTTTCCATCTAGGGCTGTAGTAAGACCTCAGCAGTCATGGCCACGTCTTTTCCATCTAGGGCCGTAGTAAGACTTCAGTAGTCATGGCCACGTCTTTTCCATCTAGGGCTGTAGTAAGACCTCAGTAGTCATTGCCACGTCTTTTCCATCTAGGGCTGTAGTAAGACCTCAGTAGTCATGGCCACGTCTTTTCCATCTAGGGCTGTAGTAAGACTTCAGCAGTCATGGCCGCGTCTTTTCCATCTAGGGCTGAAGTAAGACTTCAGCAGTCATGGCCACGTCTTTTCCATCTAGGGCTGTAGTAAGACTTCAGCAGTCATGGCCACGTCTTTTCCATCTAGGGCTGTAGTAAGACCTCAGTAGTCATGGCCACGTCTTTTCTACCTAGACCTGTAGTAAGACTTCAGTAGTCATGGCCACGTCTTTCCTACCTAGGGCTGTAGTAAGACTTCAGTAGTCATGACCACGTCTATTCTACCTAGGGCTGTAGTAAGACGTCAGTAGTCATGGCCACGTCTTTTCTACCTAGGGCTGTAGTAAGGCTTCAGTAGTCATGGCCACGTCTTTTCTACCTAGACCGTAGTAAGACTTCAGTAGTCATGGGCACGTCTTTTCTGCCTAGACCTGTAGTAAGACTTCAGTAGTCATGACCTCGTCTTTTCCATCTAGGGCTGTAGTAAGACTTCAGTAGTCATGGGCACGTCTTTTCTACCTAGACCTGTAGTAAGACTTCAGTAGTCATGGCCGCGTCTTTTCCATCTAGACCTGTAGTAAGACTTCAGTAGTCATGGCCACGTCTTTTCCACATAGACCTGTAGTAAGACTTCAGTAGTCATGGCCACGTCTTTTCCATCTAGACCTGTAGTAAGACTTCAGTAGTCATGGACACGTCTTTTCTACCTAGACCTGTAGTAAGACTTCAGTAGTCATGGCCACGTCTTTTCTACCTAGACCTGTAGTAAGACTTCAGTAGTCTTGGCCACGACTTTTAGATCTAGACCTGTAGTAAGACTTCAGTAGTCATGGCCACGTGTTTTCCATCTAGACCTGTAGTAGGTCTTCAGTAGTCATGGGCACGTCTTTTCCATCTAGATGTGTAGTAAGACTTCAGTAGTCATAGCCACGTCTTTTCCATCTAGATCTGTAGTAGGACTTCAGTAGTCTTGGCCACGTGTTTTCTACCTAGACCTGTAGTAAGACTTCAGTAGTCATGGCCACGTCTTTTCCATCTAGGGTTGTAGTAAGACTTCAGCAGTCATGGCCACGTCTTTTGCATCTAGGGCTGTAGTAAGACTTCAGCAGTCATGGCCACGTCTTTTCTACCTAGACCTGTAGTAAGACTTCCGTAGTCATGGCCACGTCTTTTCTACCTAGACCTGTAGTAAGACTTCAGTAGTCATGGCCACGTCTTTTCCATCTAGGGCTGTAGTAAGCCTTCAGTAGTCATCACCACGTCTGTTCCACCTAGGGCTGTAGTAAGACTTCAGTAGTCATGGCCACGTCTTTTCTACCTAGGGCTGTAGTAAGACTTCATGTCATGGCCACGTCTTTTCTACCTAGGGCTGTAGTAAGACGTCAGTAGTCATGGCCACGTCTTTTCTACCTAGGGCTGTAGTAAGGCTTCAGTAGTCATGGCCACGTCTTTTCTACCTAGACCGTAGTAAGACTTCAGTAG
This sequence comes from Mantis religiosa, assembly GCA_030765055.1. Taxonomy (NCBI): domain Eukaryota; kingdom Metazoa; phylum Arthropoda; class Insecta; order Mantodea; family Mantidae; genus Mantis; species Mantis religiosa. The sequence goes on from CM060952.1 coordinate 1,661,057, forward strand.
TCATGGCCACGTCTTTTCCATCTAGGGCTGTAGTAAGCCTTCAGTAGTCATCACCACGTCTGTTCCACCTAGGGCTGTAGTAAGACTTCAGTAGTCATGGCCACGTCTTTTCTACCTAGGGCTGTAGTAAGACTTCAGTAGTCATGGCCACGTCTTTTCTACCTAGGGCTGTAGTAAGACGTCAGTAGTCATGGCCACGTCTTTTCTACCTAGGGCTGTAGTAAGGCTTCAGTAGTCATGGCCACGTCTTTTCTACCTAGACCGTAGTAAGACTTCAGTAGTCATGGCCACGTCTTTTCTACCTAGACCTGAGGTAAGACTTCAGTAGTCATGGCCACGTCTTTTCCATCTAGACCTCTAGTATGACTTCTGTAGTCATGGGCACGTCTTTTCTACCTAGACCTGTAGTAAGACTTCAGTAGTCATGGGCACGTCTTTTCTACCTAGACCTGTAGTAAGACTTCAGTAGTCATGACCTCGTGTTTTCCATCTAGGGCTGAAGTAAGACTTCAGTAGTCATGGCCGCGTCTTTTCCATCTAGACCTGTAGTAAGACTTCAGTAGTCATGGCCACGTCTTTTCCATCTAGACCTGTAGTAAGACTTCAGTAGTCATGGCCACGTCTTTTCCATCTAGACCTGTAGTAAGACTTCCGTAGTCATGGCCACGTCTTTTCTACCTAGACCTGTAGTAAGACTTCAGTAGTCATGGCCACGTCTTTTCCATCTAGGGCTGTAGTAAGACTTCAGTAGTCATGGCCACGTCTGTTCCACCTAGAGCTGTAGTAAGACTTCAGTAGTCATGGCCACGTCTTTTCCATCTAGACCTGTAGTAAGACTTCAGTAGTCATGGCCACGTCTTTTCCATCTAGACCTGTAGTAGGGCCTCAGTAGTCATGGCCACGTCTTTTCCATCTAGGGCTGTAGTAAGACTTCAGTAGTCATGGCCACGTCTGTTCCACCTAGGGCTGTAGTAAGACTTCAGTAGTCATGGCCACGTCTTTTCCATCTCGACCTGTAGTAGGGCTTCAGTAGTCATGGCCACGGCTTTTCTACCTAGAGCTGTAGTAAGACTTCAGTAGTCATGGCCACGTCTGTTCCACCTAGACCTGTAGTAAGACTTCAGTAGTCATGGCCACGTCTTTTCCATCTAGACCTGTAGTAGGGCTTCAGTATTCATGGCCACGTCTTTTCTACCTAGAACTGTAGTAAGACTTCAGTAGTCATGGCCACGTCTGTTCCACCTAGACCTGAAGTAGGGCTTCAGTATTCATGGCCACGACTTTTCTACCTAGAGCTGTAGTAAGACTTCAGTAGTCATGGCCTCGTCTTTTCTACCTAGGGCTGTAGTAAGACTTCAGTAGTCATGGCCACGTCTTTTCCATCTAGGGCTGTAGTAAGACTTCAGCAGTCATGGCCACGTCTTTTCCATCTAGGGCCGTAGTAAGACTTCAGTAGTCATGGCCACCTCTTTTCTACCTAGGGCTGTAGTAGGGCTTCAGTAGTCATGGCCACGTCTTTTCCATCTAGACCTGTAGTAGGGCTTCAGTAGTCATGGCCACGTCTTTTCCATCTAGACCTGTAGTAGGGCTTCAGTAGTCATGGCCACGTCTTTTCTACCTAGGGCTGTAGTAGGGTTTCAGTAGTCATGGCCACGTCTTTTCTACCTAGACCTGTAGTAGGGCTTCAGTAGTCATGGCCACGTCTTTTCCATCTAGACCTGTAGTAGGGCTTCAGTAGTCATGGCCACGTCTTTTCCATCTAGGGCTGTAGTAAGACTTCAGTAGTCATGGCCACGTCTTTTCCATCTAGGGCTGTAGTAAGACCTCAGTAGTCATGGCCACGTCTTTTCCATCTAGACCTGTAGTAGGGCTTCAGTAGTCATGGCCACGTCTTTTCCATCTAGGGCTGTAGTAGGGCTTCAGTATTCATGGCCACGTCTTTTCCATCTAGGGCTGTAGTAGGGCTTCAGTAGTCATGGCCACGTCTTTTCCATCTAGGGCTGTAGTAAGACCTCAGCAGTCATGGCCACGTCTTTTCCATCTAGGGCCGTAGTAAGACTTCAGTAGTCATGGCCACGTCTTTTCCATCTAGGGCTGTAGTAAGACCTCAGTAGTCATTGCCACGTCTTTTCCATCTAGGGCTGTAGTAAGACCTCAGTAGTCATGGCCACGTCTTTTCCATCTAGGGCTGTAGTAAGACTTCAGCAGTCATGGCCGCGTCTTTTCCATCTAGGGCTGAAGTAAGACTTCAGCAGTCATGGCCACGTCTTTTCCATCTAGGGCTGTAGTAAGACTTCAGCAGTCATGGCCACGTCTTTTCCATCTAGGGCTGTAGTAAGACCTCAGTAGTCATGGCCACGTCTTTTCTACCTAGACCTGTAGTAAGACTTCAGTAGTCATGGCCACGTCTTTCCTACCTAGGGCTGTAGTAAGACTTCAGTAGTCATGGCCACGTCTATTCTACCTAGGGCTGTAGTAAGACGTCAGTAGTCATGGCCACGTCTTTTCTACCTAGGGCTGTAGTAAGGCTTCAGTAGTCATGGCCACGTCTTTTCTACCTAGACCGTAGTAAGACTTCAGTAGTCATGGGCACGTCTTTTCTGCCTAGACCTGTAGTAAGACTTCAGTAGTCATGACCTCGTCTTTTCCATCTAGGGCTGTAGTAAGACTTCAGTAGTCATGGGCACGTCTTTTCTACCTAGACCTGTAGTAAGACTTCAGTAGTCATGGCCGCGTCTTTTCCATCTAGACCTGTAGTAAGACTTCAGTAGTCATGGCCACGTCTTTTCCATCTAGACCTGTAGTAAGACTTCAGTAGTCATGGACACGTCTTTTCTACCTAGACCTGTAGTAAGACTTCAGTAGTCATGGCCACGTCTTTTCTACCTAGACCTGTAGTAAGACTTCAGTAGTCTTGGCCACGACTTTTAGATCTAGACCTGTAGTAAGACTTCAGTAGTCATGGCTACGTGTTTTCCATCTAGACCTGTAGTAGGGCTTCAGTAGTCATGGGCACGTCTTTTCCATCTAGATGTGTAGTAAGACTTCAGTAGTCATAGCCACGTCTTTTCCATCTAGATCTGTAGTAGGACTTCAGTAGTCTTGGCCACGTGTTTTCTACCTAGACCTGTAGTAAGACTTCAGTAGTCATGGCCACGTCTTTTCCATCTAGGGTTGTAGTAAGACTTCAGTAGTCATGGCCACGTCTTTTGCATCTAGGGCTGTAGTAAGACTTCAGCAGTCATGGCCACGTCTTTTCTACCTAGACCTGTAGTAAGACTTCCGTAGTCATGGCCATGTCTTTTCTACCTAGACCTGTAGTAAGACTTCAGTAGTAATGGCCACGTCTTTTCCATCTAGGGCTGTAGTAAGCCTTCAGTAGTCATCACCACGTCTGTTCCACCTAGGGCTGTAGTAAGACTTCAGTAGTCATGGCCACGTCTTTTCTACCTAGGGCTGTAGTAAGACTTCAGTAGTCATGGCCACGTCTTTTCTACCTAGGGCTGTAGTAAGACGTCAGTAGTCATGGCCACGTCTTTTCTACCTAGGGCTGTAGTAAGGCTTCAGTAGTCATGGCCACGTCTTTTCTACCTAGACCGTAGTAAGACTTCAGTAGTCATGGCCACGTCTTTTCCATCTAGGGCTGTAGTAAGCCTTCAGTAGTCATCACCACGTCTGTTCCACCTAGGGCTGTAGTAAGACTTCAGTAGTCATGGCCACGTCTTTTCTACCTAGGGCTGTAGTAAGACTTCAGTAGTCATGGCCACGTCTTTTCTACCTAGGGCTGTAGTAAGACGTCAGTAGTCATGGCCACGTCTTTTCTACCTAGGGCTGTAGTAAGGCTTCAGTAGTCATGGCCACGTCTTTTCTACCTAGACCGTAGTAAGACTTCAGTAGTCATGGCCACGTCTTTTCTACCTAGACCTGAGGTAAGACTTCAGTAGTCATGGCCACGTCTTTTCCATCTAGACCTCTAGTATGACTTCTGTAGTCATGGGCACGTCTTTTCTACCTAGACCTGTAGTAAGACTTCAGTAGTCATGGGCACGTCTTTTCTACCTAGGGCTGTAGTAAGACGTCAGTAGTCATGGCCACGTCTTTTCTACCTAGGGCTGTAGTAAGGCTTCAGTAGTCATGGCCACGTCTTTTCTACCTAGACCGTAGTAAGACTTCAGTAGTCATGGCCACGTCTTTTCTACCTAGACCTGAGGTAAGACTTCAGTAGTCATGGCCGCGTCTTTTCCATCTAGACCTCTAGTATGACTTCTGTAGTCATGGGCACGTCTTTTCTACCTAGACCTGTAGTAAGACTTCAGTAGTCATGGGCACGTCTTTTCTGCCTAGACCTGTAGTAAGACTTCAGTAGTCATGACCTCGTGTTTTCCATCTAGGGCTGTAGTAAGACTTCAGTAGTCATGGCCGCGTCTTTTCCATCTAGACCTGTAGTAAGACTTCAGTAGTCATGGCCACGTCTTCTCCATCTAGACCTGTAGTAAGACTTCAGTAGTCATGGCCACGTCTTTTCCATCTAGACCTGTAGTAAGACTTCAGTAGTCATGGCCACGTCTTTTCCATCTAGACCTGTAGTAGGGCTTCAGTAGTCATGGCCACGTCTTTTCCATCTAGGGCTGTAGTAAGACTTCAGTAGTCATGGCCACGTCTGTTCCACCTAGGGCTGTAGTAAGACTTCAGTAGTCATGGCCACGTCTTTTCCATCTAGACCTGTAGTAGGGCTTCAGTAGTCATGGCCACGGCTTTTCTACCTAGAGCTGTAGTAAGACTTCAGTAGTCATGGCCACGTCTGTTCCACCTAGACCTGTAGTAAGACTTCAGTAGTCATGGCCACGTCTTTTCCATCTAGACCTGTAGTAGGGCTTCAGTATTCATGGCCACGTCTTTTCTACCTAGAACTGTAGTAAGACTTCAGTAGTCATGGCCACGTCTGTTCCACCTAGACCTGAAGTAGGGCTTCAGTATTCATGGCCACGACTTTTCTACCTAGAGCTGTAGTAAGACTTCAGTAGTCATGGCCTCGTCTTTTCTACCTAGGGCTGTAGTAAGACTTCAGTAGTCATGGCCACGTCTTTTCCATCTAGGGCTGTAGTAAGACTTCAGCAGTCATGGCCACGTCTTTTCCATCTAGGGCTGTAGTAAGACTTCAGTAGTCATGGCCACGTCTTTTCTACCTAGACCTGTAGTAAGACTTCAGTAGTCATGGCCACGTCTTTTCCATCTAGGGCTGTAGCAAGCCTTCAGTAGTCATCACCACGTCTGTTCCAACTAGGGCTGTAGTAAGACTTCAGTAGTCATGGCCACGTCTTTTCTACCTAGGGCTGTAGTAAGACCTCAGTAGTCATGGCCACGTCTTTTCTACCTAGGGCTGTAGTAAGACGTCAGTAGTCATGGCCACGTCTTTTCTACCTAGGGCTGTAGTAAGGCTTCAGTAGTCATGGCCACGTCTTTTCTACCTAGACCGTAGTAAGACTTCAGTAGTCATGGCCACGTCTTTTCTACCTAGACCTGAGGTAAGACTTCAGTAGTCATGGCCACGTCTTTTCCATCTAGACCTCTAGTATGACTTCTGTAGTCATGGGCACGTCTTTTCTACCTAGACCTGTAGTAAGACTTCAGTAGTCATGGGCACGTCTTTTCTACCTAGACCTGTAATAAGACTTCAGTAGCCATGACCTCGTCTTTTCCATCTAGGGCTGTAGTAAGACTTCAGTAGTCATGGGCACGTCTTTTCTACCTAGACCTGAAGTAAGACTTCAGTAGTCATGGCCGCGTCTTTTCCATCTAGACCTGTAGTAAGACTTCAGTAGTCATGGCCACGTCTTTTCCATCTAGACCTGTAGTAAGACTTCAGTAGTCATGGCCACGTCTTTTCCATCTAGACCTGTAGTAAGACTTCAGTAGTCATGGCCACGTCTTTTCTACCTAGACCTGAGGTAAGACTTCAGTAGTCATGGCCACGTTTTTTCTACCTAGACCTGTAGTAAGACTTCAGTAGTCTTGGCCACGACTTTTAGATCTAGACCTGTAGTAAGACTTCAGTAGTCATGGCCACGTGTTTTCCATCTAGACCTGTAGTAGGGCTTCAGTAGTCATGGGCACGTCTTTTCCATCTAGATGTGTAGTAAGACTTCAGTAGTCATGGCCACGTCTTTTCCATCTAGATATGTAGTAGGACTTCAGTAGTCTTGGCCACGTGTTTTCTACCTAGACCTGTAGTAAGACTTCAGTAGTCATGGCCACGTCTTTTCCATCTAGGGTTGTAGTAAGACTTCAGTAGTCATGGCCACGTCTTTTCCATCTAGACCTGTAGTAGGGCTTCAGTAGTCATGGCCACGTCTTTTCCATCTAGGGCTGTAGTAAGACTTCAGTAGTCATGGCCACGTCTGTTCCACCTAGGGCTGTAGTAAGACTTCAGTAGTCATGGCCACGTCTTTTCCATCTAGACCTGTAGTAGGGCTTCAGTAGTCATGGCCACGTCTTTTCTACCTAGAGCTGTAGTAAGACTTCAGTAGTCATGGCCACCTCTTTTCCATCTAGGGCTGTAGTAAGACTTCAGTAGTCATGGCCACGTCTGTTCCACCTAGGGCTGTAGTAAGACTTCAGTAGTCATGGCCACGTCTTTTCCATCTAGACCTGTAGTAAGACTTCAGTAGTCATGGCCACGTCTGTTCCACCTAGACCTGCAGTAGGGCTTCAGTATTCATGGCAACGTCTTTTCTACCTAGGGCTGTAGTAAGACTTCAGTAGTCATGGCCACCTCTTTTCCATCTAGGGCTGTAGTAAGACTTCAGTAGTCATGGCCACGTCTGTTCCACCTAGGGCTGTAGTAAGACTTCAGTAGTCATGGCCTCGTCTTTTCTACCTAGGGCTGTAGTAAGACTTCAGTAGTCATGGCCACGACTTTTCCATCTAGGGCTGTAGTAAGACTTCAGCAGTCATGGCCACGTCTTTTCCATCTAGGGCTGTAGTAGGGCTTCAGTAGTCATGGCCACGTCTTTTCCATCTAGGGGTGTAGTAAGACTTCAGCAGTCATGGCCACGTCTTTTCCATCTAGACCTGTAGTAGGGCTTCAGTAGTCATGGCCACGTCTTTTCCATCTAGGGCTGTAGTAAGACTTCAGTAGTCATGGCCACGTCTGTTCCACCTAGGGCTGTAGTAAGACTTCAGTAGTCATGGCCACGTCTTTTCCATCTCGACCTGTAGTAGGGCTTCAGTAGTCATGGCCACGGCTTTTCTACCTAGAGCTGTAGTAAGACTTCAGTAGTCATGGCCACGTCTGTTCCACCTAGACCTGTAGTAAGACTTCAGTAGTCATGGCCACGTCTTTTCCATCTAGACCTGTAGTAGGGCTTCAGTATTCATGGCCACGTCTTTTCTACCTAGAACTGTAGTAAGACTTCAGTAGTCATGGCCACGTCTGTTCCACCTAGACCTGAAGTAGGGCTTCAGTATTCATGGCCACGACTTTTCTACCTAGAGCTGTAGTAAGACTTCAGTAGTCATGGCCTCGTCTTTTCTACCTAGGGCTGTAGTAAGACTTCAGTAGTCATGGCCACGTCTTTTCCATCTAGGGCTGTAGTAAGACTTCAGCAGTCATGGCCACGTCTTTTCCATCTAGGGCCGTAGTAAGACTTCAGTAGTCATGGCCACCTCTTTTCTACCTAGGGCTGTAGTAGGGCTTCAGTAGTCATGACCACGTCTTTTCCATCTAGACCTGTAGTAGGGCTTCAGTAGTCATGGCCACGTCTTTTCCATCTAGACCTGTAGTAGGGCTTCAGTAGTCATGGCCACGTCTTTTCTACCTAGGGCTGTAGTAGGGTTTCAGTAGTCATGGCCACGTCTTTTCTACCTAGACCTGTAGTAGGGCTTCAGTAGTCATGGCCACGTCTTTTCCATCTAGACCTGTAGTAGGGCTTCAGTAGTCATGGCCACGTCTTTTCCATCTAGGGCTGTAGTAAGACTTCAGTAGTCATGGCCACGTCTTTTCCATCTAGGGCTGTAGTAAGACCTCAGTAGTCATGGCCACGTCTTTTCCATCTAGACCTGTAGTAGGGCTTCAGTAGTCATGGCCACGTCTTTTCCATCTAGGGCTGTAGTAGGGCTTCAGTATTCATGGCCACGTCTTTTCCATCTAGGGCTGTAGTAGGGCTTCAGTAGTCATGGCCACGTCTTTCCATCTAGGGCTGTAGTAAGACCTCAGCAGTCATGGCCACGTCTTTTCCATCTAGGGCCGTAGTAAGACTTCAGTAGTCATGGCCACGTCTTTTCCATCTAGGGCTGTAGTAAGACCTCAGTAGTCATTGCCACGTCTTTTCCATCTAGGGCTGTAGTAAGACGTCAGTAGTCATGGCCACGTCTTTTCCATCTAGGGCTGTAGTAAGACTTCAGCAGTCATGGCCGCGTCTTTTCCATCTAGGGCTGAAGTAAGACTTCAGCAGTCATGGCCACGTCTTTTCCATCTAGGGCTGTAGTAAGACTTCAGCAGTCATGGCCACGTCTTTTCCATCTAGGGCTGTAGTAAGACCTCAGTAGTCATGGCCACGTCTTTTCTACCTAGACCTGTAGTAAGACTTCAGTAGTCATGGCCACGTCTTTCCTACCTAGGGCTGTAGTAAGACTTCAGTAGTCATGACCACGTCTATTCTACCTAGGGCTGTAGTAAGACGTCAGTAGTCATGGCCACGTCTTTTCTACCTAGGGCTGTAGTAAGGCTTCAGTAGTCATGGCCACGTCTTTTCTACCTAGACCGTAGTAAGACTTCAGTAGTCATGGGCACGTCTTTTCTGCCTAGACCTGTAGTAAGACTTCAGTAGTCATGACCTCGTCTTTTCCATCTAGGGCTGTAGTAAGACTTCAGTAGTCATGGGCACGTCTTTTCTACCTAGACCTGTAGTAAGACTTCAGTAGTCATGGCCGCGTCTTTTCCATCTAGACCTGTAGTAAGACTTCAGTAGTCATGGCCACGTCTTTTCCACATAGACCTGTAGTAAGACTTCAGTAGTCATGGCCACGTCTTTTCCATCTAGACCTGTAGTAAGACTTCAGTAGTCATGGACACGTCTTTTCTACCTAGACCTGTAGTAAGACTTCAGTAGTCATGGCCACGTCTTTTCTACCTAGACCTGTAGTAAGACTTCAGTAGTCTTGGCCACGACTTTTAGATCTAGACCTGTAGTAAGACTTCAGTAGTCATGGCCACGTGTTTTCCATCTAGACCTGTAGTAGGTCTTCAGTAGTCATGGGCACGTCTTTTCCATCTAGATGTGTAGTAAGACTTCAGTAGTCATAGCCACGTCTTTTCCATCTAGATCTGTAGTAGGACTTCAGTAGTCTTGGCCACGTGTTTCCTACCTAGACCTGTAGTAAGACTTCAGTAGTCATGGCCACGTCTTTTCCATCTAGGGTTGTAGTAAGACTTCAGCAGTCATGGCCACGTCTTTTGCATCTAGGGCTGTAGTAAGACTTCAGCAGTCATGGCCACGTCTTTTCTACCTAGACCTGTAGTAAGACTTCCGTAGTCATGGCCACGTCTTTTCTACCTAGACCTGTAGTAAGACTTCAGTAGTCATGGCCACGTCTTTTCCATCTAGGGCTGTAGTAAGCCTTCAGTAGTCATCACCACGTCTGTTCCACCTAGGGCTGTAGTAAGACTTCAGTAGTCATGGCCACGTCTTTTCTACCTAGGGCTGTAGTAAGACTTCATGTCATGGCCACGTCTTTTCTACCTAGGGCTGTAGTAAGACGTCAGTAGTCATGGCCACGTCTTTTCTACCTAGGGCTGTAGTAAGGCTTCAGTAGTCATGGCCACGTCTTTTCTACCTAGACCGTAGTAAGACTTCAGTAGTCATGGCCACGTCTTTTCCATCTAGGGCTGTAGTAAGCCTTCAGTAGTCATCACCACGTCTGTTCCACCTAGGGCTGTAGTAAGACTTCAGTAGTCATGGCCACGTCTTTTCTACCTAGGGCTGTAGTAAGACTTCAGTAGTCATGGCCACGTCTTTTCTACCTAGGGCTGTAGTAAGACGTCAGTAGTCATGGCCACGTCTTTTCTACCTAGGGCTGTAGTAAGGCTTCAGTAGTCATGGCCACGTCTTTTCTACCTAGACCGTAGTAAGACTTCAGTAGTCATGGCCACGTCTTTTCTACCTAGACCTGAGGTAAGACTTCAGTAGTCATGGCCACGTCTTTTCCATCTAGACCTCTAGTATGACTTCTGTAGTCATGGGCACGTCTTTTCTACCTAGACCTGTAGTAAGACTTCAGTAGTCATGGGCACGTCTTTTCTACCTAGACCTGTAGTAAGACTTCAGTAGTCATGACCTCGTGTTTTCCATCTAGGGCTGAAGTAAGACTTCAGTAGTCATGGCCGCGTCTTTTCCATCTAGACCTGTAGTAAGACTTCAGTAGTCATGGCCACGTCTTTTCCATCTAGACCTGTAGTAAGACTTCAGTAGTCATGGCCACGTCTTTTCCATCTAGACCTGTAGTAAGACTTCCGTAGTCATGGCCACGTCTTTTCTACCTAGACCTGTAGTAAGACTTCAGTAGTCATGGCCACGTCTTTTCCATCTAGGGCTGTAGTAAGACTTCAGTAGTCATGGCCACGTCTGTTCCACCTAGAGCTGTAGTAAGACTTCAGTAGTCATGGCCACGTCTTTTCCATCTAGACCTGTAGTAAGACTTCAGTAGTCATGGCCACGTCTTTTCCATCTAGACCTGTAGTAGGGCCTCAGTAGTCATGGCCACGTCTTTTCCATCTAGGGCTGTAGTAAGACTTCAGTAGTCATGGCCACGTCTGTTCCACCTAGGGCTGTAGTAAGACTTCAGTAGTCATGGCCACGTCTTTTCCATCTCGACCTGTAGTAGGGCTTCAGTAGTCATGGCCACGGCTTTTCTACCTAGAGCTGTAGTAAGACTTCAGTAGTCATGGCCACGTCTGTTCCACCTAGACCTGTAGTAAGACTTCAGTAGTCATGGCCACGTCTTTTCCATCTAGACCTGTAGTAGGGCTTCAGTATTCATGGCCACGTCTTTTCTACCTAGAACTGTAGTAAGACTTCAGTAGTCATGGCCACGTCTGTTCCACCTAGACCTGAAGTAGGGCTTCAGTATTCATGGCCACGACTTTTCTACCTAGAGCTGTAGTAAGACTTCAGTAGTCATGGCCTCGTCTTTTCTACCTAGGGCTGTAGTAAGACTTCAGTAGTCATGGCCACGTCTTTTCCATCTAGGGCTGTAGTAAGACTTCAGCAGTCATGGCCACGTCTTTTCCATCTAGGGCCGTAGTAAGACTTCAGTAGTCATGGCCACCTCTTTTCTACCTAGGGCTGTAGTAGGGCTTCAGTAGTCATGGCCACGTCTTTTCCATCTAGACCTGTAGTAGGGCTTCAGTAGTCATGGCCACGTCTTTTCCATCTAGACCTGTAGTAGGGCTTCAGTAGTCATGGCCACGTCTTTTCTACCTAGGGCTGTAGTAGGGTTTCAGTAGTCATGGCCACGTCTTTTCTACCTAGACCTGTAGTAGGGCTTCAGTAGTCATGGCCACGTCTTTTCCATCTAGACCTGTAGTAGGGCTTCAGTAGTCATGGCCACGTCTTTTCCATCTAGGGCTGTAGTAAGACTTCAGTAGTCATGGCCACGTCTTTTCCATCTAGGGCTGTAGTAAGACCTCAGTAGTCATGGCCACGTCTTTTCCATCTAGACCTGTAGTAGGGCTTCAGTAGTCATGGCCACGTCTTTTCCATCTAGGGCTGTAGTAGGGCTTCAGTATTCATGGCCACGTCTTTTCCATCTAGGGCTGTAGTAGGGCTTCAGTAGTCATGGCCACGTCTTTTCCATCTAGGGCTGTAGTAAGACCTCAGCAGTCATGGCCACGTCTTTTCCATCTAGGGCCGTAGTAAGACTTCAGTAGTCATGGCCACGTCTTTTCCATCTAGGGCTGTAGTAAGACCTCAGTAGTCATTGCCACGTCTTTTCCATCTAGGGCTGTAGTAAGACCTCAGTAGTCATGGCCACGTCTTTTCCATCTAGGGCTGTAGTAAGACTTCAGCAGTCATGGCCGCGTCTTTTCCATCTAGGGCTGAAGTAAGACTTCAGCAGTCATGGCCACGTCTTTTCCATCTAGGGCTGTAGTAAGACTTCAGCAGTCATGGCCACGTCTTTTCCATCTAGGGCTGTAGTAAGACCTCAGTAGTCATGGCCACGTCTTTTCTACCTAGACCTGTAGTAAGACTTCAGTAGTCATGGCCACGTCTTTCCTACCTAGGGCTGTAGTAAGACTTCAGTAGTCATGGCCACGTCTATTCTACCTAGGGCTGTAGTAAGACGTCAGTAGTCATGGCCACGTCTTTTCTACCTAGGGCTGTAGTAAGGCTTCAGTAGTCATGGCCACGTCTTTTCTACCTAGACCGTAGTAAGACTTCAGTAGTCATGGGCACGTCTTTTCTGCCTAGACCTGTAGTAAGACTTCAGTAGTCATGACCTCGTCTTTTCCATCTAGGGCTGTAGTAAGACTTCAGTAGTCATGGGCACGTCTTTTCTACCTAGACCTGTAGTAAGACTTCAGTAGTCATGGCCGCGTCTTTTCCATCTAGACCTGTAGTAAGACTTCAGTAGTCATGGCCACGTCTTTTCCATCTAGACCTGTAGTAAGACTTCAGTAGTCATGGCCACGTCTTTTCCATCTAGACCTGTAGTAAGACTTCAGTAGTCATGGACACGTCTTTTCTACCTAGACCTGAGGTAAGACTTCAGTAGTCATGGCCGCGTCTTTTCCATCTAGACCTCTAGTATGACTTCTGTAGTCATGGGCACGTCTTTTCTACCTAGACCTGTAGTAAGACTTCAGTAGTCATGGGCACGTCTTTTCTGCCTAGACCTGTAGTAAGACTTCAGTAGTCATGACCTCGTGTTTTCCATCTAGGGCTGTAGTAAGACTTCAGTAGTCATGGCCGCGTCTTTTCCATCTAGACCTGTAGTAAGACTTCAGTAGTCATGGCCACGTCTTCTCCATCTAGACCTGTAGTAAGACTTCAGTAGTCATGGCCACGTCTTTTCCATCTAGACCTGTAGTAAGACTTCAGTAGTCATGGCCACGTCTTTTCCATCTAGACCTGTAGTAGGGCTTCAGTAGTCATGGCCACGTCTTTTCCATCTAGGGCTGTAGTAAGACTTCAGTAGTCATGGCCACGTCTGTTCCACCTAGGGCTGTAGTAAGACTTCAGTAGTCATGGCCACGTCTTTTCCATCTAGACCTGTAGTAGGGCTTCAGTAGTCATGGCCACGGCTTTTCTACCTAGAGCTGTAGTAAGACTTCAGTAGTCATGGCCACGTCTGTTCCACCTAGACCTGTAGTAAGACTTCAGTAGTCATGGCCACGTCTTTTCCATCTAGACCTGTAGTAGGGCTTCAGTATTCATGGCCACGTCTTTTCTACCTAGAACTGTAGTAAGACTTCAGTAGTCATGGCCACGTCTGTTCCACCTAGACCTGAAGTAGGGCTTCAGTATTCATGGCCACGACTTTTCTACCTAGAGCTGTAGTAAGACTTCAGTAGTCATGGCCTCGTCTTTTCTACCTAGGGCTGTAGTAAGACTTCAGTAGTCATGGCCACGTCTTTTCCATCTAGGGCTGTAGTAAGACTTCAGCAGTCATGGCCACGTCTTTTCCATCTAGGGCCGTAGTAAGACTTCAGTAGTCATGGCCACGTCTTTTCTACCTAGGGCTGTAGTAGGGCTTCAGTAGTCATGGCCACGTCTTTTCTATCTAGACCTGTAGTAGGGCTTCAGTAGTCATGGCCACGTCTTTTCCATCTAGACCTGTAGTAGGGCTTCAGTAGTCATGGCCACGTCTTTTCTACCTAGGGCTGTAGTAGGGTTTCAGTAGTCATGGCCACGTCTTTTCTACCTAGACCTGTAGTAGGGCTTCAGTAGTCATGGCCACGTCTTTTCCAACTAGACCTGTAGTAGGGCTTCAGTAGTCATGGCCACGTCTTTTCCATCTAGGGCTGTAGTAAGACTTCAGTAGTCATGGCCACGTCTTTTCCATCTAGGGCTGTAGTAAGACCTCAGTAGTCATGGCCACGTCTTTTCCATCTAGACCTGTAGTAGGGCTTCAGTAGTCATGGCCACGTTTTACCCATCTAGGGCTGTAGTAAGACTTCAGTAGTCATGGCCACGTCTTTTCCATCTAGGGCTGTAGTAGGGCTTCAGTATTCATGGCCACGTCTTTTCCATCTAGGGCTGTAGTAGGGCTTCAGTAGTCATGGCCACGTCTTTTCCATCTAGGGCTGTAGTAAGACCTCAGCAGTCATGGCCACGTCTTTTCCATCTAGGGCCGTAGTAAGACTTCAGTAGTCATGGCCACGTCTTTTCCATCTAGGGCTGTAGTAAGACCTCAGTAGTCATGGCCACGTCTTTTCCATCTAGGGCTGTAGTAAGACCTGAGTAGTCATGGCCACGTCTTTTCCATCTAGGGCTGTAGTAAGACTTCAGCAGTCATGGCCGCGTCTTTTCCATCTAGGGCTGAAGTAAGACTTCAGCAGTCATGGCCACGTCTTTTCCATGTAGGGCTGTAGTAAGACTTCAGCAGTCATGGCCACGTCTTTTCCATCTAGGGCTGTAGTAAGACCTCAGTAGTCATGGCCACGTCTTTTCTACCTAGACCTGTAGTAAGACTTCAGTAGTCATGGCCACGTCTTTTCTACCTAGGGCTGTAGTAAGACTTCAGTAGTCATGGCCACGTCTATTCTACCTAGGGCTGTAGTAAGACGTCAGTAGTCATGGCCACGTCTTTTCTACCTAGGGCTGTAGTAAGGCTTCAGTAGTCATGGCCACGTCTTTTCTACCTAGACCGTAGTAAGACTTCAGTAGTCATGGCCACGTCATTTCTACCTAGACCTGTAGTAAGACTTCAGTTGTCATGGCCACGTCTTTTCCATCTAGACCTCTAGTATGACTTCTGTAGTCATGGGCACGTCTTTTCTACCTAGACCTGTAGTAAGACTTCAGTAGTCATGGGCACGTCTTTTCTACCTAGACCTGTAGTAAGACTTCAGTAGTCATGACCTCGTCTTTTCCATCTAGGGCTGTAGTAAGACTTCAGTAGTCATGGGCACGTCTTTTCTACCTAGACCTGTAGTAAGACTTCAGTAGTCAAGGCCACGTCTTTTCCATCTAGACCTGTAGTAAGACTTCAGTAGTCATGGCAACGTCTTTTCTACCTAGACCTGTAGTAAGACTTCAGTAGTCATGACCTCGTCTTTTCCCTCTAGACCTGTAGTAAGACTTCAGTAGTCTTGGCCACGTGTTTTCTACCTAGACCTGTAGTAAGACTTCAGTAGTCATGGCCACGTCTTTTCCATCTAGGGTTGTAGTAAGACTTCAGTAGTCATGGCCACGTCTTTTGCATCTAGGGCTGTAGTAAGACTTCAGCAGTCATGGCCACGTCTTTTCTACCTAGACCTGTAGTAAGACTTCCGTAGTCATGGCCACGTCTTTTCTACCTAGACCTGTAGTAAGACTTCAGTAGTCATGGCCACGTCTTTTCCATCTAGGGCTGTAGTAAGCCTTCAGTAGTCATCACCACGTCTGTTCCACCTAGGGCTGTAGTAAGACTTCAGTAGTCATGGCCACGTCTTTTCTACCTAGGGCTGTAGTAAGACTTCAGTAGTCATGGCCACGTCTTTTCTACCTAGGGCTGTAGTAAGACGTCAGTAGTCATGGCCACGTCTTTTCTACCTAGGGCTGTAGTAAGGCTTCAGTAGTCATGGCCACGTCTTTTCTACCTAGACCGTAGTAAGACTTCAGTAGTCATGGCCACGTCTTTTCCATCTAGGGCTGTAGTAAGCCTTCAGTAGTCATCACCACGTCTGTTCCACCTAGGGCTGTAGTAAGACTTCAGTAGTCATGGCCACGTCTTTTCTACCTAGGGCTGTAGTAAGACTTCAGTAGTCATGGCCACGTCTTTTCTACCTAGGGCTGTAGTAAGACGTCAGTAGTCATGGCCACGTCTTTTCTACCTAGGGCTGTAGTAAGGCTTCAGTAGTCATGGCCACGTCTTTTCTACCTAGACCGTAGTAAGACTTCAGTAGTCATGGCCACGTCTTTTCTACCTAGACCTGAGGTAAGACTTCAGTAGTCATGGCCACGTCTTTTCCATCTAGACCTCTAGTATGACTTCTGTAGTCATGGGCACGTCTTTTCTACCTAGACCTGTAGTAAGACTTCAGTAGTCATGGGCACGTCTTTTCTACCTAGGGCTGTAGTAAGACGTCAGTAGTCATGGCCACGTCTTTTCTACCTAGGGCTGTAGTAAGGCTTCAGTAGTCATGGCCACGTCTTTTCTACCTAGACCGTAGTAAGACTTCAGTAGTCATGGCCACGTCTTTTCTACCTAGACCTGAGGTAAGACTTCAGTAGTCATGGCCGCGTCTTTTCCATCTAGACCTCTAGTATGACTTCTGTAGTCATGGGCACGTCTTTTCTACCTAGACCTGTAGTAAGACTTCAGTAGTCATGGGCACGTCTTTTCTGCCTAGACCTGTAGTAAGACTTCAGTAGTCATGACCTCGTGTTTTCCATCTAGGGCTGTAGTAAGACTTCAGTAGTCATGGCCGCGTCTTTTCCATCTAGACCTGTAGTAAGACTTCAGTAGTCATGGCCACGTCTTTTCCATCTAGACCTGTAGTAAGACTTCAGTAGTCATGGCCACGTCTTTTCCATCTAGACCTGTAGTAAGACTTCAGTAGTCATGGCCACGTCTTTTCCATCTAGACCTGTAGTAGGGCTTCAGTAGTCATGGCCACGTCTTTTCCATCTAGGGCTGTAGTAAGACTTCAGTAGTCATGGCCACGTCTGTTCCACCTAGGGCTGTAGTAAGACTTCAGTAGTCATGGCCACGTCTTTTCCATCTAGACCTGTAGTAGGGCTTCAGTAGTCATGGCCACGGCTTTTCTACCTAGAGCTGTAGTAAGACTTCAGTAGTCATGGCCACGTCTGTTCCACCTAGACCTGTAGTAAGACTTCAGTAGTCATGGCCACGTCTTTTCCATCTAGACCTGTAGTAGGGCTTCAGTATTCATGGCCACGTCTTTTCTACCTAGAACTGTAGTAAGACTTCAGTAGTCATGGCCACGTCTGTTCCACCTAGACCTGAAGTAGGGCTTCAGTATTCATGGCCACGACTTTTCTACCTAGAGCTGTAGTAAGACTTCAGTAGTCATGGCCTCGTCTTTTCTACCTAGGGCTGTAGTAAGACTTCAGTAGTCATGGCCACGTCTTTTACATCTAGGGCTGTAGTAAGACTTCAGCAGTCATGGCCACGTCTTTTCCATCTAGGGCCGTAGTAAGACTTCAGTAGTCATGGCCACGTCTTTTCTACCTAGGGCTGTAGTAGGGCTTCAGTAGTCATGGCCACGTCTTTTCTATCTAGACCTGTAGTAGGGCTTCAGTAGTCATGGCCACGTCTTTTCCATCTAGACCTGTAGTAGGGCTTCAGTAGTCATGGCCACGTCTTTTCTACCTAGGGCTGTAGTAGGGTTTCAGTAGTCATGGCCACGTCTTTTCTACCTAGACCTGTAGTAGGGCTTCAGTAGTCATGGCCACGTCTTTTCCAACTAGACCTGTAGTAGGGCTTCAGTAGTCATGGCCACGTCTTTTCCATCTAGGGCTGTAGTAAGACTTCAGTAGTCATGGCCACGTCTTTTCCATCTAGGGCTGTAGTAAGACCTCAGTAGTCATGGCCACGTCTTTTCCATCTAGACCTGTAGTAGGGCTTCAGTAGTCATGGCCACGTCTTTTCCATCTAGGGCTGTAGTAAGACTTCAGTAGTCATGGCCACGTCTTTTCCATCTAGGGCTGTAGTAGGGCTTCAGTAGTCATGGCCACGTCTTTTCCATCTAGGGCTGTAGTAAGACCTCAGCAGTCATGGCCACGTCTTTTCCATCTAGGGCCGTAGTAAGACTTCAGTAGTCATGGCCACGTCTTTTCCATCTAGGGCTGTAGTAAGACCTCAGTAGTCATGGCCACGTCTTTTCCATCTAGGGCTGTAGTAAGACCTGAGTAGTCATGGCCACGTCTTTTCCATCTAGGGCTGTAGTAAGACTTCAGCAGTCATGGCCGCGTCTTTTCCATCTAGGGCTGAAGTAAGACTTCAGCAGTCATGGCCATGTCTTTTCCATCTAGGGCTGTAGTAAGACTTCAGCAGTCATGGCCACGTCTTTTCCATCTAGGGCTGTAGTAAGACCTCAGTAGTCATGGCCACGTCTTTTCTACCTAGACCTGTAGTAAGACTTCAGTAGTCATGGCCACGTCTTTTCTACCTAGGGCTGTAGTAAGACTTCAGTAGTCATGGCCACGTCTATTCTACCTAGGGCTGTAGTAAGACGTCAGTAGTCATGGCCACGTCTTTTCTACCTAGGGCTGTAGTAAGGCTTCAGTAGTCATGGCCACGTCTTTTCTACCTAGACCGTAGTAAGACTTCAGTAGTCATGGCCACGTCATTTCTACCTAGACCTGTAGTAAGACTTCAGTTGTCATGGCCACGTCTTTTCCATCTAGACCTCTAGTATGACTTCTGTAGTCATGGGCACGTCTTTTCTACCTAGACCTGTAGTAAGACTTCAGTAGTCATGGGCACGTCTTTTCTACCTAGACCTGTAGTAAGACTTCAGTAGTCATGACCTCGTCTTTTCCATCTAGGGCTGTAGTAAGACTTCAGTAGTCATGGCCACGTCTTTTCTACCTAGACCTGTAGTAAGACTTCAGTAGTCAAGGCCACGTCTTTTCTACCTAGACCTGTAGTAAGACTTCAGTAGTCATGGCAACGTCTTTTCTACCTAGACCTGTAGTAAGACTTCAGTAGTCATGACCTCGTCTTTTCCCTCTAGACCTGTAGTAAGACTTCAGTAGTCATGGGCACGTCTTTTCTACCTAGACCTGTAGTAAGACTTCAGCAGTCATGGCCAAGCCGTTTTTACCTAGAAGTGTTGTAACACATCAGCAGTCATGGGCACGTCTTTTCTACATAGAACTGTAGTAAGACTTCAGCAGTCATGGCCTCGTCTTTTCTACCTAGAACTGTAGTAAGACTTCAGCAGTCATGGCCTCGTCTTTTCTACCTAGAACATTCGTAAGACTTCAGCAGTCATGACCTCGTCTTTTCTACCTATAGCTGTAGTAAGACTTTAGTAGTCATGGCCGCGTCTTTTCTACCTAGAACTGTAATAAGGCTTTAGCAGTCATGACCTCGTCTTTTCTACCTATAGCTGTAGTAAGACTTCAGCAGTCATGACCTCGTCTTTTCTGCCTAGAACTGTAGTAAGACTTCAGCAGTCATGACCTCATCTTTTCTACCTATAGCTGTAGTAAGACTTTAGTAGTCATGGCCGCGTCTTTTCTACCTAGAACTGTAATAAGACTTTAGCAGTCATGACCTCGTCTTTTCTACCTATAGCTGTAGTAAGACTTCAGCAGTCATGACCTCGTCTTTTCTACCTAGAAATGTAGTAAGACTTCAGCAGTCATGACCTCGTCTTTTCTACCTAGAACTGTAGTAAGACTGCAGCAGTCATGGCCGCGTCTTTTCTACCTATACCTGTAGTAAGACTTTAGTAGTCATGGCCTCGTCTTTTCCATCTAGACCTGTAGTAGGGCTTCAGTAGTCATGGCCACGGCTTTTCTACCTAGAGCTGTAGTAAGACTTCAGTAGTCATGGCCACGTCTGTTCCACCTAGACCTGTAGTAAGACTTCAGTAGTCATGGCCACGTCTTTTCCATCTAGACCTGTAGTAGGGCTTCAGTATTCATGGCCACGTCTTTTCTACCTAGAACTGTAGTAAGACTTCAGTAGTCATGGCCACGTCTGTTCCACCTAGACCTGAAGTAGGGCTTCAGTATTCATGGCCACGACTTTTCTACCTAGAGCTGTAGTAAGACTTCAGTAGTCATGGCCTCGTCTTTTCTACCTAGGGCTGTAGTAAGACTTCAGTAGTCATGGCCACGTCTTTTACATCTAGGGCTGTAGTAAGACTTCAGCAGTCATGGCCACGTCTTTTCCATCTAGGGCCGTAGTAAGACTTCAGTAGTCATGGCCACGTCTTTTCTACCTAGGGCTGTAGTAGGGCTTCAGTAGTCATGGCCACGTCTTTTCTATCTAGACCTGTAGTAGGGCTTCAGTAGTCATGGCCACGTCTTTTCCATCTAGACCTGTAGTAGGGCTTCAGTAGTCATGGCCACGTCTTTTCTACCTAGGGCTGTAGTAGGGTTTCAGTAGTCATGGCCACGTCTTTTCTACCTAGACCTGTAGTAGGGCTTCAGTAGTCATGGCCACGTCTTTTCCAACTAGACCTGTAGTAGGGCTTCAGTAGTCATGGCCACGTCTTTTCCATCTAGGGCTGTAGTAAGACTTCAGTAGTCATGGCCACGTCTTTTCCATCTAGGGCTGTAGTAAGACCTCAGTAGTCATGGCCACGTCTTTTCCATCTAGACCTGTAGTAGGGCTTCAGTAGTCATGGCCACGTCTTTTCCATCTAGGGCTGTAGTAAGACTTCAGTAGTCATGGCCACGTCTTTTCCATCTAGGGCTGTAGTAGGGCTTCAGTAGTCATGGCCACGTCTTTTCCATCTAGGGCTGTAGTAAGACCTCAGCAGTCATGGCCACGTCTTTTCCATCTAGGGCCGTAGTAAGACTTCAGTAGTCATGGCCACGTCTTTTCCATCTAGGGCTGTAGTAAGACCTCAGTAGTCATGGCCACGTCTTTTCCATCTAGGGCTGTAGTAAGACCTGAGTAGTCATGGCCACGTCTTTTCCATCTAGGGCTGTAGTAAGACTTCAGCAGTCATGGCCGCGTCTTTTCCATCTAGGGCTGAAGTAAGACTTCAGCAGTCATGGCCATGTCTTTTCCATCTAGGGCTGTAGTAAGACTTCAGCAGTCATGGCCACGTCTTTTCCATCTAGGGCTGTAGTAAGACCTCAGTAGTCATGGCCACGTCTTTTCTACCTAGACCTGTAGTAAGACTTCAGTAGTCATGGCCACGTCTTTTCTACCTAGGGCTGTAGTAAGACTTCAGTAGTCATGGCCACGTCTATTCTACCTAGGGCTGTAGTAAGACGTCAGTAGTCATGGCCACGTCTTTTCTACCTAGGGCTGTAGTAAGGCTTCAGTAGTCATGGCCACGTCTTTTCTACCTAGACCGTAGTAAGACTTCAGTAGTCATGGCCACGTCATTTCTACCTAGACCTGTAGTAAGACTTCAGTTGTCATGGCCACGTCTTTTCCATCTAGACCTCTAGTATGACTTCTGTAGTCATGGGCACGCCTTTTCTACCTAGACCTGTAGTAAGACTTCAGTAGTCATGGGCACGTCTTTTCTACCTAGACCTGTAGTAAGACTTCAGTAGTCATGACCTCGTCTTTTCCATCTAGGGCTGTAGTAAGACTTCAGTAGTCATGGCCACGTCTTTTCTACCTAGACCTGTAGTAAGACTTCAGTAGTCAAGGCCACGTCTTTTCTACCTAGACCTGTAGTAAGACTTCAGTAGTCATGGCAACGTCTTTTCTACCTAGACCTGTAGTAAGACTTCAGTAGTCATGACCTCGTCTTTTCCCTCTAGACCTGTAGTAAGACTTCAGTAGTCATGGGCACGTCTTTTCTACCTAGACCTGTAGTAAGACTTCAGCAGTCATGGCCAAGCCGTTTTTACCTAGAAGTGTTGTAACACATCAGCAGTCATGGGCACGTCTTTTCTACATAGAACTGTAGTAAGACTTCAGCAGTCATGGCCTCGTCTTTTCTACCTAGAACTGTAGTAAGACTTCAGCAGTCATGGCCTCGTCTTTTCTACCTAGAACTGTCGTAAGACTTCAGCAGTCATGACCTCGTCTTTTCTACCTATAGCTGTAGTAAGACTTTAGTAGTCATGGCCGCGTCTTTTCTACCTAGAACTGTAATAAGACTTTAGCAGTCATGACCTCGTCTTTTCTACCTATAGCTGTAGTAAGACTTCAGCAGTCATGACCTCGTCTTTTCTGCCTAGAACTGTAGTAAGACTTCAGCAGTCATGACCTCATCTTTTCTACCTATAGCTGTAGTAAGACTTTAGTAGTCATGGCCGCGTCTTTTCTACCTAGAACTGTAATAAGACTTTAGCAGTCATGACCTCGTCTTTTCTACCTATAGCTGTAGTAAGACTTCAGCAGTCATGACCTCGTCTTTTCTACCTAGAAATGTAGTAAGACTTCAGCAGTCATGACCTCGTCTTTTCTACCTAGAACTGTAGTAAGACTGCAGCAGTCATGGCCGCGTCTTTTCTACCTATACCTGTAGTAAGACTTTAGTAGTCATGGCCTCGTCTTTTCTACCTAGAACTGTAGTAAGACTTCAGTAGTCATGGCCTCGTCTTTTCTACCTATAGCTGTAGTAAGACTTCAGTAGTCATGGATACGTCTGTTCCAGCTAGCGCTGTAGTAAGACTTCAGTAGTCATGTCCACGTCTTTTCTACCTAGACCTTTATTAGGACTTCAGTAGTCAAGGCCACGTCTTTTGTATCTAGACCTGTAGTAAGACTTCAGTTGTCATGTCCACGTCTTTTCTACCTAGACCTTTATTAGGACTTCAGTAGTCAAGGCCACGTCTTTTGTATCTAGACCTGTAGTAAGACTTCAGTAGTCATGGCCACGTCTTTTCCCCTATAGCTGTAGTAGGACTTCAGTAGTCAAGGCCACGTCTTTTCCATCTAGACCTGTGGTAAGACTTCAGTAGTCATGGCCACGTCTTTTCCATCTAGACCTGTAGTAAGACTTCAGTAGTCATCACCACGTCTGTTCCACCTACGGCTGTAGTAAGACTTCAGTAGTCATGGCCACGTCTTTTCTACCTAGGGCTGTAGTAAGACTTCAGCAGTCATGGCCACGTCTTTTCTACCTAGGGCTGTAGTAAGACTTCAGTAGTCATGGCCACGTCTTTTCTACCTAGACCGTAGTAAGACTTCAGTAGTCATGGCCACGTCTTTTCCATCTAGACCTGTAGTAAGACTTCAGTAGTCATGGGCACGTCTTTTCTACCTAGACCTGTAGTAAGACTTCAGTAGTCATGGCCACGTCTTTTCTACCTAGACCTGTAGTAAGACTTCAGTAGTCATGACCTCGTCTTTTCCATCTAGACCTGTAGTAAGACTTCAGTAGTAATGGGCACGTCTTTTCTACCTAGACCTGTAGTAAGACTTCAGTAGTCATGGCCGCGTCTTTTCTACCTATAGCTGTAGTAAGACTTTAGTAGTCATGACCTCGTCTTTTCTACCTAGAACTGTAGTAAGACTTCAGTAGTCATGGCCTCGTCTTTTCTACCTATAGCTGTAGTAAGACTTCAGTAGTCATGGATACATCTGTTCCACCTAGCGCAATAATAAGACTTCAGTAGTCATGGCCACGTCTTTTCCATCTAGGGCTGTAGTAAGACTTCAGTAGTCATGGCCACGTCTTTGCCATCTAGACCTGTAGTAGGGCTTCAGTAGTCATGGCCACGTCTTTTCCCCCTATAGCTGTAGTAGGACTTCCGTAGTCAAGGCCACGTCTTTTCCATCTAGACCTGTGGTAAGACTTCAGTAGTCATGGCCATGTCTTTTCCATCTAGACCTGTAGTAAGACTTCAGTAGTCATCACCACCTCTGTTCCACCTAGGGCTGTAGTAAGACTTCAGTAGTCATGGCCACGTCTTTTCTACCTAGGGCTGTAGTAAGACTTCAGTAGTCATGGCCACCTCTTTTCTACCTAGACCTGTAGTAAGACTTCAGTAGTCATGGCCACGTCTTTTCTACCTAGACCTGTAGTAAGACTTCAGTAGTCATGGGCACGTCTTTTCTACCTAGACCTGTAGTAGGACTTCAGTAGTCATGGCCACGTCTTTTCTACCTAGACCTGTAGTAAGACTTCAGTAGTCATAGGCACGTCTTTCCTACCTAGAGCTGTAGTAAGACTTCAGTAGTCATGGCCGCGTCTTTTCCATCTAGACCTGTAGTAAGACTTCAGTAGTCATGGCCACGTCTTTTCCATCTAGACCTGTAGTAAGACTTCAGTAGTCATGGCCACGTCTTTTCCTTCTAGACCTGTAGTAAGACTTCAGTAGTCATGGCCACGTCTTTTCCATCTAGACCTGCAGTAAGACTTCAGTAGTCATGGACACGTCTTTCCTACCTAGAGCTGTAGTAAGACTTCAGTAGTCATGGACACGTCTTTTCTACCTAGAGCTGTAGTAAGACTTCAGTAGTCATGGCCGCGTCTTTTCCATCTAGACCTGTAGTAAGACTTCAGTAGTCATGGCCACGTCTTTTCCATCTAGACCTGTAGTAAGACTTCAGTAGTCATGGCCACGTCTTTTCCATCTAGACCTGTAGTAAGACTTCAGTAGTCATGGCCACGTTTTCCATCTAGACCTGTAGTAAGACTTCAGTAGTCATGGACACGTCTTTTCTACCTAGACCTGTAGTAAGACTTCAGTAGTCATGGCCACGTCTTTTCTACCTAGACCTGTAGTAAGACTTCAGTAGTCTTGGCCACGACTTTTAGATCTAGACCTGTAGTAAGACTTCAGTAGTCATGGACACGTGTTTTCCATCTAGACCTGTAGTAGGGCTTCAGTAGTCATGGGCACGTCTTTTCCATCTAGGGCTGTAGTAGGGCTTCAGTAGTCATGGCCACGTCTGTTCCACCTAGGGCTGTAGTAAGACTTCAGTAGTCATGGACAAGTCTTTTCCATCTAGACCTGTAGTAGGGCTTCAGTAGTCATGGCCACGTCTTTTCCATCTAGGGCTGTAGTAAGACTTCAGTAGTCATGGCCAGGTCTTTTCCATCTAGGGCTGTAGTAAGACTTCAGTAGTCATGGCCACGTCTTTTCCATCTAGGGCTGTAGTAAGACTTCAGTAGTCATGGCCACGTCTGTTCCACCTAGGGCTGTAGTAAGACTTCAGTAGTCATGGCCAGGTCTTTTCCATCTAGGGCTGTAGTAAGACTTCAGTAGTCATGGCCACGTCTTTTCCATCTAGGGCTGTACTAAGACTTCAGTAGTCATGGCCAGGTCTTTTCCATCTAGGGCTGTAGTAAGACTTCAGTAGTCATGGCCAGGTCTTTTCCATCTAGGGCTGTAGTAAGACTTCAGTAGTCATGGCCACGTCTGTTCCATCTAGGGCTGTAGTAAGACTTCAGTAGTCATGGCCAGCTCTGTTCCATCTAGGGCTGTAGTAAGACTTCAGTAGTCATGGCCACGTCTTTTCCATCTAGACCTGTAGTAAGACTTCAGTAGTCATGGCCAGGTCTTTTCCATCTAGGGCTGTAGTAAGACTTCAGTAGTCATGGCCACGTCTGTTCCACCTAGGGCTGTAGTAAGACTTCAGTAGTCATGGCCACGTCTTTTCCATCTAGACCTGTAGTAGGGCTTCAGTAGTCATAGCCACGGCTTTTCTACCTAGAGCTGTAGTATGGCTTCAGTAGTCATGGCCACGTCTTTTCCATCTAGACCTGTAGTAGGGCTTCAGTATTCATGGCCACGTCTTTTCTACCTAGAACTGTAGTAAGACTTCAGTAGTCATGGCCACGTCTGTTCCACCTAGACCTGTAGTAGGGCTTCAGTATTCATGGCCACGTCTTTTCTACCTAGAGCTGTAGTAAGACTTCAGTAGTTATGGCCACGTCTTTTCCATCTAGGGCTGTAGTAAGACCTCAGTAGTCATGGCCACGTCTTTTCTACCTAGGGCTGTAGTAAGACTTCAGCAGTCATGGCCACGTCTTTTCCATCTAGGGCTGTAGTAAGACTTCAGTAGTCATGGCCACGTCTTTTCTACCTAGGGCTGTAGTAGGGCTTCAGTAGTCATGGCCACGTCTTTTCCATCTAGACCTGTAGTAGGGCTTCAGTAGTCATGGCCACGTCTTTTCCATCTAGACCTGTAGTAGGGCTTCAGTAGTCATGGCCACGTCTTTTCTACCTAGGGCTGTAGTAGGGTTTCAGTAGTCATGGCCACGTCTTTTCTACCTAGACCTGTAGTAGGGCTTCAGTAGTCATGGCCACGTCTTTTCCATCTAGGGCTGTAGTAAGACCTCAGTAGTCATGGCCACGTCTTTTCCATCTAGGGCTGTAGTAAGACCTCAGTAGTCATGGCCACGTCTTTTCCATCTAGACCTGTTGTAGGGCTTCAGTAGTCATGGCCACGTCTTTGCCATCTAGGGCTGTAGTAAGACTGCAGTAGTCATGGCCACGTCTTTTCCATCTAGGGCTGTAGTAGGGCTTCAGTAGTCATGGCCACGTCTTTTCCATCTAGGGCTGTTGTAAGACCTCAGCAGTCATGGCCACGTCTTTTCCATCTAGGGCCGTAGTAAGACTTCAGTAGTCATGGCCACGTCTTTTCCATCTAGGGCTGTAGTAAGACCTCAGTAGTCATGGCCACGTCTTTTCCATCTAGGGCTGTAGTAAGACTTCAGCAGTCATGGCCACGTCTTTTCCATCTAGGGCTGTAGTAAGACTTCAGCAGTCATGGCCACGTCTTTTCCATCTAGGGCTGTAGTAAGACTTCAGCAGTCATGGCCACGTCTTTTCCATCTAGGGCTGTAGTAAGACCTCAGTAGTCATGGCCACATCTTTTCTACCTAGACCTGTAGTAAGACTTCAGTAGTCATGGCCACGTCTTTTCTACCTAGACCTGTAGTAAGACTTCAGTAGTCATGGCCACGTCTTTTCCATCTAGGGCTGTAGTAAGACTTCAGCAGTCATGGCCACGTCTTTTCCATCTAGGGCTGTAGTAAGACCTCAGTAGTCATGGCCACGTCTTTTCTACCTAGACCTGTAGTAAGACTTCAGTAGTCATGGCCACGTCTTTTCTACCTAGGGCTGTTGTAAGACTTCAGTAGTCATGGCCACGTCTTTTCCATCTAGGGCTGTAGTAAGACTTCAGTAGTCATGGCCACGTCTTTTCCATCTAGGGCTGTAGTAAGACTTCAGTAGTCATGGCCACGCCTTTTCTACCTAGGGCTGTAGTAAGACTTCAGTAGTCATGGCCGCGTCTTTTCTATCTAGGGCTGTAGTAAGACTTCAGTAGTCATGGCCACGTCTTTTCCATCTAGGGCTGTAGTAAGACTTCAGTAGTCAAGGCCACGTCTTTTCCATCTAGACCTGTAGTAAGACTTCAGTAGTCATGGCCACGTCTTTTCTACCTAGGGCTGTAGTAAGACTTCAGTAGTCATGGCCACGTCTTTTCTATCTAGGGCTGTAGTAAGACTTCAGTAGTCATGGCCACGTCTTTTCCATCTAGGGCTGTAGTAAGACTTCAGTAGTCATGGCCACGTCTTTTCCATCTAGACCTGTAGTAAGACTTCAGTAGTCATGGCCACGTCTTTTCTACCTAGGGCTGTAGTAAGACTTCAGTAGTCATGGCCACGTCTTTTCTACCTAGGGCTGTAGTAAGACTTCAGTAGTCATGGCCGCGTCTTTTCTATCTAGGGCTGTAGTAAGACTTCAGTAGTCATGGCCACGTCTTTTCCATCTAGGGCTGTAGTAAGACTTCAGTAGTCATGGCCACGTCTTTTCTACCTAGGGCTGTAGTAAGACTTCAGTAGTCATGGCCACGTCTTTTCCATCTAGGGCTGTAGTAAGACTTCAGTAGTCATGGCCACGTCTTTTCATCTAGACCTGTAGTAAGACTTCAGTAGTCATGGCCACGTCTTTTCCATCTAGACCTCTAGTATGACTTCTGTAGTCATGGGCACGTCTTTTCTACCTAGACCTGTAGTAAGACTTCAGTAGTCATGGGCACGTCTTTTCTACCTAGACCTGTAGTAAGACTTCAGTAGTCATGACCTCGTCTTTTCCATCTAGGGCTGTAGTAAGACTTCAGTAGTCATGGGCACGTCTTTTCTACCTAGACCTGTAGTAAGACTTCAGTAGTCATGGCCACGTCTTTTCTACCTAGACTTGTAGTAAGACTTCAGTAGTCATGGCCACGTCTTTTCTACCTAGACCTGTAGTAAGACTTCAGTAGTCATGACCTCGTCTTTTCCCTCTAGACCTGTAGTAAGACTTCAGTAGTCATGGGCACGTCTTTTCTACCTAGACCTGTAGTAAGACTTCAGCAGTCATGGCCAAGCCGTTTTTACCTAGAAGTGTTGTAACACATCAGCAGTCATGGGCACGTCTTTTCTACATAGAACTGTAGTAAGACTTCAGCAGTCATGGCCTCGTCTTTTCTACCTAGAACTGTAGTAAGACTTCAGCAGTCATGGCCTCGTCTTTTCTACCTAGAACTGTCGTAAGACTTCAGCAGTCATGACCTCGTCTTTTCTTCCTAGAACTGTAGTAAGACTTCAGCAGTCATGACCTCGTCTTTTCTACCTATAGCTGTAGTAAGACTTTAGTAGTCATGGCCGCGTCTTTTCTACCTAGAACTGTAATAAGACTTTAGCAGTCATGACCTCGTCTTTTCTACCTATAGCTGTAGTAAGACTTCAGCAGTCATGACCTCGTCTTTTCTGCCTAGAACTGTAGTAAGACTTCAGCAGTCATGACCTCATCTTTTCTACCTATAGCTGTAGTAAGACTTTAGTAGTCATGGCCGCGTCTTTTCTACCTAGAACTGTAATAAGACTTTAGCTGTCATGACCTCGTCTTTTCTACCTATAGCTGTAGTAAGACTTCAGCAGTCATGACCTCGTCTTTTCTACCTAGAAATGTAGTAAGACTTCAGCAGTCATGACCTCGTCTTTTCTACCTAGAACTGTAGTAAGACTTCAGCAGTCATGGCCGCGTCTTTTCTACCTATACCTGTAGTAAGACTTTAGTAGTCATGGCCTCGTCTTTTCTACCTAGAACTGTAGTAAGACTTCAGTAGTCATGGCCTCGTCTTTTCTACCTATAGCTGTAGTAAGACTTCAGTAGTCATGGATACGTCTGTTCCAGCTAGCGCTGTAGTAAGACTTCAGTAGTCATGTCCACGTCTTTTCTACCAAGACCTTTATTAGGACTTCAGGAGTCAAGGCCACGTCTTTTGTATCTAGACCTGTAGTAAGACTTCAGTTGTCATGTCCACGTCTTTTCTACCTAGACCTTTATTAGGACTTCAGTAGTCAAGGCCACGTCTTTTGTATCTAGACCTGTAGTAAGACTTCAGTAGTCATGGCCACGTCTTTTCCCCTATAGCTGTAGTAGGACTTCAGTAGTCAAGGCCACGTCTTTTCCATCTAGACCTGTGGTAAGACTTCAGTAGTCATGGCCACGTCTTTTCCATCTAGACCTGTAGTAAGACTTCAGTAGTCATCACCACGTCTGTTCCACCTACGGCTGTAGTAAGACTTCAGTAGTCATGGCCACGTCTTTTCTACCTAGGGCTGTAGTAAGACTTCAGCAGTCATGGCCACGTCTTTTCTACCTAGGGCTGTAGTAAGACTTCAGTAGTCATGGCCACGTCTTTTCTACCTAGACCGTAGTAAGACTTCAGTAGTCATGGCCACGTCTTTTCCATCTAGACCTGTAGTAAGACTTCAGTAGTCATGGGCACGTCTTTTCTACCTAGACCTGTAGTAAGACTTCAGTAGTCATGGCCACGTCTTTTCTACCTAGACCTGTAGTAAGACTTCAGTAGTCATGACCTCGTCTTTTCCATCTAGACCTGTAGTAAGACTTCAGTAGTAATGGGCACGTCTTTTCTACCTAGACCTGTAGTAAGACTTCAGTAGTCATGGCCGCGTCTTTTCTACCTATAGCTGTAGTAAGACTTTAGTAGTCATGACCTCGTCTTTTCTACCTAGAACTGTAGTAAGACTTCAGTAGTCATGGCCTCGTCTTTTCTACCTATAGCTGTAGTAAGACTTCAGTAGTCATGGATACATCTGTTCCACCAAGCGCAATAATAAGACTTCAGTAGTCATGGCCACGTCTTTTCCATCTAGGGCTGTAGTAAGACTTCAGTAGTCATGGCCACGTCTTTTCCATCTAGACCTGTAGTAGGGCTTCAGTAGTCATGGCCACGTCTTTTCCCCCTATAGCTGTAGTAGGACTTCCGTAGTCAAGGCCACATCTTTTCCATCTAGACCTGTGGTAAGACTTCAGTAGTCATGGCCATGTCTTTTCCATCTAGACCTGTAGTAAGACTTCAGTAGTCATCACCACCTCTGTTCCACCTAGGGCTGTAGTAAGACTTCAGTAGTCATGGCCACGTCTTTTCTACCTAGGGCTGTAGTAAGACTTCAGTAGTCATGGCCACCTCTTTTCTACCTAGACCTGTAGTAAGACTTCAGTAGTCATGGCCACGTCTTTTCTACCTAGACCTGTAGTAAGACTTCAGTAGTCATGGGCACGTCTTTTCTACCTAGACCTGTAGTAGGACTTCAGTAGTCATGGCCACGTCTTTTCTACCTAGACCTGTGGTAAGACTTCAGTAGTCATGGGCACGTCTTTCCTACCTAGAGCTGTAGTAAGACTTCAGTAGTCATGGCCGCGTCTTTTCCATCTAGACCTGTAGTAAGACTTCAGTAGTCATGGCCACGTCTTTTCCATCTAGACCTGTAGTAAGACTTCAGTAGTCATGGCCACGTCTTTTCCTTCTAGACCTGTAGTAAGACTTCAGTAGTCATGGCCACGTCTTTTCCATCTAGACCTGCAGTAAGACTTCAGTAGTCATGGACACGTCTTTCCTACCTAGAGCTGTAGTAAGACTTCAGTAGTCATGGACACGTCTTTTCTACCTAGAGCTGTAGTAAGACTTCAGTAGTCATGGCCGCGTCTTTTCCATCTAGACCTGTAGTAAGACTTCAGTAGTCATGGCCACGTCTTTTCCATCTAGACCTGTAGTAAGACTTCAGTAGTCATGGCCACGTCTTTTCCATCTAGACCTGTAGTAAGACTTCAGTAGTCATGGCCACGTTTTCCATCTAGACCTGTAGTAAGACTTCAGTAGTCATGGACACGTCTTTTCTACCTAGACCTGTAGTAAGACTTCAGTAGTCATGGCCACGTCTTTTCTACCTAGACCTGTAGTAAGACTTCAGTAGTCTTGGCCACGACTTTTAGATCTAGACCTGTAGTAAGACTTCAGTAGTCATGGACACGTGTTTTCCATCTAGACCTGTAGTAGGGCTTCAGTAGTCATGGGCACGTCTTTTCCATCTAGGGCTGTAGTAGGGCTTCAGTAGTCATGGCCACGTCTGTTCCACCTAGGGCTGTAGTAAGACTTCAGTAGTCATGGACAAGTCTTTTCCATCTAGACCTGTAGTAGGGCTTCAGTAGTCATGGCCACGTCTTTTCCATCTAGGGCTGTAGTAAGACTTCAGTAGTCATGGCCAGGTCTTTTCCATCTAGGGCTGTAGTAAGACTTCAGTAGTCATGGCCAGGTCTTTTCCATCTAGGGCTGTAGTAAGACTTCAGTAGTCATGGCCACGTCTGTTCCACCTAGGGCTGTAGTAAGACTTCAGTAGTCATGGCCAGGTCTTTTCCATCTAGGGCTGTAGTAAGACTTCAGTAGTCATGGCCACGTCTTTTCCATCTAGGGCTGTACTAAGACTTCAGTAGTCATGGCCAGGTCTTTTCCATCTAGGGCTGTAGTAAGACTTCAGTAGTCATGGCCAGGTCTTTTCCATCTAGGGCTGTAGTAAGACTTCAGTAGTCATGGCCACGTCTGTTCCATCTAGGGCTGTAGTAAGACTTCAGTAGTCATGGCCAGGTCTTTTCCATCTAGGGCTGTAGTAAGACTTCAGTAGTCATGGCCACGTCTTTTGCATCTAGACCTGTAGTAAGACTTCAGTAGTCATGGCCAGGTCTTTTCCATCTAGGGCTGTAGTAAGACTTCAGTAGTCATGGCCACGTCTGTTCCACCTAGGGCTGTAGTAAGACTTCAGTAGTCATGGCCACGTCTTTTCCATCTAGACCTGTAGTAGGGCTTCAGTAGTCATAGCCACGGCTTTTCTACCTAGAGCTGTAGTATGGCTTCAGTAGTCATGGCCACGTCTTTTCCATCTAGACCTGTAGTAGGGCTTCAGTATTCATGGCCACGTCTTTTCTACCTAGAACTGTAGTAAGACTTCAGTAGTCATGGCCACGTCTGTTCCACCTAGACCTGTAGTAGGGCTTCAGTATTCATGGCCACGTCTTTTCTACCTAGAGCTGTAGTAAGACTTCAGTAGTTATGGCCACGTCTTTTCCATCTAGGGCTGTAGTAAGACCTCAGTAGTCATGGCCACGTCTTTTCTACCTAGGGCTGTAGTAAGACTTCAGCAGTCATGGCCACGTCTTTTCCATCTAGGGCTGTAGTAAGACTTCAGTAGTCATGGCCACGTCTTTTCTACCTAGGGCTGTAGTAGGGCTTCAGTAGTCATGGCCACGTCTTTTCCATCTAGACCTGTAGTAGGGCTTCAGTAGTCATGGCCACGTCTTTTCCATCTAGACCTGTAGTAGGGCTTCAGTAGTCATGGCCACGTCTTTTCTACCTAGGGCTGTAGTAGGGTTTCAGTAGTCATGGCCACGTCTTTTCTACCTAGACCTGTAGTAGGGCTTCAGTAGTCATGGCCACGTCTTTTCCATCTAGGGCTGTAGTAAGACCTCAGTAGTCATGGCCACGTCTTTTCCATCTAGGGCTGTAGTAAGACCTCAGTAGTCATGGCCACGTCTTTTCCATCTAGACCTGTAGTAGGGCTTCAGTAGTCATGGCCACGTCTTTGCCATCTAGGGCTGTAGTAAGACTGCAGTAGTCATGGCCACGTCTTTTCCATCTAGGGCTGTAGTAGGGCTTCAGTAGTCATGGCCACGTCTTTTCCATCTAGGGCTGTAGTAAGACCTCAGCAGTCATGGCCACGTCTTTTCCATCTAGGGCCGTAGTAAGACTTCAGTAGTCATGGCCACGTCTTTTCCATCTAGGGCTGTAGTAAGACCTCAGTAGTCATGGCCACGTCTTTTCCATCTAGGGCTGTAGTAAGACTTCAGCAGTCATGGCCACGTCTTTTCCATCTAGGGCTGTAGTAAGACTTCAGCAGTCATGGCCACGTCTTTTCCATCTAGGGCTGTAGTAAGACTTCAGCAGTCATGGCCACGTCTTTTCCATCTAGGGCTGTAGTAAGACCTCAGTAGTCATGGCCACATCTTTTCTACCTAGACCTGTAGTAAGACTTCAGTAGTCATGGCCACGTCTTTTCTACCTAGACTTGTAGTAAGACTTCAGTAGTCATGGCCACGTCTTTTCCATCTAGGGCTGTAGTAAGACTTCAGCAGTCATGGCCACGTCTTTTCCATCTAGGGCTGTAGTAAGACCTCAGTAGTCATGGCCACGTCTTTTCTACCTAGACCTGTAGTAAGACTTCAGTAGTCATGGCCACGTCTTTTCTACCTAGGGCTGTTGTAAGACTTCAGTAGTCATGGCCACGTCTTTTCCATCTAGGGCTGTAGTAAGACTTCAGTAGTCATGGCCACGTCTTTTCCATCTAGACCTGTAGTAAGACTTCAGTAGTCATGGCCACGTCTTTTCCATCTAGGGCTGTAGTAAGACTTCAGTAGTCATGGCCACGTCTTTTCCATCTAGGGCTGTAGTAAGACTTCAGTAGTCATGGCCACGTCTTTTCTACCTAGGGCTGTAGTAAGACTTCAGTAGTCATGGCCACGTCTTTTCCATCTAGGGCTGTAGTAAGACTTCAGTAGTCAAGGCCACGTCTTTTCCATCTAGACCTGTAGTAAGACTTCAGTAGTCATGGCCACGTCTTTTCTACCTAGGGCTGTAGTAAGACTTCAGTAGTCATGGCCACGTCTTTTCTATCTAGGGCTGTAGTAAGACTTCAGTAGTCATGGCCACGTCTTTTCCATCTAGGGCTGTAGTAAGACTTCAGTAGTCATGGCCACGTCTTTTCCATCTAGACCTGTAGTAAGACTTCAGTAGTCATGGCCACGTCTTTTCTACCTAGGGCTGTAGTAAGACTTCAGTAGTCATGGCCACGTCTTTTCTACCTAGGGCTGTAGTAAGACTTCAGTAGTCATGGCCGCGTCTTTTCTATCTAGGGCTGTAGTAAGACTTCAGTAGTCATGGCCACGTCTTTTCCATCTAGGGCTGTAGTAAGACTTCAGTAGTCATGGCCACGTCTTTTCTACCTAGGGCTGTAGTAAGACTTCAGTAGTCATGGCCACGTCTTTTCCATCTAGGGCTGTAGTAAGACTTCAGTAGTCATGGCCACGTCTTTTCATCTAGACCTGTAGTAAGACTTCAGTAGTCATGGCCACGTCTTTTGCATCTAGGGCTGTAGTAAGACTTCAGCAGTCATGGCCACGTCTTTTCTACCTAGACCTGTAGTAAGACTTCAGTAGTCATGGCCACGTCTTTTCCATCTAGGGCTGTAGTAAGACTTCAGTAGTCATGGCCACGTCTTTTCCATCTAGGGCTGTAGTAAGACTTCAGCAGTCATGGCCACGTCTTTTCCATCTAGACCTGTAGTAAGACTTCAGCAGTCATGGCCACGTCTTTTCCATCTAGGGCTGTAGTAAGACTTCAGCAGTCATGGCCACGTCTTTTCCATCTAGACCTGTAGTAAGACTTCAGTAGTCATGGCCACGTCTTTTCCAGGTAGGGCTGTAGTAAGACCTCAGTAGTCATGGCCACGTCTTTTCCATCTAGACCTGTAGTAAGACTTCAGCAGTCATGGCCACGTCTTTTCCATCTAGGGCTGTAGTAAGACTTCAGCAGTCATGGCCACGTCTTTTCCATCTAGGGCTGTAGTAAGACCTCAGTAGTCATGGCCACGTCTTTTCTACCTAGACCTGTAGTAAGACTTCAGTAGTCATGGCCACGTCTTTTCTACCTAGGGCTGTTGTAAGACTTCAGTAGTCATGGCCACGTCTTTTCCATCTAGGGCTGTAGTAAGACTTCAGTAGTCATGGCCACGTCTTTTCCATCTAGACCTGTAGTAAGACTTCAGTAGTCATGGCCACGTCTTTTCCATCTAGGGCTGTAGTAAGACTTCAGTAGTCATGGCCACGTCTTTTCCATCTAGGGCTGTAGTAAGACTTCAGTAGTCATGGCCACGTCTTTTCTACCTAGGGCTGTAGTAAGACTTCAGTAGTCATGGCCACGTCTTTTCCATCTAGGGCTGTAGTAAGACTTCAGTAGTCAAGGCCACGTCTTTTCCATCTAGACCTGTAGTAAGACTTCAGTAGTCATGGCCACGTCTTTTCTACCTAGGGCTGTAGTAAGACTTCAGTAGTCATGGCCACGTCTTTTCTATCTAGGGCTGTAGTAAGACTTCAGTAGTCATGGCCACGTCTTTTCTACCTATAGCTGTAGTAAGACTTCAGCAGTCATGACCTCGTCTTTTCTACCTAGAAATGTAGTAAGACTTCAGCAGTCATGACCTCGTCTTTTCTACCTAGAACTGTAGTAAGACTGCAGCAGTCATGGCCGCGTCTTTTCTACCTATACCTGTAGTAAGACTTTAGTAGTCATGGCCTCGTCTTTTCTACCTAGAACTGTAGTAAGACTTCAGTAGTCATGGCCTCGTCTTTTCTACCTATAGCTGTAGTAAGACTTCAGTAGTCATGGATACGTCTGTTCCAGCTAGCGCTGTAGTAAGACTTCAGTAGTCATGTCCACGTCTTTTCTACCTAGACCTTTATTAGGACTTCAGTAGTCAAGGCCACGTCTTTTGTATCTAGACCTGTAGTAAGACTTCAGTTGTCATGTCCACGTCTTTTCTACCTAGACCTTTATTAGGACTTCAGTAGTCAAGGCCACGTCTTTTGTATCTAGACCTGTAGTAAGACTTCAGTAGTCATGGCCACGTCTTTTCCCCTATAGCTGTAGTAGGACTTCAGTAGTCAAGGCCACGTCTTTTCCATCTAGACCTGTGGTAAGACTTCAGTAGTCATGGCCACGTCTTTTCCATCTAGACCTGTAGTAAGACTTCAGTAGTCATCACCACGTCTGTTCCACCTACGGCTGTAGTAAGACTTCAGTAGTCATGGCCACGTCTTTTCTACCTAGGGCTGTAGTAAGACTTCAGCAGTCATGGCCACGTCTTTTCTACCTAGGGCTGTAGTAAGACTTCAGTAGTCATGGCCACGTCTTTTCTACCTAGACCGTAGTAAGACTTCAGTAGTCATGGCCACGTCTTTTCCATCTAGACCTGTAGTAAGACTTCAGTAGTCATGGGCACGTCTTTTCTACCTAGACCTGTAGTAAGACTTCAGTAGTCATGGCCACGTCTTTTCTACCTAGACCTGTAGTAAGACTTCAGTAGTCATGACCTCGTCTTTTCCATCTAGACCTGTAGTAAGACTTCAGTAGTAATGGGCACGTCTTTTCTACCTAGACCTGTAGTAAGACTTCAGTAGTCATGGCCGCGTCTTTTCTACCTATAGCTGTAGTAAGACTTTAGTAGTCATGACCTCGTCTTTTCTACCTAGAACTGTAGTAAGACTTCAGTAGTCATGGCCTCGTCTTTTCTACCTATAGCTGTAGTAAGACTTCAGTAGTCATGGATACATCTGTTCCACCTAGCGCAATAATAAGACTTCAGTAGTCATGGCCACGTCTTTTCCATCTAGGGCTGTAGTAAGACTTCAGTAGTCATGGCCACGTCTTTGCCATCTAGACCTGTAGTAGGGCTTCAGTAGTCATGGCCACGTCTTTTCCCCCTATAGCTGTAGTAGGACTTCCGTAGTCAAGGCCACGTCTTTTCCATCTAGACCTGTGGTAAGACTTCAGTAGTCATGGCCATGTCTTTTCCATCTAGACCTGTAGTAAGACTTCAGTAGTCATCACCACCTCTGTTCCACCTAGGGCTGTAGTAAGACTTCAGTAGTCATGGCCACGTCTTTTCTACCTAGGGCTGTAGTAAGACTTCAGTAGTCATGGCCACCTCTTTTCTACCTAGACCTGTAGTAAGACTTCAGTAGTCATGGCCACGTCTTTTCTACCTAGACCTGTAGTAAGACTTCAGTAGTCATGGGCACGTCTTTTCTACCTAGACCTGTAGTAGGACTTCAGTAGTCATGGCCACGTCTTTTCTACCTAGACCTGTAGTAAGACTTCAGTAGTCATAGGCACGTCTTTCCTACCTAGAGCTGTAGTAAGACTTCAGTAGTCATGGCCGCGTCTTTTCCATCTAGACCTGTAGTAAGACTTCAGTAGTCATGGCCACGTCTTTTCCATCTAGACCTGTAGTAAGACTTCAGTAGTCATGGCCACGTCTTTTCCTTCTAGACCTGTAGTAAGACTTCAGTAGTCATGGCCACGTCTTTTCCATCTAGACCTGCAGTAAGACTTCAGTAGTCATGGACACGTCTTTCCTACCTAGAGCTGTAGTAAGACTTCAGTAGTCATGGACACGTCTTTTCTACCTAGAGCTGTAGTAAGACTTCAGTAGTCATGGCCGCGTCTTTTCCATCTAGACCTGTAGTAAGACTTCAGTAGTCATGGCCACGTCTTTTCCATCTAGACCTGTAGTAAGACTTCAGTAGTCATGGCCACGTCTTTTCCATCTAGACCTGTAGTAAGACTTCAGTAGTCATGGCCACGTTTTCCATCTAGACCTGTAGTAAGACTTCAGTAGTCATGGACACGTCTTTTCTACCTAGACCTGTAGTAAGACTTCAGTAGTCATGGCCACGTCTTTTCTACCTAGACCTGTAGTAAGACTTCAGTAGTCTTGGCCACGACTTTTAGATCTAGACCTGTAGTAAGACTTCAGTAGTCATGGACACGTGTTTTCCATCTAGACCTGTAGTAGGGCTTCAGTAGTCATGGGCACGTCTTTTCCATCTAGGGCTGTAGTAGGGCTTCAGTAGTCATGGCCACGTCTGTTCCACCTAGGGCTGTAGTAAGACTTCAGTAGTCATGGACAAGTCTTTTCCATCTAGACCTGTAGTAGGGCTTCAGTAGTCATGGCCACGTCTTTTCCATCTAGGGCTGTAGTAAGACTTCAGTAGTCATGGCCAGGTCTTTTCCATCTAGGGCTGTAGTAAGACTTCAGTAGTCATGGCCACGTCTTTTCCATCTAGGGCTGTAGTAAGACTTCAGTAGTCATGGCCACGTCTGTTCCACCTAGGGCTGTAGTAAGACTTCAGTAGTCATGGCCAGGTCTTTTCCATCTAGGGCTGTAGTAAGACTTCAGTAGTCATGGCCACGTCTTTTCCATCTAGGGCTGTACTAAGACTTCAGTAGTCATGGCCAGGTCTTTTCCATCTAGGGCTGTAGTAAGACTTCAGTAGTCATGGCCAGGTCTTTTCCATCTAGGGCTGTAGTAAGACTTCAGTAGTCATGGCCACGTCTGTTCCATCTAGGGCTGTAGTAAGACTTCAGTAGTCATGGCCAGCTCTGTTCCATCTAGGGCTGTAGTAAGACTTCAGTAGTCATGGCCACGTCTTTTCCATCTAGACCTGTAGTAAGACTTCAGTAGTCATGGCCAGGTCTTTTCCATCTAGGGCTGTAGTAAGACTTCAGTAGTCATGGCCACGTCTGTTCCACCTAGGGCTGTAGTAAGACTTCAGTAGTCATGGCCACGTCTTTTCCATCTAGACCTGTAGTAGGGCTTCAGTAGTCATAGCCACGGCTTTTCTACCTAGAGCTGTAGTATGGCTTCAGTAGTCATGGCCACGTCTTTTCCATCTAGACCTGTAGTAGGGCTTCAGTATTCATGGCCACGTCTTTTCTACCTAGAACTGTAGTAAGACTTCAGTAGTCATGGCCACGTCTGTTCCACCTAGACCTGTAGTAGGGCTTCAGTATTCATGGCCACGTCTTTTCTACCTAGAGCTGTAGTAAGACTTCAGTAGTTATGGCCACGTCTTTTCCATCTAGGGCTGTAGTAAGACCTCAGTAGTCATGGCCACGTCTTTTCTACCTAGGGCTGTAGTAAGACTTCAGCAGTCATGGCCACGTCTTTTCCATCTAGGGCTGTAGTAAGACTTCAGTAGTCATGGCCACGTCTTTTCTACCTAGGGCTGTAGTAGGGCTTCAGTAGTCATGGCCACGTCTTTTCCATCTAGACCTGTAGTAGGGCTTCAGTAGTCATGGCCACGTCTTTTCCATCTAGACCTGTAGTAGGGCTTCAGTAGTCATGGCCACGTCTTTTCTACCTAGGGCTGTAGTAGGGTTTCAGTAGTCATGGCCACGTCTTTTCTACCTAGACCTGTAGTAGGGCTTCAGTAGTCATGGCCACGTCTTTTCCATCTAGGGCTGTAGTAAGACCTCAGTAGTCATGGCCACGTCTTTTCCATCTAGGGCTGTAGTAAGACCTCAGTAGTCATGGCCACGTCTTTTCCATCTAGACCTGTTGTAGGGCTTCAGTAGTCATGGCCACGTCTTTGCCATCTAGGGCTGTAGTAAGACTGCAGTAGTCATGGCCACGTCTTTTCCATCTAGGGCTGTAGTAGGGCTTCAGTAGTCATGGCCACGTCTTTTCCATCTAGGGCTGTTGTAAGACCTCAGCAGTCATGGCCACGTCTTTTCCATCTAGGGCCGTAGTAAGACTTCAGTAGTCATGGCCACGTCTTTTCCATCTAGGGCTGTAGTAAGACCTCAGTAGTCATGGCCACGTCTTTTCCATCTAGGGCTGTAGTAAGACTTCAGCAGTCATGGCCACGTCTTTTCCATCTAGGGCTGTAGTAAGACTTCAGCAGTCATGGCCACGTCTTTTCCATCTAGGGCTGTAGTAAGACTTCAGCAGTCATGGCCACGTCTTTTCCATCTAGGGCTGTAGTAAGACCTCAGTAGTCATGGCCACATCTTTTCTACCTAGACCTGTAGTAAGACTTCAGTAGTCATGGCCACGTCTTTTCTACCTAGACCTGTAGTAAGACTTCAGTAGTCATGGCCACGTCTTTTCCATCTAGGGCTGTAGTAAGACTTCAGCAGTCATGGCCACGTCTTTTCCATCTAGGGCTGTAGTAAGACCTCAGT
Source organism: Mantis religiosa (assembly GCA_030765055.1). Taxonomy (NCBI): domain Eukaryota; kingdom Metazoa; phylum Arthropoda; class Insecta; order Mantodea; family Mantidae; genus Mantis; species Mantis religiosa. The sequence goes on from CM060952.1 coordinate 1,700,972, forward strand.
AGTCATGGCCACGTCTTTTCTACCTAGACCTGTAGTAAGACTTCAGTAGTCATGGCCACGTCTTTTCTACCTAGGGCTGTTGTAAGACTTCAGTAGTCATGGCCACGTCTTTTCCATCTAGGGCTGTAGTAAGACTTCAGTAGTCATGGCCACGTCTTTTCCATCTAGGGCTGTAGTAAGACTTCAGTAGTCATGGCCACGCCTTTTCTACCTAGGGCTGTAGTAAGACTTCAGTAGTCATGGCCGCGTCTTTTCTATCTAGGGCTGTAGTAAGACTTCAGTAGTCATGGCCACGTCTTTTCCATCTAGGGCTGTAGTAAGACTTCAGTAGTCAAGGCCACGTCTTTTCCATCTAGACCTGTAGTAAGACTTCAGTAGTCATGGCCACGTCTTTTCTACCTAGGGCTGTAGTAAGACTTCAGTAGTCATGGCCACGTCTTTTCTATCTAGGGCTGTAGTAAGACTTCAGTAGTCATGGCCACGTCTTTTCCATCTAGGGCTGTAGTAAGACTTCAGTAGTCATGGCCACGTCTTTTCCATCTAGACCTGTAGTAAGACTTCAGTAGTCATGGCCACGTCTTTTCTACCTAGGGCTGTAGTAAGACTTCAGTAGTCATGGCCACGTCTTTTCTACCTAGGGCTGTAGTAAGACTTCAGTAGTCATGGCCGCGTCTTTTCTATCTAGGGCTGTAGTAAGACTTCAGTAGTCATGGCCACGTCTTTTCCATCTAGGGCTGTAGTAAGACTTCAGTAGTCATGGCCACGTCTTTTCTACCTAGGGCTGTAGTAAGACTTCAGTAGTCATGGCCACGTCTTTTCCATCTAGGGCTGTAGTAAGACTTCAGTAGTCATGGCCACGTCTTTTCATCTAGACCTGTAGTAAGACTTCAGTAGTCATGGCCACGTCTTTTCCATCTAGACCTCTAGTATGACTTCTGTAGTCATGGGCACGTCTTTTCTACCTAGACCTGTAGTAAGACTTCAGTAGTCATGGGCACGTCTTTTCTACCTAGACCTGTAGTAAGACTTCAGTAGTCATGACCTCGTCTTTTCCATCTAGGGCTGTAGTAAGACTTCAGTAGTCATGGGCACGTCTTTTCTACCTAGACCTGTAGTAAGACTTCAGTAGTCATGGCCACGTCTTTTCTACCTAGACTTGTAGTAAGACTTCAGTAGTCATGGCCACGTCTTTTCTACCTAGACCTGTAGTAAGACTTCAGTAGTCATGACCTCGTCTTTTCCCTCTAGACCTGTAGTAAGACTTCAGTAGTCATGGGCACGTCTTTTCTACCTAGACCTGTAGTAAGACTTCAGCAGTCATGGCCAAGCCGTTTTTACCTAGAAGTGTTGTAACACATCAGCAGTCATGGGCACGTCTTTTCTACATAGAACTGTAGTAAGACTTCAGCAGTCATGGCCTCGTCTTTTCTACCTAGAACTGTAGTAAGACTTCAGCAGTCATGGCCTCGTCTTTTCTACCTAGAACTGTCGTAAGACTTCAGCAGTCATGACCTCGTCTTTTCTTCCTAGAACTGTAGTAAGACTTCAGCAGTCATGACCTCGTCTTTTCTACCTATAGCTGTAGTAAGACTTTAGTAGTCATGGCCGCGTCTTTTCTACCTAGAACTGTAATAAGACTTTAGCAGTCATGACCTCGTCTTTTCTACCTATAGCTGTAGTAAGACTTCAGCAGTCATGACCTCGTCTTTTCTGCCTAGAACTGTAGTAAGACTTCAGCAGTCATGACCTCATCTTTTCTACCTATAGCTGTAGTAAGACTTTAGTAGTCATGGCCGCGTCTTTTCTACCTAGAACTGTAATAAGACTTTAGCTGTCATGACCTCGTCTTTTCTACCTATAGCTGTAGTAAGACTTCAGCAGTCATGACCTCGTCTTTTCTACCTAGAAATGTAGTAAGACTTCAGCAGTCATGACCTCGTCTTTTCTACCTAGAACTGTAGTAAGACTTCAGCAGTCATGGCCGCGTCTTTTCTACCTATACCTGTAGTAAGACTTTAGTAGTCATGGCCTCGTCTTTTCTACCTAGAACTGTAGTAAGACTTCAGTAGTCATGGCCTCGTCTTTTCTACCTATAGCTGTAGTAAGACTTCAGTAGTCATGGATACGTCTGTTCCAGCTAGCGCTGTAGTAAGACTTCAGTAGTCATGTCCACGTCTTTTCTACCAAGACCTTTATTAGGACTTCAGGAGTCAAGGCCACGTCTTTTGTATCTAGACCTGTAGTAAGACTTCAGTTGTCATGTCCACGTCTTTTCTACCTAGACCTTTATTAGGACTTCAGTAGTCAAGGCCACGTCTTTTGTATCTAGACCTGTAGTAAGACTTCAGTAGTCATGGCCACGTCTTTTCCCCTATAGCTGTAGTAGGACTTCAGTAGTCAAGGCCACGTCTTTTCCATCTAGACCTGTGGTAAGACTTCAGTAGTCATGGCCACGTCTTTTCCATCTAGACCTGTAGTAAGACTTCAGTAGTCATCACCACGTCTGTTCCACCTACGGCTGTAGTAAGACTTCAGTAGTCATGGCCACGTCTTTTCTACCTAGGGCTGTAGTAAGACTTCAGCAGTCATGGCCACGTCTTTTCTACCTAGGGCTGTAGTAAGACTTCAGTAGTCATGGCCACGTCTTTTCTACCTAGACCGTAGTAAGACTTCAGTAGTCATGGCCACGTCTTTTCCATCTAGACCTGTAGTAAGACTTCAGTAGTCATGGGCACGTCTTTTCTACCTAGACCTGTAGTAAGACTTCAGTAGTCATGGCCACGTCTTTTCTACCTAGACCTGTAGTAAGACTTCAGTAGTCATGACCTCGTCTTTTCCATCTAGACCTGTAGTAAGACTTCAGTAGTAATGGGCACGTCTTTTCTACCTAGACCTGTAGTAAGACTTCAGTAGTCATGGCCGCGTCTTTTCTACCTATAGCTGTAGTAAGACTTTAGTAGTCATGACCTCGTCTTTTCTACCTAGAACTGTAGTAAGACTTCAGTAGTCATGGCCTCGTCTTTTCTACCTATAGCTGTAGTAAGACTTCAGTAGTCATGGATACATCTGTTCCACCAAGCGCAATAATAAGACTTCAGTAGTCATGGCCACGTCTTTTCCATCTAGGGCTGTAGTAAGACTTCAGTAGTCATGGCCACGTCTTTTCCATCTAGACCTGTAGTAGGGCTTCAGTAGTCATGGCCACGTCTTTTCCCCCTATAGCTGTAGTAGGACTTCCGTAGTCAAGGCCACATCTTTTCCATCTAGACCTGTGGTAAGACTTCAGTAGTCATGGCCATGTCTTTTCCATCTAGACCTGTAGTAAGACTTCAGTAGTCATCACCACCTCTGTTCCACCTAGGGCTGTAGTAAGACTTCAGTAGTCATGGCCACGTCTTTTCTACCTAGGGCTGTAGTAAGACTTCAGTAGTCATGGCCACCTCTTTTCTACCTAGACCTGTAGTAAGACTTCAGTAGTCATGGCCACGTCTTTTCTACCTAGACCTGTAGTAAGACTTCAGTAGTCATGGGCACGTCTTTTCTACCTAGACCTGTAGTAGGACTTCAGTAGTCATGGCCACGTCTTTTCTACCTAGACCTGTGGTAAGACTTCAGTAGTCATGGGCACGTCTTTCCTACCTAGAGCTGTAGTAAGACTTCAGTAGTCATGGCCGCGTCTTTTCCATCTAGACCTGTAGTAAGACTTCAGTAGTCATGGCCACGTCTTTTCCATCTAGACCTGTAGTAAGACTTCAGTAGTCATGGCCACGTCTTTTCCTTCTAGACCTGTAGTAAGACTTCAGTAGTCATGGCCACGTCTTTTCCATCTAGACCTGCAGTAAGACTTCAGTAGTCATGGACACGTCTTTCCTACCTAGAGCTGTAGTAAGACTTCAGTAGTCATGGACACGTCTTTTCTACCTAGAGCTGTAGTAAGACTTCAGTAGTCATGGCCGCGTCTTTTCCATCTAGACCTGTAGTAAGACTTCAGTAGTCATGGCCACGTCTTTTCCATCTAGACCTGTAGTAAGACTTCAGTAGTCATGGCCACGTCTTTTCCATCTAGACCTGTAGTAAGACTTCAGTAGTCATGGCCACGTTTTCCATCTAGACCTGTAGTAAGACTTCAGTAGTCATGGACACGTCTTTTCTACCTAGACCTGTAGTAAGACTTCAGTAGTCATGGCCACGTCTTTTCTACCTAGACCTGTAGTAAGACTTCAGTAGTCTTGGCCACGACTTTTAGATCTAGACCTGTAGTAAGACTTCAGTAGTCATGGACACGTGTTTTCCATCTAGACCTGTAGTAGGGCTTCAGTAGTCATGGGCACGTCTTTTCCATCTAGGGCTGTAGTAGGGCTTCAGTAGTCATGGCCACGTCTGTTCCACCTAGGGCTGTAGTAAGACTTCAGTAGTCATGGACAAGTCTTTTCCATCTAGACCTGTAGTAGGGCTTCAGTAGTCATGCCCACGTCTTTTCCATCTAGGGCTGTAGTAAGACTTCAGTAGTCATGGCCAGGTCTTTTCCATCTAGGGCTGTAGTAAGACTTCAGTAGTCATGGCCAGGTCTTTTCCATCTAGGGCTGTAGTAAGACTTCAGTAGTCATGGCCACGTCTGTTCCACCTAGGGCTGTAGTAAGACTTCAGTAGTCATGGCCAGGTCTTTTCCATCTAGGGCTGTAGTAAGACTTCAGTAGTCATGGCCACGTCTTTTCCATCTAGGGCTGTACTAAGACTTCAGTAGTCATGGCCAGGTCTTTTCCATCTAGGGCTGTAGTAAGACTTCAGTAGTCATGGCCAGGTCTTTTCCATCTAGGGCTGTAGTAAGACTTCAGTAGTCATGGCCACGTCTGTTCCATCTAGGGCTGTAGTAAGACTTCAGTAGTCATGGCCAGGTCTTTTCCATCTAGGGCTGTAGTAAGACTTCAGTAGTCATGGCCACGTCTTTTGCATCTAGACCTGTAGTAAGACTTCAGTAGTCATGGCCAGGTCTTTTCCATCTAGGGCTGTAGTAAGACTTCAGTAGTCATGGCCACGTCTGTTCCACCTAGGGCTGTAGTAAGACTTCAGTAGTCATGGCCACGTCTTTTCCATCTAGACCTGTAGTAGGGCTTCAGTAGTCATAGCCACGGCTTTTCTACCTAGAGCTGTAGTATGGCTTCAGTAGTCATGGCCACGTCTTTTCCATCTAGACCTGTAGTAGGGCTTCAGTATTCATGGCCACGTCTTTTCTACCTAGAACTGTAGTAAGACTTCAGTAGTCATGGCCACGTCTGTTCCACCTAGACCTGTAGTAGGGCTTCAGTATTCATGGCCACGTCTTTTCTACCTAGAGCTGTAGTAAGACTTCAGTAGTTATGGCCACGTCTTTTCCATCTAGGGCTGTAGTAAGACCTCAGTAGTCATGGCCACGTCTTTTCTACCTAGGGCTGTAGTAAGACTTCAGCAGTCATGGCCACGTCTTTTCCATCTAGGGCTGTAGTAAGACTTCAGTAGTCATGGCCACGTCTTTTCTACCTAGGGCTGTAGTAGGGCTTCAGTAGTCATGGCCACGTCTTTTCCATCTAGACCTGTAGTAGGGCTTCAGTAGTCATGGCCACGTCTTTTCCATCTAGACCTGTAGTAGGGCTTCAGTAGTCATGGCCACGTCTTTTCTACCTAGGGCTGTAGTAGGGTTTCAGTAGTCATGGCCACGTCTTTTCTACCTAGACCTGTAGTAGGGCTTCAGTAGTCATGGCCACGTCTTTTCCATCTAGGGCTGTAGTAAGACCTCAGTAGTCATGGCCACGTCTTTTCCATCTAGGGCTGTAGTAAGACCTCAGTAGTCATGGCCACGTCTTTTCCATCTAGACCTGTAGTAGGGCTTCAGTAGTCATGGCCACGTCTTTGCCATCTAGGGCTGTAGTAAGACTGCAGTAGTCATGGCCACGTCTTTTCCATCTAGGGCTGTAGTAGGGCTTCAGTAGTCATGGCCACGTCTTTTCCATCTAGGGCTGTAGTAAGACCTCAGCAGTCATGGCCACGTCTTTTCCATCTAGGGCCGTAGTAAGACTTCAGTAGTCATGGCCACGTCTTTTCCATCTAGGGCTGTAGTAAGACCTCAGTAGTCATGGCCACGTCTTTTCCATCTAGGGCTGTAGTAAGACTTCAGCAGTCATGGCCACGTCTTTTCCATCTAGGGCTGTAGTAAGACTTCAGCAGTCATGGCCACGTCTTTTCCATCTAGGGCTGTAGTAAGACTTCAGCAGTCATGGCCACGTCTTTTCCATCTAGGGCTGTAGTAAGACCTCAGTAGTCATGGCCACATCTTTTCTACCTAGACCTGTAGTAAGACTTCAGTAGTCATGGCCACGTCTTTTCTACCTAGACCTGTAGTAAGACTTCAGTAGTCATGGCCACGTCTTTTCCATCTAGGGCTGTAGTAAGACTTCAGCAGTCATGGCCACGTCTTTTCCATCTAGGGCTGTAGTAAGACCTCAGTAGTCATGGCCACGTCTTTTCTACCTAGACCTGTAGTAAGACTTCAGTACTCATGGCCACGTCTTTTCTACCTAGGGCTGTTGTAAGACTTCAGTAGTCATGGCCACGTCTTTTCCATCTAGGGCTGTAGTAAGACTTCAGTAGTCATGGCCACGTCTTTTCCATCTAGACCTGTAGTAAGACTTCAGTAGTCATGGCCACGTCTTTTCCATCTAGGGCTGTAGTAAGACTTCAGTAGTCATGGCCACGTCTTTTCCATCTAGGGCTGTAGTAAGACTTCAGTAGTCATGGCCACGTCTTTTCTACCTAGGGCTGTAGTAAGACTTCAGTAGTCATGGCCACGTCTTTTCCATCTAGGGCTGTAGTAAGACTTCAGTAGTCAAGGCCACGTCTTTTCCATCTAGACCTGTAGTAAGACTTCAGTAGTCATGGCCACGTCTTTTCTACCTAGGGCTGTAGTAAGACTTCAGTAGTCATGGCCACGTCTTTTCTATCTAGGGCTGTAGTAAGACTTCAGTAGTCATGGCCACGTCTTTTCCATCTAGGGCTGTAGTAAGACTTCAGTAGTCATGGCCACGTCTTTTCCATCTAGACCTGTAGTAAGACTTCAGTAGTCATGGCCACGTCTTTTCTACCTAGGGCTGTAGTAAGACTTCAGTAGTCATGGCCACGTCTTTTCTACCTAGGGCTGTAGTAAGACTTCAGTAGTCATGGCCGCGTCTTTTCTATCTAGGGCTGTAGTAAGACTTCAGTAGTCATGGCCACGTCTTTTCCATCTAGGGCTGTAGTAAGACTTCAGTAGTCATGGCCACGTCTTTTCTACCTAGGGCTGTAGTAAGACTTCAGTAGTCATGGCCCCGTCTTTTCCATCTAGGGCTGTAGTAAGACTTCAGTAGTCATGGCCACGTCTTTTCATCTAGACCTGTAGTAAGACTTCAGTAGTCATGGCCACGTCTTTTGCATCTAGGGCTGTAGTAAGACTTCAGCAGTCATGGCCACGTCTTTTCTACCTAGACCTGTAGTAAGACTTCAGTAGTCATGGCCACGTCTTTTCCATCTAGGGCTGTAGTAAGACTTCAGTAGTCATGGCCACGTCTTTTCCATCTAGGGCTGTAGTAAGACTTCAGCAGTCATGGCCACGTCTTTTCCATCTAGACCTGTAGTAAGACTTCAGCAGTCATGGCCACGTCTTTTCCATCTAGGGCTGTAGTAAGACTTCAGCAGTCATGGCCACGTCTTTTCCATCTAGACCTGTAGTAAGACTTCAGCAGTCATGGCCACGTCTTTTCCATCTAGGGCTGTAGTAAGACTTCAGCAGTCATGGCCACGTCTTTTCCATCTAGACCTGTAGTAAGACTTCAGTAGTCATGGCCACGTCTTTTCCATCTAGGGCTGTAGTAAGACTTCAGCAGTCATGGCCACGTCTTTTCCATCTAGACCTGTAGTAAGATTTCAGTAGTCATGGCCACGTCTTTTCCATCTAGACCTGTAGTAAGACTTCAGCAGTCATGGCCACGTCTTTTCCATCTAGGGCTGTAGTAAGACTTCAGCAGTCATGGCCACGTCTTTTCCATCTAGGGCTGTAGTAAGACTTCAGCAGTCATGGCCACGTCTTTTCCATCTAGGGCTGTAGTAAGACTTCAGCAGTCATGGCCACGTCTTTTCCATCTAGACCTGTAGTAAGACTTCAGTAGTCATGGCCACGTCTTTTCCATCTAGGGCTGTAGTAAGACTTCAGTAGTCATGGCCACGTCTTTTCCATCTAGACCTGTAGTAAGACTTCAGCAGTCTTGGCCACGTCTTTTCTACCTAGACCTGTAGTAGGGCTTCCCTTTACCTCACTTATCTGTGTCGGTAAGTCTTTTATCTGCTAGAAAACACTATCCGTCTCTTGTATATTTGCACCGAACCTTTTATGCCTGTGGCTGCGACAATATTAGTAGCTACATGTTATTTATAGTTATATATAGGCTAATATAAATACTACGTTTAACCATCTAGTTTATAACACCCGGCTATTTCATATTAACAGTTTTCTAAATATGCACGTTGTCTTTATAACAACAAAATGAATATCAGCTTTGTTGTAAGTGACAGTTCATTACAATTAGATACAGCATGTATTCATGACATTTTGGCGAGTATTATTTAAAAACAGTTATTTTTGGAAGTGTAAATGGTAGTCCATAATATCCTCCTCTCACCTACATTTAGTCAAGAAAATATCAGGGAGATCCGCTTTCCATGCTTTGTCTTACACACGGAAGTTATTTCCATTAATTGACCTAACAGTGGTAACGTTAGGTTATCTCATAAGTAAAGTCCGTATTTTATTTTGGTGTTTTGGAAAAGTTATTGGATTTCTTTAGATTGGCATGCTTTAGTTTGGCAATGCTATTTATAGGAGGTCAGAGCTAGTGTTGCCTACACGGCGAACATGTACCAGTCTTCAGTTGTTATTATACAATCACAAAATGGAGATAACAAAGTTTGAACTTAGAGCACTTCTAAAACATTACTAGAAACAAGATTATAGTCAGTATCACAGCTCAAAGAATATGTGAAGTGGAAGGAGAAGTTGTCGTTAGTGACCGTGTGACACAACGATGGAGACGAAAACACTCAAGGTTTACCACGTTCTGAAAGACCTAAAGTATGAAATATTGAGGATACACGAGAAAATACGCAAAAGAGTACAAGTAGGCTTTCAGAAGAACTTGATTAAAACACTTGGAAAATTATACAGAAGTTGTACCTCAACAGTCTGAACGTAGAGTGGATATCTGTTATCACATGCATAATAGATTTGTCAGGAGTATTGTCACTTGTAATGAAAAATGGGTGTATTATGAAAACCGTGATGTCTCGATCCCCGTCAACCTGCCAAAGTCATCAGTTCGGTCCCACTGGGTGTTTGTTCCAAAAATGCGGGCGATTGATGCGGTTCTTTATTCTCAACAACTGGAACTAGTTCATGACATTTAGAGACGGAGATACCGAAATAGAGTTCTATTGCAACACTCATACTGTACGAACAACCATGGACAAAATTAAGGAATTGGGAGTAATCGAACTGCTACCACACCCAGCATACAGTCCTGATCTCGTACAATCAGATTATCATCGTTTTCTACGTGTAACAAATCTTGACAATAATGAAGCAGTACAAGTGGGTGTCACTAAAGTCTTAGCATCAAAAGCAGACACTGGTACGATCGTGGGATAATAAACCTCGCTGAACAATGGCACAAGACTATTCTTTGAAAATTAGTAAATTACTTGTCAGATCACATTTAACATAATTGTTTTTCTTAAAAACGATATTACTCCTTGAGGCAGTATCTATTTAAAGCCTGGGCGTACGTAGTTACGGAATAGAAAATCGTCTCATGTGGTTTACCGGGAAAATACGAGACAATTGGAGAATTTAATGTCATGATGGTACGTTGCCATGGTAGCACAAGGCGTTGTGTGATACAGATGCCAGCCTTGGCCTGACTAACTTTCCACAGCATTTACGAATTAATAATATTTATATGTTTGTGCGACTAACACTTTTCAGATGTTTCATGCCATTTGTTTGAATTTCCTTGTACTTATACCTTTCTCAAACCCTGCCATATGACAAAGAATCCATTAACATGAAGTGTATGAGTTATTACAGAGATAACGTGATAACGACGACCGTACTCACTCGCGTGTATTGGATATTGCCGCAACTTCAACGCTATGATACCAATCCAAAATAACTCTTTTAAAAACCTTATTTTATCTCCTTCTATGGTGTACTCAAATTAATTACATTGGCAACACCTACTCTCTAGTGTTTCCCAGTTCGAATCTCGCCAAGGGTCATAAGGTTTTCCCTTATATTGAAACATGAATGTCGAGTAACTCTAAGCTTTATCTGTCCTGCACTCATTTGAACATCATATCATTCATCGTCCGATATGACTTAACGTTTGAGGTTTTCTCTTGTCCTGAAAGATGAATGTCCGGTAACTCTAAGCTCTATGTACCCTGTACTCATTTGAACATCATTTCATTCATCGTCCGATATGACTTAACGTTTGAGGTTTTCTCTTATCCTGAAAGATGAATGTCCGGTAACTCTAAGCTCTATGTACCCTGTACTCATTTGAACATCATTTCATTCATCGTCCGATATGGCTTAACGTTGGAGGTTTTCTCTTATCCTGAAAGATGAATGTCTGGTAACTCTAAGCTCTATGTACGCTGTACTCATTTGAACATCATTTCATTCATCGTCCGATATGACTTACCGTCGGAGGTTTTCTCTTATCCTGAAAGATGAATGTCTGATAACTCTAAGCTCTATGTACCCTGTACTCATTTGAACATCATTTCATTCATCGTCCGATATGACTTAACGTTGGAGGTTTTCTCTTATCCTGAAAGATGAATGTCTGGTAACTCTAAGCTCTATGTACCCTGTACTTATTTGAACATCATTTCATTCATCGTCCGATATGACTTAACGTTTGAGGTTTTCTCTTATCCTGAAAGATGAATGTCCGGTAACTCTAAGCTCTATGTACCCTGTACTCATTTGAACATCATTTCATTCATCGTCCGATATGACTTAACGTTGCAGGTTTTCTCTTATCCTGAAAGATGAATGTCCGGTAACTCTAAGCTCTATGTACTCTGTACTCATTTGAACATCATTTCATTCATTGTCCGATAAGACTTAACGTTTGAGGTTTTCTCTTATCCTGAAAGATGAATGTCCGGTAACTCTAAGCTCTATGTACCCAGTACTCATTTGAACATCATTTCATTCATCGTCCGATATGACTTAACGTTGGAGGTTTTCTCTTATCCTGAAAGATGAATGTCTGGTAACTCTAAGCTCTATGTACTCTGTACTCATTTGAACATCATTTCATTCATCGTCCGATAAGACTTAACGTTTGAGGTTTTCTCTTATCCTGAAAGATGAATGTCTGGTAACTCTAAGCTCTATATACCCTGTACCCATTTGAACATAATTTCACTCATCGCCCGATATGACTTAACTTTGGAGGTTTTCTCTTATCCTGAAATATGAATGTCTGGTAACTCTATGCTCTATGTACCCTGTACTCATTTGAACATCATTTCATTCATCGTCCGATATGACTTAACGTTTGAGGTTTTCTCTTATCTTGAAATATGAATGTCTGGTAACTCTATGCTCTATGTACCCTGTACTCATTTGAACATAATTTCACTCATCGCCCGATATGACTTAACGTTGGAGGTTTTCTCTTATCCTGAAATATGAATGTCTGGCAACTCTATGCTCTATGCTCTATGTACCCTGTACTCATTTGAACATCATTTCATTCATCGTCCGATATGACTTAACGTTTGAGGTTTTCTCTTATCCTGAAAGATGAATGTCTGGTAACTGTAAGCTCTATGTACCCTGTACTTATTTGAACATCATTTCATTCATCGTCCGATATGACTTAACGTTTGAGGTTTTCTCTTATCCTGAAAGATAAATGTCCGGTAACTCTAAGCTCTATGTACCCTGTACTCATTTGAACATCATTTCATTCATCGTCCGATATGACTTAACGTTGGAGGTTTTCTCTTATCCTGAAAGATGAATGTCTGGTAACTCTAAGCTCTATGTACTCTGTACTCATTTGAACATCATTTCATTCATCGTCCGATAAGACTTAACGTTTGAGGTTTTCTCTTATCCTGAAAGATGAATGTCCGGTAACTCTAAGCTCTATGTACCCAGTACTCATTTGAACATCATTTCATTCATCGTCCGATATGACTTAACGTTTGAGGTTTTCTCTTATCCTGAAAGATGAATGTCTGGTAACTCTAAGCTCTATGTACTCTGTACTCATTTGAACATCATTTCATTCATCGTCCGATAAGACTTAACGTTTGAGGTTTTCTCTTATCCTGAAAGATGAATGTCTGGTAACTCTAAGCTCTATATACCCTGTACCCATTTGAACATAATTTCACTCATCGCCCGATATGACTTAACGTTGGAGGTTTTCTTTTATCCTGAAATATGAATGTCTGGTAACTCTATGCTCTATGTACCCTGTACTCATTTGAACATCATTTCATTCATCGTCCGATATGACTTAACGTTTGAGGTTTTCTCTTATCCTGAAATATGAATGTCTGGTAACTCTATGCTCTATGTACCCTGTACTCATTTGAACATCATTTCATTCATCGTCCGATATGACTTAACGTTTGAGGTTTTCTCTTATCCTGAAATATGAATGTCTGGTAACTCTATGCTCTATGTACCCTGTACTCATTTGAACATAATTTCACTCATCGCCCGATATGACTTAACGTTGGAGGTTTTCTCTTATCCTGAAATATGAATGTCTGGCAACTCTATGCTCTATGTACCCTGTACTCATTTGAACATCATTTCATTCATCGCCCGATATGACTTAACGTTGGAGGTTTTCTCTTATCCTGAAAGATGAAGGTCCGGTAACTCTAAGCTCTATGTACCCTGTACTCATTTGAACATCATTTCATTCATCGCCCGATATGACTTAACGTTGGAGGTTTTCTCTTATCCTGAAAGATGAAGGTCCGGTAACTCTAAGCTCTATGTACCCTGTACTCATTTGAACATAATTTCACTCATCGTCCGATATGACTTAACGTTTGAGGTTTTCTCTTATCCTGAAAGATGAATGTCCGGTAACTCTATGCTCTATGTACCCTGTACTCATTTGAACATAATTTCATTCATCGTCCGATATGACTTAACGTTGGAGGTTTTCTCTTATCCTGAAAGATGAATGTCTGGTAACTCTAAGATCTATGTACTCTGTACTTATTTGAACATCATTTCATTCATCGTCCGATATGACTTAACGTTGGAGGTTTTCTCTTATCCTGAAAGATGAATGTCTGGTAACTCTAAGCTCTATGTACTCTGTACTCATTTGAGCATCATGTCATTCATCGTCCGATATGACTTAACGTTGGAGGTTTTCTCTTATCCTGAAAGATGAATGTCTGGTAACTCTAAGCTCTATGTACTCTGTACTCATTTGAACATCATGTCATTCATCGTCCGATATGACTTAACGTTGGAGGTTTTCTCTTATCCTGAAAGATGAATGTCTGGTAACTCTAAGCTCTATGTACCCTGTACTCATTTGAACATCATTTCATTCATCGTCCGATATGACTTAACGTTGGAGGTTTTCTCTTATCCTGAAAGATGAATGTCTGGTAACTCTAAGCTCTATGTACTCTGCACTCATTTGAACATCATTTTATACATTGTCCGATATGACTTAACGTTGGAGGTTTTCGCTTATCCTGAAAGATGAATGTCTGGTAACTCTAAGATCTATGTACTCTGTACTTATTTGAACATCATTTCATTCAGTGTCCTAGTTGACTTAACGTTGAAGGTTTTCTCTTATTCTGAAAGATGAATCTCTGCTACCTCTCAGCTCTATGTATGCTGCACTCATTTGAACATCATTTTATACATTGTCCGATATGACTTAACGTTGGAGGTTTTCGCTTATTCTGAAAGATGAATCTCTGATACCTCTAAGCTCTATGTATCCTGTACTCATTTGAACATCATTTCATTCTTCGTCTGTTATGACTTAAGGATGTTCAAATGAGTACAGGGTACATAGAACTTAGAGTTACCAGAGATTCATCTTTCAGGATAAGGGAAAACCTCCAACGTTAAGTCATATCAGACGATGAATAAAATAATGTTCAAATCGTACAGGGTATATAGAACTTAGAGTTATCAGACATTGACCTTTCAGTATAAGGGAAAACCCTGGATAGAAACCTTATCCAGATAACCAAGATTCGAACTCGGAACCTCTTGAATGTGAGGCAGAATGGCACTATCTACGCTACAGCACATGCCTCTATTCAGCCTTCCTTGACTTCTTGACTCTCTTTGATGGAAGCATGTAGTCTGTGCAATATGAGAGCATAGAACTTCCAGTTTACTGTGGTGGCCAGATTGTGGACAGAGTTCCTGCTTTGTCACTGCTGATGTTATTGAACGAGTATTCATAGTAGAGGACCAAATTTACATCTGTGAAGTTACTTTTACCTCCTTTTATTACATTAATGATTAAGTAGTGAGATACATGTCACCCAATTAGCGGAAAGCACAACCAACGACAGCTGAGTAAGGGGCCAGAGGCCGCCAAGCCACACCCGCCCATTAGTCTCTGTCACTAACTGAGGGGATGATTAGGGAAATGTCACTTGTCGCTGGCCGCCTCTCCTCCCCCTTCCACTGCCATCTGGAACCTTCGCGGGATTCACTGAAACCAGAGACTTCTAGAAAACAGTGATATTCCTATAAAAAGGGTTGTAATGAGTGAGGACAGTCAGTTCTTGGCGAGCAGCGTAAGAGTGCAGTGCTAGCGTACGGACAAGAATCGGAGGTTTGTACGTATTTGCGAGAGCAAAGTGGAATTGTAACGGACGAACTGGTGAATCGTAATTGTGTGCATTACGTAATTCTGTGTAATTGGCAAGTGTTTAACTGTAAGTCGGTGGAAATAAAGAACATTTTTGAGTGGTGCAATTGGACTTTTCATTTCACGAACCCACAAAGTCACACTGGTGTCAGGGAGCGGGACGACATCACCGAGCATTACAACCATGGACGCGGCATTGGAGAAGATTTTGGAGAAGATGATGGAAATGAAGGCCGAACTGACATCGGAAATGAAGACGGCAAATGACAACACCACCGAGAAAATGGAAAAGAAGTTGGAGACGGCAAATAACAACTTGGCCGCGAAGATGAACGAGTTAACAACAAAAACAGAAGCGGCAAATAACAACCTCACCGCCGAGTTGAAACAAATGAAGACGGCCAACGACAACATCACCGAGAAGATGGAAGAAATAAAGCCCGAATTGACCACAGAAATGAGGGCAGCGAACGACAGTCTGGCCACGGAAATGAAGGAGGCGAACGAGGTCCTCGCCGCCAAATTTGAGGAACAGTTGGCCGGCGTGAGGGATGACGTCGCGAAGCTGGGCAAGCGGATGGGTCAAGTAGACGACCGCCTTGATGATTTAGAGGAAAAGGCCGACAAAAACGCCAAGACCCTGAACGCCGTGGTGGAAGACGTCGAAGACCTTGCGAACCACGTAAACAACCTGGAGGGAAAGGCCGACAGCAGCGTCAAGTCCCTAAACGCCATGGTGGAGGACGTCGTCGGCAGGAAGCTGAAGGATTTGAAGGCCGACGCGCCGGGACGCGACACATCTGCGCGCGTCAAATCTCCCAAGTATGACGGCGCGTCAACGTTTGAAGTCTTCAGCCGCCAGTTCGAAGCAGTGGCCAAGCACAACAAATGGTCACCAGAAGAGGAGGCCACACAGTTAATAGCCAGCCTCTAGGGTCGGGCCGCGGAAGTCCTGAACGCGGTTCAATCAACGGCGACACCCAAGGACATCTGGGAGGCCCTGGAGAATCGTTTCGGAAACCACCGCTTAGCCGCAGCGTACCGCAGCCAGCTAAAGGCAAGGTCACAGCAGCCGGGGGAGACGCTGCAGGAGTTCGCCCTGGCAGTTGAACAGCTGGCAAGCAAGGCCCTAGTCGACCTCCCACCAGAGTTCGTGTCCCGGGAAGCTGCCAACAACTTCGTTGACGGGGTACGGGACACGGAGATTCGTCAGCGCCTAATGCTCGGCGATTATAAAACAATCCACGAGGCGCTAACGGCAGCATTAAGGATGGAGGCGGCCAAGGTAGCAGCTATCCCGACGTCGAGAACGAGGAGTGTCCGCTACACCGGAGACAGAAGACCAGCCGAGGGACGCCGGCGAAGACCTAGTGGCCTGTGTTGGGGGTGTGGACAGCCCGGACACCTGCAGAGAGACTGCCCACACCAGGAAGAGCAGCTGGAAGAACGAGTAAGCCCCGGCGTGGAGAGGGACACGTCGGCGCCATTACCACCATCCCCTCGAGTGACACTGCGCGCCGTCAGCCGGCGTATGGATGACAGCCTCATCGCGGACGGTTGGGTGAGAGGGAAGCCGTGCCGCGTGCTGGTGGACACTGGGGCAGCTCGACCATCATCAGACTTGACGTGGCGAAGGGTTTGCCGACAAGGAAGCCGAGCCGACCATACGAGCTTGTCACGGCATCGGGCGACACCTTGCCTGTGGAGGAGGCCCTGCTGGAGCTGACCTTGGGGCGGAGTGCCGTGCGTCTGTGGGTGTTCGTCGCGAAGGTGGCTGAGGAGGTGATTATGGGACTGGATGCCCTCAGGAGCCACGAGGCGACGGTCGACGTCGGCAGGAAGGTCCTGCGGCTCAACGGAGAAGAGGTTATACTCCGTCAACCCGAAGAGCGCCTTGGAATCTGCAGGGTCGTCTTGAACGAAGACGTGGTTGTCCCCGCAAGGAGCGAGGTGATGGTGACGGCGCGAGCAGAAGGCCAGACAGCAGGTTGGGTCCAGAGTCTGCAGGAGTACGACTTCACCTCGGAACATCGCAGAGGGAAGAGCCACGGTAACGCAGACGGCATGTCCCGAACACCCTGTCCAGAAGAGTGCGGCCAGTGCACAAGAGTGGAGGAGGAGGAGCGTGCCGCAGCAGTCCGAGTAGTCACGGCAGTGCCTGCGGATGGCTGGGATAGCGCAGGCTTGAGGAGGGAGCAGCTGGCGGACGCAGACTTGTGGCCACTCTTGAGGGAAGTGGAGGCAGGGACGAGACCAACATCGCACCCAGGAGCGCCACCTACAAGTCGTACTGGGTCCAATGGGACTCGTTGAAGACCAGCGAGGGTGTGCTGTTCCGGGTATGGGAGTCACCCGATGGCAAGACGCAGAGAGAACAGTTGGTACTTTCCCGGAGTAAGGTCCCAGAAGTCTTGGAGGAAGTGCACGCCGGTACTTCGGGAGGACACCTGGGAGCGAACCGAAAAATTGACAAACTACGGCAGCGCTACTACTGGCTGAGACTCCGAGCAGATGCTGAGAGATGGTGCCGTCAGTGTCACGTGTGCGCGGCGATCGTGGCCCCAGACTAGGAGCCGGGGTCGCATGCAGCAGTACAACGTCGGAGCGCCATTCGAACGGATCGTCGTTGACATTGCGGGACCGTTTCCAGTGGCAACAAGTACCTAATGGTGGTCGTGGACTACTTCACCAAGTGGCCGGAGGTGTATGCCATCCCAAACCAAGAGGCAAAGACAATCACGGACTGCCTCGTGGAGCAAGTGTTCTGTCGATTTGAGGTGCCGTTAGAGCTACACAGTGACCAGGGCACCAACTTTGAGTCAAACCTAATGAAGGAGGCACTACAAAGGCTTGGGGTGAACAAGACCCGCACGACGCCTCTACATCCCCAGTCGGATGGCATGGTCGAAAGGTACATCAAGACCTTAGAGGAACACCTGAGGAAGGTCGTGGCCAGCCATCAGCGAGACTGGGACGTAAGGTGCCACTGTTCTTGCTGGCCTACCGCTCGTCTACACACGACACAACTTGGATGACGCCAGCCAGCTTAATGTTCGGCCGAGAGTTACGCCTCCCTTGTGACCTGGCTTTTGGAAGCCCTCCGGAAGCGAAACAGCCAGCGACCGAGTATGTGGAGAACTTGGTGGACCATCTCCACGACATGCACGAGATGGCTCGCCAGAACATCCAGAAGGCAAGCGACCGCATGAAGACCAGGTATGACAGGCAAGCCAACAGCCAAGGGTTCCAGCAAGGTGACCTGGTCTGGTTGTACCGTCCTACCCGGACCAAGGGACGCTGCCCGAAGCTCCAGCAGCCATGGCAAGGACCGTACCGGGTGGTGAAGAGGATTAACGACGTGGTCTACCGCATCCAGAAGGTTCCCCGAGGGAAGATGTTGGTGGTACACATGGATCGTCTAGCCCGCTACGATGGTGCTGTTCGGGACGACCAGCTTTGCGGAGGGAGCAGTGTCACCGAATTAGCGGAAAGGACAACCAACGACAGCTGAGTAAGGGGCCAGAGGCAGCCAAGCCACACCCGCCCATTAGTCTCTGTCACTAACTGAGGGGATGATTAGGGAAATGTCACTTGTCGCTGGCCGCCTCTCCTCCCCCTTCCACTGCCATCTGGAACCTTCGCGGGATTCACTGAAACCAGAGACTTCTAGAAAACAGTGATATTCCTATAAAAAGGGTTGTAATGAGTGAGGACAGTCAGTTCTTGGCGAGCAGCGTAAGAGTGCAGTGCTAGCGTACGGACAAGAATCGGAGGTTTGTACGTATTTGCGAGAGCAAAGTGGAATTGTAACGGACGAACTGGTGAATCGTAATTGTGTGCATTACGTAATTCCGTGTAATTGGCAAGTGTTTAACTGTAAGTCGGTGGAAATAAATAACTTTTTTGAATGGTGCAATTGGACTTTTCATTTCACGAACCCACAAAGCCACAATAACATTCAACTAAAGTGTCTTATTTTACACTGGTGTCGGTCGGCCGCTGGCGCTAGTGCTGCAGCAGAAAGCACTATGCCACCACACAACCATGCTGCTGCCATGCTGAATATTTAAATTTTAGTGCTTCGGTGTACCATGTAAATTATAATTACAATAATTACATACCTTTGTCACAGAATGTGTTGGAAATGATGTTTTTGTGCTGACACGCATGGCTCACACCTTCAAAGAAATTTTCTGTTGAGACGCATGAATTCATCTTGTAAAATTGCAGTAATTTCTCTAGATATTATGTTACAGTTCTTCCAACGTACGCAAGTTGTTCCAATGCACTTTACTTTTAAGTTCCCCCACAAATAAAACTCGTGTACCTTAAGCTTGGGAATCGCGTTGGCCATAGTCTTTTGCTGATGATCCTATCTTCAAAAATTTTTCTAATTAACTGCAACGATAGATCAGCTGTAGCAGAGTTTTGTTGAAAATATGCCTGTGTGTACTGAATGTCACACAAGTATTCCAGGAATGGTTTGATTATTGTATCCCTGTACGTTAACTGTTTCCTCAAGGTATATAGGTCTTCTAATTCAGCAAGCATTCTCAGCACACCAAACTCCAATTATCTTGTCATGCAATGGCATTTTGTGCACAATTTTGGTTTTTTTTGCATTCCAATATCTGCTGTTTTGTGACGATACGTGCCCATGCAACGAAAACCATGCTTCGTCTATGGAAAAAGTTAACTTCGGGATCATAGAGCCATCATTAACTTTACCCAATTGCAGAAATTTACTCTACTCGCAGTATCACGTGGTCGTTTTACTTTCAAAAGTTTAGTGGCTTTCCAAGCAGAGCATTGGAACATTGATACCTGTTTCCTGTGATAACGTACTTAAGAGACTTTCTTGGGATACATTTTAACTTTTGTACTATCTCATCAAGTTTTTCCTCTTCAAGCACATGAAGAGTTTCTTTTCTCTTATCAAGAACAGAACAAGTTTCTATGAACTGAACAGAACTGTCTCTCTGTGAGACACAGGAATACAAATACAAGTGTCACTTCTCTACAAGACTCTATTGGCAAGTAGGAATCACGCAGGAATTTGCAGTGTGCTAAAAGATACACACATCTTTGCACTATAAGATAACTTCTCACAAAAACTCAACTCTTCTGTTACGTTTTGATTGATTATTTCATTTACTTTGCTTTGCAGAGATATCCTCCATCATGCAAATGTCTCTGTTGCATACTCATATCTTGGGTGCAACTGAGGCTTAGGAGAGAACCTCGGCCTGGTGAGTTGGTCTGGACCAACTTGCTACTTTTGGTGGACTAACGGTGGACAATCGATTTTCTTATTAATAAACAGGGATTAGCAATAGTCCGGAGACCAAACACATTGGTCCGGTCTGCCTCCGAGGGTAGATTAAAGGTGGACTATGTTTGCAACATGGACGATAATGAAGTGATGAATGTACCTGTGGTACATAGGATTTGTGAAATAAGACGACGAAGGAAAAATTGCAATTCCTTTCTTGGAAGTGTTGAAAATTATCTACCAAGAATAGAAATTATTGCGAAGTACAACGACCAAAACTTCAAAAGCAGATACAGGTTTAGTAAAGAAAACCCCAGAAATCTGATAGAAATGATTTGTCTTAACCTATATGTCAGGGACAATAACCATGGCCTGAGTATCTCAATTGACACTCAAATGCTAACAGTACTTCGGTGTTATGCAACAATAGGATATCAAGACAACACTACTGACCTGCATCAGTAAGCCGGATTATCAGCAAACTCGTTATAAATTTCCCTCCATGCCTCCTCCTTTCTCACATTTGTATTCATCGACAGGGATTTATTTTTTATAATGTTCATTCTTTGTTGCACTAGAGAAAACAATGGTCTTTATCTGACCAATTGATACCACGCTTCTTCATATTATCCATATTCACAGCACCCCAAACTTTGTTACCGAACCTCAAACAGCAGCAGCAACTGTCAGAATGATTAAGAAACAGCTGTGAAACTACCACAGATATTTATAAACTTGTAGGTATACTGTGGTTTGTTTAGCACTCTATGAGAAGAACCTTTCTACGTTGTGTAACATTTGTTCCGATCTGGTCCACGGCTTTACTTGATTCATTACTTTTTATCTTCTATGAATACCGAAAGGTTAGACCGCCTTTGGTCCGGACCAAATAAGTCAGAAGATAGTCTAGACCAAAGTGA
The DNA here is from genome assembly GCA_030765055.1 of Mantis religiosa. Lineage (NCBI taxonomy): Eukaryota > Metazoa > Arthropoda > Insecta > Mantodea > Mantidae > Mantis > Mantis religiosa. The sequence goes on from CM060952.1 coordinate 1,722,124, forward strand.
TAACTATGAATACGACCCCCTTTTTTTTCTTCTTTTTTTCTATTTTTTTTTCTTTTTTTTTCCTTATTTAACCGATTTTTCATTATTTCCATTTATTTTCTTATTCTGCTTTCCTAGTTTCACAAATATTCACTATACACATAAACACCCATGCACAAGGCGGGACTCGAACCCGCGACCCTCTATGCGCAGAACGCTAGAGACATACACTTTAGCAACCATGGCTACGAGGGCCGGCTCCCTTAGCGTCTCATTTCCCAATATAGCAGAGATCCAAACGCCTTAAGGAGTGTATCAGCACTTGAAAATTATCTTATCTGTGGATAACAACTCAATTTTACATTACATAACATAAATGTTGAGAACTGCATGTTACCCTGACCTTCCTAACAGTATCCCCTCAAACCGCTCACGAGGTACAATATGGTATGGGACTAAATATCGCCTATCTAAGGAAATGTTTTAAAATATGTGCATAATGCTCATCGCATTATCCCAAAATCAGCACCAAATTTTCATTAGATATTTAGCTAACACATCACACTGCAATCACATTATTAAGGTGCTTAATCACTAAAAATAAAGTAAATATATGCACTTTTTAAAATTGAAAAAGTTGTTCCATACATCACCCAACATAACTGATAAAAAATGTTCAAGAATTCCTAAACAAGACAGTAAAACTCAAGAATAAGATTTTGATGCCACTTAATTACTATAATCTATCTATCATGAAACTTATATACTACGTTAGCAATTGTATGGGTAGTCTGATAACTCATCAGGCTGAAATTTCTTGGAAAATTTGCAAAATAACAAAACGACGCAATCTCATAAAATGTGCACAGTGAACTGCTGTGAAGAGATATGCAGAACATAAACTGATCACATGGCCGCAGCACTGTACACAGCTAGGCTACTGTAAGCGATTTTAGGAACATGATTGATATTTGGGCTCTCCACCTTATACATGGGAAGTAATGTAAGATCTTGGTGGCCAAGCATGATATGACTAGATATATTGGTACAACAGGAAGGAAACACAGAAACTCACAGGTACCATATTGATGTATATTGCAACAAAAGTGACAACACAAAGTTACACCAAATTTACTTTATTTGTGACTAGAAACATTAGCTCAATACCAATTTACATTGGTTTACAAATGAAGTAAGCATGTTAGTCCAATGTTCCTTTGTTTCTGTTGCACCCCCACCTTGAGCTGTTCGTAGCTTAGTCACTGCCTTCACACGACTCGTTTTGCCAACTCTGAGAACTCCAATACTCAATGGTCAGCACTTATCTGAAATCTATGCAACACCAGCATGGGACAACAAAGTGCTACTTCGGACTCATGACATCAGCAGCTGTCCATGAATGTTTTAAATTGTTTTTCTTTGGCTTTCCTTGATGGCATGTAACAACAATGGTGAAATGAGCTGATTCAAACTTAATGCTTTTATCCAACAGAATGTTGTTTCCGGGCTTGAAGGCTGTGGTCTAGATCATGAAAAAATATCTGATGTTTCACCCGTAGCTCAGGCATCTTCAGAGATTCAGTCCTGGCTGCTCACAACTAGACTGGCATTTAGTGGAGTGCCTGAACTATATATAGACATATGAGCGACCGTCCACTCGGCTCCTATTGTTCACTATATATAGTTATATATAGTTCAGGCACTCCACTAAACGCCAGTCTAGTTGTGAACAACCAGGACTGAATCTCTGAAGATGCCCAACGGAGCTACGGGCGAAACGTCAGATATTTTTTCATCGTCTAGACCATGGTCTTCAAGCCTGGAAACAACATTCTATTGGATCACCGCCAGCCGTGAAAGCCTAAACATGTACATTAATGCTTTTATGCTAGGTATTTGAACTACAGTGATAATGCTCTCTTATCATGGCTGGTTCATCTGACCAGCTTTGTACTGTCTGCATGTTTGCTTGTGTAAACTTCTGAACTTCGTCACTGATACATCACTCCATACAGTGAAGACCATGCTTTGGTGGTCAGAGCTTAGAGAAGTGCCCCTTAGTGGAGGTTGGGAGATGCATGCTTTTCTAAGCTCTCTGGTCAGCCCGGTCTTCCTCTTCCCCCCCCCCCCCTCCAACGTTGTTATATTGGACAATGAATGGAATGGATGAAATTATGCTCAAATGAGCCCGGGGTCCATAGAGCTTAGAGTTACCCGACGTTCGTCTTTCAGGATATGGGAAAACCCCGGATAAACCTTATCCAGGCAACTCACCCTGACCAAGATTAAAACTCTGGATCTCTTGAGCGTGAGGCAGACATGCTACCGCTATGCTACCGAGGTGGGCAGGTCTTCCTTTGATCATTCACTGCCTGGAGTTTATGATGCTCTGATGACTGTGTAGTTGAGCAACCTTATATACACATCATCTGCATCCATCTCGCTCCTGGCAAGCAGAGTCATGTAGTGCAGGTAATATACTCAAATGACAACATAAATGACCTAAATTCCTATATTTGAATCAGTGTGTGTGTGTATAGTGTTTAACACCCGCTTTTACTACATACGGCACCGCAGGCGGTGACACTGATGATACATGAGATGAAGATGGAGTACCGGTGGAATGAGATGGCGGGGGAAACCGGAGGCCCCGGAGAAAACCCGCCCCAACGCCGTGTTGTCCACCACAAATCTCACTTTGCGGTCGCCTGGGATCGAACCCAGGCCGCCTTGGTGAGAGCCAAGCGGTCTAACCACTGAGCCACGGCGTGGCCTATATATATTTGAATCAGGTTGTAACACGCAGTAAGTTGCATTGTTTGCATAACAGTAACAATGATTGAAAAGAATACAATCAAGCAACAGTATTAAGAAACCTGAGTTTGCGTGTTTTTGTTTTCCACTGTTTTCAGTTTGGTGTTGACTAATTTTCTGAACACACATTCTCCTTATGGTTGGACATAATTGTGAAAAATGCTAAAACCCAGAGTTTACATTACAACTGTTTGAAATTTGGTCATTAAGTGGGCTAAAGAAAATCTAGTTAAATGTCCAAGTATCAACCTTCTATCTTTAATACCTTTTATAAAAAACAAAAAATATTTATTCTTTTTATAATGTGATTTCTGTAAGTTAGAAAAAGAGTTGCAATTGTCACTGTATTTCTTTTAAAAAGTTTAAATTTTAGATTCAGGTCTTCTTGAATTGCTGTTATAAATACTGGTATACTTATTAAATTTTAGATGAGTCGCATTTCTTACACATCTGCTTCACTTTCGTACCTATTTTGAGGACATGTTTCGCAAATCTTCGTTTGCATCTACGGCTCTTGTGCGACTGACGCTAGATCCAGCGGTGTGGGTAATTCTGGGGTTGTTGCTGCCATCTGTTGATTTAGTGATGAACTGAAATGTGGGATTCTCTTATAGCGGGATTTCAAAGTTCATTAGTTGGTTTTTATGTTTTTCTATGTATATCCTCTCCCATATGACGAGTTCACTATGTTTTTGTACGTATTTTAGTAATTCTGTTTTATTTTCAATTTCATGATTTTCAGACCAGAAATGAGCTGCTATTGCGGACTTATCAATATTTTTGTATCTTAAGTGCCTGAAGTGTTCTTTCTTTCTAGTGCCTATGTTTCTTTTTGTCCTCCCTATGTAAATTTTTTCACAGTCTTTACACTTAATCTTGTAAATGCCTGACTTTTCCTCTGGTTTTATCTTATCAGTATTATTACTGTGAAGTAGGTTTTTAATGTTGTAATTGTTTTTTGGTGCCAATGTTATATTGTATTTCTTGAATATTTTTTGGAACTTTTTTGTGGCCCAGGGGTGGTAAGTAAATTTAGCAAATCTAATTTCTTGTTTTATTGGTGTGAGAGCTGTGATCTGTTTTAATTTCTTTTGAAGTTTGAATAATTTTAGTTTTTTATCTACAAGGTTTTTTCCATATCCATTTTTAATTGCAGTTTTTAAGATTTGATGGTATTCGTTTTGATATTCTTGCTGGCTGAGAGGTAGATTTACTAATCTGTGTGTCAGACTGTTGATGGTTGCATGTTTGTGTGGAATTGGGTTGAAACTATTTGCTTTGATGTAATTATCTGTGTGTGTTGCTTTTCTATGAATGACAAATTCTAGTTTTTCATTGCTTTTTTTGATTTTAAGATCTAAAAAAGGTAGAGTACAGTCCTCTTCAGGTTCCACTGTGAATTGTATGCTGGGTTCTTGCAGGTTGAGTAGTTTCAAAGCATCATCTATTAGTTTGTAGGGCACTATTGCAAAGATGTCATCTACGTATCTGTACCATGTTTTAAACATATGAGGGAAGGCTTTAGTAATATGTGTTTTGAAAAAGCTCATGTATAGATTGGCCAAAAATGGTGATAGCGGGCTTCCCATAGCTAGTCCTGAAATTTGTTTATAATATTTTCCATCGAAGACAAAATAATTTTGATGTATACATAATTCAGTCATTGCCAAATATTCTTCTATTGCATTGGCATCCAGGTTTATAGAATTTAGCCATTTTTTCAGTTGAATCAAAAGTTTGTCTAATGGAATGCTAGGGAATAGGGAGCGGACATCAAAGGATACTAAAGTGTCATGAGGTTTTAGTTTAAGATTTTGAATTTTTTCTACCAGGTCTAAAGAGTTTTTTATACTCAGAGTATGGAATTGTGGAAAGGACTGAAATTTTTTGGTTAGCCATTTTGCCAGAAGGTAAGTAGGAGTGTTTATATTATTTACAATGGGTCTCATGGGTATGTTGGGTTTGTGTATTTTAGGCAAACCATATATTCTTGCAAGGGTAGGGTTGTCTGGTTTGATAGTTTTTTGTTCTGTAGTTGTTAAAATTTTACTATTAATGATGGTTTTTTGTACATCTTTTATGCATCGGTTGAGTGGATTAGAATCTATTTCCTGGAATTCTTTTTGTTGTAGTAACTCTAACATTTTTTCTTTGTATGTAGCTGTATCTAAGATTACTATTTTGTTCCCTTTATCAGCCCTTGAGAAGATTACATCCTTTTTCCTTAAAGATTTAATTATCTGAATTTGTTTCAAATATTTTATTGGCTTTTTATTTATTAAGTTTTCCAATATAGGAGCTGATTTTTTCCTAATTATAATTTTGTCCATGGTTTCCAAGCCTTCTACTGCTAATTCTATATCTGCAATGAATTCATCTGGGTTGCTGGAGTATGTTATACATGTTTTTAGGCCTTGGTTAAGTACATCTATTTCTTCATTGTTAAAATTTTGCTTTGAGAGATTAATTATTATTTTATTTATTTATTGTTATCTGAAAAGGTTCCCAGAGCCATAGCTCATGCTAGGGAACAGTACAAAAATATATAAAATGATGGCAAACAGCCCTTGACAATACTTATATTACATTTTTAGAGTAGGAATGAATTACCGTACAAGAATAACATATATGAAACATACAAAGATACAGACATTCACTATAACTCAAGAAATAATAGTAACAAAGAACTTAACAGAAAAATAGAAGCTACATATTCTATGGGACATTAATCCATATTAATTTTTAAACAGTTCAGCTTTCAAACCAGCTATAAATGTGTAACACTTTATCAGCTATCAATATATGCCTTCAGTAAATTTTCAGCAACTTTCCTTTTAAAACCTTTTATGTTCCTGCAGCCTTTCAGTTCCAGTGGCAGCGCATTATATAAATTGATAACGTGTGAGGTTAAGCTGTTCAGGCCATAAGTAGAAGTGTTCACTGTTGGTTTTGTTAAGTTTCCTTTATTTCTTGTATTATATATATGTGAGGAGCTTTCAAATGTTAGATTGGACTTTAGAAGATTATTTTTTATTTTGTGGAGATATATTAGCAAGGACAACTCTATGTTTAGTTGTAATGGTAAAATGTTAGTTACATGGTAGAGTGTTTTTGTGTTTGTTCTAAAGGGTAGATTGTAGATTATTTTCAAGGCACGATTTTGAAGTACTTCGAGGTCATGAATTAAATATTTAACAGAGTTACCCCATAAGATGTTTAAGTAATCCAAATGAGATTGAATTAAAGCATGGTAGATACTTCGTAAATGATTTACACTGAATCCTTTGATTTTCAGCTTGTGAATTACAGCTAACACAGGAAGAATCTTATTTTTTACATGCATGATATGGTCCTTCCATGTGAGCGTACTGTCTAGAATCAAACCTAGATATGTGATTTTTGTTACTCTTTCAATCACTGCGTTATCAACTTGTATCTTGTTATTTACTACTGGTACGTATGATCTTTTATGAAATAACATATATTTTGTTTTACAGACATTTAATGTTAACTTATTGCCCTTAAACCAGCTATTCAATGCATTCAGGTCTTGCTGTGTGTCATATATCAGCTGGTGCTCAGAGTTATCTATATATAACAAACATATATCATCAGCAAACATAGTCAATTTACCTTTTAGTCTTAAACATCCTATGTCATTTATAAAAATTAGGAATAATATAGGACCTAATACAGAACCTTGTGGAACACCATGATGAATTACTGATAGAGAACTGGAATTAATTTGTCTAGGGATGTGTTCTTTGCTGAAATTTTGTTATGCTTTGGTTGCCAATGATTATGATTACGTTTTAGTTTCTTATTTTGACGATAAACTTTCTCTTTGACTTTATAATTTATATGTTCAAATGATTTGGCTTCTAAGTGGTCCCATGCTGTGTTTCCTAGTAATTTTACAAGTTTCAGATGTAGGTTGTACAAAGAGAGGTCTATATTAGTTATTTTTCTGTAGTGATTTGTTTTTTCGGATTTTAACACGGCTTTTTCAGCAGCTAATTGTTCAATACTGTTGTTGTTAAATTTTACTATTTTTCTTACAAATTTCGGAGAAATGTTACGTTTTAGGCAATTGTTGATAAATTTTATGTCCGCTGATATTAACCTTCTTTTTGTCTTTAGTTTCAAATATTGTTTTATTTCTTTCTTGTTGCCGAAATGTTCGTTGAAATATTCAAATGTGAACGATCTTACCTCCATGTTGTCCGGTTTTTAAAGTTGGTTGGTTGATACTGGTATACTTATTGGTGTATGTCAAGTAGTTTTTGGTATCTGAATATATTAAATTTTCCTTAAAGTTTTCGCCATTTTGAGGTTTAAAATTCAATAATAAATAACTTAATCAATTTACCACTGGAACTTCCATTAAACTTTATTTAGGAACATATAGGCAAAGTTTAAAATAAATCCATAGAAAATGGCAATTTCTAGGGCATTCTGAACTTACAAAAATATTGAAATGCATTGAGATTTAACTGTATTGGAACACCATAGTGAAGCGAAATAATTATTAATTTATAGATGAGTCGTATTTATTACACCTCTGCTTCACTTACGTACCTATTTTGAGGACATGTTTCGCAAATCATCGTTTGCATCTTCGGCTCTTATGCGACTAAAGCTTGATCCAGTGGTGTGGATAATTCTGGAGTTGCTGCTGCCATCTCTTGATTTAGTGATGAACTTAAATGTGGGATTCTCTTCTGGCGGGATTTCAAAGCTCGTTAGTAGGTTTTTATGTTCTTCTATGTATATTCTCTCCCATATAACGAGTTTACTATGTTTTATTGATGAAAATTAATCATTTCTTCACACTAGCCGTATATAGGCTAAGGTTTTTGATAGAGTCAACATGAAAAATTCAATGCCATGGCCGGGATTTGAACCACGGATCTCCTGGTTTCCGTCCAGTCGCTCTAACCCATTGAGCTACCATGGCCAATGTGCCTTCCTGGCATTAAACTCTCCATTTGACTCGTATATTTCTCCAGTTAACCACTAGGAGCTCTTGCATTCGAGATACACCATGATTAATTTCCATCAATTAACTAATATAATAAGAGTTGAATGATGAAGCCTGGGACTCAAGTACTTTTTTTTTTTTTTTTTTTTTTTTTTTTTTTTTTCATATTCATATTCATATTTATTCACCAGGAGGTTCTTACAGAATTTTGGGCTTTGTCAAAATAATATAAATAATTTAAATATATACAGTTGTAAAAATATTTAACTACACAGTATACATGATAATTCTATAAACATTAGTCCTTTTAACAGTTAGTGTGATATTAATAAAGGTTTGAAAGCTAATACACATCATCTTAAGTCGTAAAATCCACAGGGTGAGGCAGGTCCAGGCGTCCACGTCATCTTCCTTGTTGTATCAGCATGTAGTCTCAAACGTATGTAACAAGCAATTTACAAATTCGGATTAGTGTTATGTCATATAGCCTATGTCACATATACATTACAGGTTTTTTATTTAGCATATATACAAATATTCATCTATATCATAGAAAGCACTATTGATTAAATAATTTTTTAACTGTTTAGTAAACTCTGGACCTGATGTTTGTTTAATATTGAATGGTAATTTATTGTATAATACTTTTCCAATCACAAAGGGATTTTTGTCAAAAAACTTCTTTCCTTTCCCTTCCCTATACATATTGCTTTTGGTTCTAGTATCGTATGTGTGTACATTGCTATTAATCTTTATATCTGATTTTTGTCTGACTAAAAGAATAACCCTATAAATGTATAATGACACCACAGTTAATATTCTTTCACTTTTAAATACTTCCTTACAGGAGTCCCTGGAATTTAGTGAGCATATGGTTCTTACACACCTTTTCTGTAATACAAGTAGCCGCTTTAAATTATCTTTATACGTTGTACCCCATAATTCAATACCATAATTTAAATGAGAGTGTATAATTCCAAAGTAAATCCATTTTAAATGAGTTTTATCCAGATAATGTGCCATATAATTTAGCAAATAAATACCCTTACTAATTTTATTACATACAGAGTTTACATGATTTGTCCAAGATAAATTTTTGTCCATATGTAGTCCAAGGAATAAGTGATTGTCTGATGTTTCTAATTCTTCATTTTCAATTTTTATTCTTATATTACTAGAGAGGAGTTTACTGATTTTAAAATATATTATGCTTGTCTTATCTAGATTATTAACCAGGTTGTTGCTAACCAGAAATTTGAATATTTTATCTGTGCCTGAATGTATATTAGAAATTAAGTTATCTTCAGTTTTACCCCAACAAATAATTGATGTGTCATCAGCATATGACACAGCTTTAACATTATTAGGAGCAGGTAAGTCATTTGTATACAAGGTGAATAATAGTGGTCCAAGCACCGACCCTTGTGGGACACCACATTTTACAGTTGCTAAGGTGGATTCATATTTTGTTTCTGTTTGATTCAATTTACATGTTATTTCTGTACTTTGTACCCGTCCTTCTAAATATGTCTTAATTAACTGGCCAGCCGCCCCCCTTATACCATATTTGTCCAATTTTTTAATTAACAATTGATGATCAACGCTATCAAAGGCCTTAGATAAATCCAAAAAAATCCCCATAACCTGATTGTCATTTTCCATTTTAGTAACTAGTTCGTCTATAAATTCTACGGCAGCTGTGACTGTAGAGAAGCCCTTTCGAAAACCATGCTGAGATTTAGATAGTATATTATGTTTGTCCAAGAAGCTCATTATTCTTTTTAATATAATTTTTTCAATGAGTTTAGCGAAAGTTGAAGTCAGCGTGATTGGCCTATAATTGCTCACATTGGTAACATCACCCTTTTTATGTAATGGTTTAATAACACCCTTTTTTAGACATTCGGGAAAAACACCTACAGATAAACAGGCATTTATCAAATGCAGTAGGACATCGGCCAATTCATCCTTGCATTGTTTCAAAGTTTTAGATGAAACTTCATCCCACCCACTAGAATTCTTAGGTTTTAACTGTGTAATAATGTTAATCAGTTCCAACTTTGTAACAGGTTTTAAAAATATTGTGCTACTGATACATTTTATTCCACTGGATGTGTCCATATTAACTGTATTGTTACCCTTTGGTACAGCTACATTTAGAAAATATTCATTAAATATGTTACTAATGCTAACTGGATTAGCAACATTTTTGTTATCATGTTTAAGTACAATATACAATGATACGTCGCCACAAGCGGTGTATCTCGAATGCGAGAGCTCCTAGTGGTTTACTGGGGAAATATACGAGTCAAATGGAGAATTTAATGCCAGGAAGGCATGTTGGCCATGGTAGCTCAATGGGTTAGAGCGACTAGACGGAAACCAGGAGATCCGTGATTCAAATCCCGACCATGGCATTGAATTTTTCATGTTGACTCTATCACTATGTTTTTGTACGTATTTTAGCAATTCGGTGCTATCTTCAATTTCATGATTTTCAGACCAGAAATGAGCTGCTATTGCGGACTTATCAATATTTTTGTATCTTAAGTGCCTGAAGTGTTCTTTCTTTCTAGTGCCTATGTTTCTTTTTGTCCTCCCTATGTAAATTTTTTCACAGTCTTTACACTTAATCTTGTAAATGTCTGACTTTTCCTCTTGTTTTATCTTATCAGTATTATTACTGTTAAGTAGGTTTTTAATGTTGTAATTGTTTTTTTGTGCCAATGTTATATTGTATTTCTTGAATATGTTTTGGAACTTTTTTATATCCCAGGGGTGGTAAGTAAATTTAGAAAATCTAATTTCTTGTTTTATTGGTGTGAGAGCTGTGATCTGTTTTAATCTCTTTTGAAGTTTGAATGATTTTAGTTTTTTATCTACAAGGTTTTTTCCATATCCATTTTTAATTGCAGTTTTTAAGATTTGATGGTATTCGTTTTGATATTCTTGCTGGCTGAGAGGTAGATTTACTAATCTGTGTGTGAGACTGTTGATGGTGGCATGTTTGTGTGGAATTGGGTTGAAACTATTTGCTTTGATGTAATTATCTGTGTGTGTTTCTTTTCTATGAATATCAAATTCTAGTTTTTCATTGATTTTTGTGATTTTAAGGTCCAAAAAAGGTAGAGTACAGTCCTCCTCAGTTTCTACTGTGAATTGTAAGCTGGGTTCTTGCAGGTTGAGTAGTTTCAAAGTATCATCTATTTGTTTGTAGGGCACTATTGCAAAGATGTCGTCTACGTATCTGTACCATGTTTTAAACATATGAGGGAAGGCTTTAGTAATATGTGTTTCAAAAAAGCTCATGTATAGATTGGCCAAAAATGGTGAGAGTGGACTTCCCATAGCTAGTACTGAAATTTGTTTATAATATTTTCCATCAAAAATAAAATAATTTTGATGTATACATATTTCAGTCATTGCCAAATATTCTTCTATTGCATTGGCATCTAGGTTAATAGAATTTAGCCATTTCTTCAGTTGAATCAAAAGTTTGTCTAATGGAATGCTAGGGAAGAGGGAGCGGACATCAAAGGATACTAAAGTGTCATGAGGGTTTAGTTTAAGATTTTGAATTTTTTTCTACCAGGTCTAAAGAGTATTTTATGCTCATTGTATGGAATTGTGGAAAGGACTGAAATTTTTTGGTTAGCCATTTTGCCAGAAGGTAAGTAGGAGTGTTTATATTATTTACAATGTGTCTCATGGGTATGTTGGGTTTGTGTATTTTAGGCAAACCATATAATCTTGCAAGGGTAGGGTTGTCCGGTTTGATAGTTTTTTGTTCTGCAGTTGTTAAAATTTTACTATTAATGATGGTTTTTTGTACAGCTTTAATGCATCGGTTGAGTGGATTAGAATATATTTCTTGGAATTCTTTTTGTTCTAGTAACTCTAACATTTTTTCCTTGTATGTATCTGTGTCTAAAATTACTATTTTGTTCCCTTTATCAGCCCTTGAGAAGATTACATCCTTTTTTCTTAAAGATTTAATTATCTTAATTTGTTTCAAATGTTTTCCTGGTTTTCTATTTGTTAAGTTTTCCAATATATGAGAGGATTTTTTCCTAATTATATTTTTATCCATGGTTTCCAAGTCTTCTACTGCTAATTCTATATCTGCAATGAATTCATCAGGGTTGCTGGAGTATGTTATACATGTTTTCAGGCCTTGTTAAGCATATCTATTTCTTCAGTGTTAAAATTTTGCTTAGAGAGATTAATTACATTGTCTAGGGGTGTGTTCTTTGCTGTAATTTTGTTATGTTTTGGATGCCAATGATTATGGTTATGCTTTAGTTTCTTCTTTTGACGATAAACTTTCTCTTTCACTTTATAATTTATATGTTCAAATGATTTAGTCTCTAAATGGTCCCATGTTGTGTTTCCTAGTAATTTTACCAGTTTCAAATGTAGGTTGTACAATGAGAGGTCTATATTAGTTAGTTTTCAGTAGTGATTGGCTTTTTCGGATTTTAAGTAGAAGTAACGATAGTTACGATAAGTCAATAATCTTTAGGAAGAAGATATGTTCTTCAATCTTGTTAAGTTACGATAAGTCAATAATCTTTAGGAAGAAGATATGTTCTTCAGTCTTGAATAGTGACGATAAATCAATAATCTTGTTTTAAAGAGAAAGAGATTTTTGTTGTAATGGTGGAGTGTGATGAATACTGCTGCAAGAACAAGAACATTTTAAGTTGTAGTTCGAATCCGTATAAATACAACAAACTAATGAAGGAATATATCACACAAATTTTCTCGTGGAACTCCATTGATGCTTCAAAAGAATCATGAAAGTGAACATATGAACATAATTTTGGAGCCGATGTTGACGTGGATGCCTTGTACAGGAGGATCCAAGAAAGAAATCAGAATTAACATTACATGATTCAAATACCTGTTACAAATGTCGCCGCAACGTGTGGCCGAATAGGATAAAGAAGAGGAGATTAAAACATCATACAGCTCCGTGGGAATATAAAAGGAAAGGAGAAAGAAGAGAGAAGAAAGAAGAAAAAGAGAACTGGTTTAAGTGAGTGAAATTAAAAAAAAAAAATAGTAGTAGTAGATTTATGTTGCTAAGAAATCAGAAAATAGTTAAAAAGATGGCGAGTAGAAAAGAAATAATAGTGGAAGGAGAAGTTACTGATAGTGTAGGAATGAGTAGGGAGGATGTAGGATTAAGCAAAGATAACAAGATAATTTTAGAAAGGATAACGAAAATGTTGATAGATGTAAAATCAGAGTTGAAATCTGAGTTGAAATCAGAGTTGAGTGATGTAAAATCAAAATTAAAACAAGATCTTGAACAAAATATAAATGAATTGAGGCAAGAATTAGCTCAGAATAAAGATAAAATTAAAGATTTGAAACAAAGTATGTGCAATTTAGATGTTAACTTAAGACAGGAATTGGCAGAAAGTGTAAGTAATTTAGAGGTTAAATTAACTTTAAAGAGAGTCGATTAATGACACTAAACAACACTTACTTTTAATTATTAATTTTTCGCTTCACTGTGGTGTTCCAATACAGTTAAATTTCGACTTACTTTTAAATTTTTCCGGAACATGTTTCTGAGGCTTTGCCTCTATCATCAGCCGGCTCTCGACTGATGATAGAGGCAAAGCCTCAGAAACATGTTCCTGAAAAATTTAAAAGTAAGTATTATTAAATTATAGATGAGTCGCACCTTTTACACATCTGCTTCACTTTCGTACCTATTTTGAGGACATGTTTCGCAAATCATCGCTTGCATCTACGGCTCTTGTGCAACTGAAGTTAGATCCAGCGGTGTGGGTAATTCTGGGGTTGTTGCTGCCATCTGTGGATTTAGTGATGAACTTGAATGTGGGATTCTCTTCTAGCGGGATTTCAAAGTACATTAGTTGGTTTTTATGTTTTTCTATGTATATCCTCTCCCATATGACGAGTTCACTATGTTTTTGTACATATTTTAGTAATTCTGTGTTATCTTCAATTTCATGATTTTCAGACCAGAAATGAGCTGCTATTGCGGACTTATCAATATTTTTGTATCTTAAGTGCCTGAAGTGTTCTTTCTTTCTAGTGCCTATGTTTCTTTTTGTCCTCCCTATGTAAATTTTTTCACAGTCTTTACACTTAATCTTGTAAATGCCTGACTTTTCCTCTTGTTTTATCTTATCAGTATTATTACTGTGAAGTAGGTTTTTAATGTTGTAATTGTTTTTTGGTGCCAATGTTATATTGTATTTCTTGAATATTTTTTGGAACTTTTTTGTGGCCCAGGGGTGGTAAGTAAATTTAGCAAATCTAATTTCTTGTTTTATTGGTGTGAGAGCTGTGATCTGTTTTAATCTCTTTTGAAGTTTGAATACTAATCTGTGTGTCAGACTGTTGATGGTTGCATGTTTGTGTGGAATTGGGTTGAAACTATTTGCTTTGATGTAATTATCTGTGTGTGTTGCTTTTCTATGAATGCCAAATTCTAGTTTTTCATTGCCTTTTTTTATTTTAAGGTCTAAAAAAGGTAGAGTACAGTCCTCTTCAGTTTCCACTGTGAATTGTATGCTGGGTTCTTGCAGGTTGAGTAGTTTCAAAGCATCATCTATTAGTTTGTAGGGCACTATTGCAAAGATGTCGTCTACGTATCTGTACCATGTTTTAAACATATGAGGGAAGGCTTTAGTAATATGTGTTTCGAAAAAGGTCATGTATAGATTGGCCAAAAATGGTGATAGCGGGCTTCCCATAGCTAGTCCTGAAATTTGTTTATAATATTTTCCATCGAAGACAAAATAATTTTGATGTATACATAATTCAGTCATTGCCAAATATTCTTCTATTGCATTGGCATTCAGGTTTATAGAATTTAGCCATTTTTTCAGTTGAATCAAAAGTTTGTCTAATGGAATGCTAGGGAATAGGGAGCGGACATCAAAGGATACTAAAGTGTCATGAGGTTTTAGTTTAAGATTTTGAATTTTTTCTACCAGGTCTAAACACATATTACTAAAGCCTTCCCTCATATGTTTAAAACATGGTACAGATACGCAGACGACATCTTTGCAATAGTGCCCTACAAACAAATAGATGATGCTTTGAAACTACTCAACCTGCAAGAACCCAGCATACAATTCACAGTGGAACCTGAAGAGGACTGTACTCTACCTTTTTTAGATCTTAAAATCAAAAAAAGCAATGAAAAACTAGAATTTGTCATTCATAGAAAAGCAACACACACAGATAATTACATCAAAGCAAATAGTTTCAACCCAATTCCACACAAACATGCAACCATCAACAGTCTGACACACAGATTAGTAAATCTACCTCTCAGCCAGCAAGAATATCAAAACGAATACCATCAAATCTTAAAAACTGCAATTAAAAATGGATATGGAAAAAACCTTGTAGATAAAAAACTAAAATTATTCAAACTTCAAAAGAAATTAAAACAGATCACAGCTCTCACACCAATAAAACAAGAAATTAGATTTGCTAAATTTACTTACCACCCCTGGGTCACAAAAAAGTTCCAAAAAATATTCAAGAAATACAATATAACATTGGCACCAAAAAACAATTACAACATTAAAAACCTACTTCACAGTAATAATACTGATAAGATAAAACCAGAGGAAAAGTCAGGCATTTACAAGATTAAGTGTAAAGACTGTGAAAAAATTTACATAGGGAGGACAAAAAGAAACATAGGCACTAGAAAGAAAGAACACTTCAGGCACTTAAGATACAAAAATATTGATAAGTCCGCAATAGCAGCTCATTTCTGGTCTGAAAATCATGAAATTGAAAATAAAACAGAATTACTAAAATACATACAAAAACATAGTGAACTCGTCATATGGGAGAGGATATACATAGAAAAACATAAAAACCAACTAATGAACTTTGAAATCCCGCTAGAAGAGAATCCCACATTTCAGTTCATCACTAAATCAACAGATGGCAGCAACAACCCCAGAATTACCCACACCGCTGGATCTAGCGTCAGTCGCACAAGAGCCATAGATGCAAACGAAGATTTGCGAAACATGTCCTCAAAATAGGTACGAAAGTGAAGCAGATGTGTAAAAGGTGCGACTCATCTATAATTTAATAATTTTTCGCTTCACTGTGGTGTTCCAATACAGTTGAATCTCGATATATTAAAAGTAAGTGTTGTTTAGTGTCATTAATCGACTCTCTTTAAAGTTAATTTATCATAACAACACTGTTTTCAACACTTCCAAGAAAGGAATTGCAATTTAGAGGTTACTTTGTCACAAAAGTTAAAACAGGAATTGAAAGGTGAGATAGCACAAGAAATCAGAGAGGGAAGAAAAGAATGTAAAGAGAACATGGAACGGTTATTGCAAACATTAGAACAGAATAAGAATGAAAATAGACAGGAAATTATGGAATTAAGAGAAATAATTCAGGAAACTAGGTTAGGTCAGCACATTGTGAAACAAGAAATAAGAATGGCATTAAACAAAGAGTTAGAAACATTTAAGATACAACAGGCAGAAATAACACAAAAACAAAGAGAAGAATTAGGAGACAAAGTAGAACAAAGAATCAATGTAATTTATTCTGAAATGCAATTACAATATGATGACAGTAAGACACACCAAGAGGAAATAAAGTTACAAATTGATGGGATAAGTAAAGTGAAAGAAGAAGTAATTTTGCAAATTAAAGAGGTAAAAGAAAATTTTGAAATAGAGAAGGATAACTTAGGAAAATTGACACAAGTTGTAATTGCATTACAAGCTCGTAAAGTAAATAATGTGAAAGAAATGCCTAGGATTAGAAATATAAATGACTGTGACTTACCAGGTGAATTAAGCAATCATGAGAAGTCTGGTGATGTAGTAAGTAAATGTGGTGAGTTTGCGAGTCCAGATAATGATATTATCATAGAAACACACAAAACATGTCCTCACACACAGAGTTTCACAGTCTAGGTCAAAATGTATATGTATACGAAATGTTCACACAAATACAAATACACAATGAAGGTCATAGTGGTCACATGTATGATACACCACACAAAATAATGTTGTTTTCTTTAAGATTTGAACACACAACTAACCTAACTGTCAAACAACGTTATGATGTACATAAAAACAAAAGATGGATTTCTCAAGTTCTGGATGCTTGCAAAGATCAGGTTAGCCAACTGAGAAAAATGTATCACACTAACTGTTCAAAAGTTACGAATATTGATACAGGACAGCTAGAAAAATTAATTCTGTGGGCAAATCACCCAACATGAATGACTAAACAGAGAATTCTTTTGCATATAAATTGGGTACAATTCAGTTGTTTCATTTTAATTGTACATATATGTTCATTTACAAATAGTTGTTAAAATATTTTTATATTGTTATAGCACGTTTGTTTACAGTCAATAATTTAAAATTGTTAAATATAAAAATGCTTTAATTCAAATTTGGGGCGGGGCACACCCCCACATGAAATCAAAGATATGTATTTACAAAACAAAAAAAAATGTGTTATAATAATGCTAAGTGGTTGTTAAATATTAAAAGCAGAAGCATCATTAACAGTGAAGTATTCTTCATATTTAAGTTTGATTTATGAGTCACTATGTTTACACTCAAACTTCACTTACTTGTTTCAATTATACAACAAGTAAGTGAAGTTTGAGTGTAAACATAGTGACTCATAAATCAAACTTAAATATGGTTGTTAAATGTTCGTTTATTATTATATTTCATTCAATGTATGTTTATTGTTATATTTTATGTATGTTATACTTATGTTACAGTTCATTGTTGTAAACAAAATTGTTAATTGGGGCCGTTCTTCGAAATATATGGAAACAGATTGTTAATTCCTTTATTTGGTTATTTTCCATATATTTCGAAGAGGGGCATTTGTAACAGTATTTTTGGGTTATGTTCGGAGGAATTATGAACTTAAATATGTAAAAATGTATGTAATTGTGTGATTGGCCAAAATAATAATTATATGACGTAATATGACGTAATGTGGTGACGTGCCATTGGAACGGCCAATCACAAAATTAAGTAGAAGTAACGATAGTTATGATAAGTCAATAATCTTTAGGAGGAAGATATGTTCTTCAATCTTGTTAAGTTACGATAAGTCAATAATCTTTAGGAAGAAGATATGTTCTTCAGTCTTGAATAGTGACAATAAGTCAATCTTTAGGAGGAAGATATGTTCTTCAGTCTTGAATAGTGACGATAAGTCAATAATCTTTAGGAAGAAGATATGTTCTTCAGTCTTGAATAGTGACGATAAGTCAATAATCTTTAGGAGGAAGATATGTTCTTCAGTCTTGTTAAGTTACAATAAGTCAATAATCTTTAGGAGGAAGATATGTTCTTCAGTCTTGTTAAGTTACAATAAGTCAATAATCTTTAGGAGAGTGAATTTCTTCAGTCTTGTTACATTACAATAAGTCAATAATCTTTAGGAGGAAGATATGTTCTTCAGTCTTGTTAAGTTACGATAAGTCAATAATCTTTAGGAGGAAGATATGTTCTTCAGTCTTGTTAAGTTACGATAAGTCAATAATCTTTAGGAGGAAGATATGTTCTTCAGTCTTGTTACATTACGATAAGTCAATAATCTTTAGGAGGAAGATATGTTCTTCAGTCTTGTTAAGTTACGATAAGTCAATAATCTTTAGGAGGAAGATATGTTCTTCAGTCTTGTTACATTACGATAAGTCAATAATCTTTAGGAGGAAGATATGTTCTTCAGTCTTGTTAAGTTACGATAAGTCAATAATCTTTAGGAGGAAGATATGTTCTTCAGTCTTGTTACATTACGATAAGTCAATAATCTTTAGGAGGAAGATATGTTCTTCAGTCTTGTTAAGTTACGATAAGTCAATAATCTTTAGGAGGAAGATATGTTCTTCAGTCTTGTTAAGTTACGATAAGTCAATAATCTTTAGGAGGAAGATATGTTCTTCAGTCTTGTTAAGTTACGATAAGTCAATAATCTTTAGGAGGAAGATATGTTCTTCAGTCTTGAATAGTGACGATAAGTCAATAATCTTTAGGAGGAAGATATGTTCTTCAGTCTTGTTAAGTTACGATAAGTCAATAATCTTTAGGAGGAAGATATGTTCTTCAGTCTTGTTACATTACGATAAGTCAATAATCTTTAGGAGGAAGATATGTTCTTCAGTCTTGTTAAGTTACGATAAGTCAATAATCTTTAGGAGGAAGATATGTTCTTCAGTCTTGAATAGTGACGATAAATCAATAATCTTTAGGAGGAAGATATGTTCTTCAGTCTTGTTAAGTTACGATAAGTCAATAATCTTTAGGAGGAAGATATGTTCTTCAGTCTTGAATAGTGACGATAAATCAATAATCTTGTAAAGAGAAAGAGATTTTTGTTGTAATGGTGGAGTGTGATGAATACTGCTGCAAGAACAAGAACGTTTTAAGTTGTAGTTCGAATCCGTATAAATACAGCTTGGTTAACATGAGATGGCAGCTAGCTGCGCAGTAGAAGAGGGGCATCCAGGAGAGTGGGGGTAGGACTGGCAGCCACATGCGTGCAAGAGAGAGGAGGAATCGCATGCATCTTACCTTGAGGCTGGTTTCAGGCAACAGTTTGATTGGATTTAACTCGGGATGATAAGGTGGAAGGCCTAAAACTGTGTGGTTATGTGCCTGAAGAAAACTGTCTATTTTGTACTTGGGGATTTTGGGTTTGAGGGGGATGATCATATTGTAAATGTCGGGTTTGTACAGGGAGGAGAAATCAATGTTTGTAAAATGTTCCATGGAGAGGTTTTGTTTCAGCCACGAAATCATTGTATCTCTTCTGGAACTTGCAGTGAGCGCCTTATTAAGGATCACATTGTGGTAAGGTGCATTGTCGATTACCAATACAGAATTTTGGGGAAGATTAGGGATCAGTCTTTCTTTTATCCACTTCTCATAATTCGTATAGTTCATGTCATTGTGGTAGTCACTGGTTTTCTGCTGGGACTTGAACCGAATATACGCGTTAGGGATAAACTCTTGCTCGTCTCCAGCATGCACGATGATAAGATGCTGACCTTTGGATACCGGTGCTAAGAGACTGGAAACTGTCATCACTACAAGCATATGGAGTAGTGTGAGATGAATGGATATACGTCTCGTCTATATATATTATGGGACGGCCCTCGCTTCTATATTGCTTCATCATTCTGAGATAATGGAGGCGCTTAGTTCTGATGTTATGGCGCTCCATTAAAATTTTTCTGTTCTTCTTTGTCCGTTTCCATGTGAAACCCAGCTTTAGTGTGGATACGCTCCCTTCAAATTTTATTGAATCCTTTAATTTAGCATGCACCTTCCTCAGTGTTGGTCTTTGTTTTTTAATTATATAGAATTCGTTCACGGTTTGGCGCACTTCTGCCTCATTAAAAGTATCCAAACTGGCACGAAAAGACCTCTTTGGTCTCTTTTTGTGTGGTGTGGAGAATGAAGTCGAAGTAACACGATTAATATATTTCGTTTCCTTAATAATTGTCCTTCTTTCAGAAGCACCTATTGCCTCAGTCACACTCTTCCCAATGTTTTTGATGCTAAGAGTTACTAAGCCAGCTTCTGCATGTCTTTTCATGTACTTATAAAGATTACTAACAACTTCCCTGGTTTGGGAGTGCAACACTTTACCTTGTAGTTTGCTGTCCATGTTTTAAACTAATAAAGTCTGCAGTAGAAGAAAATACACTTAACGCAGCCATGCACGCACTTACAAGTACACTGAAAATAACTAAGAACAATGAGAACCACTATTTACTGTACATATATTAAAGTACATTGTCATATACATATAAAAATATAAATTACACGGAACCGAGCCTTAAAAAATTCATAAGGCACAGTTACAACCTCAGCGACTGCACAAGTATAACTGACCCCCACTCTTAGTGCCAGTAGCTGGCGGAGAGGTTGAGTCACTGCGCATATTTTCTCAGCTGCCACGTCTGAATAAACATACTGTACAACAAACTAATGAAGGAATATATCATACAAATTTTCTCGTGGAACTCGATTGATGCTTCAAAAGAATCATGAAAGTGAAACATATGAACATAATTTTGGAGCCGCTGTTGACGTGGATGCCTTGTACAGGAGGATCCAAGTAAGAAATCAGAATTAACATTACAAGACACAAATTCCTGTTACAATGTGATGCATACATTTTTTTAAAAGAGTTGTCACTGGTATAATTAGAATATCATTTTATTTGCCTGTAACAATATTTTTCACTGCAATATTTTGAATGTGAGGTATACATCTTTTATCCTCACATTGTAACTCAATATTCATTCATCATTGAAAAGAATGAAAAACAAGCATTCCTTTCTCAAATGCTTAATCTTAAATAATGATGTACAAAAATATTAACAATGCACTCGAAAAAGGAATGTGTTGCAATCCAATTCTTCAAATTGGTGGTGTGTTATTTTATTATTTAAATGACCACACATATGCTAAGTCATGTTTCAAAAGCAAGCTGAAAAGGTGTTAAATAAAATTATATTGCTATTTCTCTTTTTCATGCGAACATGTCCATTGAAGGTGTGATTAGTGATTAACAAATGAAGTGATTCATGCTCAAAGGACATATAATACATTTAACGTATACAGCTTTTTTATGACAACTCTCCAATCCAACTTGAATCACACAGTAAGACCATAAAAGTAAGATTTTTATGTTCCACAGATATTTGTCTTCTAATGTACAGAGTTATTGCTGGTACATGCCTACTACTTTAGCAACAGGGCTGTGCATGGCTATTGGCAATTATTGCCATGCATTTAATTTTTGCACTTTCGTATCATAAAACTTTGCAAATGCAAGTAATGGTTTAATTCATTACTGTATTTAGTTATGATAAGAAGTGGAGCATGTCAGATGAAAATACACAGTGTGTATTATACTGAAGTGTGTAAACGAGTTTTCTCACTATTAATTTATTTTCACTATTACGATGAAAAGCTACTTAGTGAATTAATTCAGTTGTGCCTCACTTAATAGAATGTTTGCTCTTTCCAAATAAAGATGGCAAAGTTTGCAAAATCAGTGTTGCCAATAATGGGATTTGTATTCCTTTATGTATTGGTTTGCTTTGCGGCTTAGGATGTATTTCATGTTTTTGGTATGCAAAAGTTGGCAACAGGTCAACAGCTGTGGGACTGTTCAGATGATGCCTTGGGTGAGATGCATGTGCCAGTTGCAGTTTTTAATGTTCAACAATTTAACTTTAAACTCAACCACTGTTATTCACAGGTTATCAGGAACCAAATGATGTTCAGTATATATTCAGTCGTTATTCATTAAAGGAAGGATGTAAAACATGTTTTGTAAATTTTGGTAATTTTAAAAAAACATAACCTTAACCATACATTTGTAGTCCTAAATATTTGCATAGGTGATGTACTCAAACATATGGTAACAAACAGTAATCACTATCAGCAAGTAAGAACTTTGCTCATTGGCATTTTAAAGTAGCGCTATTTTCAGACTGTTCGCTCCTTTGATAGTGATGATTGAATTAGAAGCATTACTTTCGCTATGTGGAACACTTTAGGAATACAACATTCCATAGTACATGCAAGTCTTTCAGCTTTGTTTCATAGCTAACCTAACAAAAGAATGTTAGTATAAAAGTGAATCGAGAAGATATTGACACATTGCTTCACTCACACTTAGGAAAGCAAGTTTACTATTCGTTGGTCCTCCATCTTGGTTGACGGTTTAAAAAAATCACACTATCGAGATTTGAATGCTTCTCAGACTTGTAGGCCTAATCACTCAAAGTATAAACTTGGATGAAGCGTAGGGACAGTGAAGCACAAATTAGTATAAAAGTGAATCGAGAAGATATTGACACATTGCTTCACTCACACTTTTTAAAAAAATCACACTATCGAGATTTGAATGCTTCTCAGACTTGTAGGCCTAATCACTCAAAGTATAAACTTGGAAGAAGCGTAGGGACACTGAAGCACAAATTAGTATAAAAGTGAATCGAGTGTGAGTGAAGCAATGTGTCAATATCTTCTCGATTCACTTTTATACTAATTTGTGCTTCACTGTCCCTACGCTTCTTCCAAGTTTATACTTTAAAAGAATGTTAATTTAATAAACATATGCCACCTAAATGTGCACTTTTTCTGTGGTGAGCGTTCCTAAAAATTAATACTTTTGTTTTCAGGTGCAAATCAGGAAGATCAGGGTGCACATGAAGGTTCAGCTGTAGAAGGAAGAAGAGTAAGGGCCAGAGTCATCAGGCAATACTTCACATAAACCAAAACATTCCTGATAATAACAACTATACCATTCGCCATCTTAACATATAATGCCAATGAAGTGGGAGATAATCAATGAAAATAACCTATAACCTGTCACATTTTACTGCAGTGAAGCACAAATTTTACTGTTGTCAATGCATCAGAAATGAAAAACTATTGCAATAAAGCCAATGTTTTACTACAGCAAAGTGTCGATTGAGAATGATTCATACATGCAGTAGATCTAGTACCTGTTCTCACCCATGCCATAATCTCCCTTCCTGCTTTTTCCTTGGTCTATGTTTATATTTCTCCCTATCCCAATCCCTTTCAATTTCTCCTGTTGTAATGCAACACAATAAAAACACCAAAGCCTTTTGAAATACTCTTTATTTGTTTTGACTCAAAATTTCACACAATTTTCCCAGTGTCTCATTAATAGTGAGTAAGCTTGTGTGAATGTTATCTAATTTTTTATTTACATTTTCTGAGTCACTCTTTTGTTGCTGCTGCTGTTCCCTAAATGCCTGCAGAAGCGTGGCATCATATGGCTCATAGCATGTTCTTCTGTAACAAAACAAAACTTTATCTGTTAAAATTTAAATACTGCAAATAAAGTAGCATTGGCACGTTCTAAGGCATGGGCAAGTACAAGCAGAGGGGTCTAGGAATGTCTAGCTATACTGCATCATCCTAAGAAACACACTTTTTGTATTACTCTGCGCCCACGTGCACAAGAATGACAGATGACGTGACACTTCCGTCCATGTGTTACATCATATTGCATTCACAAGTTGTATGCACAAGAGTAGCTTACCAGTAGGTAAAAGATAAAGGGAGCTGTTCGTGGAATTGCTCCAGGAAAGTGTGCTTCTTAGGACAGCAGTAGTGTACATTAGTTCCAGTGATGGAAATTCGTAGTTTGCTTCAGTGAAAAGTTATGTTACTCACTCATCTGTGGGAGTTAAATAATAACCTCATGGTTGACCTGGGTCAGAACTTCATTGACGATTTCTAAGTTACAATACCCTATCCAAAACAAAAAAAAAAGCTGTGATTTCAAAATGAAAAGGTTGAGTTTTAATTTGCAAATATTGTCGTACCAAATGAAAATATGTCAACTGGTAATCATTCAGGGGAATAATGATCTGCTAAGGAAAGCATGCCCTCAGTTGTCTTTCTTTCTAATTAAAATGCTGCAGAATCCTTAAAATGTTTGGAACAGACAATTTAATTGATATCAAGCATTACATGAAAAGAGTCAATTGGCATTAAATTTAAGGCAAATAACATAGTTGAGACATCTTTCTCCTTCAACAATCATTGTATTTCAATGTTAACCTTGCTTAGCAGCAGTGTTTTTAAGTTTATGCTGTCCATAACTATGGGGGTTTGACTTTTACAGTATACAAATAAGGGAGGCTGGCTCGACACACAGTATCCTGTACTTTAGCTGAAACACATACTTTTAGCACAACCTGTTCTTTCCTTACCTCCTAGAGCCACACAGTGTTGCATGCTGCGGTGCTGGTGTTGGCGGTTCCTGTAGCAGTGGTGTTGGCAGTTCCTGTTGTGGTGATGGTGGTCCTTGTAGTGGTGCTGGCAAAACTGCTGGCACTTCTTGTTTTTCAACTTCTTCAGCCACTTGGCTGTAAGAAGTTTTTGCATATGCCTGAGAAGAGAAAAAATACGTAATTTATAACAATGGTGAATTATTTTGCTGTAAGTGATTGAACATGCTTACAATGCTGTGCATTACATTCATTTCAATGTTGGTAGTTATCTAGATTTACAGAATTGAATATGCACTTAAAATAAGATATCAAACTACTGAATATTTTTAAATTTGATATCCCTGACACTGAAGAAACCTTTACCTTAGAACCCAGAACTGTGTCAATTGCAAGCAAGTGATCTAATTGTGTGGTGAATGCTCCTCCAAAATTTAAGTACTATATGCTATAGAAACAGTAATTATTCTAGAAATTCCCAAAGATTATTGTAAAATGGACCAGCTTAAAGAAGTATAAATGTGTAAATAAAGCATTTGAATTTTTTTCTTCAAAAAGATGTGTGACTTAAGTTATATAATGACTACATCTGCAACCTGCAATTCCTAATTTAAATTGTTTCCCCTCACTTAAAAAATGGCTGGAGTACTACTTCAGGAAAAGTTTTGAGGAGTTACAATAACTGCCTTTAATGCATATTCAACAATTGATGTGTCCAAAACATGTTTACTTCAAGCACTTAGTAATATTATGATACATTCAAGCACTTGAATAATATAAAAAAAAAAAAAAAAAAATGTAAATCATTACTCACAGTTAAATCAAAGCTGTCTGCAACACCTTCAAAACCTATAATGAAAACTTCTGCAATTAGGGTAATTAGCTGCTGTTCTAAATCTGTAAGTGGTTTAGCACTAGATGTGCCAACGCCAGTCTTCTGACGCTCTGCGAACAAGAGCCTCGCCTTACGTTTAACGTTGCTCTTCCATTCTGTGAAAACCTAAAACAAATATTGGTTTACTAGAACCATGTGCAGTATCTTATTTTTTTATTTACAGTCTGCAAAATAAACACAAGCAATTCAAAGTAGTCATGATGAACCACATTTAAAACATAATTGCAAAATTTTATAGAAATGTGACCAGGGTGCTTTGGCCAAGAGCAGATTGGGAAAACATATTAAAATACATTGAGATTTAACTGTATTGGAACACCACAGTGAAGTGAAATAATTATGAATTTTTAGATGAGTCGTATTTATTACACATCTGCTTCACACATCTGCAGATGTGTAATAAATACGACTCATCTAAAAATGAATAAATATTAAAATACGTTCACGTATGTTTTAAAACCAGCTCTAATTATGTATCGAAACCATGCTTGGTTATTGAGCAACATTTAATTAACCTTGCAAATCCACATCTAATACAACCACGCGGTGTTTTACGGTAAGCGGATGATTACGTGTTAAAATACGTTCACTTATGCTTTAAAAATTGCTGTGCTAATTAATAATTATGTATCGAAACCATGCTTGGTTTTTGAGCAACATTTTATTACACTACTTTTCAACTTCTCTTATGTATAGCACAAACACGCGAATGTTGGAAATGGATGGTCACCATGCAGTACAGTTTTGTGTCAAGAATTGTTATTTAGGAAAGCATTATACTTAATGAGAATAATTATAGAGGATCAGCTTTAAAAATCCTAATACTAACATTCTAGAAAGTACAGTAAAGCATTTGCAACTTACCGTTTTCCATCCCTTTACATCGTTGTGCGGCCCACTTGCTGCACAAGTTCACTCCACTTGGCTTCCAGCTCTTTCGGGTTATCCGAAGGAGTAAGCCTGCCGTGTCGCATAATTGGATTGCTTAAGCAGAAGTCAATATACATTTTATATTGCTCCTCGGATGTCTTAACCACCCGCTTGCGTTCCATCTTCTTATGCTTCTTGAAGGTTCAGACGTCCGGAATAAAGTGATCGCAATTCCACTATTTGTAACAGGCACGATGAGAGCGGTAGAAAAACAAAACATTGGCGCGACGAGCGCTGGAAAAACAAAACACGCCTGCAAAGCGTATGAGCGTATGAATATGCGGTGAGTCGCTCCAGGTGCTTAACAACATGGATGGGAAGATCCTTCGCCATAACAAGCATAGTTACAGAATGTGAAAACCCGCCATACTTGTTAAGCGCTCAGTTGTTAGCCGTAGCAACTATTGATAGCAGTATTCTTAACCAGAAGCTACAGAATAGCCCTGTATCATATTATAAATATATCACTCTGTGAAGGTCACTTCCCTGAGAATCTAAAGGTCTCAAAAATTAAACCACTGTTTAAAAAGGGTTCTAAATCTGATTGTGAAAATTATAGGCCAATAACTATTTTATCAGTTTTTTCTAAAGTAATTGAAAAGGTGGTGTACAATAGAGTCTTAGCATTTCTAAATAAATATGATATATCGAAAGTGCAGTACGGGTTCCAGCAAGGGAAATCAACAAGCTCAGCACTACGGAACGTTATTGAAGATATACTAAAAAATCTAGACAGCGGGAATCAATGCATGCGACTATTTCTTGATCAGTCAAAGGCTTTTGATCTAGTCAACCATGATATATTATTACACAAGTTGTATAATTATGGTATCAGAGGAGTTCCACTTGAATGGTTTAAATCGTACCTAATAAATATAAAGCAGTTAACGGAAATTGAATATGTAGTAAACGGTTCGAAGGAGATTAAAGCTGCTCGCTCTAGTGTAAAAAACATTAAATATGGATATATGTGTTTGGAGGAATTTAGTAACAGTGACATCAAAATTAATCTCAGAAACTATTTGTAGTTGGTTTATTAATACTCGTCACTTACTTGTTTATATTTATGAGAGACTAGTTTCAAAGACATTCGCCTCCATTTTTAATCTCTTTCCAACTGGCATCTGTTGTCTGCTCTGCTCATAGTTCCACCAACAGAGAGAGAGAGAGAGAGCAGACAACAACAGATGCCAGTTGGAAAGAGATTGAAAATGGAGGTGAATGTCTTTGAAACTAGTCTCTCATAAATATAAACAAGTAAGTGACGAGTATTAATAAACCAACTACAAATATCGAGATTTAACTGTATTGGAACACCATAGTGAAGCAAAATAATTATTAATTTTTAGATGAGTCGTATTTATTACACATCTGCTTCACTTTCACTAAATCAACAGATGGCAGCAGCAACTCCAGAATTACCCACACCACTGGATCAAGCTTTAGTCGCATAAGAGCCGAAGATGCAAACGATGATTTGCGAAACATGTCCTCAAAATAGGTACGAAAGTGAAGCAGATGTGTAAGAAATACGACTCATCTAAAATTTAATAATTTTTCGCTTCACTGTGGTGTTCCAATACAGTTAAATCTCGATATATGTCAAACTTGTTTTGCACTATATACTTTAAGATCATCAGTCAATCTTGATGTGCTTAAAATAGCCTATTTTGCCTACTTTCCTCGCAGTTATCCTATGGCATAATATTCTGGGGAAAGACGAGCTATACAAAAAGAATGTTTATAATACAAAAGATGGCCATACGTTTAATGATGAATCTTTCCAGTACCACAAGTTGTAGACCTTATTTCAGATCATTGAATATTCTGACAGTTCCATCTATGATGCTGGTAATCGCTCATAAACAGTTAAATATTTTTGTCACAAATGCCGAAATACATAGTCACAACACTAGAGGTAAATCACATCTTCACGTTACAGGGCATAAGAGAACCCTATATGAAAAAATTATACACTATAACTGTATTAAATTGTACAACAAACTTCCTCAATATTTCAAAGAATTACCAAATTTAACAATATTGTGACTTTGTGGGTTCGTGAAATAACAAGACGAGGTTACAAACGCAAAAACTACACCTTATTTTCCTAGCAATACACCGTTTACCATTACAAAATGCTAGATCACCTCAAAACTGTTTATTTTACAAACACTACTCTCAACTGTCTGTCACTTCCAGTAACGATCGGCCCCGAAGTTTCCCGAATCTCCACCGGGCATCATTTATTCATCAGCTTCGCGAGTCTACCGCCAGGGTAACACTGCTCCCTCCTCAAGGCTGGTCGTCCCGAACAGCGCCTTCGTAGCGGGCCAGGAGATCTAGGTGTACCACCA
This sequence comes from Mantis religiosa, assembly GCA_030765055.1. NCBI lineage: Eukaryota > Metazoa > Arthropoda > Insecta > Mantodea > Mantidae > Mantis > Mantis religiosa. The sequence goes on from CM060952.1 coordinate 1,750,887, forward strand.
ACATCTTTCCTCGGGGCACCTTCTGGATGCGGTAGACCACGTCGTTAATCCTCTTCACCACACGGTACGGTCCTTGCCATGGCTGCTGAAGCTTCAGGCAGCGTCCCTTGGTCTGGGTCAGGCGGTACAACTAGACCAGGTCACCTCGCTGGAACCCTTGGCTGTTGGCTTGCCTGTCGTATCGGGTTTTCATGCGGTCGTTCGCCTTCTGGATGTTCTGGCGAGCCATCTCGTGCATGTCGTGGAGGTGGTCCACCAGGTTCTCCACATCCCTCAAGAGTGGCCCCAAGTCTGCGTCCGCCAGCTGCTCCCTCCTCAGGCCTGCGCTATCCCAGCCATCCGCAGACACTGTCGTGACTACTCGAACTGCTGCGGCACGCTCCTTCTCCTCCACTCTTGTGCATTGGCCGCACCCTTCTGGACAGGGTCTTCGGGACATAGCATCCGCGTTACCGTGGCTCTTCCCTCTGCGATGTTCCGAGGTGAAGTCGTACTCCTGCGGCCTCTGAATCAAACCTGCTGTCCGGCCTTCCGGTCGCGCCGTCACCATCACCTCGCTCCTCGCGGGGACAACCACGTCTTCGTTCAAGATGACCCTACCGATTCCAAGGCGCTCTTCAGTTTGACGGAGTATAACCTCTTCTCCGTTGAGCCGTAGGACCTTCCTGCCGTCCCAGAATCACCTCCACAGCCATCTTCGCGACGAACACCCACAGACGCAGCACTCCGTCCCAAGGTCAGCTCCAGGAGGGCCTCCTTCTCCACAGGCATGGTGTCGCCCGATGCCGTCACAAGCTCGTATGGTCGGCTCGGCTTCCTTGTCGGCAAACCCTTCGCCACGTCAGGTCTGATGATGGTCACGGCCGCCCCGGTGTCCACCAGCACGCGGCACGGCTTTCCTCTTACCCAGCCGTCCGCGATGAGGTTGTCATCCATCCGCCGGCTGACGGCGCGGATTGTCACTGGAGGGGATGGTGGTAATGGCGCCGACGTACCCCTCTCCACGCCGGGCCTTACTCGTTCTTCCCGCTGCCCTTCCTGGTGTGGGCAGTCTCTCTGCAGGTGCCCGGGCTGTCCACACCCCCAACACAGGCCACTAGGTGTTCTCCGGCGTCCCTCAGCTGGTCTTCTGTCTCCGGCGTAGCGGACACTCCTCGTTCTCGACGTCGGGATAAATGCTACCTTGGCCACCTCCATCCTTAATGCCGCTGTCAGCGCCTCGTGGATGGCTTTATAATCGCCGAGCATTAGGCGCTGACAAATCTCCGTGTCCCGTACCCAGTCGACAAAGTTGTAGGCGGCTTCCCGGGATACGAACTCCAGTGGCAGGTCAACCAAGGCCTTGCTAGTCAGCTGCTCAATCGCTATGGCGAACTCCTGCAGCGTCTCCCCCGGCTGCTGTGACCTTGCCTTTAGTTGGCTGCGGTACGCTGCGGCTAAGCGGTGGTTCCCGAAACGACTCTCCAGGGCCTCCCAGATGTCCTTGGGCGCCGCCGTTGTCTGCACCGCGTTTAGGACTTCCGCGGCCCGTCCCTGGAGGCTGGCTATTAGCTGTGTGGCCTCCTTCTCCGGTGACCATCTGTTGTGCTTGGCCACTGTGTCGAACTGGCGGCGGAAGACCTCAAATGTTGACGCGCCGTCATATTTCGGCGGTTTGACGCGCGCAGATGTTGTGTCGCGTCCCGGCGCGTCGGCCTTCAAATCCTTCAGTTTCCTGCCGACGACGTCCTCTACTATGGCGTTCAGGGACTTGACGCTGGTGTCGGCCTTTCCCTCCAGGTCGTCAACGCGGCTTGCCAGGTCCTTGACGCACTCGTCCACTTGGCCCATCCGCTTGCTCAGCTCCGTCAAGTTATCCCTCACACCGGCAACTGTTCTTCAAACTTCACGGCAAGGGCGTCGTTTGCCGCTTTCATCTCCGTGACCAGGCTGTCGTTCGCTGCCCTCATTTCTGTGGTCACTTCGGCCATCTTTGCGGTCATTGTCGTGGCCAAGTTGTTAATTGCCGCTTCCGTCTTCGCTGTTATTTCCGCGGCCAGGTTGTTATTTGCCGCTTCCGTTTTTGCAGCGAGGTTTTCATTTGCCGTCTTCATTTCTTCCATTTTCTCTAAAATCTTTGCCAATGCAGCTTCCATTGTCGTATGTTCCACTTCTGACACCAGTTGTGACTTTGTGGGTTCGTGAAATAACAAGACAAGGTTACAAACGCAAAAACTACACTTTAATTTCCTAGCAATACACCGTTTACCATTACAAAATGCTAGATCACCTCAAAACTGTTTATTTTACAAGCACTACTCTCAACTGTCTGTCGCTTCCGGTAACGATCGGCCCCGAAGTTTCCCGAATCTCCACCGGCCATCATTTATTCATTGGCTTCGCGAGTCTACCGCCAGGGTAACAATATTTAAAAGGAAATTAAAGAAGTATCTAATACAAAGATGTTTTTATTCAGTAAATGAATACCTTGATGATGAACAGTGAATCAGTTTTGTTAGAAATATGTATTACATTCTAATAACCTATTTCATTCTTATTATATTGCAATTGTAAATACTATCACCTTATTTGTTTATCCGTTCATGTGTTTACTGTTAATCTGTAATATAAAATTGTATTGACGAAGCTGATATTTCTGTGATTGGAAATCTTATGGTGAAAAAATTTGATTTGATTTGTTGAAGAAAACAATTTTATTAAAGGACGTGAGTGAAGTTACAAGTTTTAAAAAGTATGACTCAATTTTAGTCTTTATACATAAAATTAGCTTCCCTGTTAACAACGCTTTTATTTATAACTATTCAAATCCAGAAGATGTCTCTGCAAATTGCCACAAATCATTGAAATCCAATCGTATGGTTTAAACATGAAAATTCCACCAATTTTGTTTCAATGAGTCAACGAAGGCAATTAAATGGACACATACCTGCACACAGGCATTTAAAATGTGTGATAGAAGCTGTTGAAATGCCACTAGTAGGTTCTGAAACTACAATGTTTTAGTGTAATTTCATGGCAAAAGTCAGAAACGCTACTTATTTACTGACTTTTCACTGATGCCTCCCCTTAAATAGCAGAAATTATTAGAGAAATATAAGAAAAGATAACAGTATTACAACTTTTGCCCTGATAAATAAAACTCAACTCTCCATGAAAGGCCTTTTGGCAAATGTCATATGTACAGTTGTTTATACTTACAAGTTAGGTTAAGTCTTGGACAGTAACAAATTACCGAAGCACTTATGTCATACTTGTATAAGATTCTCCAATCATGAATGTTAACTTTAAAAAGCAGAAAACATCACATTACACAAATAAAAATATTTGTTATAAAGGCTTCACTTATCTTAAGAAATTGGTGTTAATACTTCTTTCTAATGGAGATCGATTTCACAAACAAATCCTTTGTATCTTCAGTCCACACATAAACTCATAAATATTTAAATAAATGTTTGCGGACTGAAGATACAATCTGTTTGTGAAATCGATCTCCATTAGAAAGAAGTATTAACACCAAGTTCTTAAGATAAGTGAAGCCTTTGTAACAAATATTTATATTTGTGTAATATTTATTGCTTCATTGTAGCTAGCTTCAATTTCTACGTAATCAGCAGAAAACATCAGTTGACAAACATCATACTGGTATGGGGATAATGAGTCAAACAATGCCTTTTCAAATTAGCCAACTGATTAAAGCTCATGTGTCACATTTCTATGGTTTTATTGCTCATGAATGAAAGTATGGTATTGCAAATATCTCAACATAGAAAATGTTTTACCACACATTTTACACTCAAATGGGCGTATTCCCTTATGAGTCAAATGGTGTGCTTTTAAATAGGAAGGCTCAACAAAGCCTTTATTACAGATGTCACATTTGAATGGTTTCACACCCGTGTGTTTCCAATTATGCCTTTTCAAATTTGTCACTGTAGAATAGCTCTTATCACATTTATTGCATTTGTATCGTTTTCTACTCTTAGAAATCAATTTATTCTGCTGTGAGTGTAATGCCCTGTTGACAATATCCCCTCCATCAGTACATTTACCAGGTTGTTCTCCTAGAACTTCTATTTCTATAACATCACTATCTTCACTTGCATAATGATCCTTTTCCGTATGGACACTGTTTTCATTTCTCAAAACTTCAGTTGAAGGCAATGGTGACTTCCTGCTATCATCAGAAACTGCTGTGCACAATCTGAAATGTTGGAGAATTGTTGTACAATAATCACAGAAATAAATCTGAACACAAACCTATATTTGTAAACAAGAGTAAAGTGCTTAGAAAAAAGTGTCAATACCATGTCATTCAATGCCATACTAGCACAAAGACTTCCTACATCTGCAACTAGAATTACATAAAAAAGAGATTTGAATGTCTCCATAAATGAAAATCTAGTGGTTCCAAGTCAGGTAAGCATGGAGGCCACAGAACTTATCCACCTCTTCCTATCCATCTAGCAGGAAACCTGCTATTCAGAAATCAACAGACAGAAAGCCTCCATCGTACATGAACTGAGTACCGGTGCCTAACAATCATACTGTAGCACAATGACAACTACGGTGAAATGCATCACCTTCACACAATTTAACCAGATGTAAAAGTGAATGTTTACTACTGTACTATTAAACCATTGTTCTGTTTTAGGGTTATAGCTACGTTTACACATCTCACTGTGTACGCAGAGTTGTAGAAAAGGAGAAATGTTTTCCCAAAGTTTTGACATACCCTTTTGTAACATTCTGTACATGTAATTTGATGGGCATTTGTATCAGTTAAAGAACACATCAATTAAAAGAAACAGAAGTCTTACCTTGTTAATCTTACTGAAGGCAACACTCTGCCCTGTAACACAAAAGATTCAAAGAATTAGTTAAACATTACATAGTACTTATATATAAATTGCAACATGGAAATAAGCACAAACACTTCAATCTGTAATAGTGTGTAACAAACTATTTAAAACTGTACAGAACATAGCACTGGAATGTTTACTAATTCACAATATTTTATGATAGAACATTTATCTCTCATCTTTCTTCGTACATACATATATTCCTTAATGCATTACCATTAACAACTTCCTAACATATAAAAACAACCCACCCACTACCAGCTTGCCTTAAATTTCCGTCTCAATACACACAATCCATGGTGTTCCATGTATTGATGACCCTCTGCCCTCTTATCCCTTGTTCCCTCTTCACCAACCTTACATAAATACTGCCAATATAAATGTTAATAATATGAAAAATAAAAATAAATTTAATTTTAATATATTTTATTGGAATGTGCAGCGTATATTGAATAAAGTGGATAGCTTAATTGATATTGTCGCGAACCCATTATCTACGATAGCGCTGCTTGCGTACACAAAGAGCCGGCAGATAAAGATAGCATGCAGATAAAGGTCTGCCGAAACAAACTGAGATAAATGGAAATTTCTGGTGACATCTTGATTGATAGAGATTTTTCGGTTTCTTGATTGTTCTGGAACAGTCAGGAATTATCAGATGAGGTATTTAAGGAAGCGGCGACTCGTCAAGAGTCAGTCGTAAACAATCAGTTGTGAACAGATGCTGTAACGAGAGCTGATGTAAACAGGTGTAATCAGAACGCTGTTGTTGTGATCATCGACCTAGGTAGATTGTGTATGTGGTGTAATACTGCTACTGTGAGTGTATTTCTATGCAAATAAAGAACATTTAGAATTTCGGCAAATTGGACTTCTAATTCTACGAACCCACAGTCACAATTGGTGTCAGGAGTGGAATAACGACATCACCGAGAAAATGGAAGAAATGAAGGCCGAATTAACAACGAAGACGGAAGCTGCAAATAGCAACTTGGCCGCGACGATGACCGCGAAGAGCAGCCGAAAGAACGAGTAAGGCCCGGCGTGGTAAGGGGCAAGTCGGCGCCATCACCCCAACCCCTCGAGTGACACTGCGTGCCGTCAGCCGGCGTACGGATGACAGCCTCATTGCTGACGGTTGGGTAAGAGGAAAGCCGTGCCGCGTGCTCGTAGACACCGGGGCAGCCGTGACCATCATCAGACCTGACGTAGCCAGGGGTTTGCCGTCGAGGAAGCCGAGCCGACCATACCAGCTTATGACGGCATCGGGCGACACCTTGCCTGTGGAGAGGGAGGCCCTGCTGCAGTTGACCTTGTGAGGGAATGCCGTGCGTCAGTGGGTGTACGTCGCGAAGGTGGCTGAGGTGATACTGGGACTGGATGCCCTCAGGAGTCACGAGGCGACGGTGGACGTCGGCAGGAAGGTCCTGCGGCTCAGTGGAGAAGAGCTCATTCTCCGGCAACCCGAAGAACGCTTTGGCTTCTGCAGGGTCATCTTGAAGGAAGACGCGTTTGTCCCCACGAGAATGGAGGTGGTGATGACGGCGCGACTGGAAGGATAGCGAAAGAACAATGCTGGACCAGAAGACGCCTGTGCGTGGACTATGCGTAGCCAGAACATTGTTGCCGTGCCGAGAGGAGGTGCCAGTGAGGCTGCTTAACCTAGCGCACACCGATCACGACGTCCAGGCCGGAACGGAGCTGGGGACGTGCAAGCCCGTGGTCAGCGTAACCGTAATCGACAAGACACAGGAGCCAGCGCCGACGCAACACCTGGGGCCCCAGCTGGAAGGCTTATTGGAGAGGGTAGCCGACCACCTGACTGCACAACAGTTCGAGAAAGTTCGACAACAGCTGAGACGATACCAGCGCGTCTTCAGCAAGGCAGAAAAAACACTACGGCGTCACCCGGCGTAAGTTATTGGCGGTGGTAAAGACCTTGGAGCACTTCCACATGTACCTGTACGGTCAACCATTCCACCTGAGGACTGACCACTCCGCCCTCACCTGGCTACTTAGCTTTAGGAACATAGAAGGCCAGACAGCACTTTGCGTCCAGAGGCTGAAGGAGTACGACTTCACCTCGGAACAGATTAGAGGGAAGAGCCACGGCAACGCAGACGCCATGTCCCGAAGACCCTGTCCAGAAGAGTGCGGCCAGTGAACAAGACTGGAAGAGAAGGAGCGTGCCGCAGGTGCCAGAGTGGTCACGGCAGTGCCTGGGGATGGCTGGCATAGCACAGGCCTGAGGAGGGAGCAGCTGGCGGACGCAGACTTGGGGCCACTCTTGAGAGAAGTGGACGCAGGGACCAGACCTACCTGGGAGGACATCGCACCGCACCACTGCAAGGAGCGCCACATATAAGTCGTACTGGGCCCAATGGGACTCACTGAAGACAACAGAGGTCGTGCTGTTCCGGGTATGGGAATCGCCTGATGGGAAGACGCAGAGAGAACAGTTGGTACTTCCCCGAAGTAAGATCTCGGAGGTCTTGGAGGAAGTGCACGCCGGTACTTCAGGAGGACACCTGGGAGCAAACCGAACAATCGACAAACTCCGACAGCGCTACTACTGGCTGAGGCTCCAAGCAGACGCTGAGAGATGGTGCCGGCAATGGCACGTGTGCACGGCGAGTCGCGGCCCCCAGCCTAGGAGCCGGGGTCACATGCAGCAGTACAACGTAGGAGCACCATTCGAAAAGATCGCCGTTGACACAGCTGGACCATTCCCAGTGTCCGACCGAGGCAACAAGTACCTGATGGTGGTCGTGGACTACTTTACCAAGTGGTCGGAGATGTATGCCATCCGAACCATAAGGCGAAGACGATCACAGACTGCCTCGTGGAGCAAGTGTTCTGCCGATTTGGGGTGCCGTTAGAGCTCCACAGCGGCCAGGGTACCAATTTTGAGTCCAACCTGATGGAGGCACTGGAAAGACTTGGGGTGAACAAGACCCGCACAACACCTCTATATACACAGTCGGATGGCATGGTTCAAAGGTACATCAAGACCTTAGAATACCCGAGGAAGGTCGTGGCCAGCCATCAACAAGACTGGGACGTCAAGCTGCCACTGATCTTGCTGGCCTACCGCTCGTCAACACACGACACCACTCGGATGACTCCAGCCAGCTTAATGTTCGGACGAGAGTTACGCCTCCCCTGTGACCTGGCTTTTGGAAGCCCCCCGGATGCAAAACAGCCAGCAACCGAGTATCTGGAGAACCTGGTGGACCATCTCCACGACATGCATGAGATGGCTCGTCAGAACATCCAGAAGGCGAGCGACCGCATGAAGACCCCATACGACAGGCAAGCCAACAGCCAAGGGTTCCAGCAGGTGACCTGGTCTGGTTATACCGCCCTACCCGGACCAAGGGACGCTGTCCGAAGCTTCAGCAGCCATGGCAAGGGCCGTACCGGGTGAAGAGAATTAATGACGTGGTCTACCGCAACCAAAAGGTGCCCCGAGGGAAGATGTTGGTGGTACACCTGGTTCGTCTGGTCCGCTACGATGGTGCTGTTCGGGACGACCAGCCTTGAGGGAGCAGTGTCGCGAACCCGTTATCTACGATAGCGCGGCTTGTGTACACAAAGAGCCGGCAGATAAAGATAGCATGCAGATAAAGGTCTGCCGAAACAAACAAACTGAGATAAATGGAAATTTCTGATGACATCTTTATTGATAGAGATTATTCGGTTTCTTGATTCTTCTGGAACAGTCAGGAATTATCAGATGAGGTATTTAAGGGAACGACGACTCGCCAAGAGTCGGTCGTAAACAATCAGTCGTGAACAGATGCTGTAACGAGAGCTGATGTAAACAGGTGTAATCAGAACGCTGTTGTTGTGATCATCGACCTTGGTAGATTGTGTATGTGGTGTAATACTGCTACTGTCAGTGTACTTCTACGCAAATAAAGAACACTAGAATTTCGGCAAATTGGACTTTTAATTCTACGAACCCACAAAGTCACAATATCGTTAACGATCATGATCTAGATTTCACTGTATTGTTGAACACTGGCGTAGTGACAAACAGCTGCTTATGTTAAAAATTCCTGGGTTTTACTTATCAAGTTATTTTTGTAGGCCAAGTGATAAAAATAGCAGCTCTGCAATTTTCGTAAAAAAAAAAAAAATGAGTATGAATCTAGCCAAATATTGAATATATCTGACTTTGTTGTAAATGGCAATTTTGAATCCTGCTGTACCTTTATTAAACGTTTTAATATTTTGTGTGTTAAACTTTTATAGATCTACTAATTTAAGAACTTGTTTTAACGATTTAACTCGCTTTTATGATTTCTTCAGGATGTTTTCAGATGTAAACAAACATTGTTGTTAGTGGTGATTTTAACATTAACTTCAACAGTTCAAGTAATGATCTGACTAAATTAATTGGTGTTTTTGATTGTTTTGGGTTACGTGACTTGATCACACAATTTACTTGACCTGTATCTGGTACTTGTTTGGTTAATGTTTTCACTTCTATACATCTCGACAAATGTTATGCAGAAACTATTCCTTGTATATTTTCTGATCATAATCCAATTTTATTGTTAGCTAGTATTGATTATGATGATAATAATCTGTCAAATTAATAACAATAAGGGACATTAATTATTGTAACGTAATATACTTCGTGTATCTACTCATTAACACAAACTGAAACAATTTGTACAGTATACTTAATTACTTTTCTGTTTATAACTTTCAGACATAAGCCTAAGAATAAATGTAACAATAAAAAGTGGCACAATGATGAACTCCGTATTTTAAAAGAAAAATGTACAATACTGTTGCCAGGTATTGTTATGCGGCGGGCCGCAGCCGGAACATATAGAAGACACAGATAGTGCCATAGCTGGTGCGTAGGCCAGTGTTGGAGGCTTGCCGAAAGAGATAAAGAAAGAGACAGATAGACATCTGGAAGTTTCTTCTTTTCTAATGCCGTCTTGATTGTTACCGAGTACTCTACTAATTTCTAGAACAATGAGTGGAAGTATAAAAGTGCCGCGGCTAGTTGGACAGGCAGTTTCTGTGCAGTGAGTTGTGTGGATATTTGAACTGTACCAAGTCGGTAACTAGTAAAGAACTAATAATCGTGAGTGTGCAGCTGTGTAGCGATTTGAAAGTGAATTCTCTTGTTTGTTTACGTGTGGTGAAGCAACAAGAGATCTTGGAGATTGCGTATTTGTATGACACATCATTTTAGAGCCTGTAAGGGTTGTACAAAACGTCTTTTTACTTGAACTAAAGAGCAGTTAGGATTTCTCCAAACTAGACTTTTAATTCTACAAACCCACAAAGTCACAATACTTTTTTAAGAGTATGTTTATTTTGGTATCCATGAATACAAAAGCAGGTATACTGATATGAAAAAGAAATATAAACATACCTTAACAAAAGATAACAAAAATGGACTATTATTCAACATTTATTAAGAACTCTCACAACACATCAAAATCTTCATGGATAGTTATATCTGAATTTTTAAATTCTAATTCAAAGTCCGATATATCCCCAATTAATATTAATTGTGAAGAATTTAATTTTCTTTATTGACAAAGTAAATTGTCAAAGTAAAGCCTATAGTAACCAATCAATGTCTGTTTTAAACAAGTTGCCCATGTAATTTTGAATTTCTAGAACTCAGTGATGAAGATACTTACTCGGCTATTATGTATCTAAATAATAGTGCATTTAACGGATATTTATGAAATTAATTCTAACATATTAAAATCAGCTGCCCTGCACATATGTGAATTATTATTTCGTCTTTAATAGTTGCCTTAATGCTGGCTATTTCCCACATGGTTTTAAATTCTCTAGAGTAATTCCAGTGTTTAAGAAAGACAAAACGTGTTATGATAATTACAGACCTATTAGTATAATTCAAATAATAGGTAATATATCCAATAATGGGTATTTGAATCACTATTATGTAAACATATTGTTGTTTATTTTGAAAAGAACTTGTTAAATAATAACCAATTTGGTTTCAGAATACTGTGAATACTGTGAAGGTTGTTACAAGCTTTCTGAGACAATGTTATGCAAATATGCATAAATATGCAAAATGGTAACATTGTATCAAGTAGATTCTTTTATCTTTCCAGAGTGTTCGATCTCGTCTCTCCTAATATTCTTTTAGAGAAACTTAGTTTTTATGCTTTTCAGGACAAAAGCATTAAATTTCTAAATTCTTATTTTAGTAACAGGTTCCATGCAACTTATTTTAATGGAACATTATCAGAGTTCAAACCTGTAAATTATGGTGTTCCACAATGCTCACTTTAGGGACGTAGACTTTTTATCAAATGATCTTCTCGTTTCAATGTATGATAAAAGTCTTACTCCATATCTTTATGCAGATGATTGAGCTATTTATTCTTATGATAGGGCTGAAAACACATTAAAACTTATATTACCTATTGCAACTTCGGTGATTGATGATTGGTGTAATGCGAACAATCTGAGAATAAACACTGGAAAAAACCACTGATATTCATATATAGAATAAAAAGAAGTATTTCAGAAAGTGGAGTGCCATTGTTACCAAAATTAGGCAAGTGAGTCAACCTTGTATATACTTTTCTCCACTTACAAGTTTTTGATGAAGACTAGTCCCCAGAAACTAGTCTTCATCAAAAACTTGTAAGTGGAGAAAAGTATATACAAGGTTGACTCACTTGCCTAATTTTAGTAACACTGATATTCAGTATAAATTTAACACTGGTGGTTCTGACTCCTCCATAAAATTTTTAGGTATTTATATCTATTCAGACCTTGGCTGGTCAACACATATCAATTAGATATCAAAAAAGTTCACAACAGGAATTTTCATGCTGAGAATTTTAAGTGACAGTGTTAATAAGGACGTTCTGACGAAGGTTTACTATGCTCATATTTATTTGTATGCTAATTATGTTATACTTTTCTGGGAAAATAACTCTTTAGTAACTTAACATATTTATATTGCAAAAAGAAGGCTCTTAAATTTATTTGTGGTGTTCATTCAAAAGAACACTGTAAACCGCTTTTTATTTATTTTCATCCTTTTATAACACAATACATGTTTTTTGGATACGTCAGTTAAATTTATATTACATATTAAAAAACATACAATATTACACAATTATATAACATTTCACAATAATAATAATAATAATAATAATAATAATAATAATAATAATAATAATAAATTTCTATGTAGTTACTTTACATATGATAGTTACATAGCAACATTTTAATTTACACACCATTCTACAACAATAATTATTACTATCTATTTAGATATTCCTCAAGCGAATAGAAAGAAGATGTTATGCAGAACTCTTTTAGTTCCCTTTTAAATTGGTTTATTTCTTTTATATTTTTAATATATTCAGGTAATTTATTGTAAAGCTCGGTTGCCGCTGCTGTGGGTTTTATATTGTATAGTTATTCATTTATGTATCTTAACATTGCCATTGATGAATGTGCTGAATTGTCTTTTATATGTTAAAGCAAATTTTAGTAGCTTTATACTTTGTTCTAATATACATAATTACTCAACACGTAACTGTTTGAATTTATATGTAAATAAATTTACACATACTCAAATTCAGAATAGTTTTATAGTCATTTCGACTAAATTACATAATTTTTTACCACAAAGACTAAGAGAGCTCCCTATTTTAAGTTTTAAAAGGACTATAAACCATACATTAATGACCAACCCAGTGTATTCTATAATGTGGCTTGGTAAGTTTTAATATATGATGTTGCAATACTGTAAGGTTCACGCAATAAAGGCTATCCATCCGTCCGTCCATCCATCCACTTGAATTGAGAATACAGGATTTGGTATTGATACAAAGTATACAAAGAGTAAAGATGACAATTCTAAGCTTTTGCTAAGTATTAAGTACTCACACATTAATATTGTTGATGATATTGATAATAACACATATAGAATACAATAAAGACAAAGCATGTGTGTGTATCAGTTCATGGTGGTCTCATCTGATTTTGACGATTCCTTCATAAATGAATCATGTTTTATTGACAGGATGTATATTTCTTTACTTAATCATGTTTTATTGGCAGAACACTTTTAAGACATTCAAAAATATGCTTTTAGTGTATTTGTACATTCTTAACGTACACTACTTCTTTAAAATATTTATTTCAGAATACTTAATGACAATTTACTACAAGTAAATCTGATCTTTTAGTGGTACAGATTGTGACTTTATTACTTGAGTTACAACAGGAATTAACATGTTTTACAAACTGTCTTCATCATTAGCCTTGATCAGCTGAAATGCTGTTTCTCTGTCTAGATGATGGCCGCACTTACTGAAATATAAGACAATTTTCATATGGTACTTCAAAATTTACCAAACTGTGTTTTAATGGCAATGATTTCTTTCAAATGGGGAGTTTTACAGTGCACCTGCAGGGTGTTCCACAAAAAACAGGTTCACCTCACTCCAATCATTACATTATGTAAATTCTTCAACCACACAACTTCCTATGTAAATATGGAATTAATATGGCATAGGCCAGACTTAACAGTTGTAACAAGTACTGAAAGAGTCCTCCACCAGGATTCAGACATAACTGCAGCTTACGAGAATGTTCTGGTTGACATGCTGTAATTCTTGAGGTGAAATGTTATTTATCTCATTAGTATTGTTCTCTTTAAGTTGGTCTCTTGACCAAGGGATGTTTCCATAAACCAGGGCTTATCTGTCAAAGAACAGCATTGGGTCCAAGAAACCATCAACCATTGAAGATAAGAGCAAGTTGCAATAAGTAACTCATTTCTCTTTGCCTTTTTCTTGTAGCTCATGCACTACACTTACACGAAATGGTCAGAATTTGAGATCTTTCATTAGAACACGATATTGCATGTCAAACACAAACTTGCTGAGACAATCTCATTATGGATTTATTGGGGCTTCTCGTTATATCTGTCTAAATTCTGTCAACTAATGGAAGGGTATTATACAAATATAACAATTTGTCACAAAAACTTCACTTAACTTAAGAAAATGGTGTTAAATCTTCTTTAAGAAGAATTAACATCATTTTTTTAAGTTAAATGAAGCTTTTATGACAAATTGTTATATTTGTATAATATTCATTGCTTCACTGTAGCTAGCTTCATTTTCTACGTAATAATGGAAGAGTTCTTACTATCAGACACTTGTTCTTCATAGTAATGATGGAACCTTTAGGCCTCAATTTCCTATACAAAAATTGAATTGTGCTTGTTGTGGGTATGTTGACATGAGGGTATTTATCCCCAAACATTTCTTTAGACTCCTTAATGGGCCTTATTCTTATGTAAAATTCCACTGTATCAATTTGTTTTTCAATTGAGAACTGTACCATTTCTCTATCAATATTCTACGATATTTACGACAATTGCTGTCAAACTAAAAAATACAACCCCAACAATGGGTCACACAGTGTAGCCAACATTATTTATAAGAAAACAGGCACCAAATATGAACAGAGTTGGCTAGGTGCAGTGAGACACTGAGATGTACAGGTTTTATGTTGGACACCTGATATAATGTTAGGTTTACCTTCCATGTCTTCATTTGTTTGTATTTTGTTTCTCAGGTATTGTTTAAACTTCATATTTCTTCCTTTTCTTCTCTACATATGTTAATTTTCTTGAAATCTTTACAACCAATTTCATAAATATCTAAAGTTTGCCCTCATGAATTTTGTGTTGGGAACAAGTGTGCATTTGCTATACTTTTTTAATATTTAGCGAATTTCACAAAGGGCCTTGGGTGAAAAGTGCATGTTTTCAGCATTTTGATTTGTTTATATTACTTACATTGCTGATTTATTTATTTAATTTTTAGTTTATCTTGCTGTGCATTATTACTTTGGCAAAGTTGTTGTCAATATAATTTCCTCCACATTATCGAGATTAAAAAAAAAAAAAAAAAAAAAAAAAAAAAAAAAAAAAAAAAAAAATTACATAGGAAGGACAAAAAGGAACATAGGCACTAGAAAGAAAGAACACTTCAGGCACTTAAGATACAAAAATATTGATAAGTCCGCAATAGCAGCTCATTTCTGGTCTGAAAATCATGAAATTGAAGATAGCACAGAATTACTAAAATACGTACAAAAACATAGTGAACTCGTCATATGGGAGAGGATATACATAGAAAAACATAAAAACCAACTAATGAACTTTGAAATCCCGCTAGAAGAGAATCCCACATTTCAGTTCATCACTAAATCAACAGATGGCAGCAACAACCCCAGAATTACCCACACCGCTGGATCTAGCGTCAGTCGCACAAGAGCCGTAGATGCAAACGAAGATTTGCGAAACATGTCCTCAAAATAGGTACGAAAGTGAAGCAGATGTGTAAAAAAAAATGCGACTCATCTAAAATTTAATAATTCCTCCACATTATTTATCATGGGTGCTCATTGGTGTCTACCAGCCTGAGGCAGTGCACCAGATTGTAAGTGGTAAGTCTATGATATTGATGAAAGGTCACATCATTTAAATGACTTTTTCAATCTTTGATAATACATACATCCTGGTTGTGATTGTCCTGCTTGTTGTTTAAGTTATTTTCTTTGGATACTCAGAAACATTGAAGAGCTCCCACAACTGAACAGCAGTATGTACAGCAACACCTACTAGCAAAACACAGCAGTGATGATCAATAATCTTAATACATGTTCCATTAACTTCTGGTATAAAATATCAAAACAAAACAATCACAATTTCAACCTGAACATATAACAGACAAGAAAACTTCTGTTTTTTTTTTTTTTTAAATTAACAAGAAAGGTGTGCTCAAGTGGAGCATTGACAAAAACAAGGATAAAATAACAATTTAATCTTGCTGTAGTCTGTAATGGATTTTGTCCTTTTTGTAAACGTAAGTAGGTGATATTTCTCACAGCTGTGTCTAATACTCTATAAAAAGAAGGGAACAAAGCAGTGACATTAATCTTTATAAATGGTTCATCTGTTGTCTATAAAACAATTAAGTTTCTTTGGTTAATTGATGGAAATTGATCATTTCTCCACACTAGCCGTATATAGGATAAGGTTTTTGATAGTTTTTAAGTTTCTATTAAACATTCACTCATTTACTATATCAGCAGATACTGCAATATCACAAAATAATTTATTACAATTTCAGCAAGTGTCTTATAATTTTCAACATTACTTTAAACATGTCATTTGACAAACCTGGTCACACTCACAACCTATCTCTTATTCTTATTAATATGTACAGAAAATAAAAATTATAATTGTAGTAGACTTGCACAAAATTTACCTGAATGTCGTCACAAACAGATGAAGTTCCAGGTTCTTCATTAATTCCTACTATTACATTATTACTGTTGTACTCCTTAACACTGATGAAAAAAGTATCTGGAAAGTATTCTCTACTGTATGGTAAATCAAAGTCAGAAACCAGAGTCTGTTCTTCAATATTTATTTCACTCTGTATCTCACAGTTTTTGCTGTACATAAGACTTTCAGACTTAATCTGCTTTACAAGATCTTTGGTAAAGCATTCTCTTTCATTGAAGTCAGAAAATGGATTCTCTAACTTAATTTCAGTTTTGACTGCAAAGTTGCAATGATTGTCAAGATGGCCAAGTTTGTTCACCTTCGTTGCAGCTCTAAAGAACTCTGTTGAGCTGTCAGAGAGAGATTCGTCTTCTATAATTATTATTTCAGGATCCATCTCACTACTACTATTGCTTTTGTTTCAAACAAATCTGTGGAGAAAGAAACATAAGATAAACCATTATCTACCTCACACAACTCACAAATAAACCTGCTTCTTGGAAAGTTGAATCTCATTTGAAACATGCAATGCTACATCCAGAACTCAGACCACGCAGCTACCATGATCAGTTAAATATGCTCAGCTCATTAAATATCACAGTTAACAAACTCAAATACTGAATATACCTCAAAGCCAGTTTGTTATGTGTAGTTCTAATTTAGTAGCGGATGTGTAGGTAGAGAAGCTACAAAATAAGAATGAACATGGGGTGATCCAATATGGTTATCTTACTGTGTTAGTGTTGCCACTTCCACGTCAAGCGGGCGACAGAGATGGAAGATATATAAATGTCATATAAATCATAAATTGTTTTACATATAACACACTTTTGAAAATTGTCTACGTTAATATAACGTTTTTAGCTGCCTGATATTTCCCTGGAGATCTAAATATGAAGACTACTCCTAATTTGGTAAACCGTTTGCCTTCTTTAACAATGTTCGTCACATAATGGGCACTCACGTGACAAGCTTGTAAAGTTAATTCTCGGCTTTGAGCAAAATTTGTACTTTTGAAAATGTCTTTAATTCACATCTGTTTGAAAAAGAATACACATTAACAAGAATATTTGTAGCCTATTTCTGTAAAATCTTACGAGTTGTTTCGCAGTTACTACTAGGCTTGCTAAGCAATATATTTACTAACTTTGAAAAGCACTTTACTGAATGCAAGACACAACATGCAATTGCAGCATAGCACGTGAGTGCTTTTCTTCACTGACAAATTCTTTTCTTTCTAGTCAGGTGCCTTAATTTTCCATATCTCCGAAACCAGATGTGCTACAAACATGGCATTTGGACAGCAATCCTCAGGAAAAATAGCTCTGTAACATGGGGAAAACAAAATAATTCTTTAATTAGTATCTTTAGAGCATGCAAAGAAATTAGCCGCATGCTTTAGCAAACAGTGTCAGTATGTGTGCTTCACTGTACAACGTGGCATGCATTGCACTGGCTAGTAGCGATAGACCAGCCACGTCTATCCCCGCCTTATGTTCCTTTCTATTTTGTAGCTACCTTAACTGTACAACATGGCATGCACTGCACTGGCTTACTGGCTAGTAGCGATTGACCAGCCATGCCTAGCCCCGCCTTATGTTCATTCCTATTTTGTAGCTACCTTAACTGTACAACATGGCATGCACTGCACTGGTTAGTAGCAATAGATCAGCCACGCCCCCCGCCTTATGTTCATTCCTATTTTGTAGCTACCTTAACTGTACAATGTGGCATGAACTGCACTGGTTAGTAGCAATAGACCAGCCATGCCTAGCCCCACCTTATGTTCATTCCTATTTTGTAGCTACCTTAACTGTACAACGTGGCATGAACTACACTGGCTAGTGGCGTTAGATCAGCCACGTCTAGCCCCACCTTATGTTCATTCCTATTTTGTAGCTACCTTAACTGTACAACGCGGCATGAACTGCACTGGCTAGTGGCGATAGATCAGCCACGTCTAGCCCCACCTTATGTTCATTCCTATTTTGTAGCTACCTTAACTGTACAACGTGGCATGAACTGCACTGGCTAGTGGCGATAGATCAGCCACGCCTAGCCCCGCCTTATGTTTATTCCTATTTTGTAGCTACCTTAACTGTACAACGTGGCATGAACTGCACTGGCTAGTGGCGATAGATCAGCCATGTCTAGCCCCACCTTATGTTCATTCCTATTTTGTAGCTACCTTAACTGTACAACGTGGCATGAACTACACTGGCTAGTAGCAATAGACCAGCCACGCCTAGCCCCACCTTATGTTCATTCCTATTTTGTAGCTACCTTAACTGTACAACGTGGCATGCACTGCACTGGCTAGTAGCAATAGACCAGACATGCCTAGCCCCGCCTTATGTTCATTCCTATTTTGTAGCTACCTTAACTGTACAACATGGCATGAACTACACTGGCTAGTAGCAATAGATCAGCCACGCCTAGCCCCACCTTATGTTCATTCCTATTTTGTAGCTACCTTAACTGTACAACGTGGCACGCACCGAACTGGCTACTACCGAGTGTTGTTTTGTGTTATTAATCGACTCCCAATTAATTTAATTTATACAACAACACTGTTTTCAACACTTCCATGAAAGGAAGTATGTTTATAGCCTGTGAAAGATTGTGAAGTGTTACATGAAGCTATTTAATAGTTTTGTAAACACTTAAGAGTATAGTGGATGGGAGAGCTACGTAGTGACAAAATATTGGTAAACTAAGAAGTAAGGACCGCGTGTTAGTATTGAATGTCTTATGTTATTTTTCAAGGAAAATGAGTTTCAATAAGGCAGTGAAAGAAACAGCTAATGCTACTGGGTGTTCAGAAACACTAGTATATAGAATAAAAGACGAACAAATGAAAGATTCCGCCAAGATACCCAGCAAAAAAAAGCCAAAAGGGCAAGAAAACAAAAATTTGCTAGGTTCACGGAATATGATGGAACAGTGCAAAGCAGACTGCAACATATTGTCACCCTGGCGGTAGAATCGCGAAGCCGATGAAAAATGATGGCCGGTGGAGATTCGGAAAACTTCGGAACCAATCGTTACCGGTAGCGACAGACAGTTGAATGTAGTTTTTGTAAAATAAACAGTTTCAGGTTAGCTAGCAAAAGGTAATGGTGAACAGTGTATTTCGAGGAGAATAAAGTGTAGTTTTTGTGTTTTTGTAACCTCGTTTTAATATTTCACGAACCCACAAAGTCACAATTGGTGTCAGAAGTGCGACGACATGGAGGCTGCATTGGAAAAGATTTTGGAGAAGATGACGGAAATAAAAGCAGCAAATGACAAATTCGCTGCGGAAATGAAGGAAATGAAGACGGCAAATAACAGCCTGGCCGCGAAGCTGGAGACTACAAACAACAACTTGGCCACGACAATGACCGCAAAGATGGACGAACTGACCAAGGAAATGAAGGAGGCGAACGAGGTCCTCGCCGCCAAATTTGAGGAACAGTTGGCCGGCGTGAGGGATAACGTGACGGAGCTGGGCAAGCGGATGGGCCAAGTGGACGAGCACGTCGAGGACCTGGCGAACCGCTTCAATGATCTAGAGGAAAAGGCCGACAATAACGCCAAGTCCCTGAACGCCATGGTTGAAGACGTCGAAGACCTCGCGAACCGCATAAACAACCTGGAGGGAAAGGCCGACAGCAGCGTCAAGTCCCTGAACGCCATGGTGGAGGACGTCGTCGGCAGGAAGCTGAAGGACTTGAAGGCCGACGCGCCGGGACGCGACACAACATCTGCGCGCGTCAAACCTCCCAAGTATGACGGCGCGTCAACGTTTGAAGTCTTCCGCCGCCAGTTCGACACAGTGGCCAGGCACAACAGATGGTCACCGGAGGAGAAGGCCACACAGTTAATAGCCAGCCTCCAGGGACGGGCCGCGGAAGTCCTAAACGCGGTGCAGACAACGGCGGCGCCCAAAGACATCTGGGAGGCCCTGGAGAATCGCTTCGGGAACCACCGCTTAGCCGCAGCGTACCGCAGCCAACTAAAGGCAAGGTCACAGCAGCCGGGGGAGACGCTGCAGGAGTTAGCCATAGCGATTGAGCAGCTAGCTAGCAAGGCCTTGGTTGACCTGCCACTGGAGTTCGTATACCGGGAAGCCGCCTACAACTTTGTCGACGGGGTACGGGACACGGAGATTCGTCAGCGCCTAATGCTCGGCGATTATAAAACCATCCACGAGGCGCTGACAGCGGCATTAAGGATGGAGGCGGCCAAGGTAGCATCTATCCCGACGTCGAGAACGAGGAGTGTCCGCTACGCCGGAGACAGAAGACCAGCCGTGGGACGCCGGCGAACACCTAGTGGCCTGTGTTGGGGGTGTGGACAGCCCGGGCACCTGCAGAGAGACTGCCCACACCAGGAAGGGCAGCGGGAAGAACGAGTAAGACCCGGCGTGGAGAGGGGCACGTCGGCGCCATTACCACCATCCCCTCCAGTGACACTGCGCGCCGTCAGCCGGCGTATGGATGACAGCCTCATCGCGGACGGTTGGGTAAGAGGAAAGCCGTGCCGCGTGCTGGTGGACACCGAGGCGGCCGTGACCATCATCAGACCTGACGTGGCGAAGGGTTTGCCGAAAAGGAAGCCGAGCCAACCATACCAGCTTGTGACGGCATCGGGCGACACCATGCCTGTGGAGAAGGAGGCCCTGCTGGAGCTGAACTTGGGACGGAGTGCCGTGCGTCTGTGGGTGTTCGTCGCGAAGGTGGCTGAGGAGGTGATTCTGGGACTGGATGCCCTCAGGAGCCACGAGGCGACGGTCGACGTCGGCAGGAAGGTCCTGAGGCTCAACGGAGCAGAGGTTATACTCCGTCAAACTGAAGAGCGCCTTGGAATTTGCAGGGTCGTCTTGAACGAAGACGTGGTTGTCCCCGTGAGGAGCGAGGTGATGGTGACGGCGCGACCGGAAGGCCGGACAGCAAGTTTGATTCAGAGGCCGCAGGAGTACGACTTCACCTCGGAACATCGCAGAGGGAAGAGTCACGGTAACGCGGACGCTATGTCCCGAAGACCCTGTCCAGAAGATTGCGGCCAATGCACAAGAGTGGAGGGGAAGGAGCGTGCCGCAGCATTTCGAGTAGTCACGGCAGTGGCTGCGGATGGCTGGGATAGCGCAGGCCTGAGGAGGGAGCAGCTGGCAGACGCAGACTTGGGGCCACTCTTGAGGGATGTGGAGAACCTGGTGGACCACCTCCACGATATGCACGAGATGGCTCGCCTGAACATCCAGAAGGCGAGCGACCGCATGAAAACCCGATACGACAGGCAAGCCAACAGCCAAGGGTTCCAGCAAGGTGACCTGGTCTGGTTGTACCGCCCGACCCGGACCAAGGGACGCTGCCCGAAGCTTCAGCAGTCATGGCAAAGACCGTACCGTGTGGTGAAGAGGATTAACGACGTGGTCTACCGCATCCAGAAGGTGCCCCGAGGAAAGATGTTGGTGGTACACCTGGATCGCCTGGCCCGCTACGAAGACGCTGTTCGGGACGACCAGCCTTGAGGAGGGAGCAGTGTCACCCTGGCGGTAGAATCGCGAAGCCGATGAAAAATGATGGCCGGTGGAGATTCGGAAAACTTCGGAACCAATCGTTACCGGTAGCGACAAACAGTTGAAAATAGTTTTTGTAAAATAAACAGTTTCAGGTTAGCTAGCAAAAGGTAATGGTGAACAGTGTATTTCGAGGAGAATATAGTGTAGTTTTTGTGTTTTTGTAACCTCGTTTTATTATTTCACGAACCCACAAAGTCACAATATTGTTCATTCTTTGCTGCTTGAAAACATTCCACCTAGGCTGAATCTAAGTTTGGCAAATGTAAACAGTGATGACACCCTACCTAATTTCTCAAGGGCAACTTTCAATCAATCCCTACACGATTTGGGGTTCGAAAAAGAAAGAAGCGGTAACAAGTGTATATTAATAGAAAGAGCGATATTATCAGATGGCAACATTAGGTATCTGAAAGACATAGAAAGGTTCATAGACATGGGAAAATCAATTGTTTACACTGATGAATCATGGGTAAATTTAGGTCATGCAGAAACAGAGGCGTAGAGGGATACCAACATCAAAAGTGATGCAACTAAAGGACTAAGCAGAGGACTCAGGCCACCTCGGGGTCACGGAGCAAGATTTGCTTTGGTCCATGCTGGTAATGACCAACGGTTTATAAAAAATGCTGAACTAACATTTTTGTGCAAAAGAAAAACAGCCAACACACATGATGAAATGACAGGGAAAATATATAAGAAATGGTTCACTAAACAAATGCTCCCCAACAGCCCTGAAGAAGCTATTATTGTAATTGATAATGCAAAATATCACAGCAGAAAAAGCAAGGTTTTATTTGTTAACTCATGGAATAAAATTAACATCATTGCTTGGCTTATTTGGAAAGGAATCCCATGCGAGCCTGACATGCTTAAACAGGAACTTCTATTTCTTGTGGCTCAAATAAAGATATATATATATATATATACTGTGACTTTGTGGGTTCGTGAAATAAAAAGTCCAATTACACCACTCAAAAATGTTCTTTATTTCCACCTTATTTCAATGTCATACTTGTCGATTACATAGAATTTCGTAATGTACACAATTATAATTTCACCAATTCGTCTGTCCACATACACTGCGCGCTCCTCACACTGCTCGCCACGACTGACTGAACTCAACTGATGGTCGCCTCTCCTGTATTGATCGGTGGCACGAAGTTTCTCGAGAATTCTTTTTTCATGGAGGGGGAAAACATTCTCGATGTTTCACGTTCTTTCAGGCGGCAGGAGGAGGGGGAAACGAAGATTCAGTCAGCCCTGTGGTTTCCCCTCCCTCCACTCTGTCTCGCCTCCAAGCGGTAACGATGCCACACGCTCCCCTCCACCGGCCTTCCCCTGCATTTATTGATCGGTACCGTAGATTTTGCCGATTGGATAACAATATATATATGACAAATACATTTTAGATGAAATGACAAAGATAGCAGGACGTCAAGTTCAACTGCCTCCATACCATTGTGAATTAAGTCGAATCAAAATGATGGTATGGTCACAGGTGGAGACTGCATAAAAATGAACAATGTTTGATTCAAATAACCTGAATTGAGGAGACTGATCTCAGAGGCATACAAGTAGGTTAGAGTACATAAACAGACGAACTATGCGGATAAAACTAAAACACTTGAACGTGATATGTGGAAAATCCATAAGATACAACATGACATTGAACCATTCCTGATTAATTTGTCCTCATCGCCAACGCTGTCAACAAAAATTTCCCCTTCTGTCACCATAACCCGCTTCATCGAGGCTAATAGAAGACAAAATGGAAGGAATTGCACCCTTATCAGATAACAGTGAAGAAGCTTAAAGGTAACCCACATATTTAAAGCATACTTAGAGCTTTAATTATTGCAGGCTTCTATTTTGCTTGTTGTAATATGTAGTTTTGTCTGCAAAATGAATTTTGAACTACTAAAATAACAAGTAAAAGGAGTAAAAACTAAAATGAAAGGCATGCATGCAAAAACTGAATCTCTTAAAATATTGTGACTTTGTGGGTTCATAGAATTAAAAGTCCAATGTGCTGAACATGTAAATGTTCTTTATTTCCGTAGAGATACACGGTTCAATTCTCACGTAACACATTACATCACATACACACAGTCTACCAAAGTCGATGACAATAATAATCAGCTCTCGTTACACAACACTTGTTCACAGCTATTTACTGTTTATTCATGACTCACTCTCGTTTTACAACTGTCCGCTGGCATATCACAATCTCTTGTATATCTCATTCATAATTCGAGACTGTTCTGTACAATCACTAGATGTTTCTGGAACAAACGAGGCATCTAATCACGTAATCTGAATATTCTATCACATTCCAAAAGCGTAACTTAATCTATGCCGGCAAGTCCTTTACCTCGTGATACACAATCCGTCTGTCATTTTTCAGAGCTATCGTTATCTGTCGGCTCTTTGTGTACACTAGCCGCGCTATCGTAGGTAACGGCCTTGTGACACTGATCCCTCCTCAGGGCTCGTCGTGCCGAACAGCACCATCGTAGCGGGCCAGATAATCCAGGTGTACCACCAACATCTTCGCTTGGGGCACCTTCTGGATGCGATAGATCACGTTGTTAATCCTCTTCACCACCTGGTACAGTCTTTGCTGGAGCTTCGGGCATTGTCCCTTGGTCCGGGGTAGGGTGATACAACCAGACTAGGTCACCCTGCTGGAACCCTTGACTGTTGGTTTGCCTGTCGTATCGGGTCTTCATTCGGTCGCTCGCCTTCTGGATGTTCTGACGAGCCATCTCATGCATGTCGTGGAGATGGTCCACCAGGTTCTCCGCATACTCGGTTGCTGGCTGTTTTGCATCCGGGGGGGGGGGGGGGGGGGGGGGGGGCTCCCAAAAGCCAGATCACAAGGGAGGCATAGCTCTCGGCCGAACATTAAGTGGGCTGGTGTCATCCCAGTGGTGTCGTGTGCAGACAAGCGGTAAGCCAGCAAGAACAGTGGCACCTTGACATCCCAGTATCATTGATGGCTGCTCGCAACCTTCCTCAGGTGTTCTTCTAAGATCTTGAAGTACCTCTCGACCATGCCATCCAACTGCAGATGTAGGGGTGTTGTGCGGGTCTTGTTCACCCCAAGTCTTTCCAGTACCTCCTTCATCAGATGAGACTCCAAATTGGTGCCCTGATCACCATGGAGCCCCAATGACATCCCAAACGGCAGAACAGTTGCTCCACGAGGCAGTCGGTGATCATCCTCGCCTCCTGGTTCGGGATGGCATAAACCTCCGGTCACTTGGTGAAGTAGTCCACGGCCACCATCAGGTACTTGTTGCCTCGGTCGGACACTGGAAATGGTCCAGCTATGTCGACGGCGATTCTTTTGAATGGCGCTCCGACGTTGTATTGCTGCATGTGACTCCGGCTCCTAGTCTGGGGCCCGCAAATCGCCGCGCAAACGTGACATTGACGGCACCATCTCTCAGCGTATGCTCGGAGCCTCACCCAACAGTAGCGCTGTCGCAGTTTGTCGATCGTTCGGTTTGCTCCCAGGTGTCCTGAAGTACTGGCGAGCACTTCCTCCAAAACTTCCGCGACCTTACTCCGGGGAAGTACCAGCTGCTCCCTCTGTGTCTTCCCATCGGGTGATTCCCATACCCAGAACAGCACGCCCTCTTTGATCTTCAGCGAGTCCCATTGGGTCCAATACGACTTATACACAGCACTTCTGGGTGCGATGTCCAACCAGGTCGTTCTTGTCCTGTCTCCACTTCCCTCAAGAGTGGCACCAAGTCTGCACTATCTCAACCGTCCGCATGCACTGCCGTTACCACTCTTGTTAACAGATGCGGCACGCTCCTTCTCTTCCTCTCTTGTGCACTGGCCACACTCTTCAGGGCAGGGTTTTCGGGACATGGCGTCTACCTTGGCGTAGCTCTTTCCTCTGCGATGTTTGGAGGTGAAGTCGTACTCCTGCAGCCTCTGGACCCAACGTGCTGTCTGGCCTTCCAGGTTTCTAAAGCTCAGTAGCCAGGTTAGGGCGAAGTGTTTAGTCCTCAGGTGGAATGGCTGACCATACAGGTACTTGTGGAAGTGCTCCAATGTCTTTACTACCGCCAGTAACTCTCGACGGGAGGCGTAGTAGTTCTTCTCTGCCTTGGATAGCATCTTGCTGTAGTAGGCTATCACCCGCTCATGGCCGTCCTGGATTTGCGATAGGACGCCTCCAATGCAATGGTCGTTGGCATCAGTGTCCACAATGAAACAGCCGCCTCGTTGTAGAAATCCCAAAATAGGAACACTGCATCTTCTTTAGCTGATGGAAAGTGCCTTCGGCGTCATCCATCCACGCATAAGGTCGGTGTTCCTCTGTCAGGTGGGTGAGGGGTTTGGCGATGTTGGAGAACCCCTTTATGAAGCGGCCGTTATAGCTGCACAGCCCCAGGAAACTGCGCAACTCTCGCTTATCCTTTGGGCGAGGCCTATCTCTCACAGACTGGGTTTTACAAAGGTCTGTGGCCACTCCGGTTGGTGAGACTATGTGGCCCGACTAGTTAACTTCCTTGCGGAAGAGCTGGAACTTCTTCGCATTCAGCTTCAGGTTGGTCGCCTGCAGTCTCTGTAGTACCTTGCTCAGGTTTCCCCGATGGACTTCGAAGGTCTCACCAACGATGATGTCGTCCAGGTATAGCAGGCAGGCGTCGTAAGTCAATCCTCTCATTAATGATTCCATGAGGCGTTGAAATCTGGCTTGTACGTTGCAGAGGCCAAAGGGCATAACTGTAAACCACCAAAGCCCTTGGCCTGTTGAGAACGCGGACTTCTCCTTGTCTCTCGGGTCTAGAGCTACCTGCCAGTAGCCCGACTTCAGGTCCAGGGCCGAGAACCACTGTGCACCAGCTAGCTTGTCCAGGGTGTCGTCAATACGGGGTAAGGGGAAACAATCCTTCTGGGTGACAGCGTTCAACTTCCTGTAGTCCACGTAGAAGCATAGCTCGCCGTTCTTCGTCACCAGAACTACAGGGGAACACCAAGGGCTGTCAGACTCTTCAATCACTCCCCTGGATTTCATGTCATCTACCATATCCCGTACGGCAGCTTGTTTTGCCAGCGGAACCATCTAGGTGGTTGCCGAATAGGCCGGGCGTCTCTGGTGTCGATGTGGTGGAGCACTTTATCCGTGCGGCCATAGTCGCTGTCGCCCTGGTATCGTCTCAGCAGTTGTCGAACTTTCTCCAGCTGTTCTGTGGTCAGGTGTCAGCCGCCCTCTCCAGTAAGCCTTCCAACCGGGGCCCCAGGTGTTGCGTCGGCACCGGTTCCTGTGTCTTATCGATTGCTGTCACGCTGACCACGGGCTCGCACGTCCATAGCTCCGTTCCGGCCTGGACGTCGTGATCGGTGTCTGCCAGGTTGAGCAGCCGCACTCACACCTTCTCTCGACACGGCAATAATGTCCTGGCTACAGAGTCCATGCACAGGCATCTTCTGGTCCAGCATCATGTTCTTGCTTCGTTGGCCTTCCTGTCGCGCCGTCACCACCACCACGCTTCTCGCGGGGACCAGCACGTCGTCCTTCAAGATGACCCTGCACATTACCAGGCGTTCTTCGGGTTGCCGGAGTCTCACCTCTTTTCCGTTAAGCCGCAGGACCTTCCTGCCGACGTCGACCTTAGCCTCGTGATTCCTGAGAGCATCCAGTCCTAATATCACCACCTCAGCCACCTTTGCGACGAACACTCACCAGTGCCAGGACATGTTAGTTCCGTGCTGTCATTATAGGTGGCAGCTACAGGCAGTCGATGTGAATTAAAAATGTCAGTATTATTGTCGGTGTATATAATGTATAATAAAACTGTACATCAGATCAAACATTTTTCCAATCATCATTAGAAATCTCCTAACCATTTGTTAAACGACATTAATCATGATAAAATATATATCGCGAAGTAATACTAGCACTATGGGCACTGTCAGGGCATTCATGCATCAGCTGCCAGTTGCTACTTCTGCTAATGTTATTCTTCATATATTGCCTTACTGACATTATGTTATCCTGAGCAATATTAACTAAATACAAAATTACCGGTACAAAAAAGGACGCCACATCATAATCCTATTGTTTTAGACTTACAAGAAAACTAACATGAATTTAAGTTTGTTTATTATTCAAAGAAGGTTCTGTGAGTCTTTGTTTCTGAAAAGACTTCACAATACTCTAGGAAAATACTTTTAAGAGAATTAAAAATTGGGACAAACATAAAGAAAAGTTAGCAGAAAAGCTGAGCCGAGTTTGTTTTGTTTTACATCAGCTGAAGCCTCGAGTAGAAATTATTGCACTCAGAACCTGTTACTTTGCTTACTTTCATTTACTACTATGATATGGACTACCATTGTGGGGAAATACTACAAATAGTAAGTTGATATTTAAGCTACAAAAGAAAGCATTACAAATTATGGTCGGTATTCCAAAAATGGAAAACTGCAGAAATCACTTCAGAGATTTGAATATCTTGACCCTACCATGTTTATATATGAAATAGTTATTGATTTACATGAAGACTAATACAGCAAACTATGTCACAAATGCTGAAATACACATCCATAACACACGTCATAAAGACAAATTACACACCTATATTCATAAAACAAAACTATTTGAGACTGCTGTCACATACATGGGTTTAAAGCTATACAACCACTTGCCAAATCAATTTAAAAAAACATACCCTTTATAAATACGTTTAAGGCAGAGCTACATAATTTCTTTAAAAAAAATGAGTTTTACTCAGTAAATGAATACTTTGAATACAATTCAGGTAAAGTATAAATTAATCAGCTTGTTGTACATAATTATACTAATGTATTATAGTTCTATTCTTCTTTCATGTGTCCAAGATTGGAAGAGTCATCAATGAAGAACTTTAACTAGCCAAAGCATTAAAATTAAGTGTAATACTAGTGTCAGTGTCCACATAAATATTCATAACAGAATCGAACTGTTATTGTACTCAAATGTTTTAATGTTTTCAAGTGTGAATAGTAATTTGTGTAAATTATCTGTAAACTTTAGATTGTAAATATTGTACAATACTCTATATTGACAATGCCTCTAATTCAGTATGAATTCCTGTGGCTATTAAACACTGTATCGTATTTATATCGTACCTTTTCACTTTCATTATTTCTTGCACTGTTACTTTTGTGATTTTATATATATTATTTTTCTCAGCAACTTTTAAGCACAGAACATAAGCTGGTCTTGTTTACAAAATGCAGCCAAATATCGGGATCGCTACTAATGGAATAATCCATTAATCCTTAGTTGCAATGTATATAAGTGAAACCAGTGAAACTAAGTCAATCTATACCACAGAGTAATATACCACTTCGTTTATTCAGTTTATTCAGAGAAGGCATAGAACATATGCATAGAACATATACATAGAGAAAGTTCATCTCGTTGGAGTAGTTTTAGGTTATAACTCTAACTCATATTCAACATAAAATTCCAAGATTTTATTAATCCATATATTGTAACTGTTACCTTTTTTACTGTTTTCTTCAAAAATTTGTTTATATTTACTTGTTATATTCTCATGAAGTCATCTAAGCTCACAGAACATTTACACAAACATTGGTCAGGGAGTAATAACACCATCAGTTGTTTATTACTCTGTGGTTGTTTCTCAAGTCAAAGCCGTCATATGACTAAATAGTTTAATCGGAGTATGCGAATTAAACAATTAAAAACAACGAAATAGATTCAACATCAGGAGCTTAATCTTCAGAATTTTCGCATATATAATTCAAAATTCGTAGTAAAGGAGTCCACATTGAAAGTGATTTGAAAGTTTGAAATCACGAGGACAATATTCCGAGGTATGGTTTTTAAATTAAACAGTTATTTATTTTGATAATACAAACAAAAAAAAAACCTTGTATGACTTGTAAGATGATCTTGTGTCTACAAAATGGAACGTAGAAACCCAACTCTTTCTCCAACGACAAGAAGAAAGCTTGAAGGGAGTTTAAACACAGCAACAGCTGGAGGCAGCTCTGCTAGTAACTCGCAGCAACTACGTAATCCCAGAAATTTGAGCGCAGAAGTAAATATATTACCTGACTACTCTTTAGCTTCCCATAGCAATTCATATTCCCTATATCCCGATGATCCTGTAGTTTTGAGAGAACTTTTAGAGGGGAGACTTTATGACTATGAACTCGACGAAGAAGAATTGCAGGAGGAGGAAGGAGAAACATTCGATTACGACTTCAATCCACCACAAGAGGAAGAGCCTCTCACAACACAAGCAGTTGCAGTCCGAAAGCCCGCGATTTCTGAGCCTTATCGTCCTAGACAGAGAAGGTACTCGAGGTTACCAGCTAGAAGTTACGATGTCATGCAAGATTCAACTTCCTCTGGAACCTTTAGAACAAGATCACCTACCAGACAACCACTAAAAAGCAGACCAGAGAAACTGACTACCAGGAGCTCGTGTGATTCAGAGGATAGACGTTACTCAAGAAGTCCTTCTCCAGAACCTGGTTCCAGTGAACGAAGAAGAACCCAAGATTGTCACCTTCTTTGGAAACACCCCAGACGAAGACAGCTGGGTGATACACAACAGAGAGAAGATTTAAAATTTACAAATGAGGAGCAAACAAATACATCTCAAGGTCTATTATCTCCCAAAGAGAGTCTAAACATGATAGCACACCACGATGAATACTTAAAACATTTAGAACTCCTGTTTCATGAGCAGGTAAATGAATTTAGAAATTTATTGTTGCAAACCAACTACAGTCAACCATGAGGGCCCAAATTCTCCAACACAAACTTCCTACAAGCGGAAATTTTACAAGTCAAATAATACCCTGATATGTGTTTTGAAGTGTCCAATTGTGATATTAGGTGTGTTAAATAATGTAACTGTTAGATATTATGCAATAAAAAATTGCTAGATGGCCTAGTGAGTGTTTGAAAATTAAAATATTATTTATTTCTTCCTTCTTTTCCTTCAAACAGCTGAAATTTAAGAGTTACTGTCTTATATTTATATTTATACGAAGCTTACTACTTGTCATTGATACCGCCCCTGTTAGGGATAACATTGGCATAACAATCCCAATATATATTGTCGAAAACACGAGAACCCAAACAGCGAGGTGAATGAACACCTTTCCTCACAGTTACTTTCTTTGAGCTTCCTGCCGACAAAGGTGGCATTGTTCAAGGTTAGACCCTCGTCGCCAGCCCAGGTCTTGACCGGTACATGCTACGTGATGATAGAATGGACACCGGGATTTAAGTTACACATTTTTAGACGTGTTTATGGATTAATTAGCTTGACTGTGGGAAAGTGAAAATCGCATAGAATACATGTTTCAGACACGAGAAATTGCTTATAGTAGGGATGACACACAACCTATCAGAAACAAGTAACCGGTCACATGATCTCGAAAGTGTCCAAAGTTTGGCGAAAGGAAGGGGAAATTTGGGCAAGGGCGACGTTTGATCGTCGATAGAAAAAGCACTCTGTTTCGGCGAGTGAAGTGGGCGACTAGTAATGAAAAGTCATCAAAGTCCGTGTTCGCGAACACTCTGTTTCGGCGAGTGAAGGGGGCGACAAGTCAAGAAAATTCAGCAAAGTCCGTGTTCGCGAATACTCTGTTTCGGCGAGTGAAGGGGGCGACTGGTAATGAAAATCCATCAAAGTCCGTGTTCGCGAATACTCTGTTTCGGCGAGTGAAGGGGTCCACAAGTACTAAAAATACACCAAAGTCCGTGTTCGCGAATGCACGAAGTAATGCCCTCGAATTTCACAAACCAGGCGTACACAGATACATACATAACATCAAGATAACGGTGACGAGTGGAGAGGACTAATTATATAAATAAACTTGACATTCAACGGTCGTGGTGTCTTCTAAATTATAATACCCATACCCTGTCCGGACGCACCCACCCCCTGAAACCCAAAAAGAGATAATTCATGCAGATATACCCTGAGAAAATCCCCGACCTGTTGGAAACCTCCCATTCGTAATCCTCACCCATCACCTATCTTCTCATATGAGGTGTTGAGTACCAGGAGGGCTCAACGAGGTACCTAACGAGCATGTAAATACCTCATAGATGAATTGTAAATATTGTACAATACTCTATATTGACAATGCCTCTAATTCAGTATGAATTCCTGTGGCTATTAAACACTGTATCGTATTTATATCGTACCTTTTCACTTTCATTATTTCTTGCACTGTTACTTTTGTGATTTTATATATATTATTTTTCTCAGCAACTTTTAAGCACAGAACATAAGCTGGTCTTGTTTACAAAATGCAGCCAAATATCGGGATCGCTACTAATGGAATAATCCATTAATCCTTAGTTGCAATGTATATAAGTGAAACCAGTGAAACTAAGTCAATCTATACCACAGAGTAATATACCACTTCGTTTATTCAGTTTATTCAGAGAAGGCATAGAACATATGCATAGAACATATACATAGAGAAAGTTCATCTCGTTGGAATAGTTTTAGGTTATAACTCTAACTCATATTCAACATAAAATTCCAAGATTTTATTAATCCATATATTGTAACTGTTACCTTTTTTACTGTTTTCTTCAAAAATTTGTTTATATTTACTTGTTATATTCTCATGAAGTCATCTAAGCTCACAGAACATATACACAAACATTGGTCAGGGAGTAATAACACCATCAGTTGTTTATTACTCTGTGGTTGTTTCTCAAGTCAAAGCCGTCATATGACTAAATAGTTTAATCGGAGTATGCGAATTAAACAATTAAAAACAACGAAATAGATTCAACATCAGGAGCTTAATCTTCAAAATTTTCGCATATATAATTCAAAATTCGTAGTAAAGGAGTCCACATTGAAAGTGATTTGAAAGTTTGAAATCACGAGGACAATATTCCGAGGTATGGTTTTTAAATTAATCAGTTATTTATTTTGATAATCCAAACAAAAAAAACCTTGTATGACTTGTAAGGTGATCTTGTGTCTACAAAATGGAACGTAGAAACCCAACTCTTTCTCCAACGACAAGAAGAAAGCTTGAAGGGAGTTTAAACACAGCAACAGCTGGAGGCAGCTCTGCTAGTAACTCGCAGCAACTACGTAATCCCAGAAATTTGAGCGCAGAAGTAAATATATTACCTGACAACTCTTTAGCTTCCCATAGCAATGCATATTCCCTATATCCCGATGATCCTGTAGTTTTGAGAGAACTTTTAGAGGGGAGACTTTATGACTATGAACTCGATGAAGAAGAATTGCAGGAGGAGGAAGGAGAAACATTCGATTACGACTTCAATCCACCACAAGAGGAAGAGCTTCTCACAACACAAGCAGTTGCAGTCCGAAAGCCCGCGATTTCTGAGCCTTATCGTCCTAGACAGATAAGGTACTCGAGGTTACCAGCTAGAAGTTGCGATGTCATGCAAGATTCAACTTCCTCTGGAACCTTTAGAACAAGATCACCTACCAGACAACCACTAAAAAGCAGACCAGAGAAACTGACTACCAGGAGCTCGTGTGATTCAGAGGATAGACGTTACTCAAGAAGTCCTTCTCCAGAACCTGATTCCAGTGAACGAAGAAGAACCCAAGATTGTCACCTTCTTTGGAAACACCCCAGACGAAGACAGCTGGGTGATACACAACAGAGAGAAGATTTAAAATTTAAAAATGAGGAACAAACAAATACATCTCAAGGTCTATTATCTCCCAAAGAGAGTCTAAACATGATAGCACACCACGATGAATACTTAAAACATTTAGAACTCCTGTTTCACGAGCAGGTAAATGAATTTAGAAATTTATTATTGCAAACCAACTACAGTCAACCATGAGGGCCCAAATTCTCCAACACAAACTTCCTACAAGCGGAAATTTTACAAGTCAAATAATACCCTGATATGTGTTTTGAAGTGTCCAATTGTGATATTAGGTGTGTTAAATAATGTAACTGTTAGATATTATGCAATAAAAAATTGCTAGATGGCCTAGTGAGTGTTTGAAAATTAAAATATTATTTATTTCTTCCTTCTTTTCCTTCAAACAGCTGGAATTAAAGAGTTACTGTCTTATATTTATATTTATACGAAGCTCACTTCTTGTCATCCATTTCTCCAGTTCTGTAATGGCATAAATTGATTTATTCCTCCTTAGGTCTTTCATCGCTGTTTCTGAAAATAAGGTTTGTCTCATTGCAAAAAAAAAAAAAAAAAAAAAAGCTATTGATTATAAATAAGATTGAATATCATTGGTATAGAAGCATCCATTGGCTACGATTTGAGACTAAGGACCATGGATACTATTTGCTATACACTGACATACAGTGGCGGCTCGAGCTGAGAAACAACAGCGTGCTGCAGGAAAAAAGTCCATGCGACACACCTAGTCTCGAAATATGAAGTCCATGCGGCCATGTTTCTTCATGGTATAAACAGAATTTCTACTTATTTTTTTCTCATTATATAGATCGGGTATTGGTCACCCTAGCATTTTTATACCAATCCTTTCTTCTAATGGTCACTTTGAAAAAGGCAGTTTTCAGAAGTTTATTATATATTGGTTAAAGTTTTCGTAATATTAAATTACTCATACACTGAATAAAGTGAATTTATAACACGTTTCACACTCACACATAAATAGAGAAAGTGATTTTAGCCACTGAATAACGTTACACAATGGAATACTTGGATACAATGCAGGCAAGCGAACCACATTCACTTGTTATGGTCGTGGGAAAGGAGTATCGCGCCAACATGATATGTGCATCACAAGTGTGTCTGCCTCACGTTCAAGAGGTCCCGAGTTCGAATCTCCGTCAGGGCGAGTTACCTGGATAAGGGGGAGTGAGTGAGTGTGTGGTGTTTAGGGCCCGTCGACAACAAGGTCATTTGGACCCGCCTGGATAAGGTATTTTCCGGGGTTTTCCCTTATCCTGATAGACAAATGTCGGGTAACTCTAAGCTTCATAGACCCCGAACTCGTTTGAGCATCATTTCACCCATTTCATTAATCGTCCGATATGACTTAACGTTGGAGGACGTAAATTGTACAAAAATGCCCTACGATTTAATAACCATTAAGTATTGCATCTGTTTATGTAAGAAGAATGGAATTCGTTTTTAGAACTAAAATATAAAGCAATGATAGATTGTTCAATGATATTCAATGCATATTCAAGTTCTACAGCTATAGCTATTAGTGTTGATGACCCTGCTACACCACGCAGCAAATGATCACTGCATAACACCCAGATGCAGCACGTATTTGTGCGAAAATCTAGGGAACTTAGGACATCAGGGAGGCAAGAGGGGAAGGTTGTACGCATGCGCAACAACTGATTACCGAGCTTGCTGGCTCTCAGCACGTTGACGTCACGGATGCGTTCCATTAATTACGCAGATGTTTTCCATGCAAAAGAGGTCATTATTGGTTGAATTCTATTTCTTACACTTACAATAATGCATTGTTACTTACAGGGTCTTTTAAAATGTCTACAATGTCATTTATAAAACATAAAAGAGCATGCTGCAGCAGGTAAGGACGAGCCGCCCCTGCTGAAATATTTAAATGAAAGCTTTGATGCGAGTCTGTTATCTGTTTTCCCTGGTCTTCAATGGCAGTGATGACTTCACTCTCTCAAGTATCACCAGATTCTTTATTTCATGTGTCGCTATATAGGGAAGTCGTATACAATAGTTCCAGAAAGGTCTTTCACTTACACACAACTTAACACTGAGATAAACAAAAGGTTCAAAAGGTCCCGAGTTCGAATCTCGGTTAGGGTGAGTTACTTTGCTAAGGTTTTTCCGGGGCTTTCCCTTATCCTGCAAGGCGAATGTCGGGTAACTCTAAGCTCTATGGACCCCGGGCTCATTTGAGCATCATTTCATCCATTCCATTCATCGTCCGATATGACTTAACGTTAGAGGACCTGAAATTACAAAAAAAGGACTGTCATCCTCGTCACTGTCTCCTTCCCACTGTCGTCATTATAATTCTTTCAATTGTTTCTTCCATTAGTACCTTTTTTCTTAGTACTTCTGTTTTATTTCATCCACATAATGGCAAACGTTTTCTCATTCTTTTTGTCCAGTTTGCTCAAATTATTGTCGCACAACATTTCGTCTTTCTTTTTAAAGGTTACGTTTCTGCAAACAATCCATTGTTTGGCATCTGTTCACATTAATTCTATAGGATTCAGATCGGGGGAAGCCTTAAGGTTGTTTGGTTATGTTCTCACAATGTTTAGTAAAACCAAAAGTTTCTCTGAGTTGACTTAATTGCTAGAATTGGATCATATAAGTTTCTTTTGGTGTTATTTTCATCAAATGGAATATTGTGGTTTTGTAACCAAAAAAGCGTATATCTTCTTAAAGAACTTGACGTTGGAGGCTTATCTACTTTTTTGTTTTGGTAAAAGGCATTATTTATTGCTACAGCCGAGTTAAGGGGAAAATTTAGAATTAACATTGTGCATTATCATTTATCATAATTTTCAATAAGCATTAGTTTTATGAATAATTAGTATGCGTATGACTGTCAGGGTACTTTCACAGTCAACAGTACATATTAAAAGCGAAAGTCACTTGGAATAAAGATATATCCCATGACCTTAGTGAAACGTTAACTTTGAATGTATATTATTTATAAAACAACGAACACAGTGGAAGCACCACCATTACGACTGTACGAGGCTCAACTTGATACGTCTGGCAGATTTCCATGAAGGTATCGAAACTTATTTGTTGTAACTTTGTGGGTGGTAAACTTGATTATTCAAAAGATTGTACAGAAGA
Organism: Mantis religiosa; assembly: GCA_030765055.1. NCBI lineage: Eukaryota > Metazoa > Arthropoda > Insecta > Mantodea > Mantidae > Mantis > Mantis religiosa. The sequence continues at coordinate 1,787,462 of CM060952.1, forward strand.
TTTGGTTCCGCTGCCATAAACAATTCATTGCTGACAGCCATCTGAACTGATCAGTGTGGTAACTGCAATTGAAAACGGGAAAAAGAGAGTTTCCTGCTGTTATTAAAAATTTTAATTTGAAGGGCTGGACTGCCGCTCAAGTCAAAACTGAACTGGATGAAGTTGACGCGGACTCTACATTAACAATTAAGACCATTTGCTTTTGGATCGACGAATATAAATGTGGTCGTAGAAGTACTGAAGATGAATGGCGCTCTGGTTTCCCAATTGAGGTCACCACACAGGACACAATTGAAAAAATCCACAATCTGGTTATGCAAGACACCGAATCAAAATTGGTGAGATTTCTGAGGCTGTAGGCATCTCAAATCAGCAAGTACAAAATACCCTGCGTGAAAAACTGGCAATGAAAAATTGTGTGTGCTTAAGATCACGCGACAGAAGTGAAAACTTAAAAACTACTCATTATAAATTATTCTTAAAAATTATTTTCAAAATGTTAATGTTGACACTCATTGTTACACAATGGGACCAGTTGCGAGCTAAATATTTCATGCCTTGCGCTAAGTGTGCTAGCAAATGAGAATACTCTGAAACAACCGAATGACGACGGATTTGCGACCGTGCGAAGAGGGTTATAACTATATGATATTAATTTGCTTATTTGCATATATTTTGAATATTCGGAAATGTATGGTTACGTGTACATTTTACACATGTTATTAAATATCCGTACATATACTCATTACTCCATATTTTATTACACGTTCGTACATGTCATATTCAGTTAAAATATTTTGTCAAAATTGATACTGATATTAATACATTTTCAATTCAATTCAGATTTTCAATTTTATGATTATTCGTTCTCCAAAAAGAAAAATACAGTACCATTTCAAAATAAAGAAGAAGAAAAAACAGTACAAATTAGGAAACAAGGATATCTTATTATGCAATATATAAATGTAAAACTAGAAGAACAAAATAAAAAAAGAAAAGAATTATTCGAATCATTTATTGCACATTAGATAACACGTTTACTATCTTTATACTTTACCAGAAGATCCGTCGTTCAAATCCCGGCTGACATTGAATTTTTCAGTCTGGCTCTAACTTTTCATAGTGAGTCTTACACGCGGCTAGTGTGAAAGAACAATTAATTTCCATTAATTGTACCTAACAGTGGTCCGAACTATAAAGCCCGGACCTTAAAGTACTTAGAGCATGGTAAGTCGTCATTAAGGTAGTTGTCTCATGTGTTTATGAGAACTACTGGTTTACCGGGAGAAACACGAGTCAGTTGGAGAATTTAATGTCATATCGGCACGTTGCCCATAGTAGCTCAATGGTTTAGAGCGGCTGGACGGAGACCAGAAGATCCGTGGTTCAAATTTCGGCTATGGCATTGGATTTTTCAGTCCGGCTCTATGCTTTCATACTGCGTCCTACACACGGCTAGTGTCAAAGAACAATTAATTTCCAAATGACAGGTTATCTGACCGGATCGGCTGCCGACACTTGACAGACGTTTGTAAGAACGACCCTAAGACAATTGTCTTTTTAATGAAACTCCTGTAGGGTTTCTGAATTTTTCATAGTATTTGGAATATGTTAAAATGTACCTGGATGCATGTTGTTGATACGCTGTTGAGTGCGACAGAAAATATACGGTGTATAGCGGTATGGACAACATAAGACTGAAATAACGAATGAGTGTGGGGGGAGGTTAGTTCGGACTGAGACGATTCGAGCCGACTTCACCCGAAACAGCGTCACATATTCCAGCGTGACGGCTCAGTTTAATTCACTAGCCACAAAAAGTGGTAACCGCGCCTAAAGAAGTTTTCATCTCAAAAAGCTGTGTGCAAGATGGGTGCCACGATTGCTCACAGTCGACCAAAAGCGCATCCGGAAGACCATTTCTACCCAGTGTCTGGGATGTTGAATCGCAATGCACAAAACTTTTTGCGCTCATTGATATCGTAGGGTGAAATTTGGATCCATCATTACATACCAGAGCCAAAACAGCAGCCAAAACAAAGGACAAAGCCTGGTGAAAGTGTACCAACGAAAGCAAGGACTATTTTGTCACCTGGTAAAGTTATAGCCACCGTTCTCTTTTTTTGGGGAGGGGGAGGTGGGATTCTCAAGGAGTAGGCAATCCTCATAGAATGTTTTGCATGAAATGTTTAGCTCGCAAGTGGCCTCTTTGCGTAACAATGAGTTAAGTTGACTCAGATAAACTTTTTGTTTGACTAAATATTGTGAGAATATAACCAAACAACCTTAACGCTTCCCCCGATCTGAATCCTATAGAATTAACGTGAACAGATGCCAAACAATGGATTGTTTGCAGAAACGTAACCTTTAAAAAGAAAGACGAAATGTTGTGCGACAATAATTTGAGCAAACTGGACAAAAAGAATGAGAAAACGTTTGCCATTATGTGGATGAAATAAAACAGAAGTACTAAGAAAAAAAGGTACTAATGGAAGAAACAATTGAAAGAATTATAATGAAGACAATGGGAAGGAGACAGTGACGAGGATGAAGGTCCTTTTTTTTTTTTTTTTTTTTTTTTTTGTAATTTCAGGTCCTCTAACGTTAAGTCATATCGGACGATGAATGGAATGGATGAAATGATGTTCAAATGAGCCCAGGGTCCATAGAGCTTAGAGTTACCCAACATTCGCCTTTCAGGATAAGGGAAAACCCCGGAAAAACCTTAGCAAAGTAACTCACCCTAACCGAGATTCGAACTCGGGACCTTTTGAACCTTTTGTTTATCTCAGTGTTAAGTTGTGTGTAATTGAAAGACCTTTCTGGAACTATTGTATACGACTTCCCTATATAGCGACACATGAAATAAAGAATCTGGTGATACTTGAGAGAGTGAAGTCATCACTGCCATTGAAGACCAGGGAAAACAGATAACAGACTCGCATCAAAGCTTTCATTTAAATATTTCAGCAGGGGCGGCTCGTCCTTACCTGCTGCAGCAAGCTCTTTTTTGTTTTATAAATGACATTGTAGACATTTTAAAAGACCCTGTAAGTAACAATGCATTATTGTAAGTATAAGAAATAGAATTCAACCAATAATGACCTCTTGATGCATGGAAAACATCTGCGTAATTAATGGAACACATCCGTGACGTCAACGTGCTGAGAGCCAGCAAGCTCGGTAATCAGTTGTTGCGCATGCGTACAACCTTCCCCTCTTGCCTCCCTGATGTCCTAAGTTCACTAGATTTTCGCACAAATACGTGCTGCATCTGGGTGTTGTGCAGTGATCATTTGCTGCGTGGTGTAGCAGGGTCATCAACACTAATAGCTATAGCTGTAGAACTTGAATATGCATTGAATGTCATTGAAAAATCTATCATTGCTTTATATTTTAGTTCTAAAAACGAATTCCATTCTTCTTACGTAAACAGATGCAATACTTAATGGTTATTAAATCGTAGGGCATTTTTGTACAATTTACGTCCTCCAACGTTAAGTCATGTCGGACGATGAATGAAATGATGTTCAAATGTGTCCAGGGTCCGTGGAGCTTAGAGTTACTTGACATTCGTCTTACAGGATAAGGGAAACCCCCAGAAGAAACCTTATCCAGGTAACTCACCCTGACCGAGATTCGAACTCGGGACCTCTTGAACGTGAGGCAGACACGCTACCATCTCGCTACCAAGGTGGGTAAATGAAGAAGTGATAGTCACCATCAACGGTATTTTGCAGAACTTTACGGAACGCATATTTCCGACGGGAAGAAAAAGCTGGAACATTGCTGCACCAAGTGTATAGCCATCAATGGAGACTATGTCGAGAAATTCAGTGAGATGTTCATGTGAAAATATATCCTTTGTTTATTAGTATTATTATTTATTACTATTGTTATCATTATTAGCATCATGATCATTATAATTATTATTAAGGTTTTCCCTTATCTTGAAAGATGAGGAGTGAGTGAGTGAGTGAGTGAGTGAGTGAGTGAGTGAGTGAGTGAGTGAGTGAGTGTGTGGTGTTTTAGGGCCCGTCGACAACAAGGACATTTGGGCCCGAAGTCAACCCTAAAACCTAAAAGCTACACAAATTAAGCTAAAATGTAAAATAAAATAAAAACACTCAACTATTAAAAGTACATTAAAAACCCATCCCAAGACTAATAACTTAAAATCTCTAAAATTAGCAAATATAAAATGCAAGTCAGACTTGTTTATTAAAACCGATTTCGGCAACAAACCGCAGTGCCTTAACCATGACCACTGGGTCGTCCCCTAAAACACCAAGCAAGTTAGTCCCCAAGCCTACTGACTGGCGAACGCGGGCGTACTACGGGCACTCGAGCAATACATGCCGCACAGTGAGGTGTACTGCACATGGAGCACACACTGGGGCCGGTTCCCCTCTTAACAAATGGCCATGAGTCGCTCGTGTGTGCCCAATTCTCAGCCGGGTGAGTATCACCTCGGCTTGCCGGTTATCCCTGCAGGAAGTTAGCCAGGGTTGTACGCTCTCCTTTATTGCCAGGAGTTGTGTGCCTTCCAAAGCTGTCCAGGAGTGCTGCCAAGCAGATTGGAGTTGGCGACGGAAAAAACGTTGCACATCCTGGTATGGCACCGTAGTTGTTAAACTCCGGGGCAAACGGCAAGCGGACTTAGCAGCCGCGTCGGCCTCCTCGTTCCCGGAAATGCCCACGTGGCCTGGGGTCTAAGTAAAAACAAGATGGTATCCGCGACTAAGCATTTGCGAGATCAAGGCCTGAATTTTTAAAACGAGCGTGTGAGCGGCAATGTGCTGTTGCAAGGCCTGAAGAGCGCTTAGAGAGTCAGTGCAAACGATAAAATTGCCAGGAACTAACTTACAAATAAAAAGGAGCAGATAGAGGATGACATACAGTTCTGCAGAAAAAACAGAGGTGAAGTCCAGAAGGCGAAATTTATGAGCCTCACCAGCAATGACGAATGCGCAACCCGTAGTGCTACCTAACTGGGAACCGTCTGTAAAACCCGGAACATAGTTAGGGTAACGGCCCAGTAGTTCGGCAAAAAGTTGTTGAAATACCGAATGTGGGGTAGCTAGCCTCGAGTTGGTGGAACGAGCGAGATCGAACCGCGCACGCTGGAGCTGCCATGCGGGATAACGACCCAGGGACGACCGCTCCACGCGAGGCATTCGGAGGTCATGTGTACGGGAGAGTTCCCGGAATCTTATTCCGGTTGGGCTTGTCCGTGAACTAGGGTGCATATAAAGGTGGACTAAATCGGGATGCAGAACTGGTTTAAAACATGGATGGTTTGGGTAACTTGCCAACTTCGCAACGTATGAACAGAGCAGTGTCGAACGACGAATAGAAAGTGGAGGCTCGCCGGAGTCGGCATACAAGCAGTCGACGCGACTTGTGCGGAAAGCTCCTGTGGCAAGGCGGATACCAGTATGATGCACGGTGTCTAAAAGGCGAAGTTTAGAGGCGGTCGCTGCGCCATAAATAAAACAGCCGTAGTCCAGCGTGGGTCGGACCAGGGAGCGATATAGCCTCAACATCACTGTCCGATCGCCCCCCCCCCCAAGATACCCCAGATAAAATCTTGAGCACCCGGAGGGAACGATCACACGAGGCTCGGAGGTGTCGAATATGATGCTCCCAAGTCAATTTTCTGTCCAAATAAAGGCCTAAGAATTTCAAGTGCGGGGCAAACGGCAGGGGTGTGCCGTTCAAGTGAAGATCAGGTGGAGGGTGAATACCCCGTAAACGATGGAAGTGGACACATTGTGTCTTCGCAGGCGAAAAACGGAAGCCGGTTCGAAGCGCCCAGGCTGCCAGCTGGTTGATGGTCAACTGCAGTTGACGCTATATATGATCTAAGTTACAAGAACGATAATATATAGCGAAGTCGTCAACATACAGGGACGATGGAATTCCGCCGCGAACGACACTAGTAATGCCGTTAATAGCCACGGCAAAAAGGGCGACGCTGAAAATCGACCCTTGAGGTACACCATTCTCCTGGATCCGCTCCCTTGATATTCTGTTCCTTATACGGACACGAAAACGACGTAGTGCTAAAAAGTTACCTAAAATTCCGGTAAGTGGCCTCGCATACCGTAACTGTGGAGGTTACGTAGTATGCCATACCGCCAAGTGGTGTCATAGGCCTTCTCCAGGTCAAAGAAAACTCCCACCACATGCTGATGCAGTAGAAAGGCATCATGAATGTAAGCCTCAATGCGTGTTAGATTGGCGACGAAAACCGCATTGAAGGTTGGACAGCTGGTTATTGATTTCGAGTCACCACACCAACCGAGAGTTTACCATTCACTCAAAGGTCTTACAGACGACACTCGTCAGGCAAATGGGGCGGTAGCTAGATGGAAGTGTGCGGTCCTTTCCGGGTCGAGGGATGGGGATGACAATACCCTCTTGCCAGGAAGATGGAAAGCCGGCTTATGCCAGATGCGGTTATACATGCCTAAAAGGAAAGACATCGCATCGGGTAGAAGATGTAGCAGCATCTGTCTGTGGATGTCATCGGGACCGGGAGAAGAGTCCTTAGCTAGGGCTAAAGAATGTGCAAGCTCGGCAGCTGTAAAAGATTGGTTGTACGGCTCATTACATTCGCTATTAAAATTAAGTTTTATTCGCTCCGCAGCTTCCTTCATAGGAAGGAAGAGAGCGTCGTAACTAGCCATTTGGCTAGTAGCAGCGAATGAGGTGGCAAGGTCTTCGGCTATATCTTGCTCGGTAGTGCAGATGGAACCGTTGAGAGCAAGTCCGGGAATGACCGTTCGGCGATACTTGCCATACATCCGCCGAACAGCTGACCATACCTGTTTGGCGGAGCTGCGACGAGAAAGGGAAGACACGTAGGCTTCCCAGGACCTTCGTTTCGCATTGCGAAGCACAAAACGTGCCCTAGCTCGAGAACGTTTAAAAGCAACGAAGTTCTTTTCTGTCGGGTGTAACTGAAAAAGCCGCAGAGCACGTTTGCGTGCTTTTATAGCCACACGGAATTCGTCAGACCGCCAGGGTACAGGGGTATGACGTGGGGTAGAAGAACCTCGAGGAATGCTGGATTCAGCGGCGAGCAGGATGGAACATGTAAAATATTCCACCATTTCATCGACGGTGTCAAAACTATGGTCGGTGAGGTGTATATGGGAATTAAACTTTCCCAGTCAGCCTTGGAAATAATCCAGCGAGGATGTCGCGAAGACGCATGGTGGCGGCCGGATTAACGGATGTTAATTCGGTAATGATCGCTCCCAAAGAGGTCGGAAAGTGCAGACCAATCAAAGAGTGGAACTAATACCGGGATGCAGAATGAGACGTCTAGTACCGAGTGCGTACCATAAGCGGACGACAAGAATGTCGGGTCACCAGTGTTCAGCAAAATCAGGTCATACGAATCGAACGCGTCTACTATGAGGCAGCCACGAGCATCATCAATGTCGGAGCCCCAGAGCGTGTGTTTGGCATTCAGTACTCCCAAGATGAGTAACGGTGAGGGGAGCTGAGCCAAAAGAGCCTGAATATCCTGCTTTTGAATTACACAGAGCGGAGGCAGATAAATGTTGCAGATGGTAAAAGAGATGCTCTCCCGCTGTATACGAACAGCGACAGCTTGCAACGGCGTGGTTAATGGTATATTTGGGGCAGAGATATTAGGCGCCACTAAAGTAGCAACGCCACCGCTTGCTCGTGTGCCTGCAACGGAGTTTCCCCTAAATGCCGAAAAAGAGATTAGCTGTAATGAGTGATAGTGATGCAAATGGGTTTCTTGGAGACAAATAATTGATGGTGACCGTTGATAAACTAAAAACTGTAGGTCTTGAACTCGAGCTCGGAAACCATTGACGTTGCACTGGATTATTTCCATAAAGAGTTTTTAAGGGGCCGTTTTAACTTTCTTCTTGACTTTGGCTGACTTGGGTCCTACGATTCGAAAATCGTTAGCCTCCTGTGACTCCGCTGATGTTCGGGAGTCAGAACTCCTACGACTCGTAGAACGAGACCGGGATCTAATAGAAGGCGAGCGACTTCGCGATCCATGTTGTGGATGGGATCGGTTTTTCACATTTACTACGGGATTGTTGTTACTCGCTGATGGCTTGGTGGCTGGAGTCTGTACGGCTGAAACGGAGGTAGTGCTGGTGGATATACAAGCAGTCTGAGACGTGGGTTTTACGGCTAGAAAGTCAGTCTGTGTGGAGGCGTGGGCGACAGGGACATGTTGAACAGCAACAGTGGTATTAGGAGTACGGCGAGCTGCTAATGCATATCCAGTAGTAGTGGTGGCAGGTTTTAGTTGTTCAAAGCGACGTCGTGCCTCTGGAAAAGTCAGGCGTTCCTTTACACGTAGCTCCTGAATACTTTTTTCGTCCATGAATCTAGGACACTGTCGCGAGCTGGAGGGATGACTACCGTCACAGTTCACGCAACAAGGTGTTCGACTGCAGTTTGGGTCGTCGTGTGTCGGTAGGCCACATTGCTCACAAAGAGCAGGATTGGTACACGTGATCTTAGTATGTCCGAACCGCTGACATTGGAAACAGCGCATGGGGTTCAGGAGATACTGGCGGACGCTCGCACGTTCATAGCCGCAATAGATGTACTCGGGTAACTTAGTCCCGGCGAAAGTAAGAAAAACCGTACGTAATGGGTACTCCTTGCCATCTTGTTTTCGTGTTAGCCGGTACGCCTGACAAATAAGTTGATCAGAGAGGCAACTTACTATTTCTTCATTCGCAAGACCATCTCAGCTGGAGGTGGCGACTACTCCTCTACAGGTGTTAAGCGTTTTGTGTGGGGCTACTCGGATAGGGTAGGAGCCCAACAAAGTCGCTTTTTCCAGTTTGCGAGATTGGTCTGCACTTGTGCTCTCTAATAGTAAGGTGCCGTCTCGGAGGCGCGTCGCATTTTTAACAGGGCCACTGATCTTATCTAGTTCACGCTTTATATAGAACGGACTAATATCTTTAAACGTTTTGCCATCACATGCCAAGGTCATCACTAAATAAGGGTCGGTGAAAGAGGTTTTGCGCGGAGACATTATGATATAGACCCCCGTCCGGAACCGTCGGCGTCAGCCTGCCATTCGGGGGTTAAACAAAGAAACACACCGAATCTTCACGGTCTGTGCCGTCATGGGGACCCCACCCATGACCGATCTCATTTGTACCTCAGAAAAGCTACCCTTCCACATCCACTGCTTGTCCGTATGGGTAAACCGTTCACCACGCACACCCCGGCTTTATGCCCCTACCACAGGAATAACCGCCTGTGGCTCCCCACTTTAGGCCGCGCTGCGTATAAAAGGAACACGAGGATTCAGGGGACTCGTGATTGATTACACCGGGGTTCCGTCAGCGGTAACACGTCCGGTGCGTGATACTAACCCAACGGCACACGGCCGTCGGGAGGTTAATACAGACCGGGCCCTCAAGGAGCTAAGTGGGTGTACTTGACGGTGTGGACGGGCTCCGCACCTAAGGCTACACATAGGGGCAGTGCGAAGGGTCCGCTCAACCTTCACTTTTGAGACCTCCGCAGAGCACACATGTCCGAAGCCGCGCTGAAAACCGTGGGACAGAACCACGGAGATAAGAGAGATTCCTGCTGGTGAGACAGGAGTTATAAACCTAAGACCTTACGTGCTAATAATAATAATAAATAATAATAATAAATAATAAAAATAATAATAAATAATAATAAAAATAATAATAAAAATGATGATGATAATAATAATAATAATAATAATAATAATAATAATAATAATAATAATAATAATAATAATAATAATAATAATAATAATAATAATAATAATAATAATAATAATAATAATAATAATAATAATAATAATAATAATAATAATAATAATAATAATAATAATAATAATAATAAACTAGAAGAGGAAGAATATGATGCTTACTGACCAGCAGTAGCTCAACGTGGCGCAGTTGATGGAGATGAAGGGAATGAATTGAGGGTGAGTGGCTAGGGACCCCGGGATCGCCAATCCCGTACCTACCGTAGTAGGTCCCTGGGGAAAAATACCAGAGCCTCTTCTGCCAGTTTTCGGGGTTACTGAAGGGTCTTCTCGGCAGCCGTAGCGGTCTTGGGGAACACCAAGTCCCCGCCGTACATCGCCCCATCAGTCAATCCCCTACTTCCTGTTGCCCACCCCTCGGGACAAGGACCGCAGAGGTTGGATTTTGAGGGGCTGAAAGATGAATGTGTGGTAGCTCTAAGCTCTAGGTACCCTGTACTCATTGTACATCATTTCATTCATCGTCCGATAACACTTAACGTTGGAGGTTTTCCCTTATCCTGAAAGATGAATGTCTGGTCACTCCAAGCTCTATGTTCCTGTACTCATTGTACATCATTTCATTCATCGTCCGATAACACTTAACGTTGGAGGCTTTCTCTTATCCTGAAATATGTCTCGTACCTCCAAGCCGTGTGTACTCTGTAGTCATTTGAACATTTCATTTATTGTCTGGTATAACTTAACCTCAAAGGACTTAAATTTAAAAAGCGCTACACGTGTAAAAAGAACTGATTATTAGGATCACCAGGGGAGTGGTACGGCAGTGTTCATGAGGCAGAATTTAGTCCCCTGACCCATCCTGCTCGCAACTCTTGATACTCAGGAGCCCACTGCGGTATGGAGGTTTTGTGTAGCACCCTCCTGGAAGATAGTTCGTGCCAATGATTATGTCATATTAAAATTGAAATTCACTTGTAATAAATATGTTATTACCTATGACCTTAGTGAAGCGTTACTTTGAATTTCTATTATTTACAAAACTGAACGCACATAATGAAAGCAGCTACCTCAGAGAGAGAGAGAGAGAGAGAGAGAGAGAGAGAGAGAGAGAGAGAGAGAGAGAGAGAGAGAATGGATATTCAGAGAAGCAACACCAGTATCTATTAAAGTTTTATGAATCTAGGAACAAAATTTCGTCAGTAAGTTGCTTCTACACAACCTACGAATGAATTCCTCCAAACTTGTTGATAAACAATGTTAATTTCCATATTATATTCTAAATACCATAATTGCAAAAACTGACAGTGAGTGCTATAATTGTTATCCCTTCATTCTTATTTCAATGGTTTTGCAAATGTATACTGTTAATCGTATGCTTTGTGAATAATTGTAAATATTTTTCTGACCTATCCTATATCATACTGTGACTTTGTGGGTTCGTGAAATTAAAAGTCCAATTGCACAAACACAAAATGTTATTCATTTCCACCGAATTACAATTGGAACACTTGCCGATTACACAGAATTACGTAGCGCACACAATTACAATTCACCAGTTCGTCTGTCACAGGTCCACTCTGCACTCGCAATTACGTACAACTCCTCCGATGCACGTACACGAAAATAATCCCGAATGTTCCTGACGCCAGGAGGGAGGGGAAAGAGGCGACCAGCGACCAGTGACACTTCTCTAATCATCCCCTCAGTTAGTGACATGAAACAAATGGGTGGGCGTGGGCTCAATGCCTCCGGTCCCCTACGTCGTTTATCTCTTCACCACCCGGTACGGTCCTTGCCATGGCTGCTGAAGCTTCCGACAGCGTCCCTTGATCCGGGTAGGGCGGTACAACCAGACCAGGTCACCTTGCTCGAACCCTTGGCTGTTGGCTTGCCTGTCGTATCGGGTCTTCATGCGGTCGCTCGCCTTCTGGATGTTCTGGTGAGCCATCTGGTGCATGTCGTGGAGGTGGTGCACCAGGTTCTCCACATACACGGTCGCTGGCTGTCTCGCTTCTGGAGGGCTTCCAAAAGCCAGGTCACAAGGGAGGCCTAACTCTCGGCCGAAAATTAAGCTGGCTGGCGTCATCCCCGTGGTGTGGTGTGTCGACGAGTGGAAGGCCAGCAAGAACAGTGGCACCTTGACGTCCCAGTCTCGCTGATGGCTGGCCACGACCTTCCTCAGGTGTTCCTCTAAGGTCTTGATGTATCCTTCGACCAAGTCATCCGACTGGGGATGTAGAGAGGTCGCGCGGGTCTTGTTCACCCCAAGCCTTTCTAGTGCCTCCTTCATCAGGTTGGACTCAAAATTGGTGCCCTGGTCACTGTGCAGATCTAACGGCACCCCAAATCGGCAGAACACTTGCTCCACGAGGCAGTCTGTAATTGTCTTTGCCTCTTGGTTCGGGATGGCATACACCTCCGGTCACTTGGTGAAGTAGTCCACGACCCCCATTAGGTATTTGTTGTCTCGGTCGGACAATGGGAATGGTCCAGCTATGTCGACAGCGATCCGTTCGGATGGCGCTCCGACGTTTTACTACTGCATGTGACCCCGGCTCCTGGTCTGGAAGCCACGACTCGCCGCACACACGTGACACTGACGGCACCATCTCTCAGCGTCTGCTCGGAGCCTCAGCCAGTAGTAGCGGTACCGTAGTTTGTCAATCGTTCGGTTTGCTCCCAGGTGTCCTCCTGAAGTACTGGCGTGCACTTCCTCCAAGACTTCCGGGACCTTACTCCGGGGAAGTACCAACTGTTCTCTCTGCGTCTTCCCATCGAGTGATTCCCATGCCCGGAAGAGCACGCCCTCTCTAGCCTTCAACGGGTCCCACTGGGCCCAGTACGACTTGTATGTGGCGCTCCTCGGTGCGATATCCTCCCAGGTTCGTCTTGTCCCTGCCTCCACTTCCCTCAAGAGCGGCCCCAAGTCTGCGTCCACCAGCTGCTCCCTCCTCAGGCCTGCGCTATCCCAGCCATCCGCAGGCACTGCCGTAACTACTCGGGCTGCTGCGGCACGCTCCTTCTCTTCCACTCTTGCGCACTCTTCTGGACAGGGTCTTCGGGACACAGCGTCTGCGTTACCGTGGCTCTTCCCTTTACGCTGTTCCGGGGTGAAGTCGTACTCCTGCAGCCTCTGGACCCAACGTGCTGTCTGGCCTTCCAGGTTCTCAAAGCTCAATAGCCAGGTTAGGGCGGAATGGCCAGTCCTCAGGTGGAATGGCTGACGTTACAGGTACTTGTGGAAGTGTTCCAAGGTCTTTACTACCGCCAATAATTCTCGCCGGGTGACGCAGTAGTTCTTCTCTGCCTTGGATAGCGTCTTGCTGTAGTGGGCTTATCACCCGCTCATGGCCATCCTGGATCTGCGATAGGACGCCTCCAATGCAATGGTCGAACGATACATCAAGACCTTAGAGAAGCACCTGAGGAAGGTCGTGGCCAGCCATCAGCAAGACTGGGACGTCAAGGTGTCACTGTTCTTGCTGGCCTACCACTCGTCAACACACGACACCACGGGGATGACGCCAGCCAGCTTAATTTTCGGCCGAGAGTTACACCTCCCTTGTGACCTGGCTTTTGGAAGCCCTCAGAAGCGAAACAGCCAGCGACCGAGTATGTGGAGAATCTGGTGGACCACCTCCACGACATGCACGAGATGGCTCGCCAGAACATCCAGAAGGCGAGCGACCTGTTGACAAGCCAACAGCCAAGGGTTTCAGCAAGGAGTCCTGGTCTGGTTGTACCGCCCGACCCGGACCAAGGGACGCTGTCCGAAGCATCAGCAGCCATGGCAAGGGCCGTACCGGGTGGTGAAGAGGATTAACGACGTGGTCTACCGCATCCAGAAGGTGCCCCGAGGAAAGGTGTTGGTGGTACACCTGGATCGCCTAGCCCGCTACGATGCTTCTGTTCAGGACAACCAGCTTTGAGGAGGGAGCAGTGTCACCCAATTATCGGAAAACACGACCAACTGACAGCTAAGTAGCGGACCGGAGGCATTGAGGCCACGCTTACCCATTTATCTCATGTCACTAACCGAGGGGATGATTAGGGAAGTGTCACTGGTCGCTGGCCGCCTCTTTCCTTAATGCTGATGTTAGCGCCTCGTGGATGGTTTTATAATCGCCGAGCATAAGGCGCTGACGAATCTCCGTGTCTCGTACCCCGTCAACGAATATGTAGGCAGCTTCCCGGGATACGAACTCTGGTGGGAGGTCGACTAAGGCCTTGCTAGCCAGTTGTTCAACTGCCAGGGCGAACTCCTGCAGCGTCTCCCCTGGCTGCTGTGACCTTGCCTTTAGCTGGTTGCTGTACGCTGCGGCTAAGCGGTGGTTTCCAAAACGATTCTCCAGGGCCTCCCAGATGTCCTTGGACGCCGCCGTTGTCTGCACCGCGTTCAGGACTTCCACGGCCCGTCCCTAGAGGCTGGCTATTAACTGTGTGGCCTCCTCCTCTGTTGACCATTTGTTGTGCTTGGCCACTGCGTCGAATTGGCGGCGGAAGACTTCGAAAGTTGTCGCCTCGTCGTATTTAGGCAGTTTGACGCGCGCAGATGTTGTGTCGCGTCCCGGTGCGTCGACCTTTAAATCCTTTAACCTCCTGCCGACGACACCTCCACCATGGCGTTCAGGCACTTGACGCTGCTGTCGGCCTTTCCTTCCAGGTCATTAACGCGGCTCGCCAGGTCTTCGACGCGCTCACCGAGCTTCGTGACGTCCTCCTTTACGTCGGCCAACTGCTCTTCAAATTTTGCGGCGAGGACCTCGTTTGCCGCTTTAATTTCCGTGGTCAATTCGGTCTTTATTTCCTTCAGTTCCGCGGCCAGGTTGTTATTTGCCGTCATTTCCTTCAGTTCCACGGCCAGGTTGTTATTCGGCGCTTGTTTTCGCAACGAAGTTGTCATTTGCCGTCTTTATTTCTTTCAGTTCCGCTGTCAGGTTGTTGTTTGCCGTCTCCGTCTTGGTTGTTAATTCGTACATCTTCTCGGCCAAGTTGCTATTCGCCGACTCCAACTTCTTTTCCATTTTCTCGGTGATGTCATTTGCCGTCTTCATTTCCGAGGTCAGTTCGGCCTTCATTTCCATCATCTTCTCCAAAATCTTTTCCAATGCCGATTCCATGGCCGTTATGTTCGGTGGTGTTGTCCCGCTTCCTGACACCAGTTGTGACTTTGTGGGTTCGTGAAATTAAAAGTCTAATTGCACAAACTCAAAATGTTCTTTATTTCCAACGAATTACAGTTGGAACACTTGCCGATTACACAGAATTACGTAGCGCACACAATTACAATTCACCAATTCGTCTGTCACAGGTCCACTCTGCACTCGCAATTCCGTACAACTCCTCCGTTGCACGTACACAGTCTTCCTGTCCGTTCACTCACTCGGCGCTCCTCACGGCTGCTCGCCAAGAACTAAACTGACTCGTCAACTGCAGGTCTTATATAGGGAAGATCGCCGTTTCTGGAAGTCTCGCGGTTCAGAAAATTATCCCGAATGTTCCAGACGCCAGGGGGGAGGGGAAAGAGGCGGCCAGCGGCCAGCGACCAGTAATACTTCCCTAATCATCCCCCAGTTAGTGACATGAGATAAATGGGTAGCCGTGGCCTCAATGCCTCCGGTCCCCTACTCAGCTGTCAGTTGGTCATGCTTTCCGATAATTGGATGACAATACTATCAAGCAGGAAGACTCAGAAGTTTTGGTGGGAGTCGCGGCGCTGCATGACAGGATGATATGCTCTTGGTAAACTTCCTCCTCTGGTAGGACAGTCTCCAGTCTCCGACATTGGTCCCATTAGGCTGTTTCAAGTCCACAGTAGGTTGTACTGGTCTGCCTATGAGTTTCCAAATGGCTAAGGCCGTTTTAGAAAACCGGCGGAGCTAAACTTATTCAAATATCAAGAACGGTCAAAATGACCGCTACCGGGGTTCTAGTGTTAAATGGAGGGACAGAAAAATTGGGGGATTTAATTAACCTACCCAACATTCACCTGGTGAACCAAAACAAAAACCATGAGTGACATAGCGTCCCAAATGTGAGTCATAGATCAAACTACCTGAGCTATCATGTTAGCTACTACCTAAAGTTTCATTCTTCAGCTGTTAGAGATCCTGTGCTTTACTGTCATCTCTCCCAGGTCCCTCCAGTCAGGGACATGGACACAAAAGTTGTGCTATAAAATGCAATGTTGGGTAAGACGAACAACAAACTGACACAAATTATCCTAATAATAAAGTAAATATTGGTTTTTCATAAAACTACTGCATTTCAAAAATGTGTTTAAAGTTATACAAACATCACAAGTAATGTATGGTAACAAAATACTGACACAACAGTGAAATATCCATCACAAAAGTATAAATATAATTTAATCACAATAACAAGGCCAAACTTAGGAAGTAAAATAAGTTTGTAACTGAACAAACAGTTTACAAGAATTCTATAATTATGTACTTCACTTGTTTCTTTTTTGTATTGTCTATTACTTTTAAGAATTTGAAAATGTATTAACATTTCTTATGGGAATAAAGACATACATTTAAAAACAATAAGCTCTATATTAAAATGTAAAAAGTTGTTACTAAATAATACAGTAGCGTCTCATTAATCCGAGACAATGGGGGGAGGGGCTTTACAGAGCACCATAACAAAAAGCATAAAATACCAACAAAGCAACTATTCTAGACAAGATTTGAAACTGTCTTCTTATTTACAAAGACTTTCCAATACATTTATATATACAGGAAGTCTTTTGCTTTAGAATGCTCTTAGTTCAGTAGCGAAGCATGGCGTGATGTTTAGGGAAGCAACTCTGGTGGACCTGTGTTCGAAAATTGCTGCCTTTACACAGTTAGCGCTTCCAAAAACATATACAGTAGAAGCTCGAAATAATGCAGTTGTTGGGGGACATGCTTTACCCATGCGTTATAACAATTCTGCTGTATACCAAAATGTGAGCTTAGATGTGACAAAAGTCGATCCTGCAGAGGTATAAGGAAACATTTGTGCAATAATAAATTACAGTAGGTAGGTACATGTAATATAAAGTACAGCACTTTTAAATACAATTACTCACCAGTAATGTTGGATTTGTATTCCAGTCCTGAAATCACTAGTGGCCTTCTCAAGACGTGACTTTACACTCAAATGACGTGATTCAGACTGAAACAGTATTTTAATTTTTCCAGGTCTTACAATTCCCGCAGACACAGAAAACCTATTGTTTCCATGTCCCGTTACAACAATAAAGTGGCCAAGGTCAACACCAGGGGTGTGATGAGGCCGAAAATTGTACTACAGAACCCTTTTTGAAGACATTTATAAACTCACTTTCAAATCAAAAGTAAAAAAAAAAAAAAAAAAAAAAAAAATAATAATAATAATAATAATAATAATAATAATAATAATAATAATAATAATAATAATAATAATAATAATAATAATAATAATAATAATAATAATAATAATAATAATAATAATAATAATAGTAATAAAAAGAATGAATACAAATAAATTTTAAAAATACAGTTTTATTTTTCGGGGGACATACTTTTCCCTGTGTGAAATCCAAATCTGTGCTATTTTGGACCACGCTATTTTGGGCTTCTACTGTACCACACCTTGCCCCTCATTGTTTTACAAACAAGGTGTCTAAATGCAGCTGAACACTTACTATGAAATACATCTATCTAAGTCTTCCTTCTCAACTTTTTCAACAAAAGTATACAATAAATATGTAAAGTAACTACTGGTAAAGTAAAACTCTTGTGTAAGTTTTCCAGCAAAGCTGTGTGAAAAAATGCATCAGGCGCTTTTTAAAAAAATGTGTCTTTGAGTGTCTCGGATTAGTGAGACTCTATTATAAATAGAAATATATACAGAACACAAACGTATTACACTTTGGTAACTATTTAATACTAAACTTTAAGTAGAAATTGAGTGAATAGCACAAAACAATACTCGCTTATTAAAATGTCGTTTTGGTTTGTTATTAATTTACTCAATTTTTACTATTAATTTGATTTCAACATTTGTTTTTCACCTTGCTATAAAATGAACCAATTCACTGGATTGCTGTACATGAGAAATGAAGTAGTATTATGATATGATCATACTCTTATTGTTTTGAAAAGCATTGTGGTTTGTACAGTATGCGCGCGATAAGTTGAGCACTTGGGTTCCAAGTCCTCATTCAGTAATAAATATAATTTTATTGCAGCCAATAGACTCTTACAAGAGCATCTGACACTGTCAATTATCTCTATACAGTCAAAATACAAAATGATCAAAATACATAAGTTATTTACAAAATATGGAGTTGTTTACAAAAGTATATGAGTTATTTACAAAGATGAAAATGCCTAAATTACATACAAACCTTATTGTTTACATAGGTATACAACTCATTTATACTACATACATATATATTACAGTTCATTTATACTACACTAACATTTTTCAATTAGGTATGATTTTAAGACCAGTTTTAATTTTAAATTAATTACAGACGGCAATTTATTGTACAATATGGCTCCTATTTTAAATGGATCTTTATTAGTTTGAGTTTTATTTGTGCTCACCCTATGGTAATCAGTTGCTCTCCTCGTATCATATGTATGGCAATCTTTATTGAGGATGTTATGTTGCTTTTGGTCTTTTACAAATATAATTGTTTTGAATGCATAGAGTAATACTATTGTTAGGATGTTTTGTAATTTGAATGTATCCCGACCTGTTTGTTGAAAACGAAGGTTGTACATGGTTCGTATGCATTTCTTTTGTACTTTTAATAGCCTGTCCATATTGGTTTTACTTGTTCCCCCCTAAATTTCAATACCATATGTTAAGTGTGGGAAGATAATGCCATAATATGCAGTTTTAAGAGTATTGATATTCCCATATTTTGCTAGTTGTCGTAATAGGTAGAGTCCCGAGTTCATTTTATTACAAACCATGTCTATGTGTGTACTGTAGGTTAGAGTATCTTCCATATGAACACCCAAAAATTTAAAGTTTCTTACCCGTTCCAATGGTATATTGTTAATGTTTATATTTAGATCATTGCTTTGAAATTTTTCATACATTTTGTTTTTCCTATATTTAACTTTGATCCATTGTTTAGAAAGTACCGAGATATTTCGCCAATTGCATTTGTTGTGTTTTCTTCTAAGTTTTCTTCTCCTTCGCTCCAACATATTATAGATGCATCATCTGCATATGAGATGACCTTGCTGTTTACTGGTTCAGGTAAGTCATTAATGTATATAAAAAAAAGTTTAGGTCCTAGTACTGATCCCTGTGGTACACCAGATTTCACTAAGTTATATTCTGATTTAATGTGGCTTATAACATCCCCTTTTTTCCAAGTTATTTCCATACATTCAAACGATTTTTAAGATATGATATTAATAGTTTATTAATTTGTCCTCTGAAGCTATAGTACTCTAATTTTGAGATGAGATGATCATGAGATACAGCGTCAAA
The DNA here is from genome assembly GCA_030765055.1 of Mantis religiosa. Lineage (NCBI taxonomy): Eukaryota > Metazoa > Arthropoda > Insecta > Mantodea > Mantidae > Mantis > Mantis religiosa. The sequence goes on from CM060952.1 coordinate 1,806,717, forward strand.
AGCTTAGGAGAGGTCTAAGTAAATTCCTGCTGTGTTTTTGTGTGTATCTTTTAGTTCCAACAATTTGTGAATATATTCCGCTATAGCTGTGATGGTTGATAATTTATTTCTGTATCCATGCTGAAAATGATTAAAAATATTATTAGCAATTAAAAAACTATTTATTCTAGCTATTAAGACTTTCTCATACATTTTGCTGAATACTGAAGTTAGAGTTATTGGTCTGAAATTGTTAACATTTGTATATGAACCTTTCTTATGAATTGGTCGTACCACGCTAATCTTTAATACCTCTGGAAATATGCCCTCGTTCATTGAGTAATTTATTAAGTACATCAGTATAGTCAGCAATTCTTGTTTAGAATGTTTTAGTATTATAGGTGATATGCCATCCCACCCAGAGGACTGTTGGTTTTTAAAGCTACTAATTACTTTGTCTATTTCTTCAGCATCCGTCTCATGCAAGTACATGCTGTTTATAATAGTTTTGTCTTTACTACCTATGTCAATAACTGTAGTATTGTCACCAATGATTAGAAAGAAGCTGTTAAATAATTTACAGATTTCAGAGGGGTCATGTACTACTTGTCCATCCTTGTTCAGACTTAAATTTGAATGTTCTCCTATTTGGGGTTTGCGGAGTTTCATCTAACTCTGTAAACACAGATGACAACTTTGAAACTTGTAATGTGCTATACACTGACATCTAGTGGCTAATGCACTAAGCTTTATCATGTCTGCCATATTTCGTTTTGATCAATTTCGAGGTTAATTAGCTAATCAGTTTACAACAAAGGTATGTTGTGCATGTTATGGCTTTTGAAAGGGGAAACATTATTATTTGTCTACCTCCGTATAACTGTGATCTGAGTGCAATTGAGCTGGCATGGGCAAAACTAAGGAATGCTTTCAAAGGATAGAACGTTACTGGTGATATGTCAGCTCCAAATCTACGGAAGCAAGCTATTCAAGCGTTATCTTCTGTAACCGCAATGCATTACAAGAAGGTCCAAGAGCTGGAAGTGAAATATTGCAGAAACAATGATGTAATAGAAAATGCAATTGATGAAATTATCGTCAAAACATCAGGGGATATTAGCGATGAAAGTGATGCATCGGACTCGAAGAATCACACAGTGAATGAGTATTTATAACTGTCAAAACATTTATTTTCTATTTTTATCTGTTATATAAATAGTAAACATATAAATATACAGCTTATCGGATCGAGTTCAATTTACTGTTTGTCCACATATCTCACACTTATCTTACATGCTATTTTGCTGAACTATGTTTTTCAAGGTTGACCACCCTGCAGAAACAAGAGAGTGTTAGCTCTCGCTTCTTCCCCTCTGTCTACACCGCACTGTAAATCCAGCGCTCAACTTATCGTGCGCATATAGTATACACCTCATGTATATGTAATTACTGCTACATAATAAATTCTCTAACATTATTATATATCAAACATTCTATTTGAAGTAGCTTGTATAGAAACTTCACTGCATTTCCAAATAACAACATACTGTGGTAAAACTTGTTTAACTTTTAGTTATTTATTGAATCATTTTTGACACTACAGAAACTCGGGCTAAGAGCAGGTATAGGGGTGAAACTATCACACAATTATCTTTACTGGAATATGGTGTCACTTACCACCAAGACATGTAACTTCTTGCTCAGTCATATATAGTGCATTCATGCCAGTCTCACGTGATTTAAAGGATTTATTGTATGTTGAAGGAAAACCGAGTTTGTAATCTAATTTAAATTGAATCTACAAACAGTGAAAGTTGTATAAACTGAAAAATTCAATGCCATGGCCGGAATTTGAACCACGGATCTACTAGTTTCCGTCCAGACGCTCTTGCCCATAAGGCCACCATGGCATTGAATTTTTCAGTTTCATTCTACCTATACATGGCTACTGTGAAGAAATGATTAACTTAAAGTGAAAGTTGTGTCGGTGAGTGTGGTAGTAGTCTCTGTGTTAAGCTAAACATTCTTTATAAGCTTATCACTGCAGTTCATTGCTGTGTCAAATCTACTCAATAACTAACTAAATGTTAACACGTATAAATGTCCAACATTTACGATTTTAATTGTCAAGAACACACTAACTTACTGCTAATATTCTGTAAAAATGTCATTCACAAGTAAGAAACACATCCAGCCATGTAATGTACAGCACACTTCATGTCTAAGTACCTCATTTCTCTTTTTACCATGTTTGCTTAAACAATGAAGTCATATCACAACTACAATAAATTTCAAAAATTACAATATTTTCAAACAATTATAATAAAAGTATAACTTTATTTCTTCTATAAACTTTACTATGTTCTGGAAATGATGAGAAAGTAGATACATGGACAGAATTAGCAACATGTATGGATAAAGATAGTGCTAATGGGAGAAGAGATACACCAGTCAGTAGAGCAACAAATACAATAAGGTAGGGACCTAAGTGGCAAATTTAGAGTGAAGGAAGCACAACATCTAACAAAAGAGGACAAGTAGTAATTACAATATGGCAAAGGAAATTAGAAAAGAAATTAAAACTAAGCAGTAGAGATAAAAGGAAAGGAAACATCAGCAAGAATGACTAGGAAAATCACAAAAATGGGGGCGAGAACACAGAGGAGACAAAATAGAAGATAACAGTGAGACGGTTTGGTAAACACAGCAGCAGAGGTTTTATAACTCACATACGGAATTAATGTTCTGGGATAACTCTGTAAACGCCACAAAAAAAGTATTCATTATAAAAAAAATTAATAAGAATAATATCGGAGGTAAAAGATTCAGGGGCGGATCTTCCTTGATGCGTTTCAATCGTTGAGTCACCTACGATTTTGAATAACCTACATGGTTATGTTTTATATTCTAGCATTTAATTTTCATTTATAAAAGTTCTCCGAATTATATTTTGTAATGGAGCTGCTCTCATAGGACCCATGCATAGATAATGCAGCTAGCTTACTTCCCAACTAGTAATTCGTTATTAAAAGCTCAAGGTGACCGTAAGACATTAGATGGGTGAGGAGCGGATGGTGCAGCAGAATGTATTGTTGGTTACCATGGCTATGGATTCAATTCATAGAAGTAAGACATCTGGTGGGTGACGAGCGGATGGTGGAGCAGAATGTATTGCTGGTTACCATGGCTATGGATTCAATTCATAGAAGTAAGACATCTGGTGGGTGACGAGCGGATGGTGCAGCAGAATGTATTGTTGGTTACCATGGCTATGGATTCAATTCATAGAAGTAAGACATCTGGTGGGTGAGGAGCGGATGGTGCAGCAGAATGTATTGTTGGTTACCATGGCTATGGATTCAATTCATAGAAGTAAGACATCTGGTGGGTGAGGAGCGGATGGTGGAGCAGAATGTATTGCTGGTTAACATGCTTAGGGATTCAATTCATAGAAGTAAGACATCTGGTGGGTGAGCAACAGATGGTGGAGCAGAATGTATTGCTAGTTAATTAACATGCCTAGGGATTCAATTCATAGAAGTAACACATCTGGTGGGTGAGCAGCAGATGGTGGAGCAGAATGTATTGCTGGTTAACATGCTTAGGGATTCAATTCATAGAAGTAACACATCTGGTGGGTGAGGAGCAGATGGTGGAGCAGAATGTATTGCTGGTTAACATGCTTAGGGATTCAATTCATAGAAGTAACACATCTGGTGGGTGAGGAGCAGATGGTGGAGCAGAATGTATTGCTGGTTAACATGCCTAGGGATTCAATTCATAGAAGTAACACATCTGGTGGGGGAGGAGCAGATGGTGGAGCAGAATGTATTACTGGTTAACATGCTTAGGGATTCAATTCATAGAAGTAACACATCTGGTGAGTTAGGAGCAGATGGTGGAGCAGAATGTATTACTGGTTAACATGCTTAGGGATTCAATTCATAGAAGTAACACATCTGGTGGGTGAGGAGCAGATGGTGGAGCAGAATGTATTACTGGTTAACATGCTTAGGGATTCAATTCATAGAAGTAACACATCTGGTGAGTTAGGAGCAGATGGTGGAGCAGAATGTATTGCTAGTTAACATGGCTACGGATTCAATTCATAGAAGTAACACATCTGATGGGTTAGGAGCAGATGGTGGAGCAGAATGTATTGCTAGTAAACATGGCTACGAATTCAATTCAAAGCAGTAAGATATGTGGTGGGTGAGGAGCGGATGGTGGAGCAGAATGTATTGCTGGTTACCATAGCTACAGATTCAATTCATAGAAGTAACACATCTGATGGGTTAGGAGCAGATGGTGGAGCCGAATGTATTGCTGGTTACCATGGCTACAGATGCAATTCATAGAAGTAACACATCTGGTGGGTGAGAAGAGGATGGTGGAGCAGAATGTATTGCTGGTTACCATGGCTACAGATTCAATTCATAGAAGTAAGAGATGTGGTGGGTGAGGAGCGGATAGTGCAGCAGAATGTATTGCTGGTTACCATGGCTACGGATTCAATTCATAGAAGTAAGATATGTGGTGGGTGAGGAGCGGATGGTGGAGCAGAATATATTACTGGTTACCATGGCTACGGATTCAATTCATAGAAGTAAGATATGTGGTGGGTGAGGAGCTGATGGTGCAGCAGAATGTATTTTAGTTAACATGGCTACGGATTCAATTCATAGAAGTAAGACATGTGGTGGGTGAGGAGCAGATGGTGGAGCAGAATGAATTGCTGGTTACTATGGCTACGGATTAAATTCATAGAAGTAACACATCTGGTGGGTGAGGAGCAGAGGGTGGAGCAGAATGTATTGCTGGTTACCATGGCTACGGATTCAATTCATAGAAGTAACACATCTGGTGGGTAAGGAGCGGATGGTGCAGCAGAATGTATTGCTGGTTACCATGGCTGCGGATTAAATTCATAGAAGAAAGACATGTGGTTGGTAAGGAGCGGATGGTGCAGCAGAATGTATTGCTGGTTACCATGGCTACGGATTAAGTTCATAGAAGTAAGACATGTGGTGGGTAAGGAGCGCATGGTGCAGCAGAATGTATTGCTGGTTACCATGGCTATGGATTAAGTTCATAGAAGTAAGACATGTGGTGGGTAAGGAGCGCATGGTGCAGCAGAATGTATTGCTGGTTACCATGGCTACGGATTAAATTCATAGAAGAAAGACATGTGGTTGGTAAGGAGCGGATGGTGCAGCAGAATGTATTGCTGGTTACCATGGCTACGGATTAAGTTCATAGAAGTAAGACATGTGGTGGGTAAGGAGCGCATGGTGCAGCAGAATGTATTGCTGGTTACCATGGCTGCGGATTAAATTCATAGAAGAAAGACATGTGGTTGGTAAGGAGCGGATGGTGCAGCAGAATGTATTGCTGGTTACCATGGCTACGGATTAAGTTCATAGAAGTAAGACATGTGGTGGGTAAGGAGCGCATGGTGACGCAGAATGTATTGCTGGTTACCATGGCTACGGATTAAGTTCATAGAAGTAAGACGTGTGGTGGGTAAGGAGCGGATGGTGCAGCAGAATGTATTGTTGGTTACCATGGCTATGGATTAAGTTCATAGAAGTAAGACATGTGGTGGGTAAGGAGCGGATGGTGCAGCAGAATGTATTGCTGGTTACCATGGCTACGGATTAAGTTCATAGAAGTAAGACGTGTGGTGGGTAAGGAGCGCATGGTGTAGCAGAATGTATTGCTGGTTACCACGGCTACGGAAGTAACACATCTAGTGGGTAAGGAGCGGATGGTGGAGCAGAATGTATTGCTGGTTACCACGGCTGCGGATTAAATTCATAGAAGAAAGACATGTGGTTGGTAAGGAGCGGATGGTGCAGCAGAATGTATTGCTGGTTACCATGGCTACGGATTAAATTCATAGAAGAAAGACATGTGGTTGGTAAGGAGCGGATGGTGCAGCAGAATGTATGGCTGGTTACCATGGCTACGGATTAAGTTCATAGAAGTAAGACATGTGGTGGGTAAGGAGCGCATGGTGCAGCAGAATGTATTGCTGGTTACCATGGCTACGGATTAAGTTCATAGAAGTAAGACGTGAGGTGGGTAAGGAGTGGATGGTGCAGCAGAATGTATTGCTGGTTACCATGGCTATGGATTAAGTTCATAGAAGTAAGACATGTGGTGGGTAAGGAGCGGATGGTGCAGCAGAATGTATTGCTGGTTACCATGGCTACGGATTAAGTTCATAGAAGTAAGACGTGTGGTGGGTAAGGAGCGCATGGTGTAGCAGAATGTATTGCTGGTTACCACGGCTACGGAAGTAACACATCTGGTGGGTAAGGAGCGGATGGTGGAGCAGAATGTATTGCTGGTTACCACGGCTGCGGATTAAATTCATAGAAGAAAGACATGTGGTTGGTAAGGAGCGGATGGTGCAGCAGAATGTATTGCTGGTTACCACGGCTACGGATTAAATTCATAGAAGAAAGACATGTGGTTGGTAAGGAGCGGATGGTGCAGCAGAATGTATTGCTGGTTACCATGGCTACGGATTAAGTTCATAGAAGTAAGACATGTGGTGGGTAAGGAGCGCATGGTGTAGCAGAATGTATTGCTGGTTACCACGGCTACGGAAGTAACACATCTGGTGGGTAAGGAGCGGATGGTGGAGCAGAATGTATTGCTGGTTACCATGGCTACGGATTAAGTTCATAGAAGTAAGACATGTGGTGGGTAAGGAGCGCATGGTGTAGCAGAATGTATTGCTGGTTACCACGGCTACGGATTAAGTTCATAGAAGTAAGACATGTGGTGGGTAAGGAGCGCATGGTGTAGCAGAATGTATTGCTGGTTACCATGGCTACGGATTAAGTTCATAGAAGTAACACATCTGGTGGGTAAGGAGCGCATGGTGTAGCAGAATGTATTGCTGGTTACCATGGCTACGGATTAAGTTCATAGAAGTAAGACATGTGGTGGGTAAGGAGCGCATGGTGTAGCAGAATGTATTGCTGGTTACCACGGCTACGGAAGTAACACATCTGGTGGGTAAAGAGTGGATGGTGGAGCAGAATGTATTGCTGGTTACCATGGCTACGGAAGTAACACATCTGGTGGGTAAGGAGCGGATGGTGCTGCAGAATGTATTGCTGGTTACCATGGCTACGGAAGTAACTTATCTGGTGGGTAAGGAGTGGAAGGTGCAGCAGAATGTATTGTTCGTTACCATGGCTACGGATTCAATCCACAGATGTAACACATCTGGTGGGTAAGGAGTGCATGCTGGAGCAGAATGTATTGCTGGTTACCACGGCTACGGAAGTAACTTATCTGGTGAGTAAGGAGCAGAAGGTGCAGCAGAATGTATTGTTGGTTACCATGGCTACGGATTCAATTCACAGATGTAACACATCTGGTGGGTAAGGAGTGCATGCTGGAGCAGAATGTATTGCTGGTTACCACGGCTACGGAAGTAACACATCTGGTGAGTAAGGAGCGGAAGGTGCAGCAGAATGTATTTGTTGGTTACCATGGCTACGGATTCAATTCATAGAAGTTAACACAGCTGGTGGTTGATGAGCAAATGGTGGAGCGGAATGTATTGCTGGTTGCCATGGCTACGGATTAAATTCATAGAAGTAAGACATGTGGTGGGTGAGGAGCGGATGGTGGAGCAGAAAGTATTGCTGCATACCATGGCTATGGATTCAGTTCATAGAAGTAACACATCTGGTGGGTGAGTAGCAGATGGTGGAGCAGAACGTATTGCTGCTTACCATGGCAACAGATTCAATTCATAGAAGTAACACATCTGGTGGGTAAGGAGCAGATGGTGGAGCAGAATGTATTGCTGGTTACCATGGCTACAGATTCAATTCATAGAAGTAACACATCTGGTGGGTAAGGAGCAGATGGTGCAGCAGAATATATTGCTGGTTACCATGGCTACGGAAATAACACATCTGGTAGGTAAGGAGCGAATGGTGGAGCAGAATGTATTGCTGGTTACCATGGCTACAGATTCAATTCATAGAAGTAACACATCTGGTGGGTAAGGAGCGGATGGTGGAGCAGAATGTATTGCTGGTTACCATGGCTACGGAAATAACACATCTGGTAGGTAAGTAGCGGATGGTGGAGCAGAATGTATTGCTGGTTACCATGGCTACAGATTCAATTCATAGAAGTAACACATCTGGTGGGTGAGGAGCGGATGGTGGAGCAGCATGTATTGCTGGTTACCATGGCTACCGATTCAATTCATAGAAGTAACACATCTGGTGGGTGAGGAGCGGATGGTGGAGCAGCATGTATTGCTGGTTACCATGGCTACAGATTCTATTCATAGAAGTAACACATCTGGTGGGTAAGGAGCAGATGGTGGAGCAGAATGTATTGCTGGTTACCATGGCTACGGATTCAATTCATAGAAGTAACACATCTGGTGGGTGAGGAGCAGATGGTGGAGCAGCATGTATTGCTGGTTACCATGGCTACAGATTCTATTCATAGAAGTAACACATCTGGTGGGTGAGGAGCGGATGGTGGAGCAGCATGTATTGCTGGTTACCATGGCTACAGATTCTATTCATAGAAGTAACACATCTGGTGGGTAAGGAGCAGATGGTGGAGCAGAATGTATTGCTGGTTACCATGGCTACGGAAATAACACATCTGGTAGGTAAGTAGCGGATGGTGGAGCAGAATGTATTGCTGGTTACCAAGGCTACAGATTCAATTCATAGAAGTAACACATCTAGTGGGTGAGGAGCGGATGGTGGAGCAGAATGTATTGCTGGTTAACATGGCTACAGATTCAATTCATAGAAGTAAGACATGTGGTGGGTGAGGAGCGGATGGTGAAGCAGAATGTATTGCTGGTTACCATGGCTACGGATTAAATTCATAGAAGTAACACATCTGGTAGGTAAGGAACGGATGGTGGAGCAGAAATTATTGCTGCTTACCATGGCTACGGATTTAATTCATGGAAGTAACACTTCTGGTGGGTGAGGGGCAGATGGTGGAGCAGAATGTATTGCTGGTTACCATGGCCACAGATTCAATTCATAGAACTAAGACGTGTGGTAGGTAAGGAGCGGATGGTGGAGCAGAATGTATTGCTTGTTACCATGACTACAGACTCAATTCATAGACCTAAGACATATGGTGGGTAAGGGGCAGATGGTGGAGCAGAATGTATTGCTGGTTACCATGGCCACAGATTCAATTCATAGAACTAAGACGTGTGGTAGGTAAGGAGCGGATGGTGGAGCAGAATGTATTGCTGGTTACCATGGCTTCGGAAGTAACACTTCTGGTGGGTAAGGAGCGGATGGTGCAGCAGAATGTATTGCTGGTTACCATGGCTACAGATTCAATTCATAGAACTAAGACGTGTGGTGGGTAAGGAGCGGATGGTGGAGCAGAATGTATTGCTGGTTACCATGGCTACAGATTCAATTCATAGAACTAAGACGTGTGGTGGGTAAGGAGCAGATGGTGGAGCAGAATGCATTGCTGGTTACCATGGCTACGGAAGTAACACATCTGGTGGGAAAGGAGCGGATGGTGGAGCAGAATGTATTGCATGTTACCATGGCTACGGAAGTAACACATCTGGTGGGTGAGGAGCAGATGGTGGAGCAGAATGTATTGCTGGTTACCATGGCTACGTATTCAGTTAATAGAAGTAACACCTCTGGTGGGTAAGGAGCGGATGGTGGAGCAGAATGTATTGTTGGTTACTATGGCTACGGATTCAATTCATAGAAGTAACACATCTGGTGGGTGAGGAGCGGATGGTGTAGCAGAATGTATTGTTGGTTACTATGGCTACGGATTCAATTCATAGAAGTAACACATCTGGTGGGTAAGGAGCGGATGGTGGAGCAGAATGTATTGCTGCTTACCATGGCTATGGAAGTAACACATCTGGTGGGTCAGAAGCGGATGGTGAAGCAGAATGTATTGCTGGTTACCAAGGCTACGGATTCAATTCATAGAAGTAACACATCTGGTGGGTGAGAAGAGGATGGTGGAGCAGAATGTATTGCTGGTTACCATGGCTACAGATTCACTTCATAGAAGTAACACAGCTGGTAGGTAAGGAGCGGATGGTGGAGCAGAATGTATTGTGGTTAAAATAGCTACAGATGCAATTCATAGAAGAAACACATCTGGTGGGTAAGGAGCAGATGGTGGAGCAGAATGTATTGCTGGTTACCAAGGCTATGGATTCAATTCATAGAAGTAACACATCTGGTGGGTGAGAAGAGGATGGTGGAGCAGAATGTATTGCTGGTTACCATGGCTACAGATTAAATTCATAGAAGTAAGACATGTGGTGGGTAAGGAGCGCATGGTGCAGCAGAATGTATTGCTGGTTACCATGGCTACGGATTAAATTCATAGAAGAAAGACATGTGGTTGGTAAGGAGCGGATGGTGCAGCAGAATGTATTGCTGGTTACCATGGCTACGGATTAAGTTCATAGAAGTAAGACATGTGGTGGGTAAGGAGCGCATGGTGCAGCAGAATGTATTGCTGGTTACCATGGCTGCGGATTAAATTCATAGAAGAAAGACATGTGGTTGGTAAGGAGCGGATGGTGCAGCAGAATGTATTGCTGGTTACCATGGCTACGGATTAAGTTCATAGAAGTAAGACATGTGGTGGGTAAGGAGCGCATGGTGCGGCAGAATGTATTGCTGGTTACCATGGCTACGGATTAAGTTCATAGAAGTAAGACGTGTGGTGGGTAAGGAGCGGATGGTGCAGCAGAATGTATTGTTGGTTACCATGGCTATGGATTAAGTTCATAGAAGTAAGACATGTGGTGGGTAAGGAGCGGATGGTGCAGCAGAATGTATTGCTGGTTACCATGGCTACGGATTAAGTTCATAGAAGTAAGACGTGTGGTGGGTAAGGAGCGCATGGTGTAGCAGAATGTATTGCTGGTTACCACGGCTACGGATGTAACACATCTGGTGGGTAAGGAGCGGATGGTGGAGCAGAATGTATTGCTGGTTACCACGGCTGCGGATTAAATTCATAGAAGAAAGACATGTGGTTGGTAAGGAGCGGATGGTGCAGCAGAATGTATTGCTGGTTACCATGGCTACGGATTAAATTCATAGAAGAAAGACATGTGGTTGGTAAGGAGCGGATGGTGCAGCAGAATGTATGGCTGGTTACCATGGCTACGGATTAAGTTCATAGAAGTAAGACATGTGGTGGGTAAGGAGCGCATGGTGCAGCAGAATGTATTGCTGGTTACCATGGCTACGGATTAAGTTCATAGAAGTAAGACGTGAGGTGGGTAAGGAGTGGATGGTGCAGCAGAATGTATTGCTGGTTACCATGGCTATGGATTAAGTTCATAGAAGTAAGACATGTGGTGGGTAAGGAGCGCATGGTGCAGCAGAATGTATTGCTGGTTACCATGGCTACGGATTAAGTTCATAGAAGTAAGACGTGTGGTGGGTAAGGAGCGCATGGTGTAGCAGAATGTATTGCTGGTTACCACGGCTACGGAAGTAACACATCTGGTGGGTAAGGAGCGGATGGTGGAGCAGAATGTATTGCTGGTTACCACGGCTGCGGATTATATTCATAGAAGAAAGACATGTGGTTGGTAAGGAGCGGATGGTGCAGTAGAATGTATTGCTGGTTACCACGGCTACGGATTAAATTCATAGAAGAAAGACATGTGGTTGGTAAGGAGCGGATGGTGCAGCAGAATGTATTGCTGGTTACCATGGCTACGGATTAAGTTCATAGAAGTAAGACATGTGGTGGGTAAGGAGCGCATGGTGTAGCAGAATGTATTGCTGGTTACCACGGCTACGGAAGTAACACATCTGGTGGGTAAGGAGCGGATGGTGGAGCAGAATGTATTGCTGGTTACCATGGCTACGGATTAAGTTCATAGAAGTAAGACATGTGGTGGGTAAGGAGCGCATGGTGTAGCAGAATGTATTGCTGGTTACCACGGCTACGGATTAAGTTCATAGAAGTAAGACATGTGGTGGGTAAGGAGCGCATGGTGTAGCAGAATGTATTGCTGGTTACCATGGCTACGGATTAAGTTCATAGAAGTAACACATCTGGTGGGTAAGGAGCGCATGGTGTAGCAGAATGTATTGCTGGTTACCATGGCTACGGATTAAGTTCATAGAAGTAAGACATGTGGTGGGTAAGGAGCGCATGGTGTAGCAGAATGTATTGCTGGTTACCACGGCTACGGAAGTAACACATCTGGTGGGTAAAGAGTGGATGGTGGAGCAGAATGTATTGCTGGTTACCATGGCTACGGAAGTAACACATCTGGTGGGTAAGGAGCGGATGGTGCTGCAGAATGTATTGCTGGTTACCATGGCTACGGAAGTAACTTATCTGGTGGGTAAGGAGTGGAAGGTGCAGCAGAATGTATTGTTCGTTACCATGGCTACGGATTCAATCCACAGATGTAACACATCTGGTGGGTAAGGAGTGCATGCTGGAGCAGAATGTATTGCTGGTTACCACGGCTACGGAAGTAACTTATCTGGTGAGTAAGGAGCAGAAGGTGCAGCAGAATGTATTGTTGGTTACCATGGCTACGGATTCAATTCACAGATGTAACACATCTGGTGGGTAAGGAGTGCATGCTGGAGCAGAATGTATTGCTGGTTACCACGGCTACGGAAGTAACACATCTGGTGAGTAAGGAGCGGAAGGTGCAGCAGAATGTATTGTTGGTTACCATGGCTACGGATTCAATTCATAGAAGTTAACACAGCTGGTGGTTGATGAGCAAATGGTGGAGCGGAATGTATTGCTGGTTGCCATGGCTACGGATTAAATTCATAGAAGTAAGACATGTGGTGGGTGAGAAGCGGATGGTGGAGCAGAAAGTATTGCTGCATACCATGGCTATGGATTCAGTTCCTAGAAGTAACACATCTGGTGGGTGAGTAGCAGATGGTGGAGCAGAACGTATTGCTGCTTACCATGGCAACAGATTCAATTCATAGAAGTAACACATCTGGTGCGTAAGGAGCCAATGGTGGAGCAGAATGTATTGCTGGTTACCATGGCTACGGATTAAGTTCATAGAAGTAAGACATGTGGTGGGTAAGGAGCGCATGGTGTAGCAGAATGTATTGCTGGTTACCACGGCTACGGAAGTAACACATCGTGTGGGTAAGGAGCGGATGGTGGAGCAGAATGTATTGCTGGTTACCATGGCTACGGATTAAGTTCATAGAAGTAAGACATGTGGTGGGTAAGGAGCGCATGGTGTAGCAGAATGTATTGCTGGTTACCACGGCTACGGATTAAGTTCATAGAAGTAAGACATGTGGTGGGTAAGGAGCGCATGGTGTAGCAGAATGTATTGCTGGTTACCATGGCTACGGATTAAGTTCATAGAAGTAACACATCTGGTGGGTAAGGAGCGCATGGTGTAGCAGAATGTATTGCTGGTTACCATGGCTACGGATTAAGTTCATAGAAGTAAGACATGTGGTGGGTATGGAGCGCATGGTGTAGCAGAATGTATTGCTGGTTACCACGGCTACGGAAGTAACACATCTGGTGGGTAAAGAGTGGATGGTGGAGCAGAATGTATTGCTGGTTACCATGGCTACGGAAGTAACACATCTGGTGGGTAAGGAGCGGATGGTGCTGCAGAATGTATTGCTGGTTACCATGGCTACGGAAGTAACTTATCTGGTGGGTAAGGAGTGGAAGGTGCAGCAGAATGTATTGTTCGTTACCATGGCTACGGATTCAATCCACAGATGTAACACATCTGGTGGGTAAGGAATGCATGCTGGAGCAGAATGTATTGCTGGTTACCACGGATACGGAAGTAACTTATCTGGTGAGTAAGGAGCAGAAGGTGCAGCAGAATGTATTGTTGGTTACCATGGCTACGGATTCAATTCACAGATGTAACACATCTGGTGGGTAAGGAGTGCATGCTGGAGCAGAATGTATTGCTGGTTACCACGGCTACGGAAGTAACACATCTGGTGAGTAAGGAGCGGAAGGTGCAGCAGAATGTATTGTTGGTTACCATGGCTACGGATTCAATTCATAGAAGTTAACACAGCTGGTGGTTGATGAGCAAATGGTGGAGCGGAATGTATTGCTGGTTGCCATGGCTACGGATTAAATTCATAGAAGTAAGACATGTGGTGGGTGAGGAGCGGATGGTGGAGCAGAAAGTATTGCTGCATACCATGGCTATGGATTCAGTTCATAGAAGTAACACATCTGGTGGGTGAGTAGCAGATGGTGGAGCAGAACGTATTGCTGCTTACCATGGCAACAGATTCAATTCATAGAAGTAACACATCTGGTGCGTAAGGAGCGAATGGTGGAGCAGAATGTATTGCTGGTTACCATGGCTACAGATTCAATTCATAGAAGTAACACATCTGGTGGGTAAGGAGCAGATGGTGCAGCAGAATATATTGCTGGTTACCATGGCTACGGTAATAACACATCTGGTGGGTAAGGAGCAGATGGTGCAGCAGAATATATTGCTGGTTACCATGGCTACGGAAATAACACATCTGGTAGGTAAGGAGCGAATGGTGGAGCAGAATGTATTGCTGGTTACCATGGCTACAGATTCAATTCATAGAAGTAACACATCTGGTGGGTAAGGAGCGGATGGTGGAGCAGAATGTATTGCTGGTTACCATGGCTACGGAAATAACACATCTGGTAGGTAAGTAGCGGATGGTGGAGCAGAATGTATTGCTGGTTACCAAGGCTGCGGATTCAATTCATAGAAATAACACATCTGGTAGGTAAGGAGCGAATGGTGGAGCAGCATGTATTGCTGGTTACCATGGCTACAGATTCAATTCATAGAAGTAACACATCTGGTGGGTGAGGAGCGGATGGTGGAGCAGCATGTATTGCTGGTTACCATGGCTACAGATTCTATTCATAGAAGTAACACATCTGGTGGGTGAGGAGCGGATGGTGGAGCAGCATGTATTGCTGGTTACCATGGCTACCGATTCAATTCATAGAAGTAACACATCTGGTGGGTGAGGAGCTGATGGTGGAGCAGAATGTATTGCTGGTTACCATGGCTACAGATTCAATTCATAGAAGTAACACATCTGGTGGGTGAGGAGCGGATGGTGGAGCAGCATGTATTGCTGGTTACCATGGCTACCGATTCAATTCATAGAAGTAACACATCTGGTGGGTGAGGAGCGGATGGTGGAGCAGCATGTATTGCTGGTTACCATGGCTACAGATTCTATTCATAGAAGTAACACATCTGGTGGGTAAGGAGCAGCTGGTGGAGCAGAATGTATTGCTGGTTACCATGGCTAGGGATTCAATTCATAGAAGTAACACATCTGGTGGGTGAGGAGCAGATGGTGGAGCAGCATGTATTGCTGGTTACCATGGCTACAGATTCTATTCATAGAAGTAACACATCTGGTGGGTGAGGAGCGGATGGTGGAGCAGCATGTATTGCTGGTTACCATGGCTACAGATTCTATTCATAGAAGTAACACATCTGGTGGGTAAGGAGCAGATGGTGGAGCAGAATGTATTGCTGGTTACCATGGCTACGGAAATAACACATCTGGTAGGTAAGTAGCGGATGGTGGAGCAGAATGTATTGCTGGTTACCAAGGCTACAGATTCAATTCATAGAAGTAACACATCTAGTGGGTGAGGAGCGGATGGTGGAGCAGAATGTATTGCTGGTTAACATGGCTACAGATTCAATTCATAGAAGTAAGACATGTGGTGGGTGAGGAGCGGATGGTGAAGCAGAATGTATTGCTGGTTACCATGGCTACGGATTAAATTCATAGAAGTAAGACATCTGGTAGGTAAGGAACGGATGGTGGAGCAGAAATTATTGCTGCTTACCATGGCTACGGATTTAATTCATGGAAGTAACACTTCTGGTGGGTGAGGGGCAGATGGTGGAGCAGAATGTATTGCTGGTTACCATGGCCACAGATTCAATTCATAGAACTAAGACGTGTGGTAGGTAAGGAGCGGATGGTGGAGCAGAATGTATTGCTGGTTACCATGGCTTCGGAAGTAACACTTCTGGTGGGTAAGGAGCGGATGGTGCAGCAGAATGTATTGCTGGTTACCATGGCTACAGATTCAATTCATAGAACTAAGACGTGTGGTGGGTAAGGAGCAGATGGTGGAGCAGAATGCATTGCTGGTTACCATGGCTACGGAAGTAACACATCTGGTGGGAAAGGAGCGGATGGTGGAGCAGAATGTATTGCTGGTTACCATGGCTACGGAAGTAACACATCTGGTGGGTGAGGAGCAGATGGTGGAGCAGAATGTATTGCTGGTTACCATGGCTACAGATTCAATTCATAGAACTAAGACGTGTGGTGGGTAAGGAGCAGATGGTGGAGCAGAATGCATTGCTGGTTACCATGGCTACAGATTCAATTCATAGAACTAAGACCTGTGGTGGGTAAGGAGCAGATGGTGGAGCAGAATGCATTGCTGGTTACCATGGCTACGGAAGTAACACATCTGGTGGGAAAGGAGCGGATGGTGGAGCAGAATGTATTGCTGGTTACCATGGCTACGGAAGTAACACATCTGGTGGGTGAGGAGCAGATGGTGGAGCAGAATGTATTGCTGGTTACCATGGCTACGTATTCAGTTAATAGAAGTAACACCTCTGGTGGTTAAGGAGCGGATGGTGGAGCAGAATGTATTGTTGGTTACTATGGCTACGGATTCAATTCATAGAAGTAACACATCTGGTGGGTGAGGAGCGGATGGTGTAGCAGAATGTATTGTTGGTTACTATGGCTACGGATTCAATTCATAGAAGTAACACATCTGGTGGGTAAGGAGCGGATGGTGGAGCAGAATGTATTGCTGCTTACCATGGCTATGGAAGTAACACATCTGGTGGGTCAGAAGCGGATGGTGAAGCAGAATGTATTGCTGGTTACCAAGGCTACGGATTCAATTCATAGAAGTAACACATCTGGTGGGTGAGAAGAGGATGGTGGAGCAGAATGTATTGCTGGTTACCATGGCTACAGATTCACTTCATAGAAGTAACACAGCTGGTAGGTAAGGAGCGGATGGTGGAGCAGAATGTGTTGTGGTTAAAATAGCTACAGATGCAATTCATAGAAGAAACACATCTGGTGGGTAAGGAGCAGATGGTGGAGCAGAATGTATTGCTGGTTACCAAGGCTATGGATTCAATTCATAGAAGTAACACATCTGGTGGGTGAGAAGAGGATGGTGGAGCAGAATGTATTGCTGGTTACCATGGCTACAGATTCAATTCATAGAAGTAACACATCTGGTGGGTGAGGAGTGGATGGTGGAGCAGAATGTATTGCTGGTTACCATGGCCATGGATTCAATTCATAGAAGTAACACATCTGGTGGGTGAGGAGCGGATGGTGGAGCAGAATGTACTGCTGGTTACCATGGCTACAGAAGTAACACTTCCGGTGGGTAAGGAGCGGATGGTGGAGCAGAATGTATTGCTGGTTACCATGGCTACGGAAGTAACACATCTGGTGGGTAAGGAGCGGATGGTGGAGCAGAATGTATTGCTGGTTACCATGGCTACGGAAGTAACACATCTGGTGGGTAAGGAGCGGATGGTGGAGCAGAATGTATTGCTGGTTACCATGGCTGCAGATTCAATTCATAGAAGCCGTACATTGCACACCAAATTGTTTTGCCAACACAATACAGGACTTTCTTCCTACTGTTTCATTTCAAAAGAAATTTGTTTGCAGAAGTGGTAACCCACTTGAAGCAAGCCCACATGTCATTCGCTACTGTATATTATCAGTTTGCATTCTGTGAAAGAGAAGTGTTCTGTGAGAGAACTGTAAAGGAGGGTCGAATGCAATTTTTTAAAGAAACTGCAATCATCTAACTTCTTGCATTCATCATATGTGTCAAATGAACAAAAGGCATTCATCTTTTCAAAGAAACGGCGACAAGTGCAAAGAAAGGCAGGCACCATCCTGGCAATGAGCGGGCAATGTGATGCAGTAAAAGAAAACACTTTGCAAGAAGAGCTCCGAGTATGTTTATAGCGTGTGAAAGATTGTGAAGTGCTACGTAAAGCTATTTAACAGTTTTGTAAATACTTATAATTATGGGAGGGGAAGCTAAGAAGAAACAAAATATTGGTAAGCTAAGAAGTAAGGACCGCACATTAGTATTGAATGTCTTAAGTTATTTTTCAAGTAAAATTAGTATCAATAAGGCTATGAAAGAAACAGCTAAGGCTACGGGGTGTTCAGAAACATTAGTATATAAAATAAAAAAGGAACGAATGAAAGATCCCCTATGAACTCCATTAAAAAAAAAGGCGGAGAAACAAAAAACCACTAAGTTAACACAATATGATGCGGCATATTGTTCATTCTTTGCTGCTTGAAAACATTCCACCCACGCTGAATCTAGTTTTGGTAAGGGTAAACAGTGATGGCGTCCTGCGCCATGGCATTGTGGGCTACGGCAGCATGCCTTGGTCCCTGGCCACGGAAAGCGGTCCAGGTTCGATCCCACCCATGGGGTGTGAATTTTAGGTCCCGGGTATAGGTCCGGTGCTCACTCAGCATCGTGAGGAAAGTGAGGAGCTAACGCTAGGTAAGCGGCACTGGTTACGAAAACCAATGCTCCGGCTGGGGGATGCAGAGCTGCTGACCACATCTCCTCCCCGTATCGGTTGGATGATCGCCAACCTCTGCCGTGAGGCTGGCAGTCGGGTTGGTAGACCTTGGCCCTCTTAGGGCTGTCACGCCGGTGGTTAACTTTTTAAACAGTGATGACGACACCCTACCTAACTTCTCAAAGGCCACTTTGAATCGGGTCTTACACATTTTGGGGTTCAAATATGAAAGAAGGGGTAACAAGTGTATACTAAGAGAAGGAGAAGATATTATCAGATTTGTTGTAGAGGCTAATGGAAGGAATTGCACCCTTATTAGATGATAGAGAAGAAGCATAAAAGTAACTGACATATTTAAAGCTTCAACACAATCCTCATTCATTTTGTTCATGTGAAAGGGATGGTGCAGATAAAGATTTGCATCTAGAGATTAGAGAAGATTGACAGAAAGGCCTGATCTGTGTTCTCAGTGCTCCACTCTGTGAATGAAGAGTGACAAGAAAGGAGAGCAGTTTAACAATGTCAGTCAAAGAAAACAATGACCATTATATAACATCTTTTTAAATCACATGTTAACATTTAAAGCACTTATTGTTCCATTTACTTAAATCAAAGAGGACTAGTTTCCATTACCAGCTGGTCAAAGTCGACAGTTTAGACAAATATATTAAATGTAATGCAAATATTTTGAAAGTGATAAAGCAAAAATGAAATACAAAGCTGAAAAAGAATGCTTTTTGGGTACTACTCTCCTCATAATATAGTACATATGTAATGTTATAACTCTACCAAGAACTATGTCCTCAATGCACCTGTTGAACATATAACTATAACAACAACAGCACACATTTCAACAACATATAAAAAAGCCCTCTCTGTAACAGAGATGGAAGACTAGTGGGGGAATAAATATAACCACGTAGGCACTTATTGAGATCACAGCTTCTCTATGTAGTTTGCAGGTAGCAGACCTTCTTTCCCACGCAGTTTTCCCTGCCACCATCCACCATCATCTGCAAAATATTGTACACATTTTACAGAAGCTAAAACATTAGTCATTTATTATGAATAAAGGTGCTATAGATGTTTCTATCCAGATATATTCTACGGGACTGAAATTTGAGGTGCTGCTGCAAAAATGCATATGGATAAATTCATTATAAAAGGAAACGCATAAAAGCAAGAGAATCAAGTAAGGAAACCTTACACAATCATAAAAACTATTTGTAGTCGGTTTATTGATACTCGTCACTTACATTTCTTACATTATTGAGGGACTAGTTTCAAAGGCATTCGCCTCCATTTTCAACCTCTCTTCAACTAGCATCTGTTGTCTGCTCTCCTCTATCTGGTGGTGGAACTATGAACTTCTTTGTCAAATTATCTACTGGTGGGATTTCAAAGTTCATTACTCTGTCCTTATTTTTCCATATGAATATGTTCTCCCATATTATTAGTTTATTTTGATTTATCACTCCTTTTAGGAATTTTGGATTTGAATCAATGTCATGATTTTCATTGTAAAAATTGTGAAAAATGCTACATAGGTCAAACTAAAAGAAATCTAAAAACCAAATTCAAAGAGCACTTTAGAAACATCAGAATGAAACAAGAAGAAAGGTCAGCAGTAGCATTTCATTTTGGGAATGGAAATCATGACATTGATCCAAATCCAAAATTATTAAAAGGAGTGATAAACCAAAATAAACTGACAACATGGGAGAGCATAATCATTTGGAAAAATAAGGACCGAGTAATGAACTTTGAAATCCCACCAGTAGATAATTTGACAAAGAAGTTCATAGTTCCACCACCAGAGAGAGGAGAGCGGACAACAACAGATGCTAGTTGGAGAGAGGTTGAAAATGGAGGCAATAAGCTTCTTAAATTACTCCCACGATAATATAAAAACGTAAGTGACGAAGTGTCAATAAACTGACTACAAATAGTTTTTCTGATTAAAAACAACCACATTCATAAACACTATACAAGAGGAAATATGCAATATTTTTGGAATATAGCATGACTAAAAGTGTATCTCTAAAACATGTGCTTATTTCCAGAATCACATCTTATAACAAATTACATAAGCAAAAGGTTCACAATTGACTAATTGATTCACTGCATTATTCTATACAGGAATTTTTTGACAGTAATAAGTAGTTATAAAGTGACTCAGACATAAACAAACTAATTAAATTTAAAGGGAGTCAATTAATGACACTAAACAACATTTACATTAAGACTCCCTTTAAATTTAATTTATTATAATAACACTGTTTTCAACACTTCCAAGAAAGAAATAAACAAACTAGTTTGTAGTATAGAAAGTCTCATGTTGAAATATATATAACTGTACATGATCTGTATTAATTTTGTACACAGTATTTTATGATTTGTACTACTTTGTACTTAGTATCGCTGACGTTGTCTATTAGTGTAAATGTTTAATGACAATAAAATATTTATTATTAATTATTATTATTATTGTTAACAATAAGTTGTTAAGGCATGTCAGTGAGTGGACCAATGGCTCCGTAGAAAATTGCTCTGATCACAACATTTTAACTTTCAAACTTACAAAGCAGATTGAAAAGACATCTACAATTGGCATCGATCACGAAGATTTAGAGAAATTCGACAATATTTTCCTTTCCCCGGTGATATCTAAATTCAATTACCACTATAATGAAGAGAACTTGCCGAAATTAGATCAGGAACTAAGCAGAACAGTAGCAAGTAAAACTGACGCAGAGGAAATGGCAAACCTCAACTTTTCATGTATCATAACTGCTAGTAATGCAGCCTTCAAAGTTTCAACAGAAGGGCAAATGCACTGCGGAGAAGATACCAAAGAACTGTCACCAGCGAAAATCTACGACAGGAGAGGAAAGAAAAATACCTGGATGAGGAAAGGGAATACGAAAGGAAAATGAGAGATGCAAAACTGAAGTCATGGAAAGCATTTTGCACAATAAGTGATGATACCAATCCTTGGGGTTTAGTATATAAAATAGCTTCTGGCAAACTCCGAACTGGTGTGAGATTGACTATACTGCAAAAAGACGATGGAACATTCACCACAGATACTGAAGCTTTTTCGGGGGTTTTCCCTTATCCTGAAAGACGAATGTCGGGTAACTCTAAGCTCTATGGACTCTGGACACATTTGAGCATCATTTCACCCATTCCATTCATCGTCCGATATGACTTAACGGAGGACGTAAATTACACAAAAAAAAAAAAAAAAAAAAAAAAAAAGATACTGAAACTACAATCAAGCATATTGTGACTTTGTGGGTTCGTGAAAATCAAAAGTCGAGGCTTCAAATACAAAAACTGCACTTTATTTTCCTAGCAAATACATTCGTCACATCACAATTTGCTAGCTAACCTAAAACTGTTTATTTTACCTAACAACTACTCTCAACTGTCTCGCTTCCGGTCACGATTGGTTCCGAAGTTTTCCGAATCTCCAGCGGCTTCGGCTTCGCGAGCCTACCGCCAGGGCGACACTGCTCCCTCCTCAAGGCTGGTCGTCCTGAACAGCGCCTTCGTAGCGGGCCAGGCGATCCAGGTGTACCACCAACATCTTTCCTCGGGGCACCTTCTGGATGCGGTAGATCACGTCGTTAATCCTCCTCATCACATGGGACAGACCTTGCCATGGCTGCTGAAGCTTCGGGCAGCGTCCCTTGGTCCGGGTCGGGCGGTACAACCAGACCAGGTCACCTTGCTGGAACCCTTGGCTGTTGGCTTGCCTGTCGTATCGGGTTTTCATGCGGTCGCTCGCCTTCTGGATGTTCTGGCGAGCGATCTCGTGCATGTCGAGGAGGTGGTCCACCAGGTTCTCCACATACTCGGTCACCGGCTGCTTCGCCTCCGGAGGGCTTCCAAAAGCCGAGGTCACAAGGGAGGCGTAGCTCTCGACCGAACATTAAGCTGGCTGGCGTCATCCCAGTTGTGTCGTGTGTAGACGAGCGGTAGGCCAGCAAGAACAGTGGCACCTTGACGTCCCAGTCTCGCTGATGGCTGGCCACAACCTTCCTCAGGTGTTCCTCTAAGGTCTTGATGTATCTTTCGACCATGCCATCCGACTGGGGATGTAGAGGCGTCGTGCGGGTCTTGTTCACCCCAAGCCTTTGTAATGCCTCCTTCATTAGGTTGGACTCAAAGTTGGTACCCTGGTCACTGTGTAGCTCCAACGGCACCCCAAATCGACAGAACACTTGCTCCACGAGGCAGTCCATAATTCTCTTTGCCTCTTGGTTTGGGATGGCATACACCTCCGGTCACTTGGTGAAGTAGTCCACGACCACCATTAGGTACTTGTTGCCTCGGTCGGAAACTGGGAACGGTCCAGCAATGTCAACGGCGATCCGTTCGAATGGCGCTCCGACGTTGTACTGCTGCATGCAACCCCGGTTGTGGAAATCCCAAAATTGGAGCGCTGCACAGGGTCTCCTTTAGGTGCTGGAAAGCGTTTTCTGTGTCCTCCGTCCACACATAAGGCCGGTGTTCCTCTGTCAGGCCAGTGAGGGGTTTTGCGATGTTGGAGAACCCCTTTATGAAGCGCCGGTAATAACTGCACAGCCCCAGGAAACTGCGCAATTCTTTCTTATCCTTTGGGCGAGGCCAATCTCTCACAGCCTGTGTCTTCTCCGGGTCTGTGGCCACTCCGGTTGCTGAGACTACGTGGCCTAAGTAGTTCACTTCCTTGCGGAAGAGCTGGCACTTCCTCGCGTTCAGCTTCAAGTTGATCGCCTGCAGTCTCTGTAGCACCTTACTCAGATTCTTGAGGTGATCTTCAAAAGTCTTCCCGACGATGATGATGTCGTCCAGGTATAGCAGGCAGGCGTCGTAAGGCCTCTCATCACTGACTCCATGAGGCGTTGGAAGGTAGCTGGTGCGTTACAGAGTACAAAGGGCATAACTGTGAACTGCCAGAGGCCTTGGCCTGTCGAGAATGCGGTCTTCTCTTTGTCTCTCGGATCTAGAGCTACCTGCCAGTAGCCCGACTTCAGGTCCAGGGTCGAGAACCACTGCGCACCAGCTAGCGTGTCCAGGGTGTCGTCAATCCGGGGTAAGGGGAAGCAGTCCTTCCGGGTGACAGCATTCAGCTTCCTGTAGTCCACGCAGAAGCGTAGCTCGCCGTTCTGCTTCGTCACAAAGATTACAGGGGAACACCAAGGGCTGTCAGACTCTTCAATCACCCCCCTGGATCTCATGTCCTCCAGCATGTCTCGTACCGCCCCTTGCTTCGCCAGCGGAACGCGTCTAGGTGGTTGCCGAATAGGCCGGGCGTCTCCGGTGTCGATGCGGTGAAGCACTTTGTCCGTGCGGCCGTAGTCACTATCGCCTTGGCTGAAGACGCGCTCGTATCGCCTCAGTAGTTGTCCAACTTTCTCCAGCTGTTCTGCGGTCAGGTGGTCGGCCGCCCTCTCCAGTAAGCCTTCTAGCCGGGGCCCCAGGTGTTGCGTCGGCACCGACTCCTGCGTCTTGTCGATTGCTGTTACGCTTACCACGGGCTCGCACGTTCCCAACGCTGTCCCGGCCTGGACGTCGTGATCGGCGTCCGTTGGATTTAGCAGTCTCACCGGCACCTCCTCTCGTCACGGCAGCAATGCTCTGGCTACACACAGTCCGTGTACAGGCGACTTCTGGTCCAGCATCATGTTGCTGGTTCTCTGGCCTTCCAGTCGCGCCGTCACCACCACCTCGCTCCTCGCGGAGAAAACCACGTCTTCGTCCAAGACGACCCTGCAAATTCCAAGGCGCTCTTCGGGTTGACGGAGTATAACCTCTTCTCCGTTAAGCCGCAGGACTTTCTTGCCGACGTCGACCGTCGCCTCGTGGATCCTGAGGGCAACCAGTCCCAGGATCACCTCCTCAGCCACCTTCGCGACGAACACCCACAGACGCACGGCACTCCGTCCCAAGTTCAGCTCCAGCAGGGCCTCCTTTTCCACAGGCATGGTGTCGCCCGATGCCGTCACAAGCTCGTATGGTCGGCTCGGTTTCCTCGTCGGCAAACCCTTCGCCATGTCAGGTCTGATGATGGTCACGGCCGCCCCGGTGTCCACCAGCACGCGGCACGGCTTTCCTCTTACCCAACCGTCCGCGATGAGGCTGTCATCCATACCGCGCAGTGTCACTCGAGGGGATGGTGGTGATGGCGCCGACGTGCCCCTCTCCACGACGGGCCTTACTCGTTCTTCCGGCTGCTTTCCTGATATGGACAGTCTCTCTGCAGGTGCCCGGGCTGTCCACACTCCCAACACAGGCCACTAGGTGTTCGCCGGCGTCCCACAGCTGGTCTTCTGTCTCCGGCGTAGCGGACACTCCTCGTTCTCGACGTCGGGATAGATACTACTTTGGCCGCCTCCATCCTTAATGCCGCTGTCAGCGCCTCGTGGATGGTTTTATATTCGCCGAGCATTAGGCGCTGACGAATCTCCGTGTCCCGTATCCCGTCGACAAAATTGTAGGCGGCTTCCCGGGATACGAACTCCAGTGGCAGGTCAACCAAGGCCTTGCTAGCCAGCTGCTCGATCGCTATGGTGAACTCCTGCAGCGTCTCCCCCGGCTGCTGCGACCTTGCCTTTAGCTGGCTGCGGTATGCTGCGGCTAAGCGGTGGTTCCCGAAGCGATTCTCCAGGGCCTCCCAGATGTCCTTGGGCGCCGCCGTCGTCTGCACCGCGTTTAGGATTTCCGCGGCCCATCCCTGGAGGCTGGCTATTAACTGTGTGGCCTCCTCCTCCGCTGACCATCTGTTATGCCTGGCCACTGTGTCGAACTGGCGGCAGAAGACTTCAAACGTTGACGCGTCGTTATACTTGGGAGGTTTGACGCGCGCCGATGTTGTGTCGCGTCCCGGTGCGTCAGCCTTCAAATCCTTCAGTCTCCTGCCGACGACGTCCTCCACCATGGCGTTCAGGGACTTGACGCTGCTGTCGGCCTTTCCCTCCAGGTTGTTTACGCGGTTCGCGAGGTCTTCGACGTCTTCAACCATGGCGTTCAGGGACTTGGCGTTATTGTCGGCCTTTTCCTCTAGGTCATTTGTGCGGTTCGCCAGGTCCTCGACGTGCTCGTCCACTTGGCCCATCCGCTTGCCCAGCTCCGTCACGTCATTCCTCACGCCGGCCAACTGTTCCTCAAATTTGGCGGCGAGGACCTCGTTCGCCTCTTTCATTTCCGTGGCCAGACTGTTGTTCGCTGCCTTCATTTCTGTGGTCAATTCGGTCTTTATTTCTTTCAACTCTGCGGCCAGGTTGATATTTGCCGCTTCTGTTTTTGTTGTTAACTCGTTCATCTTCGCGGCTAAGTTGTTATTTGCCGCTTCCGACTTCGCTGTTAATTCGTTCATCTTCTGCAAAAGCATTTCCAATACCGATTCCATGGCCATAATCTTCGGTGATGATGTTATCCCACTTCTGACACCAGTTGTGACTTTGTGGGTTCGTGAAAATCAAAAGTCGAGGCTTCAAATACAAAAACTGCACTTTATTTTCCTAGCAAATACATTCGTCACATCACAATTTGCTAGCTAACCTAAAACTGTTTATTTTACCTAACAACTACTCTCAACTGTCTCGCTTCCGGTCACGATTGGTTCCGAAGTTTTCCGAATCTCCACCGGCTTCGGCTTCGCGAGCCTACCGCCAGGGCGACAATATGTTAGAACACTTTGTACCCGAAGACAATCAAGATAATGACAACGAATTGCACAAACAAATTAGGAAAGAAATTGTAGAACCCATCAATACTAATGATGATAAACCTTTCACAACTGCAGAAATCATCATTAATATGCAAAAATTCAATCCACAGAAATCTCCTGGGAAGGACTGCTTATCTAGCGACATAATTACAAGAGCTTTCCAAATTCTCCCTCTATTCTTCACGCAAGTATACAACACGTGTATAAAGAAGGGATGCTTTCCAAAAGATTGGAAGCAGTCTATTGTCATTCCAATAATTAAGCCCGGAAAAGAAGACTGCCAAGATGCATCAAAATACAGACCAATAAGCCTATTAAATATCAGTGGTAAACTACTAGAAAAACTGATGATCGACAGAATACTACACCATATGTACAGCTTTGATACAGCTTGGTGGCCTAGCATACTCAAGAATCTAAGACAGCTTAGATGCCCTAAGAATTTATATAATTTAGCAGTGAATTACTTCAGCAACAGAAGAGCAGTATTTTCAGTGAACAACTATACAGCAGAAACAGAAGTACAGAAAGGCTGCCCACAAGGATCATGCTGTGGTCCAGGTTTCTGGAACATAATGAACAATTCGATGCTGAATTTAGAATAAGATCACCGGACAAAAGTGATCGCCTTCGCAGACGACCTGGTAGTAATGACAAGAGGAGCATACAAATTAGAAGCAGAGAACGTTGCAAATCACCATCTTAGAAAAATCAAAAAATGGGCTGATGATAACAAATTTCAATTTAACCAAAAGAAATTCAAGGTTCTATTTATCACAAGAAGGAGAAATATAGATAGGGATGTCAACATATTTTTGAATCATCATAAACTTAACCAAACCGAAGAAATAAAATACCTCGGAATAGATTTAGATAGCAAATTTAACTTCAATGTGCACATTGAATATACTGCAGATAAAACAATCTCGTTGGTTCATATGCTAGCAAGAACAGCAAAGCTGTAGGTCACAAAGCACTTAAGGCAATCTATGAAGGAGCTATAGTCCTTGTCTTGACATATGGAGCTCCTGTGTGAATAGATGCGATACAGAAGAATAAAAATATTGCAAAATATAGAAGAATTCAAAGATTAATTAACATAAAAATGACAAAAGCATATAGAACTCTCTCGCATGATGCATCGTGAGTACTAGCTGGAGTATGTCCCATAGAAATAACTATAGAGGAAAAAGTTCAAATATATCTGGCAACAAAAAGTCACATAGCAGACTTCGACAAACCATTAGAAGTAAAACACTGGCGACATGCTGCCGAAGTGGCAACGATTCAGGAGGTGAACAAAGATACCATATATAGAATGTAAGCGTACACAGATGGAAGTAAAATGGGGGAGAAAGTTGGCGCAGCAGGAATTATATTTGAAAACGGAATTATGACACACCAGTTAAAGTTCAAATTGCACGGCCACTGCACTAACAATCAAGCCGAACAACTTGCTATTTTAAAAGTACTAGAGAAATTAGAAGAAGTATATTATGCCACTTCAATAGAAACAGAACCATTGCAATATACACTGACAGCAGAATTACTATACATCTACTGAGAAACAACTGGAAAAGAAATCAACTAATAGAATCTATCAAAGACAAACTTCTTGCACTAAACCATTTAGATTGGATCATCCACTTTGGCTGGGTTAAAGTCCACTGTGGAATAGAAGGGAATGAACTAGCAGATAGGCTTATAGTGTATGACAAAATACCAAAATATGTAATAGTAATGAGAGCGAAGGAATATGGACTGAACAGGTGGCAACAAGTCCGGACAAACACAATGAAAGGTGCAGTGACTAAAGCGTTCTTCCCGTTAAGTGAAAAACAGATTGCGTCAAAAGATTCCAATATCCCCAGAGCTCACCACAATGTTAACTGGCCATGGAAAATTAAATGAATACCTATACCAATTTAGAATAATAAATAACCCATTCTGTCCTTGCGGAGACGAACAGACCGTTAACCATATAATATTTAATTGCAGAATACTTGATAAACAAAGACTAGAATTGGCAAAAAGTGTAACAAGCAATGGAGGGAAATGGCCTACCACCAATGAGAAGATTGTGAATAATCACCTGAAGTCGTTCGTAAAATTTGCAACTTCTATAAAAATCACGGACAGTGACTGAAGTATTTGGAGTGTAATAACAACAAATTGTGAACTCTATACAATCAACTTACTCCGGTTTCATTATAATCTTACAATTAACTAAACCATAAAGCACTATTTCTACAAATATGACAAGTATTTAGAGTGAAATAATTACAAATTGTGAACTCCCAAAAATCAGCTAGAAGAATAGACTCAATTTAATGTACATAGTGTCTAGAACAGAGAATAACCCATGTAAAATTGTTGTAATGTTTACAATTACTAATTCAAAATAGGACCGGTAACTATAAAGCATGTAGTATTACCATGTAATGGAGCATGCTGTTGATATATATATATATATATATAAAAATTATTATCATTATTATCAATCATCATTATTATTATTATTATTATTATTATTATTATTATTATTATTATTATTATTATTATTATTATTATTATTATTATTATTATTATTATTATTATTATTATTATTATTATTATTATTATTATTATTATTATTATTATTATTATTATTATTATTATTATTATTATTATTATTATTATTATTATTATTATTATTATTATTATTATTATTATTATTATTATTATTATTATTATTATTATTATTATTATTATTATTATTATTATTATTATTATTATTATTATTATTATTATTATTATTATTATTATTATTATTATTATTATTATTATTATTATTATTATTATTATTATTATTATTATTATTATTATTATTATTATTATTATTATTATTATTATTATTATTATTATTATTATTATTATTATTATTATTATTATTATTATTATTATTATTATTATTATTATTATTATTATTATTATTATTATTATTATTATTATTATTATTATTATTATTATTATTATTATTATTATTATTATTATTATTATTATTATTATTATTATTATTATTATTATTATTATTATTATTGTCACGGCAACAGGCACAAAAGCTTTGGCACAAATAAGAAAACAGTCAGCGGATAATGGTAATAATGAGCCTTGCTGAGCAGTTAATGATAGCGCGGCTATTATAAACAAGTGCTGGCGGGCAGCGATAACTGAGGTAAAGGACTCGCCGGCATAGATTAAGTTACGCTTCTAGAATGTGATAGAATGTTTGGAAATTTCTGGACTGGTAAGAGATTGTTCGGCTTCTGGTTGACTTTAGAACCATCTAGAGTTACGAATTAGGTATTTAAGGACGTGACGGCTCGCAAAGTGTGGTAGTTGTGTAACAAGAGTGTTGTTGCAACGAGAGCTAATGTAATCAGCTGTCACAGTTTGTTATTGTCATCGACCTTCGAATATTGTATTATAATGTGATGTAATGTTGTTACGTGAGAATTGAACAGTGTATCTCTACGGAAATAAAGGAGATTTTTAATTTCTGCAACTCGGCCTTTTAATTCTATGAACCCACAAAGTCACAATTGGTGTCAAGAGTGGGATATTACCACCATGGAGGCTGCATTAGAAAAGATTCTACAGAAAATGGAAGAAATGAAGGCGGCAAATGACACCGCTGCGAAAACAGAAGCGGCAAATAATAACCTGACCGCAAAGTTGGAGACAACAAATCACAATCTGACTGCAATAAAGGCTGAATTAACCACAGAAATAACAGCAGCAAACGACAGTCTGGCCACGGAAATGAAGGTGGCGAACGAAGTTCTCGCCGCCAAATTTGAGGAACAGTTGGCCGGCGTGAGGGATGGGCAAGCGGGTGGTCAAGTAGACGAGCGCCTTAATGATTTAAAGGAAAAGGTCGACAATAACGCCAAGTCCCTGAACGCCATGGTGGAAGACGTCGAAGACCTTGCGAACCGCGTAAACAACCTGGAGGGAAAGGCCGACAGCAACACAAAGTCCCTGAACGACATGGTAGAGCACATCGTCGGCAAGAGGTTAAAGGACTTGAAGGCCGACGCGCCGGGACGCGATACATCTGCGCGCGTCAAACCGCCTAAATACGACGGCGCGACAACTTTCGAAGTCTTCCGCCGCCAGTTCGACGCAGTGGCCAAGCACACCAAATGGTCACCAGAGGAAGAGGCCACACAGTTAATAGCCAGCCTCCAGGGACGGGCCGCGGAAGTCCTGAACGCGGTACAGACAACGGTGGCGTCCAAGGACATCTGGGAGGCCCTGGAGAATCCTTTTGGAAAACGACCGCAGCCAGCTAAAGGCAAGGTCACAGCAACCAGGGGAGACGCTGCAGGAGTTCCCCTGGCAGTTGAGTAACTCGCTAGCAAGGCCCTAGTCGACCTACCACCAGAGTTCGTATCCCGGGAAGCTGCCTACACATTCATTGACGGGGTACGAGACACGGAGATTCGTCAGCGCCTAATGCTCGGCGATTATAAAACCATCCACGAGGCGCTAACGGCAGCATTAGGGATGGAGGCGGCCAAGGTAACAGCTATCCCGACGTCGAGAACGAGGAGTGTCCGCTACACCGGAGACAGAAGAACAGCCGAGGGACGCCGGCGAAGACCTAGTGGTCTGTGTTGGGGGTTTGGACAGACAGGACACCTGGTGAGAGACTGCCCACACCAGGAAGATCAGCCGGAAAACGAGTAAGGGCCGTCGTGGAGAGGGGCACGTCGGCGCCATCACCACCATCCCCTCGAGTGACACTGCGCGCCGTCTGCCGGCGTATGGATGACAGCCTCATCGCGGACGGTTGGTTGAGAGGGAAGCCGTGCCGCGTGTTGATGGACACCAGGGCACCCGTGACCATCTTCAGACCTGACGTGGCGAAGGGTTTGCCGACAAGGAAGTCGAGTCGACCATACCAGCTAGTGACGGCCGGGTGACACCTTGCCTGTGGAGAAGGAGACCCTATTGAAGTTGACCTTGGGACGGAGTGCCGTACGTCTGTGGGTGTTCGTCGCGAAGGTAGCTGAGGAGGTGATACTAGGATTGGATGCCCTCAGGAGCCACGAGGCGACGGTCGACGTCGGCAGGAAGGTCCTGCGGCTCAATGGAGAAGACGTGATACTCCGGCAGCCCGAAGAGCACCATGGAATTTGCAGGGTCGTCCTGAAGGAAGACGTGGTTGTCCCCGCGAGAAGCGAGGTGGTGGTGACGGCGCGACTGGAAAGCCAGCAGACGTAGAACATGATGCTGGACCAGATGACGCCTGTGCACGGACTCTGTGTAGCTAGGACATTATTGCCGTGCCGAGAGGAGGTGTAAGTGAGGCTGCTCAACCTGGCAGACACCGATCACGACGTCCAGGCCGGAAAGGAGCTGGGGACGTGGAACCCGTGGTCAGCGTAACCGCAGTCGACAAGACACTGGAGCCGGTGCCAACGCAACACCTGGGGCACCGGCTGGAAGGCTTACTGGAGAGGGAAGCCGACCACCTGACCGCAGAACAGCTGGAGAAAGTTCGACAACTACTGAGACGATTCCAGCGCGTCTCCAGCCAAGGCGACAGTGACTACGGCCGCATGGATAAAGTGCTTCACCGCATCGACACCGGAGACGCCCGGCCTATTCGGCAACCACCTAGACGCGTTCCGTTGGAGAAACAAGCGGCGGTACGGGATATGGTAGACGACATGAAATCCAGGGGAGTGATTGAAGAGTCTGACAGCCCTTGGTGTTCCCCTGTAGTTCTGGTGACGAAGAATGGCGAGCTACGCTTCTGCGTGGACTACAGGAAGCTGAACGCTGTCACTGGGAAGGACTGTTTCCCCTTACCCCGGATTGACGATACCCTGGACACGCTTACTGGTGCACAGTGGTTCTCGACCCTGGACCTGAAGTCGGGTTACTGGCAGGTGGCTCTAGACCCAAGAGACAAGGAAAAGACTGCATTCTCGACAGGCCAAGGGCTTTGGCAGTTCACAGTTATGCCCTTTGGCCTCTGGAATTCACCAGCCACATTTCAACGCCTCATTAAATCAGTAATGAGAGGATTGACATATGACGCATGCCTGCTATACTTGGACGACATCATCATCGTTGGCAAGATGTTCAAAGACCATCTCGACAACCTAAGCAAGGTGTTACAGAGACTGCAGGCAACCAACTTGAAGCTGAATGCGAAGAAGTGTCAGCTCTTCCGCAAGGAAGTTAACTACTTGGGCCAAATAGTCTCACCAACCGGAGTGGCCACAGACCCCAAGAAGACCCAGGCCTTGAGAGATTGTCCTTGCCCGAAGGATAAGCAAGAGTTGTGCAGTTTCCTGGGACTGTACAGTTATTACCGACGTTTCATAAAGGGGTTCTCCAACATCGCCAAACCCCTCATCCGCCTGACAGAGGAACACCGACCTTATGTGTGGACGGATGACGCTGAAGGCACTTTCCAGCACCTGAAGAAGACCCTGTGCAGTGCTCTTATTCTGGGATTTCCACAACCAGGCGGCACCTTCCTTGTGGACACCGATGCCAGCTACCACTGCATTGGAGGCATCCTATCGCAATCTCAGGACTGCCACGAGCGGGTGATAGCCTACTACAGCAAGATGCTATCCAAGGCGGAGAAGAACTACTGCATCACCCGGCGAGAATTACTGGCGGTAGTAAAGACCTTGGAGCATTTCCACAAACACCTGTATGGTCAGCCATTCTACCTGAAAACTGACCACTCTGCCCTAACATGGCTACTGAGATTTGAGTTTGATTTATGAGTCACTATGTTTACACTCAAACTTCACTTACTTGCTGTTGTATAATTGAAACGTTTTCAATATCATTCGATCTCATCCTCAGCTGTTTGGTGACTAAATGAACCTTCATCTTCTTCCACTACTACGGAGCTCCGTTTGCTAAAGCAAACGGTCAAACACAATAGTACTCATAGAAGACAAAAACTGGTGGAAAAATACAACATAAAACTGGAAATTTCGAAACATTACAGCTACATAAATAAAATAGACCTGGAATTATACAACCTACATCTAAAACTAACCAAACAATTAGGAATACACATTTGGCAAAATTTCGAAATGCAGGTTCACGAAAATTTAAACATATTAATGATTAAGAAAAATGAAAGACTTAAGAAGGAATTCAAACTGTTAAAAGAACGTCAACTGGAGCATCCTCATCAACCAAAACACCGCGATTTTAAAGAACAAGTTAATGTAATAAACCTATCGCAACAAAAGTTTACAACCGAAGAAATTAGATTACTCCAGAAAGGTTTCAATACGTGTGTTATCGTCTCAAATAATAAAGACAATTTTATCGCCGACATAGAAATGGCAACACATAATCAAAAAAATGAAAACTTAACCAAAGCCAAAATTGAATGTCTGGATATAATAAAGCAGTTATCCCCAATATACAATAAAACATACAACAAAACAATAAGAAATTAAAATAGGAAGCCTGTGG
This sequence comes from Mantis religiosa, assembly GCA_030765055.1. Classification (NCBI taxonomy): domain Eukaryota; kingdom Metazoa; phylum Arthropoda; class Insecta; order Mantodea; family Mantidae; genus Mantis; species Mantis religiosa. The sequence goes on from CM060952.1 coordinate 1,840,565, forward strand.
TATACCTAAAAGCCGACAAAGGTAATTCTCTAGTAATTATGGAGACAGAAGACTATATTCAGAGAGTAAACCTTATGTTAGACAGTCCAGAATATGAAATAATTCCAAAAAATCCATTAACCCCAAGTATCACTTCTGTTAATAAAGCTTTATCAATTGCAAAAACATTAAGTACATCTGAAAAATACAACTTAAAATCTTCCAACCCCACACTACCAAGGTTGTACTGTTTGCCAAAAATCCACAAACAAGACAATAGCATGAGACCCATCATCAATGGCATCAATTCACCTACGTACCACTTTGCGAAGTGGTTAGTAAGAAAATTAAAATCATATGACAAATTTCAAAGTTTGGGAATAAAAATCTCCTTAGAATTGATAAATCACCTACAGAAGTACAACATCCCGGAAAATCACATACTAGTGTCTTTTGACGTTAAGGCACTTTCTACAAGCATTCCAGTAGAAAAAATACCTACACTCCTCAAAAAATAGCTAACCCAGACTACAACGGACCCCAGAGAAATAGATGACATCCAAGACTTGTGGTGAACAAGACCCTCACGACGCCTCTACATCCCCCGTCGGATGGCATGGTCGAAAGATACATCAAGATGTTTCCTTAGAGGAACACCTGAGGAAAGTCGTGGCCCGCCATCAGCGAGACTGGGATGTGAGGGTGCCACTGTTCTTGCTGGCCTACCGCTCGTCAACACACGACACCACGGGGATGACGCCAGCCAGCTTAATGTTCGGCCGAGAGTTACGCCTTCCTTGTGACCTGGCTTTTGGAAGCCCTCCAGAAGCGAAACAGCCAGCGACCGAGTATGTGGAGAATCTGGTGGACCATCTCCACGACATGCACGAGATGGTTTGCCAGAACATCCAGAAGGCGAGCGACCGCATAAAGACCCGGTATGATAGGCAAGCCAACAGCCAAGGGTTCCAGCAAGGTGACCTGGTCTGGTTGTACCGCCCTACCTGTACCAAGGGACGCTGCCCAAAGCTCCAGCAGCCATGGCAAGGACCGTACGGGGTGGTGAAGAGGATTAACGACGTGGTCTACCGCATCCAGAAGGTTCGCCGAGGGTAGATGTTGGTGGTACACCTGGATCGCCTGGCACGCTACGATGGTGCTGTTTGGGACGACCAGCTTTGAGGAGGGAGCAGTGTCACCCGAACGTCGGAACTCCCTATAGAACTGGCCAGCAAGAGGGTCAGACGTGAAGTATTCAGGGCCACACCCACCCATTAGTCTCAGTCACTAACTGAGGGGCTTGTCGCTGGCCGCCTCTTCCCTCTTCCCCTGCCATCTGGAACTTTCGCGGTGATTCACTGAAGCCATGGACTTCTAGAGAACAGTGATTTTCCTATAAAAAGGGCTGCAATGTGTGAGGACAGTTAGTTCTTGTCGAGCTGTGAGGCAGTGTCGCGGCGCTGGGCATAAACGTTTCAGCACAAATCGATAATAGATGGCAGATAATGTGTCACGAGCTTGCATGAGCAGTTAACAATAACGCGGCGAGTGATCACAGAGGCGGCAAACAATGATATCTCAGATAAAGGACTCGCCGCCACAGGTAGGGTTTTATGTCTGGAAATTTCTAGAGATATCTCGATTGACGGAGAATGGTTGTTTTTCTTGTTTGTGCGGGAATGTTCTCGACTTATGAATAAAGGATAAAAAGGATGGTGACACGCCAGCGATGGAGTTGTGAAACAGTTGTAAACAAGAGTGAGTAAGCAATAGTTGTGTAAAAAGAGTATTGTTGTAACAAGAGCTAATGATGTAATCTGCTGTCACGGTTTGTTATTGTCATCGACCTTGGTAGACTGATGGTGTATGTAACATAATGCTGCTGTAATCTATAAGAGTATTTCTACGAAAATAAAGGAGCTTTTAATTTCTGCAACTCGGCCTTTTAATTCTACAAACCCGAAAAGTCACAGTATATATAAATTGGTTAAAATTTGGTTATTTCATTTTAATTATATATTCGTTTACCAATTGTTATGTTATTAAAACAAATATATATTCTTTATATTGTTATAGCATGTTTGTTCACTGTCAATAATTTAAAACTGTTAATTATAAAAATACTTTAATGCAAATTTGGGGTGGAGCACACCCCCTCATAAAGACAAAGATATATATTTAATAAAAAAGTGTTATAGTAATGCTAAGTTGTTAAATGTTCATTTATTATTATATTTCATTCAATGTATACTTATTGTTATATTTTATGTATATTATATTTATGTTATAGTTCATTGTTGTAAACAAAATTGTTAAATTTGGGGCACTCTTCAAAATATATTGTGACTTTGTGGGTTCGTGAAATGAAAAGTCCAATTGCACCACTCAAAAATATTCTTTATTTCCACCGACTTACAGTTGAATACTTGCCAATTACACAGAATTACGTAATGCACACAATTACGATTCACCAGTTCGTCCGTTACAGTTCCACTTGCACTCGCAATTACGTGAACTCCTCCGACGCACGTACGGATCCGTCCCCTCGCTGGGCGCTCCTCACAGCTCGACAAGAACTAACTGTCCTCACACATTGCAGCCCTTTTTATAGGAAAATCACTGTTCTCTAGAAGTCCATGGCTTCAGTGAATCACCGCGAAGGTTCCAGATGGCAGGGGAAGAGGGAAGAGGCGGCCAGCGACAAGCCCCTCAGTTAGTGACTGAGACTAATGGGTGGGTGTGGCCCTGAATACTTCACGTCTGACCCTCTTGCTGACCAGTTCTATAGGGAGTTCCGACGTTCGGGTGACACTGCTCCCTCCTCAAAGCTGGTCGTCCCAAACAGCACCATCGTAGCGTGCCAGGCGATCCAGGTGTACCACCAACATCTACCCTCGGCGAACCTTCTGGATGCGGTAGACCACGTCGTTAATCCTCTTCACCACCCCGTACGGTCCTTGCCATGGCTGCTGGAGCTTTGGGCAGCGTCCCTTGGTACAGGTAGGGCGGTACAACCAGACCAGGTCACCTTGCTGGAACCCTTGGCTGTTGGCTTGCCTATCATACCGGGTCTTCATGCGGTCGCTCGCCTTCTGGATGTTCTGGCAAACCATCTCGTGCATGTCGTGGAGATGGTCCACCAGATTCTCCACATACTCGGTCGCTGGCTGTTTCGCTTCTGGAGGGCTTCCAAAAGCCAGGTCACAAGGAAGGCGTAACTCTCGGCCGAACATTAAGCTGGCTGGCGTCATCCCCGTGATGTCGTGTGTTGACGAGCGGTAGGCCAGCAAGAACAGCGGCACCCTCACATCCCAGTCTCACTGATGGCGGGCCACGACTTTCCTCAGGTGTTCCTCTAAGGAAACATCTTGGTGTATCTTTCGACCATGCCATCCGACTGGGGATGTAGAGGCGTCGTGAGGGTCTTGTTCACCACAAGTCTTTATAGCACCTCCTTCATCACGTTGGATTCAAAATTGGTGCCCTGATCGCTGTGTAGCTCTAACGGCACCCCAAATCGGCAGAAAACTTGCTCCACGAGGCAGTCTGTGATTGTCCTTGCCACTTGGTTTGGGATGGCATACACCTCCGGCCACTTAGTGAAGTAGTCCACGACCACCATCAGGTACTTGTTTCCTCGGTTGGAAACTAGGAACGGTCCAGCAATGTCAACGGCGATCCGTTCAAATGGCGCTCCGACGTTGTACTACTGCATGCAACCCCGGCTCCTAGTCTGGGGGCCGCGACTAGCCGCGCACACGTGACACTGACGGCACCATCTCTCAGCGTCTGCTCGGAGCCTCAGCCAGTAGTAGCGCTGCCATAGTTTGTCAATCGTTCGGTTCGCTCCCAGGTGTCCTCCTGAAGTACCGGCGTGCACTTCTTCCAAGACTTCCGGGACCTCACTCTGGGGAAGTACCAACTGTTCTCTCTGCGTCTTCCCATTGGGTGATTCCCATACCCGGAACAGCACGCCCTCTCTGGTCTTCAATGAGTCCTATTGGGCCCAGTACGACTTATAGGTGGCGCTCCTCAGTGCAATGTCCTCCCAGGTTGGTCTCGTCCCTGCCTCCACTTCCCTTAAGAGTGGCCAGAAGTCTGCATCCGCCAGCTGCTCCCTCCTCAGGCCTGCGCTATCCCAGCAGTCCGCAGGCACTGCCGTGACTACTCGGACTGCTGCCGCACGCTCCTTCTCTTCCACTCTTGTGCACTGGCCGCACTCTTCTGGACAGGGTCTTCGGGACATGGCATCTGCGTTACCGTGGCTCTTCCCTCTACGATGTTCCGAGGGTAAGTCATACTCCTGCAGCCTCTGGACCCAACGTGCTGTCTGGCCTTCCAGGTTCCTAAAGCTCAATAGCCAGGTTAGGGCAGAATGGTCAGTCCTCAGGTGGAATGGCTGACCGTACAGGTACTTGTGGAAGTGCTCTAAGGTCTTTACTACCGGCAGTAACTCCCGTCGGGTGACGCAGTAGTTCTTCTCTGCCTTGGATAGCGTCTTGCTGTAGTAGGCTATCACCCGCTCCTGGCCGTCCTGGATCTGCGATAGGACACCTCCAATGCAATGGTCGCTGGCGTCGGTGTCCACAATGAAGACACCACCCGGTTGTGGAAATCCCAAAATTGCAGCACTGCACAGGGTATTCTTCAGGTGCTGGAAAGCGTTTTCAGCGTCCTCCGTCCACACATAAGGCCAGTGTTCCTCTGTCAGGCGCGTGAGGGGTTTTGCGATGTTGGAGAACCCCTTTATGAAGCGACGATAATAACTGCACAGCCCCAGGAAACTGTGCAACTCTTTCTTATCCTTTGGGCGAGCCCAATCTCTCACAGCCTGTGTCTTCTCCGGGTCTGTGGCCACTCTGGTTGCTGACACTATGTGGCCTAAGTAGTTCACTTCATTGCCTAAGAGCTGGCACTTCTTCGCGTTCAGCTTCAAGTTGGTCGCCTGCAGTCTCTCTAGCACCTTACTCAGATTCTCGAGGTGATCTTCAAAAGTCTTCCCGACGATGATGATGTCGTCCAGGTATAGCAGGCAGGCATCGTAAGTCAGCCCTCTCATCGCTGACTCCATGAGGCGTTGGAAGGTAGCTGGTGCGTTGCAGAGGCCAAAGGGCATAACCGTGAACTGCCAGAGCCCTTGGCCCGTCCAGAATGCGGTCTTCTCCTTGTCTCTTGGGTCTAGACTAGCCCGACTTCAGGTCCAGGGTGAACCACTGTGCACCAGCTAGCGTGTCCAGGGTGTCGTCAATCCGGAGTAAGGGAAAACAGTCCTTCCGGGTGACAGCGTTCAGCTTTCTGTAGTCTACGCAGAAGCGCAGCTCGCCGTTCTTCTTCGTCACCAAGACTACAGGGGAACACCAAGGGCTGTCCGACTATTCAATCACTCCCCTGGATCTCATGTACTCCAGCATGTCTCGTACCGCCCCTTGCTTTGCCAGCGGAACGCGTCTAGGTGGTTGCCGTATAGGCCGGACATCCCCGGTGTCGATGCGGTGAAGCACTTTGTCCGTGCGGCCGTAGTCACTATCACCTTGGCTGAAGACGCGCTTAGCAGTTGTCGAACTTTCTCCAGCTGCTCTGCAGTCAGGTGGTCGGCCGCCCTCTCCAGTAAGCCTTCTAGCCGGGGCCCCAGGTGTTGCGTCGGCACCGGCTCCTGAGTCTTGTCGATTGCTGTTACGTTTACCACGGGCTCGCACGTTCCCAACTCCGTCCCGGCCTGAACGTCGTGATCGGTGTCCGTCGGATTTAGCAGTCTCACTGGCACCTCCTCTCGGCACGGCAGCAGTGCCCTGGCTACACATAGTCCGTGCACAGGCGTCTTCTGGTCGAGCATCATTTTCCTGGTTCTCTGGCCTTCCAGTCGCGTCGTCACCACCTCGCTCCTCGCGGGGACAACCACGTCTTCGTTCAAGACGACTCTGCAAATTCCAAGGCGCTCCTCTGGTTGACGGAGTATAACATCTTCTCCGTTGAGCCGCAGGACCTTCTTGCTGACGTCGACCGTCACCTCGTGGCTCCTGAGGGCATCCAATCCCAGTATCACCTCCTCAACCACTTTCGCGACGAACACCCACAGACGTACGGTACTCCTTCCCAAGGTAAGCTTCAGCAGGCCTCCTTCTCCACAGGTATGGTGTCGCCCGATGCCATCACAAGCTGGTATGGTCGGCTCGGCTTCCTCGTCGGCAAACTCTTCGCCACGTCAAGTCTGATGATGGTCACGGCCGCCCCGGTGTACACCAGCACGCGGCACGGTTTTCCTCTTACCCAGCCGTCCGCGATGAGGCTGTCATCCATCCGCCGGCTGATGGCGCGCAGTGTCACTCGAGGAGATGGTGTGGACGGCGCCGACGTGCTGCTCGCCACGCCAGGCCTTGCTCGTTCTTCCGGCTGCCCTTCCTGGTGTCGGCAATCTCTCTGCAGGTGTCCGGGCTGTCCACACCCCCAACGCAGGCCACTAGGTGTTCGCCGGAATCCCTCGGTTGGTCTTCTGTCTCCGGCGTAGCGGACACTCCTCGTTCTCGACGTCGGGATAGCTGTTACTTTGGCCGCCTCCATCCTTAATGCTGCCGTCAGCACCTCGTTGATGGTTTTATAATCGCCGAGCATTAGGCGCTGACGAATCTCCGTGTCCCGTACCCCGTCAACGAAGGTGTAGGCAGCTTCCCGGGACACGAACTCTGGTGGGAGGTCGACTAGGGTCTTGCTTGCCAGTTGTTCAACTGCCAGGGCGAACTCCTGCAGCGTCTCCCCCGGCTGCTGTGACCTTGCCTTACCGCTGCGGTACGCTGCGGCTAAGCGGTGGTTTCCGAAACGATTCTCCAGGGCCTCCCAGATGTCCTTGGGCGCCGCCGTTGTCTGCACCGTGTTTAGGACTTCCACGGCCCGTCCCTGGAGGCTGGCTATTAACTGTGTGGCCTCCTCCTCTGGCGACCATTTGTTGTGCTTGGCCACTGCGTCGAACTGGCGGCGGAAGACTTCAAACGTTGACGCGCCGTCATACTTGGGAGGTTTGACGCGCGCAGATGTTGTGTCGCGTTCCGGGCGCGTCGGCCTTCAAATCCTTCAGCCCCCCTGCCGACGACGTCCTCCACCATGGCATTCAGGAACTTGACGCTTCTGTCGGCCTTTCCCTCCAGGTTGTTTACGCGGTTCGCAAGGTCTTCGACGTCTTCCACCACGGCGTTCAGGGTCTTGGCGTTATTGTCGGCTTTTTCCTCTAAATCATTAAGGCGGTCGTCTACCTGACCCATCAGCTTGCCCAGCTTCGCGACGTCATCCCTCACGCCGGCCAACTGTTCCTCAAATTTGGCGGCGAGGACCTCGTTCGCCTCCTTCATTTCCGTGGCCAGACTGTCGTTCGCTGCCCTCATTTCTGTGGTCAATTCGGTCTTTATTTCTTCCATCTTCTCGGTGATGTTGTCGTTGGCCGTCTTCATTTGTTTCAACTCTGCGGCCAGGTTGTTATTTGCCGCTTCTGTTTTTGTTGTTAACTCGTTCATCTTCGCGTCCATTTTCTCGGTGATGTTGTCATTCGCCGTCTTCATTTCCGATGTCAGTTGGGCCTTCATTTCCATCATCTTCTCCAAAATCTTTTCCAATGCCGTGTCCATGGTTGTAATGTTCGGTGATGTTGTCGTCCCGCTTCCTGACACCAGTGTGACTTTGTGGCTTAGTGAAATGAAAAGTCAAACTGCACCACTCAAAAATGTTCTTTATTTCCACCGACTTACAGTTGAATACTTGCCAATTACACAGAATTACGTAATGCACACAATTACTGTTTGCGCCATGATATTCATTTGTTTGTTGGGCGCATGAATATTTTACTTGGCGCCGGTTATGCGGCAAACTGGTCATGTGACTCGCCAGCGTGCAAGAAAGTAGTCTTCTTCCGGTCTTATAGTCAGACATGTTTGAGACAAGAACATTGATGTGATGTGTTTCGTTGTGTGGCTGAGTGCAACGTTGTTGCAATGCAAAGACGTTTTTTAGTTTATCTAAATGTTAATGTATTGTCTTCTTTATGATTTCATATAAGAAATGTAGCGTGTGCAATAAATTTATCCAGAGATATGAATACAGCTCTATCGAGTACAGTCCACAAAACAGTTTCCTTGATTTCTGCTAAAATCAAGTGGTCCTCCGAATTAAATTAATCACGACACGAACATTGGTCCTTCCCGGGCGGATATTATTGTGCATCACAACAGTTTCTTCTGCATGGATTCAGTGGGCCCCAGGACGCCAGGCATCGGGATCTACACAGCAGATTATCAGTATTTCATTCGCAACGACGCAGTAGCCTGCATCGCAACACATTTCAGGTCAGAACATTCCTTTTCTTTCTTTCTCTCCTTTAAGCAAGTCTCATAAACATTCAATATGGAGCAGGATTTGAAAGCTCTTGTCAAAAGAAGGGGTATAATTAAAAGAAAATTTACTTTTGTTTGAAAATTTCTTGATGAATTACCAGAACAGGTCAACATTTTCATATTAAGAGCTAATTTCGATAATTTAAGTGAAATTTGGGACAAATATGAAGCTATTCAGACCCAAATTGAATCTCTTGTGGAAGCGGAAACTGAATTAGATATGCATGCAGAACATGAGGAGGAAACCAGAAACAGTTACCTCGAATTGAAAGCTAGGTTAGCTGAATTAATGCAGGATCATGAACAGCAAGAAAATGGTTCTGGACATTCGCAGCACACAGTGCAGTCGCAATCGTCACAAGCAGCTAAAGCTATCAAACTGCCTGTGATACAATTACCTAAATTTGAGGGTGATGTCACTCATTTCAAACATTTCTATGACACATTTACAAGCTTAGTGGTAAACAACCAAGCTTTAGATGCTATTCAGAAATATCACCACTTACTTTCCTCTCTCAAGGGACAAGCTCATTCACTAATACAGAACATACCTGTCACTAGTGAAAATTTTGATGTAGCATGGGAGCTCATATGCTCACGCTATAACAATACAAGATTAATAGCTACAGTTCATATAAAAAATTTATTAGCACTACCAGTAATGCATAAGGAAACAGTAAATGAACTACGTACCTTGCTCAACCATTTTCAAAATAACTTGAATGCCATTGAAGCATTAAAACTTGAATTGCCTTTGCATGAAATCATTTTAATGCAACTTCTCCTAGAACATTTGTCTGACACCACACGCAGAGAATGGGAGAGTAAAATAGATTCTCAAAACTTCCCTTCTTTGAAGGATCTTATGCAATTTTTAGAAGCAAGAGCACACTCTTTTGAATTGCTTGCTTACACTGCATGTAACAAGACGGTAGTTAAGCCTAAGACTGATTTACACTCTGCTAAGCCCAACAGCAGAGACAGTAAACACTCTTACCTATCCACAAGTGATCGTGTATGTCCATTTTGTCAGTGCAATCACATGCTACATAATTGTGATGGCTTCAAAAATCTTAATGTGCATAAGCGTTGGACTTTCATTAAATCCAAGCGCCTTTGTGCCAATTGCTTTGCTCCTAATCACATAGCAAGTAAACGTAATCGTGCCTCATACTGCAATTGTGGCTCATCCACTCACAGCAAGTTGCTTCATGATAGTAACAGAGAAAATGCTTCACGTGCAACTTCATCTAGTCCTGTAAATGATTCTACTAGAACAATTGACACGCCATCTAGCTACTGTTCTTTTAAATCAAAATCCACACAGCAGGTTTTGCTTGCCACCGCACTAGTGCAAGTGGAAGACAGATATGGCAATCTCATACAATGTAATTTCATAACTGCAGATCTTGCGAAGCGCTTACAGCTTAACAAGGTGATAGCTGATACGCCTATCAATGGTATAAATGGCACCATTTCTACGGCCACACACCATGTTCAGGTCAATCTGAAATCTATGGTACATGATTTTAAGACTAAAATTGAATGTCTAGTACTTCCTCGTATAACAGGAAAACTACCTTCCACACATATCAATTTGTGCAACTGGAATATTCCATTAGCAGATCCTAGGTTCAACATTCCTGATGAAGTTGAAATCCTAATCGGAATTTCCTTATTCTTCGAGTTATTGCAAGGGAAAACCTTAAAGAAACAAGGACATCCTATACTAGCCAGCACAGCCCTCGGTTGGATAATATCAGGCCCTATTCCAAGGTCATCATTCAAGGCTAAGTCTTCGCCTCAGCATAATTTCTTCATCAGCACTGATAACCTTGACACACAGTTAAGACGTTTCTGGGATTTGGAAGAATTTCCTCAGCATGTTCTTACTAAGGAGGAAAAGGAGTGTGAAGAATATTATGTAAAAACAACCACTCGTAATGTCGATGGTAGCTTTACAGTTCGTCTACCCGTCAAGGAGGACAAAAATTGCTTAGGTGAATCTCGACAGCAAGCCATCAATCGCTTTATGCACTTAGAACGACGTCTTCAAAACGACATCACACTTAAAGAAGATTACACTCAATTTCTCTCTGAATATGAATCCATGGGGCACATGAAGCAAGTGTCACCACCAAAGGAAGGCGAACCTTGTTACTATCTTCCGCATCATGCAGTTTTCAAACCTTTGTCTACTACTACTCGCACCAGAGTTGTATTTGATGCATCTGCGCAGTCATCTTCAGGACTATCCTTGAATGATGTGCTGAAGTTAGGTCCTATTATTCAGGATGACCTTATCTCCATAATTTTACGATTCAGAACTTATCGCTATGCATTCTCAGCTGACATTTCTAAGATGTACAGGCGAGTGAAAATGCATCCTGATGATCAAGATCTTCAAAGAATAGTATGGTGAGAAAACAAAGATGAACCTATCAAGGACTACGCTCTTACTACAGTCACATATGGTACCAAACCTGCATTCTTTTTGGCCATAAGGACTTTGCATCAACTAGCTTCAGAGGAAGAGGCTAAATATCCACTAGCTTCTCAAGCTATCCGTGAATCCTTCTACGTAGATGATTGCTTATATGGTCATAATGATCTACAGCAAGCTTTACATATTCAGAGGCAGCTACTTCAGATGTTAGACAGTGGTAGATTCCCACTTAGGAAATGGTGTTCTAATCATGAAGATATTTTAAAATCCATTCCACCGGAACACAGAGAGACACAACTTCCACTTTCATTGGATAGCAGTGAAAATGTGCATGCTCTTGGTCTCCTCTGGCATCCTGGAACAGATCAATTCCAGATACAAGACAATCCATCTCTTCAGGATAATCTAAATTCTAACTACACCAAACGAAGCATACTTTCTGGCATATCATCTATTTTTGATCCTATAGGCCTAGTGAGTCTTATTGTCATAAATGCCAAGGTGTTTCTACAATCTCTTTGGTTGGAAAAACTCAGTTGGGATGAATTGATACCATCTCACCTCATCCAACAATGGCTAAATTTCTGCGAGACATTGTCCATCATTCATGCTATACGTATTCCAAGACACGTCCTAATCACAGGTACATTAAGGGACATACAAATACATGGGTTTTGCGATGCCTCAGAAAAGGCTTATGGTGCCTGTATTTATCTTCGTTCTATGAACAGCTGCAATGAGGTGAAAACCAGACTTCTTTGCTCCAAATCCAAGGTTGCACCATTAAAGAAACAAACCATTCCTCGGCTCGAACTTTGTGGTGCTTTACTACTCGCTAAACTTTACAAGGTTGTAGCTAACCTTAAGCTGCAGACTTCACAGAACTATCTATGGACGGACTCTATGATTGTTCTAGCATGGATTAAATCCAACCCACACAAATGGAAGACTTTTGTAGCCAACAGAGTTTCACAAATACAAGAGTTATCAGAAACTGCTGCTTGGCGATATGTAGCTACTCAAAATAATCCAGCAGATCTCATTTCAAGAGGAGTTTCAACTGAACCTCTTGCCTCAAATGACTTGTGGTGGAAAGGTCCTGATTGGATCTCACAACCCTTTGCATCTTGGCCAGAACAACCCAAACGATTAGATATTCAAGATGCCACTGAGCAACGCACTACTGCATGCTTGATGGTCACTACAGAAAGTGATGATATCATTTCTCGTTTTTCAAAATTGTTACGCTTGCAGAGAGTGACAGCATACATGCTGAGATTTGCATTCAACTGTAGAAACAGCAACACGAGACGGCAAGGTCCTCTCTCAGCACTTGAGCTTCAACAGTCATTGCACTGCTGCATTAAACTTGCTCAACTATCAGCTTATATCACAGAGTTAACAGAACTTAATGATAAAGGACACGTTCCTACTAAAAGCTCATTGAAATCTTTGCATCCATTTGTCGACAATGGAGGTTTACTCCGAGTAGGGGGAAGAATTGGCAAGGCTGAAATTCCCTTCCAGTCAAGACATCAGCTCATCTTACCTCCTAAGCATCATCTTACCAAACTAATTATTGAAAGTGAACATGTTAAACTTTTGCATGCTTCCAATCAGCTACTTACCTCTTCTCTTCGACAACGGTATTGGATACCGAGAATAAGGGAAACTCTTAAGTCAGTCCTACACAAGTGCTTGCCATGCTTCAAACTCAAGGCCAAGGGAGCTCAACAATTAATGGGCAATCTACCTAGCTACAGAGTGACTCCAGCGAGACCCTTCCTACGAGTTGCAGTTGATTACGCTGGTCCATTCTTCCTACGTTATGGCTCGCCTCGCAGCAAGAGTCAGATGAAGGCCTACATAGCTATCTTTGTCTGTTTATCCACAAAGGCAATTCACATTGAGTTGGTTTCAGACATGACTTCTGATGCTTTTGTTGCTGCCTTACAAAGGTTTACAGCTAGACGAGGATTGTGTAAAGAGATCCTAAGTGACAGTTGCTAACAACAAACTTAGAGAACTTAGACTACTTTTGCAATCTCGCAAGCACCAAGAGATTGTACAAGACTACGCTTCATCTAATGAATGCACATGGCATTTTATACCACCCAGCTCACCCCACTTTGGAGGATTACATGAGGTTGCAGTGAAATCTATGAAATATCATCTTCGTAGAGTAATGGGTACACAAGTACTGACCTATGAACAATTAACCACATTACTAATTCAAATTGAGGCTTGCTTGAACTCCCGTCCATTGCTACGCCTTACTGATGATCCTTTTGATACTTCCTACCTTTCTCCAGGTCATTTCCTCATTGGAGAACCATTAACTTCCATACCATCACCTTGTTCTGACAATCTGAATCAGTTACAGAAATGGCAACAGCTCCAAGATCGTCTACAACATCTGTGGCGGCGGTGGTCAACCGACTATCTACATTCACTCCAGCAGAGGCAAAAGTGGTCCAGTTCCAGTGAAAATCTTAAGGCAGACACCATGGTCCTGCTAATGGAAGACAATTCATCTCCTCTGCATTGGGAACTTGGAATCATCACTGAGACTCATCCTGGTGGTGATGGTTTAGTGCCGGTAGCTACAGTGCAAACTTCTAAGGGTGAATATAGGCGTCCCATTGTGAAACTGTGTCCTCTGCCAGTTCAAGAACAACAGTGATATTTTTCAAAGTGTGCCTATGTTAAATTAAAAAACTGTTCAGTTTTTTGGGCCCCAGTATGTTTGCGCCATGATATGCATTTGTTTGTCGGGCGCATGAATACTTTACTTGGCGCCGGTTATGCCGCAAACTGGTCATGTGACTCGCCAGCGTGCAAGAAAGTAGTCTTCTTGCGGTTTTATAGTCAGACATGTTTGAGACAAGAACATTGATGTGATGTGTTTCGTTGTGTGGCTGAGTGCAACGTTGTTGCAATGCAAAGACTTTTTTAGTTTATCTAAATGTTAATGTATTGTCTTCTTTATGATTTCATATAAGAAATGTAGCGTGTGCAATAAATTTATCCAGAGATATGAATACAGCTCTATCGAGTACAGTCCACAAAACAGTTTCCTTGATTTCTGCTAAAATCAAGTGGTCCTCCGAATTAAATTAATCACGACACGAACAATTACAATTCGCCAGTTCGTCCGTTACAGTTCCACTTGCACTCGCAATTACGTCAACTCCTCCGATGCACGTACGCAGTCCGTCCCCTCACTGGGCGCTCCTCACAACTCGCCAAGAACTAACTGTCCTCACTCATTGCAGCCCTTTTTATAGGAAAATCACTGTTTTCTAGAAGTCTCTGGCTTCAGTGAATCACCGTGAAGGTTCCAGACGGCAGGGGAAGAGGGAAGAGGCGGCCAGCGACAAGTGACACTTCCCTAATCATCCCCTCAGTTAGTGACTGAGACTAATGGGTGGGTGTGGCCCTGAATACTTCACGTCTGACCCTCCTGCTGGCCAGTTTTATAGGGAGTTCCGACGTTCGGGTGACAATATGGAAACACATTGCTGAAGTATTTAAATTAAAATTATTTTCCATATATTTTGAAGAGGGCATTTGTAACTATGTTTTAGTTAGAACTTTTTATATTAATATTGTTTTCTGATGTGACTTAGTGGGCCATGTAATGACAATATAAAAAAAATATATGTGTAATTTTGTGATTGGCCGTAGTAATAATTGTATTACGTATTGTGATGACGTAGCAGTAAATCGGCCAATCACAAAATTAATAGAGGAGTAACGATAGTTACGGAAAATCAATAATCTTTATAGATATATGTTCTTTAGTCTTGTTTTCATGATAATGGAAAAATGTTGCGGTGAATATAAAAGCTTCAAAAAGAGTTATTCGGTATTCATAATAGTATTGAGTGGACGTACAGAAGTGAGGAATTTTAAGTAATTAACTGAAATCATATTATAATTGAAAATAAGGATTTATCGATGTGTTGGAGGTAACATACAGTGATTGATTAAGAAAGAAAGTTTGAGTAAAATGTAATCCAGATTATACAATTAAATAATATATTATGAAATCGGAGTCATATAAAATTTTATTTCTGTCACTAAAAATCCACACTTGAAAATAAGATCTCATGACTCTTACTTAATCAAATTCAATTCAGACGATACAATTAGTGACCTGAAGAAACTGAGCTGCACAAACTGATGACATGGGGAAGAATTGTGCTTGCAGCGAAGAAATACCGCTACATTTTTCACCTGAACTTGTGACTGATTAAGTTGGAGAAACAATTCGACTAAATATCGCCACATCCTCTAAAGTTAGATGTATTCCAATTTGTAAATATCTAATTGTATAATCTGACATATCCAGATGAATAACATTCAGCTGTAACTGTGTAAGAGCACATCTCTTCCTTTCAAATGACTCGTGACTACAAGTAAGTCTACTTACGTTCTTTCAGTATCTCTATGATGTCTCCCTCTTTGAATGACAGTTCATCCAGGTCCTGAGCTGTGTAATCGTAGAGGGCTTTACATTTTGAGAGTGCTGGCTTTGGTTTCATTGGTGGACGAGGCTTCCCTCCACCTGGGACTGGCTTTGGGGTATTGCTTTCATTCAAACTCACTCTTTTTGCTCTGCAAAATGTGAAAGTGTACTTTTTTATATAACTGAAACTGTTTTGTTACATTATTACTCAAACTTATTATGTAGCATAATAAATGAAACAACTACATAAACAATAAATATAAAAGGGTCTTAGTTAATTGATGGAAATTAATCATTTCTCCACACTAGCCGCATATAGGCTAAGATTTTTGATAGAGTCAACATGAAAAATTCAATGCCATGGCCAGGATTTTAACCACGGATCTCCTGGTTTCCGTCCAGTCGCTCTTAACCTTTGAGCTACCATAGCCAACGTGCCGTCCTGACATTAAATTCTTTCAATTAACTAAAATAATTAAAGAGTTAAATGATGAAGCCTGGGACTTAAGTACTTACAATAAGTAAGTCGCAATAAATGGTGTATCTTGGATGCGAGAGCCCCTAGTGGTCTACCGGGGAAGTATACGAGTCAACTGGAGCATTTAATGTCAGGCAAGGCACGTTGGCCATGGTAGCTCAAAGGTTAAGAGCGACTGGACAGAAACCAGGAGAACCGTGGTTCAAATCCCGGCCATGGCATTGAATGTTTCATGTTGACTCTATCTATAAAAGGGTCTGGTAAATTTCCATGAAGGGATGGAAATTTTTTGTTGCAACTTTGTGGGTGGTAAGCTTGATAATTCAAAAGATTGCACAGAAAATTTGAATGTGCTACGATATACAGTTCATTGTTGACAGCCATCTGAACTGTTCAGAGTGAAACTGTGATTGAAAATGGGGAAAACCGAGTTTCGTGCTGTTATTAAACACTTTTATTTGAAGGGCTGGACTGGTGCACAAGTCAAAACTGAACTGGATGAAGTTGACATGGACTCTACACCAACACTGAAGACCATTTACTTTTGGATCAATAAATTTAAGCATGGATATAAAATTGAGCTTTGGTCGCCCAATTGAGGTCACCATACAGGCCACCATTGATTAGACAAGCCCACTGAATCAAAATTCATGACATTACTGAGGCTGTAGCCATCTCAAATGAGCAAGTACACTATATCCTCCATGAAAAACTGGCAATGAAAAAACTGTCTGCCGCGATTGCTCACAGTCGACCAAAAGCGCATCTACCAAGTATCTGCTGATGCTTAATCGCAATCTACAACTTTTTGTACCGATTTGACTGTGGGTGAAACTTGGATCCATCATAATAATAATTTAATAATAATAATTTATTGTCAATAGACTTTGCAGTTTCTGACATTATACATATAAATATACAAGACCTTTACAAGACCTTAGATGTGCTGGCAATTTTTTGTGAAGCAATAAGCCCATCACATTTGGATCCCTGTTGGAAATATTCTTATTAAAACTTTGCCTAAAAAAATTGTCCTTGTGCCTAGTGTTATGACTATGAATATTACTATTTTTAAGATTTTCCTTTTGTACTGCATAGGTTACTACTTTATAAATATGCAGAGAATATACTGTTAATATTCCTTTATCCTTAAATATTTCCCTACATGATTCTCGGGAACTCAAATTGTAAATAATTCTGATGGCCCTTTTTTTGCAATCGAAATAACCTTCCCATATGCGTTGCAGCAGCATAGCCCCAAATTTCAATTCCGTATAATAAATGTGGATATATGAATCCATAGTAAATAATTTTAAGCCATTACACACCAGAGTCAAAATGGCAGTCAAAACTATGGACAAAGACTGGTGAAAGTATACCAAAGAAAGCAAGGACCATTTTGTCAACTGGTAAGGTGATGGCCACCATTCTTTTGGGGAGGGCGGAGATTCTCAAGCAGTGATCCTCATAGACTACTTGGAAAAAGGCAGAACCATAATTGCTTCATTGTTGGATCGTTTGCAAAATGAGTTGACTGAAAACAGACCGAGATTCAAATACAAAAAGGCGCTTTTTCACGAGGATAATGTACTATTGCACACATCAGCAATTGCAATGGCAGAAAAGCATGAGTTGGGCTTTGAATTGGTTCCTCATCCAACCTATTTACCAGACTTAGCCCCAAGTAACTTCTACCTGTACCCAAACTTGAAAATTTAGCTTGGTGGTAAGAAATTTTCATCAAATGAAGAAGTGATAGTCACCGTCAACAAGTATTTTGCATACTTTGACAGAACCTATTTTTCTGAGGGTATGAAAAAGATGGAACATCGCTGGACCAAGTGTATAGCCATCAATGGAGACTAGTCGAGAAATAAGGTAAGATAAGACTATGTCGAGAGATAAGGTAAGATGTTCACAAAAAAAGAAGAAAAAAAAAGAATTATTTTTGGTGTTTTTACCTGACTTATGAAACAACCCTCGTACCCTATAGACTGGTTTATGTTTAATAACACACCACACAGTATTCACATGCCAGTGATGGAATGTAAAGAAATAAAACTGTAAGATTAGAAAGAGGTAAACCTCCTGCAAATAAATTGTCATAGACAAATGCTTAATTAGAAGAAAATAGTTTAAATATTAGATTTTGATAGAAAAATAAATTGTTCTTTCACACTGGCCGTGTGTAGGCTAAAGTATGGAAAGATTGAGTTAGACTGAAAAATTCAATCTTTCCATACTTTAGCTTACACACAGCCAGTGTGAAAGAACAATTTATTTTTCCATTAATTGACCTAATAGTTGTTAGCTATAAAGCCAAGGCCTTAAAGTACTTACACATTATAAGTCACCATTAAGGTAGTCGTCTCTTGTGTTTAGGAGAACTCCTAGTGGTTTACTGGGAAAAACACGAGTCAGTTAGAGAATTTAATGTCACGTCGGCACGTTGGCCATAGTAGCTCAAGGGTTAGAGCGGCTGGACGGCAACCAGAACATCTGTGGTTCAAATCCCGGCAATGGCATTGAATTTTTCAGTCTGAGTCAATCTTTCCATACTTTAGCCTACACACTGCCATACATTAGATTTTGAGTTTAAACGTGTAAAAATAAAAGAAGCTATAGAGTGGCTCGGAGAGCAGCATATCTCAGAACATTCAGAAGGCATGAACTCGGGGAAAATAAGGCAGCAACCCACTACACTGTTTGCAAATATTGGCAGAGTGACGATGTTCCAGGAATTTATGGAAACGACAGTGCTTGACAGCATTTTATTATTGTGTTTGCTGGTATTCCAGGTGCTTGTCTCATTTACGACTCTAAATCCATAACATCTAACACAAAGAAATGGACTATGAAAACAGTTCCAAATGGTTACTTAGCCAACAGATACCTAGATTACCTCAAACAATAATACAGATGATAATAAAATGCTCTTGACCAACAACTGAAAGTGAGACATACAGGAATGGCTGCAGAACATTTAATTATATTATTAACTGCTGGTTTTTTTAAGAGCCTTTCTGGTTGCTATTTTGGCTAAAATAAATGTCTGAACTTCCCAATTTAATTAGAACATTCACAGAATATGTCAATGAGTTATCATTGTCCAAACCAGACTGTACAGGAGGGCAGGGAAGCCATAGCATGTAAAGTTGCACTACAAATCTATCTATCCAAACTTAGCTTACACACGGCTAGTTTCCATCAATTAACCTAATAGTGATAACTATAAAACCTGAGACTTAAGTACTTACACGATAGTAAGTCACCGCAAAAATGTGCATAACTCACTGTATATGAGAGCCCCTAGTGGTTTACTGAGAAACATATGAGTCAGTTGGAGAATTTAATGTCATGTCGGTCATGATAGCTCAATTGTTTAGAGCAGTGTTCTTTTTTTCAACCTGTGGGTCGCAACCTTCTGCACCTCTGTATGAGGGTTGCGAGAGGTCGAGGGAACTCAGTGGGAAAAAATCAACAAATTTTAAAAAGGTAGAAATATTAAGAAAAAGTTAACAAAATGATACTTATGTTATTTATACAAACACATTAACAAAAAATAAAATCTTCGCGTACTCGTTCATTTTAATGTGAAGGTTGCGCTTGAGTTTGTTCAATGAATTTCTCCCATCATGGGATGAAGTATTAAATCGTTTTCCAAATTTAAGTGATTTCTTAGTTTATTTTTTATTTAGGCCATTGATGAAAATGCTGCTAGACATTGATGGTTCAGATGATCTTTTCAGGAATTTATCCATTTTCAATTATAGCAAACATCTCAATATGTTAAACAAATGATTTGTGCTCTTCAAACAACTAAACAGCAGATAGCACAAGCGCTCACAAATCATTTTACAATTACTCCAACTCCAAGGCTCCTTACACACAGTGCATATAACACTGTAGTTTCACTTCCGAATCATTTCTACTTATCGCGGTCTTGCACACAACTGCTATGGCTACAGTCGACTACCCTATTTACAGGCAACAATAATCTCGAAGCGCAACGAAATGTCTCTAAACTTTCGTGGAACCTGTACTAGTTCCAAGTGTTACCAACAAATGGCACTGGCAGTCTCGGCCCTAACAATATGTTTGTATTTCCGCTGATCACACAGAAAATGAAAATGTTTGTATTTGTTTATTAGTTATCAATTGGCCAAGTATTCGATTTAAAATTGTATGTTTTAGTACTTAATTATATATTTATATCCGAATCCTAATAATGCAAAAGCCTAAAATGTTTGTATGGATTATATATTTTTAACATACATAAGAAAAATGGTCAGGGGGTCACAAAATGTTTTTTGATACTAGGGGGGGGGGGTGTCTTGTCAAGAGAAAGGTTGAAAAACACTGGTTTAGAGCAACTGGATGGAGACTGAGAGATCTATAGTTCAAATCCTGGCCATGGCATTAAATTTTTCAGTGTGAGACTGTAACAAGCTTCAACAGATTTTGTTGGAGGAAGGGAAGAAACTTCAGACATATCTGGTTCTATCTTGATGACATTTCTGGTCTTCAACCAACCAAGTGGCTGGCTCTGAAGGACATGGACATTGTGATGTGCTTGGAATGGGACGGTATATACTTTGTATAGAGCTTGTTTGGGACATGATATAATAGCACTACATCATCAGATGAACACTGTCACAGAAGAGATAATTTGTCAACACTAAACAAGATCCATAAAACTGCACATCTGTAGGTTTTTTCTGGTTGTCAGTGTTAGTAACAAGCGGTAATGCAATATGATTTTAGAAACAGACTTACCCTGCTAGTCCAGCTTCAGGTGTCTGCATGAATCTTGCCTGTGTATTGCTGTTTGATGTAGCTGCAGATGGATTTATTCTAGCTGAGTTCTGTGCTCCTAAATAAAACAAACAAATTGATCTGAATACATTACAGATTGTAAAACCTAAATTTCTATCAACATGACATTTTACTAGACAAAACAATATAATTTCTCATTTCCTGAAAATATATTCACTCATTTAATTTTGGTATTGCGTCTATTAACCAGAAGTATGGTTTTTTGTTAAGGCTTTCAAGGTCGGTTTTACTAATTCCATTATCTATTCTTTCTGGGCTTGTGGGCCATGGTCCATTAGTTTTATTCTCCAATATTTTGCTGAAAACTTCCCTGGCATCCTCGGGGAAGTCAAAGCCAAGGATATAAGGCTCCAGAGTCCAAGCAAGACAGGAGTGCTAGTCTGGTAGTGCCACACAAAGGAGGGCGTGACCTTTGGGGATGGGGCATGCTTGCCTATTGGCTGTAACTTGTCAGTTTCTTTTTTTTTGTAATTTATGTCTTCCAATGTTAAGTCATATCAGATGATGAATGGAATAGGTGAAATGATGCTCAAATGAGCCCAGGGTCCATAGAGCTTAGAGTTATCTGACATTCGTCTTTCAGGATAAGGGAAAACCCCGGAAAAAGCCTTATCCAGGTAACTCACCCAGATCGAGATTCGAACTTGGGAGCTCTTGAACATGAGGCAGACATGCTACCACCACGCTACCACGGCAGGCTAACCTGTCAGTGTATAACAAAAACTTACATGGATACATTACTGACCTGGCTGAGGTAACCTGAAGGTCGGTCGTACTATTGGTTGATTGGGAGGCGCAGGCTCACTCGGAGGAGGGGGTGCCCTGATAACTCTTCTTGCAGATCCTGATGGAGGTGATGATAATGGAACCTTTGGTGCTGATCTCATTGGCTGCAACGTCAGTTGTCCATTGTCAATCTTTTTCCACTTTGAACGCTGCTGATTGCTGATTAAGTTATGGTGCCTCAAAACTGGCTCTGCGTAAAAGAAATTACAAAACATTAATTGTGATGAGCGTGGGCGCTGGAGCATGATGGCCAACATGTGCAGTTACAATACTTACTTGTTGTATTTGGCAGACCTGGAGCGACTATAACTGACAGAACTTTTCCTGAAGACTTGAGGTGTGGAATGTCAGTTGTAATGGCAGAGGAAGAAGTGAACTGCACTTGTCTGGTACCTCCACCTCCCCAACCCTCCTTTTTCACTTTGTACTCAAGACTGTAATACAAACGACAGTTACTCATGACAACAAAACATTCACACTTGAACTAACAGATACTTTCTAGACTTCACTTACAGACATATATCTGGTTGATAATCTATGCTCACATTTGCTCTAAGCCTCTTTACATGTTTTCAACATCTCTTACTGAAAAAATTATCTGCAGTCAATTTTTAACACTTCGTCATTTACATTTTTATTTTCTGAGTGACTAGTTTTGGAGTCGGCTGCTTCCATTTTCAAACTTGAAGATCCAACTATCATCTGTTGTTGTCTGCATCTTTCCTTGGTGGTGTAACTATGAACTCTTTTATCAAATTATCGACTGGTGGGATTTCAAAGCTCTCTACTCGGTCCTCGTTTAACCATATTAACATGTTCTCCCAATTAGGCAAGTGAGTCAACCTTGTATATACTTTTCTCCACTTACAAGTGGAGAAAAGTATATACAAGGTTGACTCACTTGCCTAATTTTAGTAACAATGGCACTCCACTTTCTGAAATACTTCTTTTTATTCTATATAATGTTCTCCCAAATTGTGAGTTTGTTTTGGTTTATCACCCTGAATGTTCATCAGTGACCAGCAGAGAGTGCAAAAGCCAGACTGAGTTCAGTTGCTAGTTTTGAGTCGACCAGTGAGTATCGGAGCAGTCTGCGAGCAGTGAATATTGAGAAGTTTAAAGTGCATACAACAGAGACATAAAGGACATTAGATTGACATGTTTATTCTGTATATTTGTAAACAAGTAAACCAGATTATAAATTAGCATTCATGCTAACAATTCTAGCGAGTTTGGTGCAATCTTGTGTTGTCATTTTGCCACAATATTCTAGACATTAAGCTATCTGCATTGATTTGGTCCAATTTTTCTTTCCATAGATGACTTGTAATTTGCATTTGAGAAACTGCATGGTCTAGATGACCTATGGGATTTCTGTGGTACTCTTTTGTCCCTAGTTTTCTTTAACTGCTATAAGACAATGCCACTTCTCTTCTTTATACATAACAGTTGGTTTGATCAAAGTATAAACTTGAAAGAAGCGTAGGGACAGTGAAGCACAAACTAGTACAAAATTGAATCAAGAATATATTGACACATTGCTTCACTGTGAATAAACAGTGTGAGTGAAGCAATGTGTCAATATATTCTCGATTCAATTCTGTGAATAAACAGTGTGAGTGAAGCAATGTGTCAATATATTCTCGATTCAATTCTGTGAATAAACAGTGTGAGTGAAGCAATGTGTCAATATATTCTCGATTCAATCTGTGAATAAACAGTGTGAGTGAAGCAATGTGTCAATATATTCTCGATTCAATCTGTGAATAAACAGTGTGAGTGAAGCAATGTGTCAATATATTCTCGATTCAATTCTGTGAATAAACAGTGTGAGTGAAGCAATGTGTCAATATATTCTCGATTCAATTCTGTGAATAAACAGTGTGAGTGAAGCAATGTGTCAATATATTCTCGATTCAATCTGTGAATAAACAGTGTGAGTGAAGCAATGTGTCAATATATTCTCGATTCAATCTGTGAATAAACAGTGTGAGTGAAGCAATGTGTCAATATATTCTCGATTCAATTTTGTACTAGTTGGTTTGATGTTGTAACACATGTGAACATGAGTTATGGCTAATCTTATATAGATAGATAATTTATTCATCTTGTAAATCATACATTGTACATGAGTACTATGATATAAGACACGTCAAATTGTGAATTTACAGTGCAATTAACTACACTTGTAAATTAACAAGTCACATCCAATAACGACAAGTCAGTGTTTGTACAAAATGTTTTATAAAGATATCTCAAGAATTTTATAATATACACAATTAATTCAGAAATGTAACAATATTATAAACTTTCCATAAATTCACTAACAGAATAAAAACAGTGGTCTAGCAAGTATGCCAAAACTGACTTCTTAAGTGCTGAAAAATTGCAAGTGATTTTATTGGCTATAGGCAGTTTATTAAAAAAAGTGATTCCTAGGTTTATTACACTGTTTTGATGAGCTCTTGTGTTACTTCTATTCACATGCTATAATTGAGTCACTTACGTACAAACACAACTGATTTGTTAAATTGTTCACTGTCTTCTTAAGACTTTGTGACTGTCAAACTTGGCACCCTTTATATAGGCAATATACACAAATATTCTTAATAAATAAGGACTATGATACATTGAAGCATAACAATATAATTTTGAGTCAAATTTATGTCCACACTCCATATATTGCTAGTGTTTACTTAGAATGTATTTTGTTATGACCTTTCTAACATCCTCAGCTAATCCAATAAAAGTATACATTGGCATCCCCAAGAGCAGCATTTGACCCGAAACAAGAAGCCGTCGGGGAGAGACTGACAAATCAGCGGTGGCTGAACACGCTTCAGATTCAGATTAAGATTTATTCTGCATTTGCAACATTTTTTACAAAGCATCATCAAAAAATAACACTACAATTACATTTTTACATTTCAATAATAAAAACAAATAAATCTATTTACAGATTATTAGCAGT
Source organism: Mantis religiosa (assembly GCA_030765055.1). Classification (NCBI taxonomy): domain Eukaryota; kingdom Metazoa; phylum Arthropoda; class Insecta; order Mantodea; family Mantidae; genus Mantis; species Mantis religiosa. The sequence continues at coordinate 1,864,907 of CM060952.1, forward strand.
TCTAGATATACAAAATAGATTGATAACAAAATTTAATAAACTAAGTCACGTTGGCCATGGTAGCTCAAAGGTTAAGAGCGACTGGATGGAAACCAGCAGATCCGTGGTTCAAATCCCGGCCATGGCATTGAATTTTTCATGTTGACTCTATCTATCAAAAAACTTAGCCTATATACAGCTAGTGTGGAGAAATGATTAATTTCCATCAATTAACTAAAATAATAAGAGTTAAATGATGAAGCCTGGAACTTAAGTACTTACGATAGTAAGTCGCCACAAAAGGTGTATCTTGGATGCGAGAGCCCCTAGTGGTCTACCGGGAAAATACACGAGTCAACTGGAGAATTTAATGTCAGGACCGCACGTTGGCCATGGTAGCACAAAGGTTAAGAGCGGCTGGACGGAAACCAGGAGATCCGTGATTCAAATGCCGGCCATGGCATTGAATTTTTCATGTTGACTCTATCAAAAACCTTAGCCTATATATGGCTAGTATGAAGAAATGATTAATTTCCATCAATTAACTAAAACTAAGTCACTCTTCCATTTTTGTATTCGTCAAATGAGTAGAAAGCGTTTTTCACTAGTTAAGTCTTTATTGTGGAAATTTTCTTCACTTCTTCATTTATTGCCTTGATAGTGAGGTAAATGACTGTATAAATTGCCATGCTGGTATGACATGACATTAAGTTTAATGAAATCGAGGTTCTAGACAACACAGCCCAAAACTATTCCAGGATTTACTGTTAGGCCATAGATATATAAACACAGAGACAATTTCAACAAAAAACAAGCAGCATGGATAAGTTAGATTTGGTTTTCCATGTTGGACAACCTTAAGATCAAGCCCAAGAAAATGGCCGGACCGATCATGTGAGAGCAGCCCTAGCCACAACATGATTGGCTGAGGATCAAAGTGAGCGGTCCCTCACCTAACTATATATATTCAGGACGTTTGGTACAACGCAGTCACCATTGATGCGCAGCCACCTCTGTCATACTGTGGCGAAAGGATCCAATGGACAGACAAAGTTACCTACTTAGGTGTCACAATGTACCAAGGCCTGACATGGAAAAAACACATTAATAATGTCAGAGCAAAAGCAAACGGACAATTGAATAGACTCTACCCCATGATTAACTTAAATAGCCAATTGAAAATTAACATGGGTCTTACACTCTATAAAACATTAATTAGACCAATTATTACATACGCAGCACCCGTCTGGGGATATGCTGCCAAAATACACATAAACAGACTTCAGACGCTACAAAACCGAATTCTAAGAATAACTGCGAAGCTGCCCCCAGTTGCTCTGGCATTTCAGCTACATGATGAATTTAAAATACACACCATCGAACAATTTAAGAAATTAGGCTTCAACCTTTACGACAAGAAGGGTAAAAACCCAAACCCACTCAAATAAGATCTTGGCACATACAACATGCAACACGACACGCATAGAAGACCACTGTCACTTTTCGACAGGACACTTGGTCTGGGGGAATCAGAGATTGATATACAAGACTTACTAAACATGTTAGTACCACCTTAAAATCCAGTCATGGGTAGGGGTCTCTATCGACCTGACAAGTGGCCCTTGAAGTCCCTGCTGTCTAGTGGGGCGGTCCTGGGGTAGGGTCCCCCCAAACGTACAATTTAGACAAGCTAATGTTACACGGCAAATGAGCTTACACTTAAATACCTATTACAGACACTATTTATAGAATGTAGAACAGGGATTGATCTACAATCCTAATGCCCGATTTCACCAACAGATGTTAAAATCGACGTTAACAAATGTAACGTAACGATTGTCACAGCGCTAAAACTCATGTTAAATTTCTTGCATTTCACCAACCTGTTTTCTTAAAATGTTAACAAACCTGTGTTAACGCCAAGAAACTTGTAAATATCACAGCTATAGAAGGCTATGGATGATTTCCTGAACGTACTCCGATGCGTTTTTGTTTTCATTTTCGTCTGCACAAATGGCGGATGAACAAAATCATAAATAAAGCCTTGAGACAAATTTCTCATCGACGGAGAAAGAATTGTTGATTGAAATGGTGACGAAGTGTAAGGATATCGTGGAAAATAAGAGGACGGATGTGGTGAATGTAAAAGAGAAATATGTAGTGGGAAAAATATTGGAAACGAATTTAATTCAAATGCATGTGTCACTACTACAAGCACCAAACAACTTGTCAGTATTACGTAAATTTAAAACGAGGTGCGAAGAACAAGTGCCTTAAACGTTTCAAGACGGGAGGTGAACAATGTATTATCCATATAATTCAGTGAATTATAAAATCGCAAAGTTATTAATACTTGAAGCAAAGGCGAGATCGGCATATTCCTTTCGATGTATATTCTAACTCATTATTACGTAAATTTAAAACGAGGAGCGAAGAAGGGCAAGTGACTTGAACGTTTCAAGACGGGAGGTGGACAATGTATTATCCACATAATTCAGTGAATTATAAAATCGCAAAGTTATTAATACTTGAAGCAAAGGCGAGATCACCATATTGCTTTCGATGCATGTTCTAACCTCTCTTGTACTTCCGCAGTAACCGTCACAGCAACAGGTTTCGACAGCCTATACCTCCGTAAAACAGTTTTCTTCGGATAGTTCCTCAAAATCATTTCTCCTCATAGGCCGTACTCTATTATGAATGCCATTTAGACGGTCTTAAATATAGCAAATCGACATCAACAGCTGAGTTCATGCTCGCCATCTTGACTATTTACAATTGTTAAGGACTTAACATTAGAAATTCGGCGTGTTAGTTTAACATGAGATTTAACACTTGTGTTACGCTAACACTTGTTGGTGAAATGCAATTTTTGTTTTAACTATTGCTAAACTCGTGTTAAGTCTTAACATTTGTTGGTGAAATCGGGCATAAGTATTATTAAGACTGACAGCTTGCAATGCAAGCGTAGACATTAATTACATTTACTTTAATACACTAATTACTAAATGTGACGTAGGGCACAGAGCACGTATGGCCCTGAACAACATAGTACATGCACTAATGACTTCGTCCTTTGTTTCAGGACTGCGATGGCACATAATATTTCTTAGGACCCAGTCTCTGGCTGGATACAGCGAATTTCCAGACACTCCCACACCTGAAATTCCAAGGGCACGAGCAGGGCCTCGGTCATGCTCATGTCCTGGCGCCTTCTTCTCACCTGGTCCAGGCTACCGCCTGGCCATTATATCCTCACCCTGAATCCGCAGGTGCAATTGCGGTACTGCTGCACATCCTCTCCCGAATACTCACTGGTGGAGGTTTTTTAGTGGGGAGGGCTGGCGATTTGAACCCCTAGAGGAGTCCCACACTCCAATCCCAGGGTTAGTGCGTAAAGGCATTTTTCCTCCACTCGAAGAAAAAAAAAAATGCAACGCCACTCCAGTAACCTGCTCAAGTCAACTTCTGAGGATGCCCGGCAGAGAGATGGGCGAAACGTCAAGTGCTAATTTAGCCAATCGACCACAGCCAAAAGGCCTGGATAACACATTTTATTGGATTAACGCCAGCTGTGAAAGCCTAAGCATGTACATCCTCAACTAGTGTCACCTACTGAATTTTGATTTGGTGAACTCCTTGGAGGTGTTAGGTTCATCTCTGTTGGTATCTTGATGAACTTGAAGTTTGGTTCTCTTCAAAGGTGTTGTCGAAATTGAACGGTTTTCCTTCATATATAGTCAACATGAAAAATTCAATGCCATGGCCGGGATCTGAACCACAGATCTCCTGGTTTCCATCCAGTCGCTCTCTTGATGTTGATCTTGATGTTGTTCTTGATGTTCCCAAAATGCTCTTTAAGACTAATGTTCAAATTCCTTTTTGTTTTGCCAATGTAAAAGTTGTCACAGCCTTTGCAATTTATCTGCTACAGACCTGAGTCTGTGGGTTTCTCTTTTGTATTATGTGATTTCAAAAGATGTTCTAGATCTAGGTAAACACTAAAAATATAAAGAGCAAGGAGTACTAGTTTGACTCAAAATTATATTAACTATACACCAAGCTTATTCCTGAATGGTACTCTGACAATATCTATTGTGCTTTAAGGTGTATTGCTAGTCAAGAAGACTGATCATTAATGCTCTGACTTTCACCTTATACCTCAGCGTTTCTTTTTCTTAATAGGATGTAGTTAGCCCATCCATTACCGAGACCTCATTTCAGATGCTGTTTAGAATATATCTTATTTTACTTACTTGTTTGAAGTGAGGTCAAAGACCACTTACAACATACTGCTATGGTGTATGGACTCTGCAACTCATTTCTTGCTTGATAAATTTGGTTTCTAATTTTGAAAATACACAAGATTTTGTTTTTACTTGTATCTATGTAATATGAAATAACTAGTTTTGTTTGCCTTCTGTTCAACTATGATTATTATGAATTTATATAAACTAATGAGCGGTAGTGTAGGCTTCACCAATTCCGACTCACATCGAAGTTTGCAGTTAAAGAGTTTTGATGGATTCAAAAGAAAATTGAGTGCTTTGATTACCTTTACTTCAACAATATGTAGGATTAGAATTAGGATTTCACTATGGAGCGGACTCAGTACGTAGGCCACTATGCTGGACCCATTGTGCCTATGTCCCCAAGAAGGGCACCCCGGGAGGAAGGATGAGGCGAGAGGAGCCACGACAGTACAGAGGGCAGGGTCCATACAGGACTTCCCCCAACAGGCCACGACAATGGACACGCTCCCCTACTGCGGGACAGCAAGGAGCCCAGCAGCCAAGTCCCAAAGGTCCCTGGCTGGCGGTCTCGAAATGGTCCCAGCTGAGCCACTGAGACCAGCAACCGACCTATCGGAGGAGGAAGTAGTTCATCTCAGAATATATCATCCTGTCATGCAACGCCGAGACACCCGCCAACACTTCTACTCTGAAAGAGACCACCAGATGAGAGATGTTGTGATATGATAATGGAGATGAAATGGAGGGACAGGAAATTCAGGTGATGTAATTAACCTACCCAGCATTTGACTGGCAACCCAGGAAAACCCCTGAAAAAGCCCATGGGTCACGTAGGTCGGCCATGGGAATCGAACCCGGGCCTTCCGAATGCGGGCCATGGACGAAACCGTCTCAGCCATCCCACTTGGTCAATATGTAACTTTTATAACTAATATTTAAAATACAGTAATTTTCATGTTTATCACACCAATAGTTTCATAAGAAAACAAGCAATTTATGAAAATTTATTAAACAATTACAGATTTAAATTGTCTACATTTGTTGTGAAACATGTAGATCATTCTTTTGGGGTTCTGCAACAATCAAATATATAATAAAAATAGACTACAAAAAAGAGCAATAAGGATCATAACAAAAATACAGAGTAAAACTTCTTGTAGAAATGCTTTTAAAAAATTAAGTTTACTAACAATCGCCTGCTTGTACATGTATGAATGTGATACACAAAGATGATAAAAACATGACACTAGAACAGAGGCAGACTGAGAGGTTCTCTTGGTAAGAAATACAAAGGAGTTATATAATTACCTACCTGATGCAATTAAAGAAATAAAGGATGAAGCAAAAATGAAAATAGAACTTTAGTCCTATCTTATAAAAATGCCTTTTATTCAATAGAAGAGTACAAAACAGGCATCACTTTATAAGGTTAGCTGTTACCTCTCCCAGAGGTGTGGCTTCTCAACCAAAATGTTATTGTATATTAGATTTTGTAATTGTATATAAATTGTTTAAGTCTTATATATGCTAATTGTACGTATATCTAATGGACAAAATTTTAAAATACCTAAGTATAAAATGTACTATGTTATCTTTTCTCTTGACGAACCTTGTAAAATGTTATTACAAAGGTGAATAAATCTGAACCTTAACTTCTAATCAAAGTTGTAAAACATTTTTCGTGTTTTATTACCAATAAATTTTTTTTTTGAAAAAAAAAAATAATAATAATAAAAGTGATATCGTATTTGCATATGTTCCTTGTAATTTAAAATATATTTTATGGGCATTACACTTCAACTTAGTATCTATAATTCACCAACGAGAAGCAACAAAAGATTTAAAAAATATTGTTACTCTTAAATGAAAATGGATGTCACATTGAACTGATATATAAGTGGCTTACCTGTTGGAAAATTTAATGGGAAGATCTTTGCCAAGCTGGGAATGATACTTCTTGCTTAAAAGAAGGAGGAACTCTGTTTTGAACATCATTTCCAATAAACTGTCATAATCTTCTTTGACGTGTAGAACTATAAAATCATCCTTAGTAAAACAAAAATAAAGTATTAACTCAAGATATAAAATGGCAGCTATGTTAACTGTTTAGTGGGAGCATTAATTATACAATTAGAGGAAATGAATGTTAAACTGGAAAAGGTTGCAGCTTGTGAGAAAACCTGCAATGCACACGTTCACTGCTAATATAAAACATCAGGTCTGAAGAACAGTGATCATTTAACTTTTATCACTAGAGCAAGCAGTTTTGTTCCTGAAGGTGTAGCTTATCGGGTCCCTGTAGGGGAGGGGATCCGTCCCCTTCAGCTGTGGACCCTTACCAGTCGTGGTACCTCTGATGTTACTAGAGGAACCTCAGGCCAAACATTCGAGCCCCTCCCTGAACGGAACTTGTTCGGATATGGTTGGACTCGAGGGAGCAGTGTGTTTCCGACACCCATGGGAGATCGGATACCTCTGGCCAGGCCTCGGCCGCCTGAAGGGGGCAGAGAGTTGCCTAATAAGTCCCAGGTACTAGCCTGCATAGCTAGTAGAAGGTGTGCTAGATCACCAGGCTGCCCCACCAAGGTTAGGTTGACACGTGTAAGTGGCGTATCCACTTCCACCTGTCTTGAATGGAGGGGCCTTTTACACTCAAGGTATTGCCCCAAAGAAAGACCCCCAGAGCTATAAAAGTGAATCGAGAATATATTGACACATTGCTTCACTCACACTGTTTATTCACAGGCCATGTTTCAAGAGCTCTTGCTCCTATCCTCAGCTGATACTCGATTAGTGCAAGTTGTAGTGGTTTCTTCTTTCTCCGTATTGTCAATAGATGGCGTGATGAGCTTTCTGTCGCTCCCGGGTTGATTCTGGTTGGGGTCTTCGGACTTTCGGGTAGACCTCATTGTACAAGTGTAGCTTATTGGGTAGTTTGTTGTGGTTTAGCAGTGAAATAACTGAGACGAGAGGATTGTCCGCATATTGGGCATTGTACTCTTTCTCTGAAGATTTTGTATTTACAAAAGCATCACAAAATAATTCACAACTTCTTTGTGATCCAAGTATACACCATATATAAGGTGCTTTCAAAAAGAAACGAGCCGGAGGCACAAGAACAGAAACCAGTACCTGTATTTTAGTTAATTGATGGAAATTAATCATTTCTTCACACTAGCCATATATAGGCTAAGGTTTTTGATAGAGTAAACATGAAAAATTCAATGCCACAGCCGGGATCTCCAGGAGATCATTGGTTCAAATCAGTTCGGAACCAGTTCTGCATGTACAGCTTGAAGTCGTTGTCCAAGGTGAATTGTTTGCTCCTCAGAGCCTTTTTTAGGGGATCATAATCACAGGGCTTTTTTTAGAGGATCATAATCACAGGGAGAGAGATCTGGATTGTATGGAGGGTGGCCGAGAATCTACCATCTGAATTTCAGCAAGAGTGCCACGATTGTATTTTAATGTTCTAAATTGTATTTTATATATTGATAATGCTCGATACTTGTATTAGTCTATGGGCAGTAAATAAATTACTTAATTTAAAAAAATTACTTAATTGTGTTGACCGTATGAGGCTTTGCACTGTCGTGGAGGAAAATGATCCTAAGAGTGAGATTGCCTGGTCATTTTGATTTGATCGCTTGGTGAAGGGTGGTCAAGGTTTGCAAGTAACATTGGGCATTCAGTGTTGTCCCGAACTGCAGGGATTGTCTCAGAAGGGGGCTATCTTTGTCAAAGAAGAACGTCAGCATAACCTTTCCTGCACTCATGTGGATGGCCTTGGCTTATTTTGTTGGTGGTGACCTGGATGCTTCCACTGGAGACTTTGTGTTTTGATGCTGTTTCAAAGTGATGACACCATGACTAATCTCCAGCCACCACTCGTGGTGCCAGGAACTCATTCCCTTCACTAGCATAGCGCTGCAGATGACCAAGACAATGGGCCATTCGACATGCTTCTTGGTGTGGTTGAAGACTGTGGGGCACCCATTGGGCACATACTTTGCGCAAGAGCAGTCGTTCCTTCATGATGGTCTGAACACTTCTAATGCTCAATCCGACCTTGGTGGCTATAGCTTTCATTGTCATTTTGTGGTCCAGGGTAATGAGTGCATTAATCAATTGGACGACAACATCTGTAATGCAGTCTGATAATCCAGACCATGCACTATCGGCTAACGACAACCGTCTTTCCCTGAAGTCTCGGTGCCACGCCTTGACCCTTGCAAAGGACGTGCAGTGTCCCCGCACACTTGTGACATTTGTCATTCCCTTACTCCTTCTGCTGTCAGAAAATGAACAACACCTCTTTGCTGTTCTTTTGATGCCTCCATTTCACTGTTTGCAATGAGAATGACAGCGCTGGATGATTGGTGCATGCTGCTGCTAGCTTTGTTAAGTCATGTGACTTATACGTATGCCCTCTAGCGCCAGACTGTGAACTTCCACATTATAAAGATGATGTTATAAATTTGTGTGTGTAACACTATTTACATCATTACATATTTCATTTACAGGTTATCCGTATTTCTAACATATATTTTAAGTAACATACCTTCTTAATATAAGTATGTCTCATTCCCATGGTTGATATAGTTTAATTTATAGTGTAGATTTAAATTCTTTAGCACATCAATCTTTATTTCATTTTTTTTCCCTTTAATGTTTGAACATTGCGTTTCAAAACAAAAAAGTCTCTTGCAAGATGTACACTGCAGATGTTTGTATTAGAATTTGGTAAAGTGGATTTCAATATAACAAATGTAAGTACATTTTGCAAAGTCTATAATGTAGGACTGAAGGCTACAAAACAGACTGGTATAAAATATATTGTAACACAAATCAATGTTAAACATTTTGAATTGTTTCATGCTGTTGGGAAATTTGGACGCACGTGTCGGATGGTAAGGTGATGATCACTGTTTTTTCGGATTCTCAAAGAATAATCCTCATAGACTACCGGAAAAGGCAGAACCACCATAACTGGAGTCTATGTTTAATTATTAGATCGTTTGCAACATGAGTTGACTGAAAAGAGACCGAGATTGAAACACAAAAAAAGTGCTCTTTCACCAGGATAATGTACCATCGTACACATCAGTAATCACAATGACGAAAGTGCATGAGTTGGGTTTTGAATTGGTTCCTCATCCATCTTGTTCACCAGACTTAGCCTCAAGTGACTTCTTCCTGTACCCAAACTTGAAAATTTGACTTGGTGGTAGGAAATTTTCATCAAATGAAGTTTTTTTTTTTTTTTTTTTGGTAATTTTACGTCCTCTAACGTTAAGTCATAACGGATGGTGAATGAAATGGGTGAAATGATGCTCAAATGTGTCCAGGGTCCATGGAGCTTAGAGCTACTTTAAAGGATAAGGGGAAACCCCAGAAAAAAACTTATCCAAGGTAACTCACCTGACCGAGATTCGAACTTGGGACCTCTTGAACGAGAGGCAGACACGCTACGATCTACGCTACTGAGGCGGACAAATGAAGAAGTGATAGGCAACGTAAAAGAGTATTTTGCATACCTTGACAGAACCTATTTTTCTGATGGGATGTAAAAGTTGGAACGTCGCTGGACCAAGTGTATAGCCATCAATGAAGACTGTCGAAAAATAAGGTGAGATGTTCTGTATCATCATCACCATATTTGTTATTGATAAAGTTATGCAAATGGTCATTGGTTGCTTGTAAAACGCCTTACAAATATTGCTTCTGTCCACCTCCATGACATTAGCATGTTTGACTCACACTAAGAGGTTCCAAGTTTGAATCTTGGTTAGGGCAAGTTATTTGAATAATTAACTTTAAAGAGAGTCGATTAAAGACACTAGACAACACTTACTTTTAAATTTTTCCGGAACTAGTTTCAGAGGCTTTGCCTCTATCATCGGCCGGCTCTCGACTGATTCTCGTTGGTGTAGCTGACGATACCTTGTCACAGGTTTCCTCTGGTGGCGGCTCAAGGAACTTACTGAACAAATCCTTCTGGGGGATGTCGAAATTGAATACTTTGTTCCTATTTTTTGAAATGAAGATTTGTTCCCATGTGGAACAAAAGTAAGTGTTGTCTAGTGTCTTTAATCGACTCTCTTTAAAGTTAATTTATCATAACAACACTGTTTTCAACACTTCCAAGAAAGTAATTGTTATTTGAATAATGTTTCTTCCTTATATTGAAAGATGAATGTCGGATAATCTAAGCTCTATAGATAATGGGTTTATATGAACATCATTTCATTTTTTATCCAATATGACTTAAATTGGAGAGGATTAATTTTAAAACAGCTTATTTACTTGTTATTCCTCTATATTGTCCTTCCTCTTTGGAACATTTGACGTAGTGTGTGCAAGTTTGCAAACTCAAAAACTTAACAATGCAGATGTCTACATCAAAACCTTCTCCTAACAATATATATTATGTGTTTGGGCATGAAGTGAATGCAAGTTATGTAAATATATTAATGTTACTTACCTGAAGTGTACTTAGTGAAATATGGCTCAGAATTGCAAAGTCAAGTTTTCGTTTTAGTACTTCCACATACTTCCCTTTTTCTGGACCTTTCTTTATTGGCTCACGACCAATCAGAAATATTGATTTTGAGGTTAAGATGAGATCTCTGCGTGCTACCTGTCAAACAAAACAAAGATAAAACTTTTCACTACATATTGTGACTTTGTGGGTTCGTGAAATGATAAAACGAGGTTACGAAACACAAAAATTACACTTTATTTTCCTAGCAAATACATTCGTCACCATTACAGTTTGCTAGCTAACCTTAAACTGTTTATTTTCTCTCACTCTACCCTCAACTGTCTCTCACTTCCGGTAACGATCGGCCATCATTTTTTATCGGCTTCGCGAGTCTACCACCAGGGTGACACTGCTCCCTCCTCAAGACTGGTCGTCCCGAACAGCACCTTCGTAGCGGGCCAGGCGATCCAGGTGCATCACCAACATCTTTCCTCGGGGCACCTTCTGGATCGTTAGACCACGTCGTTAATCCTCTTCACCACACGGTACGGTCCTTGCCATGACTGCTGAAGCTTCGGGCAGCGTCCCTTGGTCCGGGTCGGGCGGTACAACCAGACCAGGTCACCATGCTGGAACCCTTGGCTGTTGGCTTGCCTGTCGTATCGGCTTTTCATGCGGTCACTTGCCTTCTGGATGTTCTGGCGAGCCATCTCATGCATGTCGTGAAAGTGGTCCACCAGGTTCTCCACATCCCTCAAGAGTGGCCCCAAGTCTGCGTCCGCCAGCTGCTCCCTCCTCAGGCCTGCGCTATCCCAGCCATCCGCAGGCACTGCCGTGACTACTCGAACTGCTGCGGCACGCTCCTTCCCCTCCACTCTTGTGCATTGGCCGCACCCTTCTGGACAGGGTCTTCGGGACATAGCGTCCGCGTTACCGTGACTCTTCCCTCTGCGATGTTCCGAGGTGAAGTCGTACTCCTGCTGCCTCTGGACCCAACGTGCTGTCTGGCCTTCCGGTCGCGCCGTCACCATCACCTCGCTCCTCGCAGGGACAAGCACGCCTTCGTTCAAGATGACCCTACCGATTCCAAGGCGCTCTTCAGTTTGACGGAGTATAACCTCTTCTCCGTTGAGCCGTAGGACCTTCCTGCCGACGTCGACCGTCGCCTCGTGGCTCCTGAGGGCATCCAGTCCCAGAATCACCTCCTCAGCCACCTTTGCGACGAACAACCACATACGCACGGCACTCCGTCCCAAGTTCAGCTCCAGTAGGGCCTCCATCTCCACAGGCATGGTGTCGCCCGATGCTGTCACAAGCTCGTATGGTCGGCTCGGCTTCCTCGTCGGCAAACCCTTCGCCACGTCAGGTCTGATGATGGTCACGGCCACCCCAGTGTCCACCAGCACGCGGCACGGCTTTCCTCTTACCCAGCCGTCCGCGATGAGGTTGTCATCCATCCGCCGGCTGACGGCGCGGATATTCACTCGAGGGGATGGTGGTAATGGCGCCGACGTGCCCCTCTCCACGACGGCCCTTACTCGTTTTCCGGCTGCTCTTCCTGGTGTGGGCAGTCTCTCCGCAGGTGTCCGGGCTGTCCACACCCCCAAAACAGGCCACTAGGTGTTCGCCGGCGTCCCTCAGCTGGTCTTCTGTCTCCGGTGTAGCGGACACTCCTCGTTCTCGACGTCGGGATAGATGCTACCTTGGCCGCCTCCATCCTTAATGCCGCTGTCAGCGCCTCGTGGATGTTTTTATATTCGCCGAGCATTAGGCGCTGACGAATCTCCGTGTCCCGTACCCCGTCGACAAAATTGTAGGCGGCTTCCCGGGATACGAACTCCAGTGGCAGGTCAACCAAGGCCTTGCTAGCTAGCTGCTCGATCGCTATGGCTAACTCCTGCAGCGTCTCCCCCGGCTGCTGTGACCTTGCCTTTAGCTGGCTGCGGTATGCTGCGGCTAAGCGGTGGTTCCCGAAGCGATTCTCCAGGGCCTCCCAGATGTCCTTGGGCGCCGCCGTCGTCTGCACCGCGTTTAGGATTTCCGCGGCCCGTCCCTGGAGACTGGCTATTAACTGTGTGGCCTCCTCCTCCGGTGACCATCTGTTGTGCTTGGCCACTGTGTCGAACTGGCGGCGGAAGACCTCGAATGTTGACGCGCCGTCATATTTCGGAGGTTTGACGCGCGCCGATGTTGTGTCGCGTCCCGGTGCGTCAGCCTTCAAATCCTTCAGTCTCCTGCCGACGACGTCCTCCACCCTGGCGTTCAGGGACTTGACGCTGCTGTCGGCCTTTCCCTCCAGGTTGTTTACGCGGCTCGCGAGGTCTTCGACGTCTTCAACCATGGCGTTCAGGGACTTGGCGTTATTGTCGGCCTTTTCCTCTAGATCATTGAAGCGGTTCGCCTGGTCCTCGACGCGCTCGTCCACTTGGCCCATCCGCTTGCCCAGCTCCGTCACGTCATCCCTCACGCCGGCCAACTGTTCCTCAAATTTGGCGGTGAGGACCTCGTTCGCCTCCTTCATTTCCGTGGCCAGACTGTCGTTCGCTGCCTTCATTTCTGTGGTCAATTCGGTCTTTATTTCTTTCAACTCTGCGGCCAGGTTGTTATTTGCCGCTTCTGTTTTTGTTGTTAACTCGTTCATCTTCGCGGCCAAGTTGTTATTTGCCGCTTCCGACTTCGCTGTTAATTCGTTCATCTTCTGCAAAAGCATTTCCAATACCGATTCCATAGCCATAATCTTCGGTGATGTTGTTGTCCCGCTTCCTGACACCAGTTGTGACTTTGTGGGTTCGTGAAATGATAAAACGAGGTCACGAAACACAAAAACTACACTTTATTTTCCTAGCAAATACATTCGTCACCATTACAGTTTGCTAGCTAACCTTAAACTGTTTATTTTCTCTCACTCTACCCTCAACTGTCTCTCACTTCCGGTAACGATCGGCCATCATTTTTATCGGCTTCGCGAGTCTACCACCAGGGTGACAATATACTACTCGCACATGCATTGTTGTTGAAGAGGGGTACAGGACATTCATGTGCTACAGCAGCGCTAATGTATAAGGTGCATTCTAAAAGAAACGAGCCGGACAGATAATTACAGAAACCAGTATCTGTATGTTAGAAGTATTGGTCCAGGCTGTTGAGACACTTGTCCTACTGTGACACAAGATGGTGAATGGCTGTCTCATAGAAGTCGCAGGACTGCGATGTGAGCCACTTCCACACATACAGCTGGACGTCATCGTCCGAGTTGATTCGTTTGCTCCTCAGAATCTTTTTAAGGAGACCAAAAATGAGGTAATTACAGGGAGAGAGGTCTGGATTGTATGGAGGGTAGCCGAGAGCCTCCCATTTGAATTTCTGCAAGAGTGCCACAACTATGTTGGCCTGGGGGAAGATGAAGGGAAGATGAACAAGATTAAGATGAAGGTCTTCGTCTGGGAAGATGAAGGAGCGCAGTAGACCACGGCCCACAAGCCCGGTTAATATTTTATATTATACCAAAACCAGCCGTGAAAACTAACGAATTCTTTTAATTGATTTTTTAAATATTAAAAGCAGAACCATTATTAACAGTGAAGTATTCTTCATTTTTGAGTTTGATTTATGAGTCACTATGTTTACACTCAAACTTCACTTACTTGTTATTGTATAATTGAAACGTTTTCAAGATCATTCAATCTCATCCTCAGCTGTTTGGTGACTAAATGAACATTCCTCTTCTTCCACTACTACAGTGCTCCGATCTCTCTGACATCTGCTGTTAGGGGCACTAAGTTTTAATACTTCATTTAATGCCGGGACTCAAAATTTAAAACTTTATCATGGTTTTTGGATATCAATATTGTGACTTTAGGGTTCGTGAAATTAAAAGTCCGATTCCACCACTCAAAAATGTTCTTTATTTCCACCGACTTACAGTTGAACACTTGCCAATTACACATAATTACGTAATGCACACAATTACGATTCACCAGTTCGTCCGTTACAGTTCCCTTTTTGCTCTCGCAATTACGTCCACTCCTCCGATACACGTCACAGTCTTCTCGTCTGTTCACTAACATGGCGCTCCTTCGCTGCTTGCCAAGCACTGACTGACCCAATTCACTCACTGCAGCCCTTTTTATAGCAATATTGCCGTTTTCTCGAAGCCTCTAGTTTCCGTGAATCACCGCGAAGGTTCCAGACGGCAGGGGAGGGGAGGAAGAGGCGGCCAGCAACAAGTGACACTTCCCTAATCATCCCCTCAGTGACTAGGATGGATGAGTGGGTGTGGCCAGTATGCCTCTGGTCCCTTCTCAGCTGTCGCTGGTCTGGCTTTCCGATAATTGGGTGACACTGCTCCCTCCTCAAAGCTGGTCGTCCCGAACAGCAGCATCGTAGCGGGCTAGACGATCCAGGTGTACCACCATCTTCCCTCGGGGCACCTTCTGCATCGTTAGACCACGTTGTTAATCCCCTTCACCACCCCGTATGGTCCTTGCCATGGCTGCTGGAGCTTCGGACAGCGTCCCTTGGTCCGGGTAGGACGGTACAACCAGACCAGGTCACCTTGCTGGAACCCTTGGCT
The DNA here is from genome assembly GCA_030765055.1 of Mantis religiosa. Taxonomy (NCBI): domain Eukaryota; kingdom Metazoa; phylum Arthropoda; class Insecta; order Mantodea; family Mantidae; genus Mantis; species Mantis religiosa. The sequence continues at coordinate 1,880,196 of CM060952.1, forward strand.
GTTGGCTTGCCTGTCATACCTGGTCTTCATGGGGTCGCTCGCCTTCTGGATGTTCTGACGAGCCATCTCGTACATGTCGTGGAGCTGGTCCACCAAGTTCTCCACATACTCAGTTGCTGGCTGTTTCGCTTCCCGAGGGCTTCCAAAAGCCAGGTCACAAGGGAGGCGTAACTCTCGGCCGAACATTAAGCTGGCTGGCGTCATCCCAGTTGTGTTGTGTGTAGACGAGCGGTAGGCCAGCAAGAACAGTGGCACCTTGATGTCCCAGTCTCGCTGATGGCTGGCCACGACCTTCCTCAGGTGTTCCTCTAAGGTCTTGATGTATCTTTCGACCATGCCATCCGACTGCGGATGTAGAGGCGTCGTGCGGGTCTTGTTCACCCCAAGCCTTTGTAGTGCCTCCTTCATTAGGTTGGACTCAAAGTTGGTACCCTGGTCACTGTGTAGCTCTAATGGCACCCCAAATCGACAGAACACTTGCTCCACGAGGCAGTCTGTGATTGTCTTTGCCTCTTGGTTTGGGATGGCATACACCTCCGGCCACTTGGTGAAGTAGTCCACGACCACCATTAGGTACTTGTTGCCTTGGTCGGAAACTGGGAACGGTCCAGCAATGTCAACGGCGATCCGTTCGAATGGCGCTCCGACGTTGTACTGCTGCATGCGACCCTGGCTCCTAGTCTGGGGGCCGCGACTAGCCGCGCACACGTGACACTGACGGCACCATCTCTCAGCGTCTGCTCGGAGCCTCAGCCAGTAGTAGCGCTGCCGTAGTTTGTCAATCGTTCGGTTCACTCCCAGGTGTCCTCCTGAAGTACCGGCGTGCACTTCTTCCAAGACTTCCGGGACCTCACTCTGGGGAAGTACCACTTGTTCTCTCTGCGTCTTCCCATCGGGTGATTCCCATACCCGGAACAGCCCCCGTAAGGGAGGGGATTCGACCCCTTCGGCTGCCGTGGTGCGGGCGCTGCGGACCCTTAGCACTCGTGGTACCTCTGACGTTACTAGAGGAACCTCGGGCCGAACATCTGAGCCCCTCCTTCGGGAGTTGCTCGGAATGGGTTGGACTCGAGGGGGCAGTGTGATCCCGATACCCGTGGGAATCGGGTATGTCTTCGGACGTGGTTGAGGGAAGCCATTAATTCTCCCGGGTACTAGCATAAAAAGGTAGTAAAAGGTGTTCTAGATCACCAGGCGGCCCCACCGATGTTTTCGGTAGTCTTCACCTTTGGTGTTGGTGCGCGTAAGCGGCGTATCCACTTCCATTCCGTCTTGAGTCCATAGGACCAGATGGGGGGGCTTGTTAGGTATCATGGTCTTGCCCTATGGAAAGACCCATGGAGTACGCAGAGCGCCCTTTGGGACAGCTCGGATAACTCCCTGGTAGCAAGAGGCCCGGGTCCTGTTCCTACGGGTTCAGGACTAATGGGGTGGAACCTCTGGGCTTAAACCCGGAACAGCACAACCTCTCTGGTCTTCAACGAGTCCCATTGGGCGCAGTACGAATTATAGGTGGCGCTCCTCGGTGCGATGTCCTCCCAGGTTGGTCTCGTCCCTGCCTCCACTTCCCTTAAGAGTGGCCCCAAGTCTGCGTCCGCCAGCTGCTCCCTCCTCAGGCCTGAGCTATCCCAACTGTCAGCAGGCACTGCCGTGACTACTCGGACTGCTGCGGCACGCTCCTTCGCTTCCACTCTTGTGCACTGGCCGCACTCTTCTGGACAGGGTCTTCGGGACATGGCGTCTGCGTTACCGTGGCTCTTCCCTCTACGATGTTCCGAGGTGAAGTCGTACTCCTGCAGTCTCTGGACCCAACGTGCTGTCTGGCCTTCCAGGTTCCTAAAGTTCAATAGCCAGGTTAGGGCACAATGGTCAGTCCTCAGGTGGACTGGCTGACCGTACAGCTACTTGTGGAAGTGCTCTAAGGTTCTTACTACCGCCAGTAGCTCCCGTCGGGTGATGCAGTAGTTCTTCTCTGCCTTGGATAGCATCTTGCTGTAGTAGGCTATCAACCGCTCATGGCCGTCCTCGATCTGCGATACGACTCCTCCAATGCAATGGTCGCTGGCGTCGGTGTCCACAATGAAGACGCCACCCGGTTGTGGAAATCCCAAAACTGGAGCACTGCACAGGGTGTTCTTCAGGTGCTGGAAAGCGTTTTCGGCGTCCTCCGTCCACACATAAGGCCGGTGTTCCTCTGTCAGGCGGGTGAGGGGTTTTGCGATGTTGGAGAACCCCTTTATGAAGCGGGGCTAATAACTGCACAGCCCCAGGAAACTGTGCAACTCTTTCTTATCCTTTGGGCAAGGCCAATCTCTCACAGCCTGTGTCTTCTCCGGGTCTGTGGCCACTCCGGTTGCTGAGACTATGTGGCCTGAGTAGTTCACTTCCTTGCGGAAGAGCTGGCACTTCTTCGCATTCAGCTTCAAGTTGATCGCCTGCAGTCTCTGTAGCACCTTACTCAGATTCTCGATATGGTCTTCAAAAGTTTTACCGACGATGATGATGTCGTCCAGGTATAGCAGGCAGGCGTCGTAAGTCAGTCCTCTCATCACTGACTCCATGAGGCATTGGAAGGTAGCTGGTGCGTTGCAGAGGCCAAAGGGCATAACTGTGAACTGCCAGAGCCCTTGGCCTGTCGAGAATGCGGTTTTTCCTTGTCTCTTGGGTCTAGAGCTACCTGCCAGTAGCCCGACATCAGGTCCAGGGTCGAGAACCACTGTGCACCAGCTAGCGTGTCCAGGGTGTCGTCAATCCGGGGTAAGGGGAAACAGTCCTTCCGGGTGACAGCGTTCAACTTTCTGTAGTCTACGCAGAAGCGCAGCTCGCCGTTCTTCTTTGTCACCAAGACTACAGGGGAACACCAAGGGCTGTCAGACTCTTCAATCACTCCCCTGGATCTCATGTCCTCCAGCATGTCTCGTACCGCCCCTTGCTTCGCCAGCGGAACGCGTCTATGTGGTTGCCGAATAGGCCGGGCGTCCCCGGTGTCGATGCGGTGAAGCACTTTGTCCGTGCGGCCGTAGTAACTGTCGCCTTGACTGAAGACGCTCTGGTATCGCCTCAGCAGTTGTCGAAATTTCTCCAGCTGTTTTGCGGTCAGGTGGTCGGCCGCCCTCTCAAGTAGACCTTCTAGCCGGGGCCCCAGGTGTTGCGTCGGCACCGGCTCCTGCGTCTTGTCGATTGCTGTTACGCTCACCACGGGCCCGCACGTTCCCAAATCCGTCCCGGCCTGGACGTCGTGATCTGTGTCCGTTGGATTTAGCAGTCTCACTGGCACCTCCTCTCGGCACGGCAGCATTGCCCTGGCTACACACAGTCCGTGTACAGGGGTCTTCTGGTCCAGCATCATGTACCTGGTTCTCTGGCTTTCCAGTCGCGCCGTCACCACCACCTCGCTCCTCGCGGGGACAACCACGTCTTCGCTCAAGACGACCCCGCAAATTCCGAGGCGCTCTTCTGGTTGACGGAGTATAACCTCATCTCTGTTGAGCCGCAGGACCTTCTTGCCGACGTAGACCGTCGCCTCATGGCTCCTGAGGGCATCCAATCCCAGTATCACCTTCTCGGCCACTCTCTCTCCAGGTGTCCGGGCTGTCCGCACCCCTCTCGTAGGGGAAGGGATCCGTCCCTTTCAGCTGCCAAAGTGCGGGCGCTGCGGACCCTTAGCACTCGTGGTACCTCTGACGTTACTAGAGGAACCTCCGGCGGAACAGCCGAGCCCCTCCTTCGGGAGTTGTTCGGACTGGGATGGACTCGAGGGGGCAGTGTGTTCCCGATACCCGTGGGAATCGGGTACGTCTTCGGACGGGTTTGAGGGAAGCCATTAATTCTCCCAGGTACTAGCCTGCAAAGCTAGTAGGTGTGCTAGATCACCAGACGACCCCACCGAGGTTTTTCGGTAGTCTTCACCTTGAGTGTTGACGCGCGTAAGTGGCGTATCCACTTCTATCCAGTCTTGAGTCCATAGGACCAGATGGGAGGGCTTGTTAGTCTCTAGGTCTTGCCCTATGGAAAGCCCCATGGAGGACGCCGAGCGCCCTTTGGGACAGCTCGGATACTCCCTGGTTGAAGGAGGCCCGGGTCCAGTTCCTACGGGTTCAGGACTAATGGGAGTAGAACCTCAGGGCTAAACTGTCCACACCCCCAACAAAGGCCACTATTTGTTCGCCGGCGTCCCTCGGCTGGTCTTCTGTCTCCGGTGTAGCGGACACTCCTCGTTCTCGACGTCGGGATAGCTGCTACCTTGGCCGCCTCCATCCTTAATGCTGCCGTTAGCGCCTCGTGGATTGTTTTATAATCGCCGAGCATTAGGCGCTGACGAATCTCCGTGTCCCGTACCCCGTCAACGAAGGTGTAGGCAGCTTCCCGGGACACGAACTCTGGTGGGAGGTCGACTAGGGCCTTGCTTGCCAGTTGTTCAACTGCCAGGGCGAACTCCTGCAGCGTCTCCCCTTGGCTGCTGTGACCTTGCCCTTAGCTGGCTGCGGTACGCTGCGGCTAAGCGGTGGTTTCCGAAACGATTCTCCAGGGCCTCCCAGATGTCAATGGGTGCCGCCGTTGACTGAACCGCGTTCAGGACTTCCGCGGCCCGTCCCTGGAGGCTGGCTATTAACTGTGTGGCCTCTTCTTCTGGTGACCATTTGTTGTGCTTGGCCATTGTGTCGAACTGGCGGCGGAAGACCTCAAACGTTGACACGCCGTCATATTTCGGAGGTTTGACACGCACCGATGTTGTTTCGCGTCCCGGTGCGTCGGCCTTCAAATCCTTCAGTCTCCTGCCGACGACGTCCTCCACCATAGCGCTCAGGGACTTGACGCTGTTGTCGGCCTTTCCTTCCAGCTCATCAACGCGGCTCGTCAGGTCTTCGATGCGCTCGCCTAACTCTGTGACGTCCTCTTTTACGCCGGCCAACTGTTCTTCAAACTTTGCGGCGAGAGCCTCGTTCGCCGCCTTCATTTCCGTGGCCAGACTGCCGTTCGCTGCTCTCATTTCTGTGGTTAACTCGGCCTTCATTTCTTCCATCTTCTCGGTGATGTTGTCGTTAGCCGTCTTCATTTGTTTCAGTTCCGCGGCCAGGTTGTTATTTGTAGTCTCCAGCTTCGCGGCCAGGCTGTTATTTGCCGCTTCCGTTTTTGCAGCGAGGTTTTCATTTGCCGTCTTCATTTCCTTCAACTCGGCGGTAAGATTGTCGTTGGCCAACTTCATTTGTTTCAACTCTGCGGCCAGGTTGTTATTTGCCGCCTCCGACTTCGCTGTTAATTCGTTCATCTTCTCCAAAAGCATTTCCAATGCCGATTCCATGGCCGTAATGTTCGGTGATGCTATCGTCCCGCTTCCTGACACCAGTGTGACTTTGTGGGTTCGTGAAATTAAAAGTTCGATTACACCACTAAAAAATGTTCTTTATTTCCACCGACTTACAGTTGAACACTTGCCAATTACACAGAATTACGTAATGCACACAATTACGATTCACCAGTTCGTCCGTTGCAGTTCCCTTTTTGCTCTCGCAATTACGTACACTCCTCCGATACACGTCACAGTCTTCTTGTCTGTTCACTAACATGGCGCTCCTTCGCTGCTTGCCAAGCACTGACTGACCCATTTCACTCACTGCAGCCCTTTTTATAGCAATATTGCCGTTTTCTCGAAGCCTCTAGTTTCCGTGAATCACCACAAAGGTTCCAGACGGCAGGGGAGGAAGAGGCGGCCAGCGACAAGTGACACTTCCCTAATCATCCCCTAAACATCCCACTGAGTAAGGAGGAATTTTTGAAAGAACATCACACAAAAGAGATAGCAGTATTAAATGGATTTAACCCAGCCATCATAAGGAACATGATGAATAGAAAGGAAAAACTGAAGATAATATATAAAAAAAAAATACCACTATCACACCACTTAAAAACACAAATTGGCAATATGGAAAATTCACCTACCATCCATGGGCTTTTAGAAAATTTGAACGAATCTTCAAAAGACTAAGCTTAAAACTAGCACCCCAAAACAATTCAGTCTGAAGAACCTGCTAAATAAACCACTAAAAAATTCAATCCCCAACAATTTGAAATCGGGTATTTATCAGATAAAATGTGAAACCTGTGATAAAAGCTACACAGGAAAAACTAAGAGAAACTTGTTAACCAGGCAAAATGAACACCAGAGGAACATTAAGTTGAAACAAACAGAAAAATCTGCAGTTTCACACCATTTATGGACAGAAAACCACAACATTGGCCACAACATTAAACTGTTAAAATCTTTAAGTACACCCATAGAATTGGATATTTGGGAAAAAATATTCATAACCAAAAACCATGATAAAGTTATAAATTTTGAAATCCTGGCATTAAATGAAGTATTAAAAATTAGTGCCCCTAACAGCAGATGGCAGAGGGATCGGAACTACGTAGTAGTGGAAGAAGAGGAATGTTCATTTAGTCACCAAACAGCTGAGGATGAGATCAAATGATCTTGAAAACGTTTCAATTATACAACAACAAGTAAGTGAAGTTTGAGTGTAAACATAGTGACTCATAAATCAAACTACAAAAAAAATTGTAGATTTCTGTTCTTATAGCTACTAGTGCTACAAAAGAAACGATGATAATGCAGCAATTGTTGGAATGATGGCAGAGGAAACCGCAGATCATGGAGAAAACCTAGCCAGCCTTGGTAGCGTAGTTCATAGCGTGTCTGCCTCACATTCAAGAGGTCCCAAGTTCGAATCACCATCAAGGCGAGTTACCTGGATAAGGTTTTTCCAGGGTTTTCCCTTATCCTGAAAGATGAATGTCTGGTAACTCTAAGCTCTATGTACCCTGTACTTATTTGAACATCATTTCATTCATCGTCCGATATGACTTAACGTTGGAGGTTTTCTCTTATCCTGAAAGATGAATGTCTGATAACTCTAAGCTCTATGTACCCTGTACTCATTTGGACATCATTTCATTCATCGTCTGATATGACTTAACATTGGAGGTTTTCTCTTATCCTGAAAGATGAATGTCTGGTAACTCTAAGCTCTATGTACCCTGTACTCATTTGATCATCATTTCATATATCGTCCGATATGACTTAACATTGGAGGACGTAAACTAAAACAAAAAAATGGAGAAAACTCACCCTAGCACCATGTTGTCCACCACAATTCTCTCATGTGGTTGCCTGATCGAACCCATGCTCGCTTGGTGGGAATCGAGCAGTCTAATCACTTGGCTATGACGCAGCCAAACACAGACTTTATGTGAAATAAATTGTTTTTAGGGGTTAACTCTCAGAGTTATTTCTTGTTATTCATTTAATTTTAAAATCATTATATTTTTCTCTTGGTTATGCAAAGAAGACAGAATTTTAAAGGCATCACATAGCATTTAAAGCATTTGACTATCTTTATTCCAATTATACCTAACATTTCTATTAATGTGGTGTAAATAGTATAATTAGGTTTCATAACAATACGAACCAATAAGATACGTGTGACATGCAGAGACATGGAACAAAAACATCTGTATGGCACTAACCTTAAATCTGCGATCATATTTCTTCACTACCTCAGCAAACATAATTTTCTCTCGTCTGCCCACAAGATTCTGTAACTCAGGTCGCATATCCATACCAATATAGTCACCAGCAAAATTACGATTGATAGAAAATCTTCTTCTCTCCTTTTTGCCACAAACCAAATCTACAACACAAGAAAAGTCATATTTAAAACCAATATTTATTATACAGAAGCTTTTGAAGTCTAACACTGTAAAAATTCATTAGAAATTGTCAAAATGTCATATGCCTCATGTGGGAAATTTAGCAAGCAAACGCTTTAGTAATAATGCATCCAAGGATAAGAAAGGCCGTACAACTGATATACAAGAGTGGTCTGAAAAGTTTCCAACCTCAACATGAAGATTGCAGCACTTGTAAATAGAAGCTAGTAGTTTCGTTGTCCATGTGTTGACATTACTCACCAAAGTTTCAGCCATTTGGATGCTCAGTTATTATGTAACGGTCATTTGAGTAAGTTGATGTGAATGTTGATATGAAAATGGACAAAATTGAGTATTGAGCGGTCATTAAATATTTGGTTTTGAAAGGCAATATGCCTACACAAATCAAAGATGAGTTGGATTCAGTGTATGGGAACTCTGCACCATCATTTACCACAGTGAAATTTTGGGCAGCTGAATTTAAACATGGCTGTAAGAGCTTGGGAGATGAATGTTTGGGATGTCTAAAAACTGCAACTAGCGACAAAAACATCGCCAAAGTTCACCAAATGATGCTAGACGACAGCCAAATTAAATTGAGAGAGATAGCAGAGGCTATGAACATGTCAAAAGAACATGTTTGTCACATATTAAATCAACATTTAGACATGAGAAAGCTGTCCACTCATTGGGTGCCGTGTTTGCTCACGTTATACCAAAAATGTGTTCGAATGAACATTTCCAACGCTCTGTTGGCGCAGTTTAGGTGCAATAAATCCGAGTTTTGGCATCGATTAATTACTGTAGATGAAACTTGGATACACCATTATATGCCCAAAACAAAAATACAGTCCAAACAGTGGACTGCAAACGGGGAACCAGCTCCAAAAAGAGCAAAAACTGTTTTTTCGGCTGGGAAAGTGATGGTGACTACTTTTTGGGATAGTCATGGAGTTATTTTAATTGATTAACTTCAAAAAGGAAGAACCATTACAGGAGCATACTGTGCATCATTACTTGACAAGCTGAGGTAGAACTTGCGGAAAAATGGCCACATTTGTAGAAAAATAAAACCCTGTTACAAACAGTTACAAGGAGACTATGTTGAAAAACGCCGAGTACTATTTGGACGGGTTACAGAGATGGGAGCATCGCTGGGAGAAGTGTGTAGAGTTACAAGGAGACTATGTTGAAAAACGTCGAGTACTATTTGGACGTGTTACAGAGATGAGAGCATCGCTGGGAGAAGTGTGTAGAGTTACAAGGAGACTATGTTGAAAAATGTCGAGTACTATTTGGACGTGTTACAGAGATGAGAGCATCGCTGGGAGAAGTGTGTAGAGTTACAAGGAGACTATGTTGAAAAACGCCGAGTACTATTTGGACGTGTTACAGAGATGGGAGCATCGCTGGGAGAAGTGTGTAGAGTTACAAGGAGACTATGTTAAAAAATGCTGAGTAGTAATTGGACGGGTTACAGAGATGGGAGCATCGCTGGGAGAAGTGTGTACAGTTACAAGGAGACTATGTTGAAAAATGCAGAGTACTATTTGGACGCGTTACAGAGGTGGGAACATCGCTGGGAGAAGTGTGTACAGTTACAAGGAGACTATGTTGAAAAATAAAGATTTCTGAAGAAATGTCTTGTTTTAAAGCACTTATACAGTTTTAGTTTTAATAATTTAGTTACTCTATGTGTAGAAGACTCTGAAATTCCCACCTGTTGTGCTAATTTTGGGATGGATTTCGTTGGTGAATGTTCAAAACATGCGACTATGTCGTTTAACTTTTCATCTGCTAACAGCGTACATTACACTTTTGTCTTTTGCTTGCCACAGAACCAGATTTCTTCATAACCTTGTGAATTGTAAATCTGGAAGGATGCACTTCACCAGAGAACTTTGTGCAATCACGATTTCGCAATTTCCATTTATAGTAACTTTTACACACAACAAGGCATTGCTCCAGAGTCAAGTGGCTGTTTAGGTTGGTGGCCAGTACAATACTGCAGAGTGGAGTGCACAGCTAGCCTCCATACACAACGGCAGCCGGTAGTGGGGAAATCCAACAAGGTCGTGGGAGAGGCAAAATCCTGTGAGCTCTGTTAGGTTTTAAATGAAGAAACCTGTACATCATCACAAACAGTGCATAAAGGCGGGGGGAACCAAAAGAAACCGGATTGTTGTCATAAAAGCTTTATTGATGAACCTTTTTACTAAATTACTTCAGTTACCTTCAAAATACTCTCCATTACATGTGATGCACTTGTCAAGTCTCTTTTCCCACTGTTGGAAGCATGTTTGGAACTCTTTGATATTGTCCAGTGCACTTTACGAAGCTGTTTTTACCTCCTCCACATAATCATAACGCTCCCCTTTTAGTGTTTTTCTCATTCGTGGGAATAGGAATAATTCGCACGAGGCTAGGTCCGGCAAATACGGAGCGTGGGGAACGACAGACCACCTCTGAGATGCCAAATAGTGGGTCAATCGTAAGGCCGTATGTGCTGGAGCGTTGTCGTGATGCAGAAACCAGTCACCTGATCGCCAAAGTTCCGGGCGTTTGCTCCTCACATCCTCTCGCAGATGCCTTAAAACATCCAAGTAAAAGTGCTGGTTAACAGTCTAGCCAGGAGGTATGAATTCCCGATGCACAATTCCATGAACATAAAAAAAGACAATGATCATCGTCTTCACATTTGACCTCACTTGCCTTGCTTTTTTTCGGTCTGGGAGAGTTGGGACTCCTCCACTGACTTGACGCTTGGTTGGTTTCTGGGTCATACCCGTAACACCAACTCTCATCCCCTGTAATGACTTTGCTCATGAAGTTTGGATCACGTGCAATCTCTGTTTTCGAGTCCTGACACACATTCATGCAGATGGTTTTGTGCTCCTGTGTGAGAAGGCGTGGAACAAATTTAGCAGCAACACGTCTCATGTGCAAATCCTCCCTCAAAATCCGCTGGCACGAGCTCCAACTGATTCCTGACACTGCTGAAATTTGGTCGATCGTTTGACGACGATCCTTGTTGATCTTTTGGTGGACCTTTTCAATGTTCTCCTCATTTCACGATGTTGAAGGGCGTCCAGAACGAGCTTAGTCTTCAGCCCAAACCACTCGAAAACCTGTGTGCGGCTCATAGCGTCCTCCTGGAAAGCTTCCATAAGATTTGGTGTGTCTCCGTTGCAGTTTTTTAAAGCAGGAAACAAGATTTCACACACAATCTTTGTTGTTTTAAAGTTGCCATAACGACTTCGCAGAGGTAACCCGCCAACAGTCAGAGAAAAACAATACCACAACTTGCACGTTCAGCTCTACACTGACGCCATCAGCACAGATGTTTCATGAAGGTCTGTACTAACACCATCTAGTGTGAGAACCCTGCACTACGTCTATAAGTGGCAGTGCCCTCGGAGTCTGGTTTCTTTTGCCCCCCCCTCGTATTGTTGTACATGAGAACCCCTAGTTGTTTACTGGGGAAAATATAAGTTAATTGGAGAACTTAACATCATCCTAGCATGTTGCCCATGATAGTTTAATGATTAAGAACAAGCAGACAGAGACAGAGATTCGTGGTTCAAATCCCTATGACACTGAATTTTTCAGTCTGACTATCTATTCAAACCTTAGCCTACACACAGCTAGTGTGGAAGAACAATTAATTTCCATCACTTTTTTTTTTTTTAAGAAATTGGCAAATTTTTACAGAAGTTTGCAGCAAATTATTATATTTTATTGTAATATTTGTATTACTACACTGTTATCATCTTCTGTATTTTACATATTACTGATGAGTTTTAATCAAAAGAGAGCATAATTACAAAAATAATTCTTTCTTAATAAACAAACTTACTGTACCTAATCTAGCCATAAATACTGTTACAACTTGGAAAGTGAAAAACGCAAATACCATGCAAAATATTGTAATTTGCTTTTAGTATGTTGTACCTACAGGCATTCATTACACACAGCAACAATCACTTTTTGAAATGGCCACCTTTTGTACAGATACAGGCTCTGAGTCTGTGGCTACTCATGTATGGCGGAGCGGACGACATCCAGAGGAAATCCACCACTGCTGGCAAGGAACGCTTTAAACTCCCAATGGTGGGTTGTCTCCTCTTGCAGGCGTTGCCCTCAAGCTGTGACCACAGTCGGTAGTCCAATGGATTCAGGTCTGGACTGCTACTGGGCCAATCTTCAGGCAAAATGAAGTCAGGGATATGACGCTGAAGCCATGCTTGCATTGACCTGGGCTTGTGAGCAGGGGCAGAATCCTGCTGGAAAGTCCATGGTTGGTTTTGAAAAGTGTGCCACTCAACTACTTGACAATAGGCTCCAAAACAGTGCTTTCATACACTATGGCACTGGTTTTAAAGCCCTTTACGCAAAAATGTAGCTAGGTGGTACCACAATAACTCATCTCCCACCACACCATCACTGAGGAGGGATGATGGGCCCTCTGAACTTTAGAAACCTTATTACTGCCTTCCTGAGATGATGATGCATTAATCTTGTCATTTTGTACATTGAAAGACTTCTCAATAGTGAAAACTTTTTCATTGGTGAAGAGGATGATCTGATGACAATTTTGAGCATAACGCTGTAGGAGATTAACTTTAAAGAGAGTCGATTAATGACACTAAACAACACTTACTTTTAAATTTTTCCGGTACATGTTTCAGAGGCTTTGCCTCTATCCTCAGCCGGCCATCGACTGGGGACTGGGACTGGGACTGAGTCGATGGCCGGCTGAGGATAGAGGCAAAGCCTCTGAAACATGTACCGGAAAAATTTAAAAGTAAGTGTTGTTTAGTGTCATTAATCGACTCTCTTTAAAGTTAATTTATCATAACAATACTGTTTTCAACACTTCCAAGAAAGGAATTGCTGTAGGAGATGTTGACATCTAAGCTCTCTCAGCTTCTTTAGGCATGTGTCAAGATAATGGCCTTTACGTCGGCGATAAGCCCTTGTCCAAGGTCCCCTGACAGAAGCATGGACATTGTCCTTTTTGAAAAGTTCATTTCAAGGGACAAGATAGCTTGCTTCTACACAAAATTTCTCCGAACACCAGCCACCACTGTGCTGCTGGAGTCCTGAAACTGCATTGTCGACCCTCCCTCGGCCAATCCTTTACGTCCCAGTTGCAGTGAATCGCTCAATGGTGAGGTAAACATACAACTGATTTTCAGCTTTTGTAGCGTCTTGAAAATGCCACTTGCAGATTTCCCAACTTTATGCAACACAGTGGCGGCTACACAAATGCCACTTGCAGATTTCCCAACTTTATGCAACACAGTGGCGGCTACACGACTTTAATAATCACCCCATTCCATGGTGAAACCTGGAGCTAAATACTTCCTCTTTCAAATACAAGCTAACAATGGTTCAAGGTTAAGGTGTGCACACATGCAGTTGTTAATGTGCCAAATCGGTTGTACAGTATATGTCAAAAATTTGTAACAGTATTTATGGCAAGACTAGGTACAAAAGAGATGCATGTACATCATGTATTTTGGACTGATTGGTTAAATAGTTTCTAAGATAATGTGTTATTAATTCAGAAAATTTAACATTGGTATATGGGTGCATTAATGAGAGAAAACAACACTGAGTTTCTAAAATTTCTGGACAATGTTTCCTGCATTATCAAATGGTCATTGACTGGAGTGTCAGGTGGAGTTCTAGCAACCTATACAGGATGTAACAAAAAGTATGTCAAAAATTTGGGAAAACTTTTCTTCTGGATAGAGGTTAAAAAACTGTCATATTAACTTAGGTCCAGAAATTGTTTATTTCCTTTTTAGAGCACTTTTTCTACAGCTGAATCTCATATGACACACAATTTTCCTATTGTGGAAAAATAGGAAATCACATCACATGTTTAAAATGACCTCCATTAGCTTCAATGAATCTGTCAACCCGCCATTGCATGGACTCCCTAATGCACTAAAGTTAAGCCTGAAGAATTTTGCAGTCTGGCAGCCTTCCACAATACAAGCACAAAGTGTGTCTACATCTGCAACTGGAGTTGAATAAACAAGAGATTGCAAATGTCCCCGCAAATAAAAGTCTAGTGGGTTTAAGCCTGAGCGCGGAGGCCATGGCCTATACATCTACCAGGAAACCTGCTAATGAACAGAAAGCCTCAAGTGAATGCCAGTGCCTAACAAGCAGACTGTGTACTGTACTGTAACATAACGACAACAGCGAAATGCATCACCTCCAGCCAATTTAACCAGATGTACTATATGTGCAAGATTTCTTGGGCGTTCAGGCCCTAAGTCCTCATTCGGTTGATTGCCTATTTCTGTAAACACAGATGACAACTTTGAAATATGGAATGTGCTATACACACTGACATCTAGTGGCTAATACGCTAAGCTTTCACATATATGCCATTTCATTTAGCAATTTTGAGGTTAATTATTAGCTAACCAATTTACAACAAGTCTAAGAGCAAGACGAATGTTGTGGATATTATGGCTCTCAAAAGGGAACACACTATTATTTGTCTACCTCTGTATAACTGTGATCTTAATGCAATTAAGCTGGCATGGGAAAAATAAGGAATGTTTTCAGAGGACACAATTTTAACTGCAGAGCTACAAATATGTAGAAACTTACCACAGAAGTACGAGATTGGGAAGGATGCTACAAGAAGTACCAAGAGCTGGAAATACAATATTGAAAAAACAGTGGTGTAATAGAAAATGCAATTATTAACACATCAGAGGATACCAGCGATAAAAGTGACACAGCAGACTTGGAAATCGAAGAATCACGAAGCGAGTGAGTGAGTGTTTATAGTTGTCATAATATTTGTTTTCTACTTTTATGAGTTTCATAACACAGTAAATATATAAGTATACAGCTTATTGGATGGAGTCAATTTATTGTTTGTCCACACATCTCACACCTTCGGTGCATATCTTCGCTTATCTTACCTTGATTTGGCTGAATTGGTGTTTTTCTAGGTTGACCACACTCCAGAAACAAGACTGCCTCTTCTCCTCTGCCCGTACCACACCATAAATCCAGCGCTCAAAAAAATGTTCTTATATAGTAAAAGCAAATGTTAAACCACTGTTTTGTTGTAGGGTTATGGTGACTGACAGCTACGTATTACACATCTCACCAAGTAAGCAGAGTTACAGGAAAGATATTCTAGCAAGGAAATAAATTCTGGACCTATGTTCATATAACATTTTTTTATCCTCTATGCAGGTTGTTTCGAAACGACACCAAACGAATATAGCCGTTTTGTAGTTTATAACTTAACTAGTCCAAATTTCGGTGTCGAAGCTTTGAAATTCTCTTAGGTATAATTTTATGCACCATTAAATAGTACATTATTTTGTGATTAGGCAGCGCAGGAAACACTGATGTGCGAACCTCAAAAGTTGTTATTGGGATGCACTGGTCAAAAAAACATACACATTACTCCTTGCTCTTTATCAATGACCCTAGCCTTGCTTTCAGGTAATGGGACATAGGGCAGTTGCTTGTGAAAAAGTTGATAATGACTCGGACAGTTCCAAAGTTGCTCATTTTGCTATAATATTAATTGTACAGTACTTTCAACCAGTTACTGTAGAATCAACAGCTTCCTTTTCAGTTACAAATGCTTAATTTAGTATTATTAAACATCCAAAGTATAAACTTGAAAGAAGCGTAGGGACAGTGAAGCACAAATTAGTACAAAATTGAATCGAGAATATATTGACACATTGCTTCACTCACACTGTTTATTCACAGGACATGTTTCAAGAGCTCTTGCTCCTATCCTCAGCTGATACTCGACTAGTGCAAGTTGTAGTGGTTTCTTCTTTCTCCGTATTGTCAATAGATGGCGTGATGTACTTGTCAAAGATGTCCGGCGGTGGAGTTTCAAAATTCATGACTCTATGACGATTTTTGTTAATGAAGATTTTTTCCCATACGGAAAGGTCTATGGGGTGATTAACGTATTTTATTAGAGATGTTTCCAAATTGATGTCATGTCTAGTATTCAAAAAATGAAAAGCCACTGCTGATTTTTCTGTTTCACCATTTTTAATGTTTCTCATATGTTCTTTAGTTCTGATGTTAATATTTCTTTTTGTTTTTCCTATATAAATTTTAGGGCAAGTTTCACATTTGATCTCATAGATTCCTGGTTTTTCTTTGGTAGTGATTGAATTTTTGGGAGGGTCTTATAACAAATTTCTGATATTAAACCTATTTTGAGGTGCAAGAGTTATGTTGTGTTTTGAGAAGATTTTTTGGAATTTGTTATAGGCTGATGGGTGGAAGGTGAATTTTTTAAAAAGTTTTTTCTCTTTTTCTCCTGTAGGTTCTAGGGTGGTGGTTTCTTTTATTTTCTTAGCTTTGTTGAGTTTGTTAACAGTTTTGTCTACTAAATTTGGGTTGAAACCGTTGGATATAGCTACTTTTTTTATGTGTAGGTATTCTTCTTGATAATCTTTGTTAAAAGGCCCTCCCAAAAATTCAATCACTACCAATGAAAAACCAGGAATCTATGAGATCAAATGTGAAACTTGCCCTAAAATTTATATAGGAAAAACAAAAAGAAATATTAACATCAGAACTAAAGAACATATGAGAAACATTAAAAATGGTGAAACAGAAAAATCAGCAGTGGCTTTTCATTTTTTGAATACTAGACATGACATCAATTTGGAAACATCTCTAATAAAATACGTTAATCACCCCATAGACCTTTCCGTATGGGAAAAAATCTTCATTAACAAAAATCGTCATAGAGTCATGAATTTTGAAACTCCACCACCGGACATCTTTGACAAGTACATCACGCCATCTATTGACAATACGGAGAAAGAAGAAACCACTACAACTTGCACTAGTCGAGTATCAGCTGAGGATAGGAGCAAGAGCTCTTGAAACATGTCCTGTGAATAAACAGTGTGAGTGAAGCAATGTGTCAATATATTCTCGATTCAATTTTGTATTATTAAACATAGTGAAATAAAATGCTTGTCTCATTGCATAAGGCATTTAGTTTTGGTTAACTAACTTTATCTACAATTCTTTGATATTGTTCTCTTTTCTTTTTATCATTTAATGCTTCCATCCTCAATCTCACTGCCATTAACTTCACTCTAAAAGATTTTTGTTGCATATGTCCATCAGCTTGTTTGCTGTCATCGACTGTTATAATGGAATTGTTGCAACACGTTTAAAACCAATAAACAAATAACTAAGGAATAGCTTCTTTATTGCGGTTTCATAAGCCAAAGAAATTTTTAACAGCAGCAAGCTACCGTGGAGTATTACAGTATGTTTACAAACAGCTACAGCAGGCGGCATGAAGTGTCACCTACCTGCGATTCCTTCGATAGCAAAAGGCACGTGGCACTGCCCTTGTCACTGCCTAATCCACGGTCATTCTAGAGTGCTTTTTTAATACGGCTCTATTGGCGGTAAAAACTATCTATATGTGTCACATAGAAGCTGAGCAACTACGTTTCAAAACACCCTGTATGCAAGAAATGTTTTTCTAAAGTTTTGACATCCTGTTTGTTATACCATGTATAATGGTCACCCTGTGGAATTTCAACACTGAAGAGAAAAACAAAGAGGAACTTACAAACAAGGGTTAAGTAGCACTTTAGAAGTATAGAAATGCACACATCTAAACACATCAATAGTTTCCAACCATTTCTGGACACAAATTAAAATAAATCAGGAACCAAAGCCATAGAAGCATAGAACATCTATACAGATTTTCATGCAATTAAATATTTATAAAATACCAATATCAATGTACTCCAGATGCATCAGCTTCAGTTGATATATTACCTGCTGCCTCCTCCTTTTGACGATTGTGCTGCTGCTTTGCAAAATATTTTCTAAAAGCTTTCTGAAGAACCCGTGCAAAGTAGTTGTACTTTCTTTCTCTCTGATCTTCCAGCATGAACAGCTGAAAAATGTTTGATAAACACAAGTCTTGTTATAAGTTGTCAAGCTTTTATTACATGTTATGAGGGTCATTACAAAAGCTTTGAGATGTGCATCAACTAGGATTGATTGATTTAAATGGATTGCATGATTGGATGGTCACATTCTTTACGAGTGTAAACATGTATGTTTGGATCCTCCCTCGCCCCTCACAGTCTACAGTGCAAGATTAACAACCTCTAGTGCAGCGTCAGTTGCTTGCCAGCATGGAGATGGAAAACTTTCATGCAATTATTTTGTATGATTTTAAAATGGCTTTAAATGAGACCCAAAGTCTTGAGCACTTATAACAGACATTTGGGAACATTGCTTCACAGTTTTTCAGTGGTTTAAAAGAGGCTGAACTTCATTCAAGGATCAGGTTAGAAGTGGTTGTCCATGTATGGCAGTGACTGAAGAAAATGTAGCTGCTGCACAAAGAATGGTCTGCAAAAGCAATCAAGTGACATTTAAGGAAATTAAGGCAAGTTGCAGATTGGATCGCCAACAATTTTGAAAATATTGCAAGACTATCTTTGCGTGAGGAAGGTGTTATCTCTTTGGGTACCCCACAATTTAACTGAAGTCCACCCGGGTTGAATGATGTGAAGAAATGCTGGCCAGATTTGATGGAGGCAATTCTTGGTGGGTTTCTACATTGTCACTGGTGATGATGAGACTTGGATTTACCATTACTGTCAATTATCTTGGATTTAACAGTTTGATCCTGACACTAAGTGTCAGTTGGCTGTGTGGATCTTTCCAGATGACAATCATCCAATGATAGTGAAGAGGCTGCACAGTGTCGAGACATTGTGTGGCTACCATTCCTCTTGTGGAACAAAGGGCAGCTAACTGTGCACTGGGACACAAGTTTGCTTACCACAAGTTTTTGAGAAGCTTTGTGAATTACAGCCAAGATGAGGACTGCAAAATATCCTGCTCCACAACACCACCTATGTGCACACAGCCAATGCAACGATTCTGTATCTGGAGTCCACAGACTCATCCCCCCTACATCCAGAAAGTGCATACAGTGCTGTGGTAAATACTTTGAAAAGCTCCAGCAGTCAGAGCGCTTTTATCCACTTTAGTTTTTGTGTATCTCAAAACTTTCGTAGTGACCCTCATATCCTGATACTACCTACCATCAGCAACAAATTCTTGTTAACAGTTTTTTTTTTTTTAGTAAATATTTTACATGTACAGTGACTAATGACGACACAAGTTGCACCAAACCTCACTTGATTTTCTACTAGAATTGTTAGCCCAATGCTAACTTACAAATACACACAGTAAGCATGTCAGTATAATATTTTTTGGCTCTGCTGCATGCACCAACTTGTGCTGCTCAAACTTCTTGACGTTCACAGCTTGCAGACCGATACATACTTCACAACAACTTTGATTTTCACTGCTCAACTCATAGTTAACAGCTGAACCTAAGCTGACTTTTGCAATACCCTTTTATAACCTCATGGTCATGTATGGGAAACCAAAATCTCTCAAATCAAAGGAATGGAACACTGTTCATTTACAGAAATCAAAAGGTCTGGAAAACTCAGTGCAGAACATTAGAGCTACATTTGGCACGATGTCAGATATCAGCTGCACTTGAATGTTCCTTTCTGTTCCTCATGGAAAATAACAAACACGGTGGAATAGGATGATTAACACCTAATACTTTTGCGGTAGGTATTCATTGCCACTGTGACATAACAAAATGTAATTTAAGTTAATTGATGGAAATTAAATGTTCCTTCACACTGGTTTTGAATAGATAGAGTCAAACTGAAAAATTCAATGCCATGGCATCGGTAAGAGCGACTGGACGGAAACCAGGAGATCTGTGGTTCAAATCCCGGCCATGGCACTGAATTTTTCAATTTGACTCTATCTATCCAAAACCTTAGTCTATACACGTCTAGTGTGAAGAAATGATTAATTTCCATCAATTAACTTAAATAATAAGAGTTTAATGATGAAGCCTGGGACTCAAGTACTTACAATAGAAAGTCGCCACAAACAGTGTATCTTGAATAAAAGAGCCCCTAGTGGTTTACCGGGAAATATATATATGAGTCAATTGGAAAATTTAATGTCAGGATGACACGTTGGCCATGGCAACTCAATGGGTAAGAGCGACAGGACGGAAACCAGGAGATCCATGGTTCAAATTCTGGCCATGGCACTGAATTTTTCAGTTTGACTCTATTTAAATCAGAATGTGTTGAAAAAATGCCTGTTTACACTCAATATTGCACAATTCTGCGGAATGGTGTGATGTTCTCCCTATATCTCTGCCCATTAACTGTTTCTTGAAAGAACTAGACCTTATAATTCTGTATGAACATTCTTTATCAGAATGTACAGAGTCTGGGAAATAAGGTACTAGCATGTGAAGCATTAGGTGATACATACTTTAAAAAGGTACAAGTGATTTGTTTTTGTGAACATTGGTTGCATGAGCAAGAATTAGAGACTATTCGAATTGAAGGGTTTAGCCTAGTAGCCAGTTTCTGCCGTAAAAAGTATCAACATGGAGGAACTTGTGTCTTTGTGAGCAAACATACCAAGTCGAAACAAATCCATCGATTTAATCACTTAAATAAGGAGTTAGATTTTGAAGCAAGTATAGTTGAATTACCTACATATCAGTGTGTGTTAGTTTGTATATATCGATCTACTATAGGGGATATCAATTATTTTGTGCAAAGTTTAGAGGAAGTAGTACAAGCCATTGGGTCGAGCAAGAAAATCGTCATAATAGGGGACTTAAATTTTGATTTTGGTAAAAAATTAGATAGTCGATTAACAGATTTACTGACGCTATGTTCCCTTCATCCTACCGTGAGTAAACCAACTAGAGTAACAATACATTCAGCCACAATTTTAGACCAGATTTTAATACCCAATGATTTTACTAATACTGTCATACAAGTTATTGATACAGGTTTTTCTGATCACTATGCATTATCAGCTACTTTAAATGATTATACTACCATAAACAGAAACACTAAACAGCCTTTGTTAAAACAATATAGTAGAAATATAAATAAGCATAGCTTAGCAGATCTAAAGGCTAGACTTGAAACAGAAGATTGGAGCCCTATATATGCAACAAATGATATCAATGTTATGTATGAATCATTCATAAATAGATTGAAATACCACATGGATATAGTAATGCCAATGAAACTGCGAAAGCTAGGGGAACATAAAAAGAACTGGGTAACAAAGGGTATTTTGAAATCTGGGACAAGGTTAAGATTTTTGAATTCTTTGAGGAAAAGGGGTACTGATCCGGGCTTAGAACAATACTTTAAGAAATATAAAGAGATATATAATAAAGTTTTAATACAAGCAAAAAACCAGTATAATAGTGAATTTATCAATAATACTCAGAATAAACAAAAAGCCATGTGGAGTATAACTAAAAAGCATTTAAAGCAAAGTAATGGGATTAAGAACATATCTATTAGATTACCAAATGGTTCACTGCCTGAAGATCCTCAAGTAATAGCCAACGTATTTAAAACTTACTATAGCGAGATGGTGGAGAGATTAGTTGGGAATCAGCCTTGTAATTTAAATATTGAGCACATAAACTCAGTTGGAATGTGTATGTTTCTAACACCGGTGACAGAGGCAGAAATTAATACAACACTGAAATCTCTAAAAAATAAACCAAGTGAAGGACATGATCAGGTACCTATAACAGTGTTCAAATACTGCAGTAGTGTTTTGGATAAAGTACTAAGTTATTTAATTAATAAATCTTTTGATGAAGCCGGACAATTTCCAGATGTACTTAAAATTGCCAAAGTAAAACCAGTTTTCAAAAAAGGTGATAGAGAAAAAGTCGAAAACTACAGGCCTATATCGATTTTACCAGCCTTATCCAAAATTGTAGAAAAAGCTATGCTAGTAAGATTTAGTTCGTTTTTGGAGAAGCATAATGTAGTTAACCCTGCACAAAATGGGTTCTGTAAAGGAAAATCCACAACATCAGCAATTTTTGAGTTTACAGATCATATATTGGAGGCTATTGACAATGATAATAACTGTACAGGCTTACTAATAGATCTAACCAAGGCATTTGACATGATTCATCATGAAATTCTGTTACAAAAGCTGTACTATTATGGGATAAGGGGAATAGTATGGGATTGGTTCCAATCATATTTAAAAAATCAGAAACACATGGTGGAAATCACAAATGTCGATGAGCGGAATGTCGTACGTAATCACTATTCAAAAATGAAAAAAATTAAATATGGAGTTCCCCAGGGATCCATACTAGGACCCGTCCTCTTTTTAATATTCATAAACAACTTCCCAAATTATTTAAATCCAACTCGAGTAACTATGTTTGCTGACAACACAAATGTTATAATAAAGGGAAATGAAAATGCAAAACACATAACCAGTAAAATTGAAACTTGGTTTGCTGAAAACAAATTGATTATTAATACAAACAAATCTTCAGCAATATCATTTCATCACAAACAAAATAAAAATGTTGGCAAACCTGACATCAAGTTGTATGGTGCATGTGTTTCTTATAAGACAGAAGCAAATTTTCTGGGAGTATGGATAGATCAGCATTTAGACTGGGAAGCACACATAAAATATCTAGTAATAAAGTTAAATAAATTCTACTTCTCATTAAGAGTAATAAAAAATGAGTTGTATGCAAGTGACATGAGAACCTTATATTTTGCATATGCAGAAAGTCTAATGAGGTATGGCATTATGTTTTGGGGGGGATAGTAAAGACAGTCACTTGGTTTTTAAAGTACAAAAAAGGATTGTTAGATGCCTAATGTCAGGAAAAAAATATGACTCCTGCAGGAACTTCTTTAGGGAGTTGAAAATCTTGACTCTGCCCAGTCTGTATATATACTGTTTGCTATATTATACAAAACAAAACCTTGAAAATTTCACCACAAATAATCAAATACATCATCATAACACCAGAGGTAAAACAGACTTAAGAACTATAACACATAGAACTACACTTTATTCCAAAGGAGTTAGATATTCAGCAGTCACTCTGTATAATAAACTACCGGCCAATCTGAAAAACATAAAATCCATGAGGTGTTTCAAACTATCGTTGAAAGAAATTTTATTAAGTGATTCATATTATGATATAAGTGAATTTCTAGATACACTGTAGCTGGCCATATAATTGTATATATTTGTGATGCATTTTAAATGCTGTGTAGTTGTAGAGCCATGCAACTATATATATTTATGAGTTCATGCTTAGATCTTATTAATTACACTTGATGCAACTTATTTTTTATTTTTATACTTATATTATTTGTATTGTTCTAAATATTTGTATTGACGTATCCAATGTCATTGTATTGACTTAACGGATGAATAAAAAACTACTACTACTACTACTACTACTACTACTACTATGCCTTCACCAATTTTTTGGTCATGCAATGGCATTTGGTGTACAAGATCGTTTTTCTGTTGTTTTGTGACAACATACGGCCATTTAAGCAAAACCATCTGTAAACAAAATTAAATGTGGGTCAATTGCACAATCTTTAACTTCATTTAACCCCAACTACAGAAATTTACTCTACTGACATTGCATGGTTGTCATTTCTGAACTACAGTTATTCTAGAGGGTAATAGTGAAACCCCCAATTTCTGCGCTAGCCTACTTAGAGATTTTGTTGGACTTCATTGTAACTGTCCTATTTCCTCGAGTTTGTCCTCTGTAAGAACACAGTGCTTTACTTTTGGTTTCTTATACAGAACAGAACCTGTTTCTCTAAATCTGTTCACATGATTATGAACCATGTTTCTGTGAATCACATGGAATTCAGGGAATCTGTATATAAATAACCATGTTACTTAGTTATAAGAGTTTGTTCTCATATATGAAGCATACAAGAAGATTCTGTATAGTCACTTTTTGGCATTATTACTCACTAACAGTGCTCTTGCAATGCACCAACTCACACAACCAGTAGTCAGCAGGTGAAATATAAAGGGGACAGAACTGATCTGATGCAGGCAAGCAGTGCTGCACATTTGTCCAATGTTGGCAGTTTAGATCAAGGATAAAAATAAGGCTTGGTACCTACTCTGGTGACAAAATCTGTGAATCTAGCACAAACAAATCATTGCTTATGAAATGAAGTAATGCTGCCCGTGAAAATATTTTTTCTTTATTCCATCTGTTGCTGACTGAGATGGCTCAAGCGGTTTTGCCTGTGGCCCCCATTAGGGAGGTCCAAGTTTGATTCCCATGGCTGACCTATATGACCCATCGGTTTTATCAGGGGGGGTTTCCAGGGTTACCGGGCGTACACTGGGTATAGTTTAATTACATCCCCCAAATTTCCTGCCCCTCCATTTCATCTCCGTTATCATTTCACATCATCTCTCATCTGGTGGTCTCTTGCATGGCAGGATGATATGCTATTGTTAACATGTCCTTCTTCCACAGGACAGTCCCCAGTGTCTGAACCCTATCTGGTGGGGCTATTTCCGGACCACAGTAGGGTAGGATGCTGGTTGTACTGAACTGCTCGCGAGTTTCTTACTGGTCCATTAGATTTGGATTAAGATTTCACTAAGGAGGGGATTCGGTACGCAGGCCACCACGCTGGGCCCATTGTGCCTATGCCCCCAAGTGGAGCACCCCCAGGAGGAAGAGTGAGGCGAGAGGAGACAGAGGGTGGCCGACCCAAGTAGCCACGACAGTGCAGAGGGCAGGGTCATTGCAGTTCTTAGACAGAGACTTTCCCCGACAGGCCAGGACAATGGATACGCTCCCCTACTATGGAATGGCAATGAGCCCAGCAGCTGAGCCCCAAAGGTCCCTGGCTGGCAGTCCTGAAATTGTCTCAACAGAGGCACGGAGCCCGGCAACCGACCTACCGGAGGAGGAAGTAGTTTACCTCAGAACATATCATCCTGCCATGCACTGCTCAGATACCCGCCGATACTTCTACCCTGAAAGAGACCACCAGATAAGAGATGATATCAAATGATAACGAAACCGCCTAAGCCATCCTACTCGGTGTCCATTATAGGGACCCTGCGCTCAGCACTGTCGTGACTCCTTGGATTGGCTGCCCTGTGTGTCCTCTCACAGGGATGCCACACTTGGGGACATAGGAACAACAGACCAAGTTTGGATTTTTGTGCCAAATCCCCTCCGTTGCATAGTCCAGTCCAGTACAAAACCACCTGAGCCATCCTGCTCGGTGTCCATTATAGGGACCCTGTGCTCAGCACTGTCGTGACTCCTTGGGTTGGCTGCCCTGTGTGTCCTCTCACAGGGATGCCACACTTGGGGACATAGGTACAACAGACCAAGTTTGGATTTTTGTGCCAAATCCCCTCTGTCGCATAGTCCAGTCCAGTACAAAACCAACCGCCTGAGCCATCCTGCTCGGTGTCCATTGTAGGGACCCTGTGCTCAACATTCGTGACTCCTTGGGTTGGCTGCTGTGTGTCCTCTCACAGGGATGCCACACTTGGGGACATAGGTACAACAGACCAAGTTTGGATTTTTGTGCCAAATCCCCTCCGTCGCATAGTCCAGTCCAGTACATCAGTTAGGTTTTCTTTCTACTCTATCTTACAGTACACTCTATGACTAATTAACATATATATTTCTGTGGCAATGATATTAAATAAAGAAATGAATGAAGTGAAGTAGAGAGCACTACAACACTTGTACTTACTGACTCTGGCGCTTTGATGAAGATTTTGGTTATTCCTAATTGGTACTGTGTTCTGTCCATGTTAACACTTCTAAGTATCCACTCAACGCCTTGTTTCTCATCACCTGGCCACTTAGGCCACGTTTCCTTTGTTAAGATGGCATATCTAAAACAAAACACATTCTACATCATATCAATAAACGTCTATTATTTGTTTTATTGTAGGTATAAAAATAATACAACTGTTAGAGCAAAGGTCACAACTTTTCAAAGCCAGTCATGATTTAATGGCTCTGCTTTACATGATCATAAAAAAGAAGAAAAAAAAAAGTAGCTCAAATAATTTACAAATGGTGATAAGATAAAGGAAATGATGTTAAAATTAGAGTTTGGTGTCATGTGGGAAAACAGGGAATTATTGCAAAGTGGATTTTGAAGAGAATTTAAGTTAAGAATGGAAGATATCGTAAGGCATGAAGTGGTTTACCAGGAAAATATATGAGTCAATTGGAGAATTTAATGTCAGGATGTCACATTGGCCATGGTAGCTCAATGGGTTAGAGCGACTGGACGGAAACCAGGAGATCTGTGGTTCAAATCCTGGCCATGGCATTGAATTTTTCATGTTGACTCTATCCATATGTCTTAACTTACCTTTGAAGGAACTTCTTAAATGGTCGTCTGTATGCAAAGCCAGCTCGACGTACTCGAATGTTCTCCTTTAGACCTAGATATTCCACTTGGTGCTTTACCCGAAGTTCCTCCCAATCTCTTGGCCTCTTTGTTTCATTTGGTTTGATGCACCTAGAGACAAGCACAGAGTCTTCTGCTTATAATACAACACTAGCAACAAATGGATCAATTATACCACTCGCAAAAGTTAAAAGCATGTGAACACTGGTCAATGCTCAAGCGGAGCGCTGTTATAATGAGTGGTGGGTGTACCAGCAAAGGTTCTGCCTATTTTTTTCTGTAATTAAACATTAAATATTCCTAAACCATTAAAATCTTACCTTGACACACGTCACAGCAGTGGAACAGCAAGCATAGTTTGCAATCCAGTAACTCACTTTCCGACTTTGTGGATCTTTCCTGGAGATTCAAACACAGACACTCCTTTTTTCTAAGGATGAAGCTGCTTCAATACAAAATTGTGACACTGTGTACACTAACTACACCACAAGCTTCCACAGTTAATTGCTGGGTTTTTGAAAAATCTACAGTTGCCCTATATTCTGGACTGGAGAGCTTTTGTAGAAACTTGTTCATATTAAATATAATTTTTCTGTCCTGAGAAAGAATCACTTCATATTTGTCGATCGAAAAGTCACTTGTCCCTTTGAGGGACATGTTCACGCACTCGGATCACAAACACTGGAGAAAAGATATGTGTATATTGAACTGTTTGTTTATGCTTGAGATAAGTGTTGTGAGGAAGGAATGTTGTTATTTTCCAGGCTTATCTGTGTTGAATGGATGGATGTTGAGTAACCAGAAACATATGAAAGATAAAATGTGCATCGCTTGCATTCTAAGTGTCGTAGAGGTAGGATTTTTGTATGGTCATGATCAGAAAATAGAATTCTTTCTTATTATGAGATTGGCATCTCTCATTTTGAAATCCGAGCATAATTAATGAGATAATAATCTCAGTTCAGGCACGTGAGATGCATGTACCACATTTGGCAGTGCTGGTAGGAGGAGCAAGCTTAGGATTTGCTGAAGTCTACAGTAGGGCCTGCCTCCATATACCTTTAACTTTTGCGAAGATTGTAGTGTTTCATCTTTACATCATTGTTTCTAATATTTGTACTCAATTGTAAAAAACATGAAGTCCTGTTCATTCTGAATGACTTGTTTAAGTGGTAAACCATAAGACATAGATAAAAACTTACAAAAATGTAGATCTTGTTTAACCAAGGAGTCAAATGCATAATCGTACAGTGTAAGATGTAAGATGCTTTATTGTCACATACGCTTACAAATAGTGAGTAAAAACTCAGTAAACAGGTGACTCGTCAACAGAAAATTTAAAATAATAATAATTACACAAAATAACAATAACACTAATAATATAAATACAACTATATACAAATATTGTTATAATTATGACATACCCTTGGAATAATATTGTAAGAATATTAGAATTACAAAATGACAAAAAATGTCATTATAATTCAATTTTATCATCCATATATTCAATAATTGAGTAGTAGGCTTTGTCCATTAGTAGGTTTTTTTATTGCTTTATTAAAGCATTTGAGGTTTTTCATTTCAAGGATGTATACATTTCAGTGATATATACAATGGACACAGAATATGATTACTGCAACAACTGTTACAGCCGATACCTTTATGTCATGTACTTTTTTTTTTTGTTCATGTTCTGACAGCAACTTGTACAATAGAAGTTCTGCAACCTCCGTTTGGTATACAAATTTAACATAACCCATGGTGTTACATTGTGCAAGCGAGCCAGAGTCTGCCAACCTAACTGCCGGCCTCATGCCCACATATGCAAGGCAGAGATGATTATCCAACTGATACGAAGAGGAGATGAGGCCAGCTGGAAAGTTGGCTTTCTAGACCAGGGTCTGCTACCTAGCATAACTCCTCAATTTCCTTATTATGCTGAGTGGGCACTGGTCCTATACCCAGGACTTAAAATGTGAAACCCCCAAGGGTGGGATCAATCCCAGACGCAGGGAACCAAAGCACAACACTCTAGCCCGCTACACCATGGCACAGAACCCTACTTCCATTTTAGCTATAGAAAAACATGTGATATACAATCAATCTATAAGGTTTATCTCAATTAACATGAAGTAAATGGAAGAATAATCATTTGTAAAACTAGCTTATTGAATTTGTAGAAAAAATCATGTGAATGTAACACATTATGTTACTGGGTACACAAGTAAA
Organism: Mantis religiosa; assembly: GCA_030765055.1. Lineage (NCBI taxonomy): Eukaryota > Metazoa > Arthropoda > Insecta > Mantodea > Mantidae > Mantis > Mantis religiosa. The sequence goes on from CM060952.1 coordinate 1,908,497, forward strand.
ACCATTCACAAAAGCATATGACAAATATTAAAACCAGCCAGTAATGCAGCCGAACTCGATGTTTGGGAAAACTTGCTAATTATAGAAAACAAACAGTATACTTTAAATTTCGAATTGCCGCCTGAAAACTCTCTTTGGAAGTTCATCTCACAGGCAACAGATGCCGCCACAGACAACCAGCTCACTTCAAGAAACCACGGATCCAACCAGTCGGATAACTGCTGATGATGGGGACAAGACGTTCTCCGAAACATGTCCAAATAAGGATAATTACGTGATGTTTGTTTTTGAATTACCAAATCATTACTTTCAAATGTTAAATACATCACTGTTTCTAACCTTTTGCTTCAAATAATAAAATTCTTAGTTCTATTTATTTAAAACTGTACATAAATGATAATTACTTCTAGCAGAAAGCATCATATGCTATGAGTAGAAAAATTAACTGTTGTAAATGAAATAGTTTTACAGATATCTCTAACATTATATGGAAATCCTGGTCCCATTAACAGAGAACTGTGTTTACCTGATGTAATGTGGAGCACACTTCTTTAACTCGTCCACCAACTGATTAGCTTGGGTCCTTATCTTGCTGCCGGCTGTAGTTGGACGAGATTTACTACTCGAAATCATATGATCTGGAAAAAGACTTCTAAGGAACGAACTGCAAAGAAATAAAAACAAAATAATGTGATGAGCATCACATAAAACTTGCATAGCAAACACAGGTCAAGAACAGGAACAGAACACAGATTCAGGAAGCACCACCACAATTCAGACATTTGTCAAACTAAAAATAAAAGTGAATCACTAACAATGTTTTTCACACGACATGTTTCAAGAGCTGTTGCTCTCATCTTCAACTACTTACTTTGAACTACTGTGCATAAGCTCCACAAGATCAGGAAACAGGACGTCACGGTTACGATCACAAAACCCTTCAACATTGTAAGTGACAATCCCAGCATAGTGATGAATAATAAACCCTTCCTTGCACTGTTGGTAATGCTGATTTGCTGCAGAAGCTGCTGTCAGTTGCTGATAACAAACATACACTTATATAAACTTAAACATTCTCATATGACTTTCTCTACTCATCTTCTACAAACTATTCTTAAACATTAATAGATACTCAGGCTAAAAATTTCAATGCCATAGCCGGGATTTGAATCACAGATCTTCCAGTCTGTCTGATACTCTTAACCACTGGAGCCTCCATGGCAACATGCCAGATGGCATTAAATTCTTCAACTAACTTGTATTTTTCTCTGTTAAACCACTATTAGGTGAATACTGGACTTACGTTACAACATAGTAAGTTGCCACAAAAGTTGTGTAATTCATTGTATATGAGAACACCTAGTTGCACAGTGATTTATATACAACTGATACATTTCTTTAATCAATTATTTCAAAACAAATTGTGCTAGCGACAACTTATTATATGTATTGTAACGCGGGCGCTGGAGCACCCTGTAAAGCAGCTGGCAGCGGAAGGTAGGGGAGGCTCGGTTAGCCACACCTCCTCCTCGTTTGTCTTGTGGTGGTGACAGACTGTGGTCAGGGAAAAAACATGACTGTGTCGCCGGTTTTCTCTACACCTGTTTCTCGATCTTTCTGTTACTAGAACAATCTTGTAAACACGAGAAACCGGCGATATTCCTATATAAAGAGAGTTACAGACAGACAGACGGAGTTAGTGAGTTGAGTTGGTTTTGGTTTAGTCAGTCAGTGAGTGGTTAGTGAGTGTGAGCGAGGAGACAGTCGCAGTTCTTGGTGTAAGAGTTAGTCAGTGACGTGTTAATGAACGAAAGGATTGTGCAACGGAAGACTGTACGTAACTTTGAATGTGTACCGGAGCTTACGTAACCGCGAGTACAGTGAAATTGTAACGGACGGACTGGTGAATTGTAACTGTGTGCAGCAAGTAATTCTGTGTAATTGGCAAGTGTTAAACTGTAAGTCGGTGGAAATAAAGCACATTTTGGAGTGGTGTAATTGGACTTTTCATTTCACGAACCCACAAAGTCACAGTATAATGTAGAGCAATTTTGGGAGATTATTTATCTCTATAGCAAATGTTGAAGATGTCCTCAATACTGCATAAGGCACAACTCAATATGTCATTCCATGTTACTGGCCAGTCATTGGAGGACTCTACTGTCAATAGCTTGAATCTCCTGTGTGATGTTGCACTTCAGATTATCCAATGTCTGGGGACGTGTGGCATAAACCCTGTCTTTTAAGTAACCCCATAAAAAGAAGAAGTCCAACAATGTCAAATTTGGAGATCTCTGTGGCCACATGTTCCTTGAAATTATCCTCAAAGAAACTTACAATTAGTCTTCCTTTCTTGGAAGTGTTGAAAACAGTGTTTTTATGATAAATTTAAATGGAGTCAATTAATGACACTAAATAACACTTACTTTTAAATTTTTCCGGAACATGTTTCAGAGACTTTGCCTCTCAAATCAAAGTCAATTTGGGATATAGTTAAAACCGAACAAGAATCCACTCATAAAATAATAAGTGACATATGCTTCACAAACGAAAATAAACTAATAACAGATCCTGAAGAAGCAGCTGAGTGCTTCAATACGTTTTTCATTGAAATTGCAAATGTTATCCAAAAGCAATTATGTAATAATAATCCTTTCACTGCTCCCTATCCAAGTAAAAAAGTTAACTCCAGTATGTATCTAGCACCAACAGACGAAGAAGAAATAGCCTCTGTTATAGCAGGACTAAAAGATAAAAAATCCATTGACTCAGATGGGTTCTCAAATCATTTGCTGAAACAGTGTCATCATCTTATTCTAAAACCATTATGTTACTTAGTGAATTTATCATTTAGTTCAGGAATTTTCCCAGATGTTTTTAAAATCTCAAAGGTTAAGCCACTATTCAAAAAAGGTTCGACAGAAATAATGAACAACTATAGACCAATATCTATCTTATCTGTATTTTCAAAAGTGATAGAAAAAATTATGCATAAACGACTAGTTTCCTTTTGCGAAAAGTATAATATCTTAACACAATGTCAGCATGGCTTTCGGAAAGGGAGTTGCACTACCTCGGCATTGACCAAATTCTTAGAGAATGTGTATAGGGCACTAGATAGGAAAGAGTGTCCTGTGGGTATTTTCCTTGATCTTACAAAGGCATTTGATCTTGTAGACCATAGCATTCTACTGGATAAGTTGCATGCAGTTGGTATTAGAGGAATATGTTACGAATGGTTCAGATCATATCTGGAACATAGACATCAATTTGTACAGCTAGACTATGTAGATAAAAACTTAGGTGTAATTCAAAGTAAAACATCTTCAGAGAAAATAGTACAGCAAGGTGTGCCCCAGTGTTCAATATTGGGCCCATTTTTATTTCTCTTATATATTAATGATTTAGGTCTAGGTTTAAATAAAACGGGCGAGAACATCAATTTGACACTCTTTGCCGATGATACCAGCATATTAATGACTGGGAAAACCTCGAATGAGGTATTAAGCTATAATAATACTTTTAATACAAAAATTGTCAATTGGTTTTTAAAAAATAAGCTAAAAATAAATGAAGAAAAATCAGTAGCTATAGGCTTTCACCACAAACTAAATAGCACTGCTCAATTCCCAAGTATATATTTAGGGAATAAATCACTACTCTATGAATCAAATACCAAATTTCTAGGAATATGGTTAGATGAACATTTAAATTGGGAAAAACAAATTCAGCAACTAGAATTGAAACTAAGCAGAATTACATTCGCTATTAAATCAATGAGGGAGTCTGTAAACACAAATGTGTTGAGAATTATTTATTTTGCTTATTTTCATTCTGTAATGTCTTACGGTATACTTAGCTGGGGAAATGCTAAAGATGTATCAAAAATATTTAGACTGCAGAAAAGGGCTATTCGTTATATAGTAAATATTCCTTTCACCACCAGCTGTAAACCATATTTTAAACTACTAAATATACTTCCATTACCCTGTGTGTATATATATGAAGCTCTAGTTAGGACAAGAATTGTACTTGCTCAATTTGAAACAAATTCGCAGATACATACACATAATACAAGAAGTAAATCAGATCTACGCATTATAAGCCACAATACAACTTTATTCACACATAGCTTCGAACATAAAGCAGTATTATTATATAACAAACTACCCGATGGCATTAAAAGTATAACATTGGAAAAAAGGTTTAAACTGACTGTAAAATCATTTTTAAGAGAAGGTTGCTATTATTCAGTGGAAGAATACTTAAAACATGATCAACATATCAATGCTTCCTAAAATGATGTTTGTGAATAAATACCTGTGCAACTTCGGAGGTGATACTTGTAATATTCAGAAAAGCTGTAAAAAATATCCTACTAAAAGTAATGTCACAGACAACAGATGAGTTTCTAAGAAGTAAAATTAAATAATAAAGTAAATATTGATTTTTTTCTTGGTAAAAATTATGTCTCTTACAGCCTAGTTCTTAAAAATGTAATACATTAAACTATTATGTGACCTAAGTTGCATTATTCTTAATTACTATTTGTATTATTATTCTGTTAATTACTACTGCATTACTTTAATCACTATTGTATTATTTAACTGCTATTGTATTATTTAATTACTATTGTATTATTCATAATTGTATTACTCATAAGAAATGTATTATTCTTATGGGTACAAATTTGACGAAGCCATGAATATTGTATATTCCTAAGGTGAATAAAACTATCTATCTATCTATCTATCTATCTATCTATTCTCAGCTGGCTATCGACTGGTTCTCATTGGTGTAGTTGACGATACTTTGTCACAGGTCTCCTCTGGTGGCGGTTCAAGGAACTTGCTGAACAAATCTTTCTGGGGGATGTCGAAATTGAATACTTTGTTCCTATTTTTTGAAATGAAGATTTGTTCCCATGTGGATAGTTCTTGTTTTCCTGATGTATGTTTTAGTAGTTTTGCTTCTGGATTTATGTTGTGGTTTTTTTCCCGAAAATGTGTGGCAACTGCTGATTTTTCTAATTGTTTATATTTTATGTTTCTAAAGTGTTCCCTTGCTCTTGTTTCTAAATTTCTTTTGGTTTTTCCAATATAAATTTGACAACAGTCATTGCATTTAACTATATATATCCCAGATATTTTGTTAGATGGAATGACATCTTTGATGTTTGAGCAAATTAGGTTTTTTAAGGAGAAATGGTTAACTGGTGCTAGTTGAATGTTTTGTTTTTTGAAGACTTTTTTGAATTTATCAAAGGCCCATGGATGGTAAGTGAACTTTTTGAAGATCATTTTAGTTTCTGTAGTTGAGAGGGTTGTGGTTTCCTTTAGTAGCTTCTTCTTTTTTGCTAAGTTCACTTTTTTGTCTACTAATGATATGGGAAAGTCATTTTTTTTGTGCTATTTCAATAATTTTGTTGTATTCTGTTTTGTATTCTTCTGCTGAGAGAGGGATGTTGACCAGTCTGTGTGCTAAACTATTGAAGATTGCCTGTTTGTGGGATCTTGGGTTGTAGCCATTTTCTGTCTGTGTTGGTTTTCTGTAAATGCCAAAGTTTATTCTGTTTTTATTTCTCATTATTTTTAGATCCAAAAATGGTAAATACTCGTCCTTTTCTATTTCTACAGTGAACTTGATGCTTTTTTCTTGGATGTTTAAAAGTTTTAGTGCATCACTGATGTGTTCTTTTGGTACTATTGCAAAGATGTCATCTACATATCGTTGCCAGAGTTTGAACATCCAAGGGAAACCTTTGTTGATCCTTATTTCTAATGCACTCATGTACAGATCGGCCAGGAAGGATGACAGGGGGTTGCCCATTGCTAAACCTGAAGTTTGGTGGAAATATTTTGTTTGAAACTGAAAGAAATTTTGTTCTATGCTTAATTTGGTTAGTTCGATGTAATCTGAAATTTCAGGTGATGACATTTCAAGTGATTTGAGCCATTTTTCTATCAACGGTGGGAGCTGATTAACTGATATGCTGGGAAACAGTGATTTAACATGAAACGCGACTAGTGTGTCCTCTTCTGTTAGTTCAATATCCTTAATGTGTTCTATAAGTTCATAGGTGTTTTTGATGCTTAGGCTGTCAAATTTTGGAAATGAGTTGAATTTGTTTATTAGCCACTTTGCAAGTTTATATGTTGGTGAATTTATACTGCTAACTATAGGTCTCATTGTTATGGATGGTTTGTGTATTTTGGGTAAGTCATAAAGTCTAGGTAAGGTTGGGTTATCCGGTTTAACTGTATATTTGTTTGGTATTATGCTTGATTTTGCTATTATTTTGCAAATGATTGTATGCAAGTTGTTAGAGGATTTTTGATAATGATTTCATATTCATTGTCAGTTAGCATTTCTTCCATTTTTTCAATATAATCTGATTTATCCATTATGACTATGCTAAAGGCTACAACCCAAGATCCCACAAACAGGCAATCTTCAATAGTTTAGCACACAGACTGGTCAACATCCCTCTCTCAGCAGAAGAATACAAAACAGAATACAATAAAATTGTTGAAATAGCACAAAAAATGACTTTCCCAAATCATTTGTAGACAAAAAAGTGAACTTAGCAAAAAAGAAGAAGCTAATAAAGGAAACCACAACCCTCTCAGCTACAGAAACTAATCTCTGTTTCATAAAACCTTGCCCCGCTGAAATGTATCACTCTGCATTCAACTACCCTCCCCTCGCCCTAATTGGCTAATGCTTTCGCGTCATAGGTCATAGGCGGTGCCTTCCCGTCACACTTAAACCTGCAGTAAACATCACAATAATTGCCGATAGATAAATAAAATCATCAAATAAGGATATGAAGGCATGCGAAAATATAAGTTTATAATGAACTGAGCAAGTTGAAACTGAATGACTGAGCAATGAAACTGAAAGAGTTTATAATGAAAGGCCTTTGGCCTTTTCCACTGGGATTTTTTAAACCAGCACACATACCTTTCAAAAAAGCTTGTCTTTCAGTCTTAAAAGTCGTGTCACACCATACTTTACTTTTCGTGTGTTCTTCGTGTATATTTTGCGATTTGTATCTCGGTGCAGTATGTTTGTCCTTAAATAACGTCTTCGCCACACAGCAATATCTCCTCTGTCTTTTAGCACATTTTTCTTGCCTCTTTTTTCATTCACAAATCCCAGCTGTATAAGCAATCTGCTGAAATTTGGTAAATTTGCATCCTCATTTACAGCAGACGAAATGTTACTTATGATAGGGAGTTCATTTCTAAAGAAAAACTACACACATGACGACGCACAACACTTTTCACGTAATTTCTCCAAGCACGCACTTTTGTTTATTCCTGCTTTTGCCTGGAGTGGTAAGTTTTCCTGTTTCCTCAATTTCATGTCGAGATGTTCCTACGGATCTAACACTCACACCTGTAACTTCAGAGCACAGCTGTTCAACTTCTCTCACTGACAAAGACGGATTCTTCTCTGTAAGTGCATTAAACACATGCAACACAATTCTTTTTTCGCCTGTTTGTAAATAATTATCCTTGCGATACTTCAGCGAAAAACTGGCGGTAGACTTTGCCATTATACATATAATAAGTAATGCGCAATAAATGATCAATAAAATAATTTAGCTCCCGCACTCTCGAATGGCGATGCATGACTAATCCAGTTCAAAACAAGGTCAGTGATAAAAGTCATATAAACTAATATGTCACCACTACCGCTAAATCACGTGCTATCGTGCCATGTGTTTGAGAGCAAAGGAACCTCCTCTTTACTTTGTTTAAGAATTAACATGCATTTCAGATAAATCAACTCTGTTGCGTAATATATTTAATTCAAACAGTTACGAAAATATAAATTTGACAATTCTCTTCCAACATATAATGATATATCACCATGTTAAATAACGAACTAATTTTTACCGCATGACAGTAATTACCACAACAGCAACCAATGAGAGATGATTAGGTCACGTGACCGTTAAGAGATACTGGGCAAGCTTACGTGAAACAAGATATAATATTATTATTATTAAATTTTAGATGAGTCGCATTTTTTAACACATCTGCTTCACTTTCGTACCTATTTTGAGGACATGTTTCGCAAATCTTCGCTTGCATCTACGGCTCTTGTGCGACTGACGCTAGATCCAGCGATGTGGGTAATTCTGGGGTTGTTGCTGCCATCTGTTGATTTAGTGATGAACTGAAAAGTGGGATTCTCTTCTAGCGGGATTTCAAAGTTCATTAGTTGGTTTTTATGTTTTTCTATGTATATCCTCTCCCATATGACGAGTTCACTATGTTTTTGTACGTATTTTAGTAATTCTGTGCTATCTTCAATTTCATGATTTTCAGACCAGAAATGAGCTGCTATTGCGGACTTATCAATATTTTTGTATCTTAAGTGCCTGAAGTGTTCTTTCTTTCTAGTGCCTATGTTCCTTTTTGTCCTTCCTATGTAAATTTTTTCACAGTCTTTACACTTAATTCTGTAAATGCCTGACTTTTCCTCTGGTTTTATCTTATCAGTATTATTACTGTGAAGTAGGTTTTTAATGTTGTAATTGTTTTTTGGTGCCAATGTTATATTGTATTTCTTGAATATTTTTTGGAACTTTTTTGTGGCCCAGGGGTGGTAAGTAAATTTAGCAAATCTAGTTTCTTGTTTTATTGGTGTGAGAGCTGTGATCTGTTTTAATTTCTTTTGAAGTTTGAATAATTTTAGTTTTTTATCTACAAGGTTTTTTCCATATCCATTTTTAATTGCAGTTTTTAAGATTTGATGGTACTCGTTTTGATATTCTTGCTGGCTGAGAGGTAGATTTACTAATCTGTGTGTCAGACTGTTGATGGTTGCATGTTTGTGTGGAATTGGGTTGAAACTATTTGCTTTGATGTAATTATCTGTGTGTGTTGCTTTTCTATGAATGCCAAATTCTAGTTTTTCATTGCCTTTTTTGATTTTAAGGTCTAAAAAAGGTAGAGTAGAGTCCTCTTCAGTTTCTACTGTGAATTGTATGCTGGGTTCTTGCAGGTTGAGTAGTTTCAAAGCATCATCTATTAGTTTGTAGGGCACTATTGCAAAGATGTCGTCTACGTATCTGTACCATGTTTTAAACATATGAGGGAAGGCTTTAGTAATATGTGTTTCGAAAAAGCTCATGTATAGATTGGCCAAAAATGGTGATAGCGGGCTTCCCATAGCTAGTCCTGAAATTTGTTTGTAATATTTTCCATCGAAGACAAAATAATTTTGATGTATACATAATTCAGTCATTGCCACATATTCTTCTATTGCATTGGCATCCAGGTTTATAGAATTTAGCCATTTTTTCAGTTGAATCAAAAGTTTGTCTAATGGAATGCTAGGGAAGAGGGAGCGGACATCAAAGGATACTAAAGTGTCATGAGGTTTTAGTTTAAGATTTTGAATTTTTTCTACCAGGTCTAAAGAGTTTTTTATACTCAGAGTATGGAATTGTGGAAAGGACTGAAATTTTTTGGTTAGCCATTTTGCCAGAAGGTAAGTAGGAGTGTTTATATTATTTACAATGGGTCTCATGGGTATGTTGGGTTTGTGTATTTTAGGCAAACCATATATTCTTGCAAGGGTAGGGTTGAATCTCAAGATATAATATGATTTTCAAAAAGTTCACTTACCATCCATGGGCCTTTGATAAATTCAAAAAAGTCTTCAAAAAACAAAACATTCAACTAGCACCAGTTAACCATTTCTTCTTAAAAAACCTAATTTGCTCAAACATCAAAGATGTCATTCCATCTAACAAAAAATCTGGTATATATCAAATTGAATGCAGTGACTGTAGTCAAATTTATATTGGAAAAACCAAAAGAAATTTAGAAACAAGAGCAAAGGAACACTTTAGAAACATAAAATATAAACATTTAGAAAAAATCAGCAGTTGCCACACATTTTTGGGAAAAAACCACAACATATATCCAGAACCAAAACTACTAAAACATACATCAGGAAAACAAGAACTATCCACATGGGAGCAAATCTTCATTTCAAAAAATAGGAACAAAGTATTCAATTTCGACATCCCCCAGAAAGATTTGTTCAGCAAGTTCCTTGAAGCGCCACCAGAGGAGACCTGTGACAAAATATCATCAACTACACCAATGAGAACCAGTCGATGGCCGGCTGAGGATAGAGGCAAAGGCTCTGAAACATGTTCTGGAAAAATTTAAAAGTAAGCGTTGTATAGTGTCATCAATCGACTCCATTTAAATTTAATTTACAATTAGTCATTTGATGTATGGCATGTAGTGCCATCTTGCTGAAAATATCCGTGACTCAGCTCTACATCGTCCAGTTGCTCAACAAACTCTATGAAAACCAGTCGGTACTCTGCAGTGTTCACAGTCTGGCCCCACTATTCTCTGTGCAGATATTGCGCACCAAACTCCGATTTTAACCGGGTACATAGGTGCTTCATGGATGATATGTGGATGGCATGTGTTTTGTGAGTTCACATAACCATGCTTCATCTGTGAACCATGTGATGGACAATATGGCACAATGAACATGTGAAACCAATGACAATAATTCAATCTTTTATCCTTATCTGGTTCCTGTAGTTGATGAACAACCATAAGCCTATATGGCTTTTTGCCTGCACTTTTCGCAGCTCTCTGACACATTGAGTAGGAGTACCCGGTCTCCTGTGATAAACATCTGCTCCAGTCATGCTCTTATGACAACGGTCATGGGAAGCCTAGATGAACAATGCTTGCCTTTTTTCACTAACCAGACATTCAGTTGTTTCCAATTTGTTTACCAGTCCCTGTATTATGTTTCTTTTTTGAGGATTGCAAACACCAAATTCTCTCTGGTATGGCCTTTGAGTAGCTGTAATTGAATTAGTAATCCAGCATAGCTTCATAAGAAAGAGTCATTAATTTAACGTGTACTGCATTTTCACGTTGACTAGAACAAAATGTCAAAAACAGCTGCCAACAATAGCAATTAGGAATAAAACAAACAATTCAATGTAAACTCCACAACATTCTGCTTAATTTGGTGTTAAAATTGGGTCATTGAATGAATTTCCAACAGAATAATTAAAGAAATAAATGTGTCAGTTCTATATAAATCACCCTTTATAAAGAAATTCTATTCTACTCTTAGTTGTAGCTTCATTGTTAGTTTAAAATGCACTTTTGATGTAAATAAAGTGAAGTCACTGCAATGTAACAACTTCAGTTCATAAATAATGATAGTTTTCAACTTACTTTTTGAAGATCATAATCGACGCCTTCAGAAACTGCATGCATAGTTGCACATACGTCATCCATTATAGAGAAGAGTCCAGGAGGACGTTTACTTTCTATAAGGTCACAGACTATTTTGTTATTGAAGTAATTGATTGGTGTCCATTTGATGTGCTCTGACACGTATTCCTCCTGCAGACAAACATTATACATTATACTCTATAGTTACAGAAATAGTTTCATTACACATTTGATATAAACTGAATCAATAGCCTATACACTAGTCTTCAAATTACATACTATTTCTATGAGAAACAGAAACATGCTGAAACAAAACAGCAATTCCAACTATGGTCAACAAAGACTACCCTCTCATTGTTTGTAACTTCAAGGCGAAAGTTTGGTAAGTTGTTTACATAGACCAGCCCAACATAATGAAGCAAAGGATTCATGTTCCAATAGGACACAACATAGACATTATGTAAGGTTGAAACTTTTACAGCAAATATTAGTATAACCTGTTCACTGTAAGAATAAAATAAATGTCAAAAACACATATGGCGGAAATTAACTGCATTTGCTGGTGCATTTTAATACTCCTGTATTCTTCCACAATATAGTTCCGTGGTTTATTAAGCTTCCTGCTTTACCTGCTTTCAATAAACCATTCAACTTGTATAGAAATATTATAATGTGATTACAGCAAAAACAATGGCTCTCAAAATTTCAACAATGTACCTACTGGTTAAGGCTACAACAATGATAGCAGTTAAACTCACGTGATGGCACTGCTGTTAAGTGTGCTCGTGCAGATATTATGTTAACCACTGGCATGCTAATGGCAGAGCTTAGTATGGAATGTGGAAAAATACTTTAGATAGAAGCAACCTGAAAACTTCAATGCCATGGCTGAGATTTGAACCACAGATCTCCTGGTTTCCGTCCAGTCGCTCTTACCCATTGAGCTACAATAGCCAACATGCCGTCGGGACATTAAATTCTCCAATTGACTCATTTTCCCGGTAAACCACAAGGGCTCTCGTATTCATGGTAAACACTGTTTGTGATGACTTACTACTGGAAGTACTTGAGTCCCAGGCTTCTTCATTAAACTCTTATTATTTAACTTAATTGATGGAATTTATTTGTTCTTTCACACTAATTTTTCAGTTGAATTTTTCAGTTTGACTATCTATTCAAAACCTTAGGCTATACACGGCTAGAGTGAAGGAACGATTAATTTCCACCAATTAAAAATACTTTATTCTAATACAGAATAGATTATAATAACTGCTTCACTGATAACCAACTGTGTTAAATCTATGATGCTCATGATAGATTCATAGATTTATCACAGCTGATTATCCATGTAGCAGTTAGTGCTAACATATGCACTAGTTAATACATAAAATATGAAGCTATTAACAGTGAAGCAAACAAATATATACAAATATTATAATTTGTAACATAAAAACTTCACATATAAGAAATAATGAATGTTTTCTTATAAAATGATTAGGATCGTGATTTTGTGAAAACTCATTCACATCATCAACAACAAAAAATGTTGTATTTATCAATTTAATTGTTTCGATTGTGATAAGGTTTATATTGGAAAGACATAACATAATTTCAAAATCGGAACAAAAGAACATTTGCATAACATTAAGTACAAACAGACTGATAAATTGGCAGTAGCAGATCATTTTTGGTCATTTAAATATCAAATATATTCAGAAGTTAAATTATCAAAACAATTAAATGGTCCGATAGATTTAATGGTTTGGAAAAATATATTTATTTTAAAAAACAAACATCACGTAATGAATTTTGAAATACTGGCAGTCGATTCTGTTTTTAAATTTGTTTCATTTTCAGATTTTGGTAGTACTGACAAAAACATAGTGACATCTAGCAACTGTAACGTTGACAACGAAATTGTTGACGGCTCTGGCTGAGGATGTGAATAAATTGTTCACGAAATTGCGATCCTAATCAATTTATAAGAAAACATTCATCATTTCTTATAAGATAAGTGAAGTTTTCATGTTACAAATTATTATATTTGTGTATATACATATGCACTAGTTATTTTTACTTTTTGTTAGAGATCATAAAAGTAGTGTCCCCATAATAAGAGAAAAAGTGAACTCAACGATCGCACTTCACCATTTCAGATAGTAAGAGACTAAATATTGCGACGACAATGGTAAGTACCTGCCATGGATTATGTGTGGGTGAAACCATTCCAACACTTTTGTTGCTGACATCACAAATCTGAAGCCCAAGTCACATTGTTACCATGGGCAATTTCTTCTAGGCAGGACAAACTCCAGAAATTGAGAGCATTATACTAAGAGAACCTTCTCACTGCAACCGGCAGGGTATAAAAGACAATGCTAAAGCCTAGCAGTTGAGTCAGCTATTGTGATGAGTATGCAGTGAAGAGGAACAGTTGACTAATGAAGAACTGTTGAAAGTGCAATCATCTCACTTGCTTCTCGAACTAGCATGAGCTTAGAAAAAGTAAATGTTGGACACTGGTGACAGTAAGATGCAACTTATAACCCAGCATGTGTTGTGATATACTGCATGAGGTAAGGTAAATGCAATTACTGACTCAGGTAAGCGTGGAATACTAAAAAGAATTTATAAATATGTTAAAACTAAAAAGCATAAATAGTCTTATGAAACTTGACTATAATTACCAGTATAGACCCGTCACATCATACTGTAACACTGGCATAAGCAAAGCTGTCTTGGAAAAAGAATGCTGCCATAGTGTCCTACGTCGAAGGAGGAATCACCTAACCTTGTTACTTATCATCTGGCCCGTCGCATCATACTGTAACACTGGCAAAAGGGAAGCTGTCTTGGAAAAAGTATGCTGCAATAGTGTCCTACCTCGAAGGAGGAATCAACTCGCCTTGTTACTTATCATCTGGCCCGTCGCATCATACTGTAACACTGGCAAAAGGGAAGCTGTCTTGGCAAAAGAATGCTGAAATAGTGTCCTACCTCGAAGGAGGAATCAACTCGCCTTGTTACTTATCATCTGGCCTGTCGCATCATACTGTAACACTGGCAAAAGGGAAGCTGTCTTGGAAAAAGTATGCTGCAATAGTCTCCTACCTTGAAGGAGGATTCAACTCGCCTTGTTACTTATCATCTGGCCTGTCGCATCATCCTGTAACACTGGCAAAAGGGAAGCTGTCTTGGAAAAAGTATGCTGCAATAGTGTCCTACCTCGAAGGAGGAATCAACTCGCCTTGTTACTTATCATCTGGCCTGTCACATCATACTATAACACTGGCAAAAGGGAAGCTGTCTTGGAAAAAGTATGCTGCAATAGTGTCCTACCTCGAAAGAGGAATTAACTCGCCTTGCTACTTATCATCTGGCCTGTCGCATCATACTGTAACACTGGCAAAAGGGAAGCTGTCTTGGAAAAAGTATGCTGCAATAGTGTCCTACCTCGAAGGAGGAATCAACTCGCCTTGCTACTTATCATCTGGCCTGTCGCATCATACTGTAACACTGGCAAAAGGGAAGTTGTCTTGGAAAAAGTATGCTGCAATAGTGTCCTACCTCGAAGGAGGAATCAACTCGCCTTGCTACTTATCATCTGGCCCGTTGCATCATACTGTAACACTGGCAAAAGGGAAGCATCTTGGAAAAAGTATGCTGCAATAGTGTCCTACCTCGAAGGAGGAATCAACTCGCCTTGTTACTTATCATCTGGACCGTCGCATCATATTGTAACACTGGCAAAAGGGAAGCTGTCTTGGAAAAAGTATGCTGCAATAGTGTCCTACCTTGAAGGAGGAATCAACTCGCCTTGTTACTTATCATCTGGACCGTCGCATCATATTGTAACACTGGCAAAAGGGAAGCTGTCTTGGAAAAAGTATGCTGCAATAGTGTCCTACCTTGAAGGAGGAATCAACTCGCCTTGTTACTTATCATCTGGACCGTCGCATCATATTGTAACACTGGCAAAAGGGAAGCTGTCTTGGAAAAAGTATGCTGCAATAGTGGCCTACCTCGAAGGAGGAATCAACTCGCCTTGCTACTTATCATCTGGCCCGTTGCATCATACTGTAACACTGGCAAAAGGGAAGCATCTTGGAAAAAGTATGCTGCAATAGTGTCCTACCTCGAAGGAGGAATCAACTCGCCTTGTTACTTATCATCTGGACTGTCGCATCATATTGTAACACTGGCAAAAGGGAAGCTGTCTTGGAAAAAGTATGCTGCAATAGTGTCCTACCTTGAAGGAGGAATCAACTCGCCTTGTTACTTATCATCTGGACCGTCGCATCATATTGTAACACTGGCAAAAGGGAAGCTGTCTTGGAAAAAGTATGCTGCAATAGTGTCCTACCTTGAAGGAGGAATCAACTTGCCTTGTTACTTATCATCTGGACCGTCGCATCATATTGTAACACTGGCAAAAGGGAAGCTGTCTTGGAAAAAGTATGATGCCATAGTGTCCTACTTCGAAGGAGGAATCACCTCACCTTGTTACCTATCATTTGGTCCGTTGCATCATACTGTAACACTGGCAAAAGGGAAGCTGTCTCGGAAAGAGTATGCTGCAATAGTGTCCTACGTCGAAGGAGGAATCAACTCGCCTTGTTACTTATCATTTGGCCCGTCGCATTATACTGTAACATTGGCAAAAGGGAAGCTGTCTTGGAAAAAGTAGCTGCAATAGTGACCTACGTCGAAGGAGGAATCAACTCGCCTTGTTACTTATCATCTGGCCCGTCACATCATACCGTAACACTGGCAAAAGGGAAGCTTAGAAAAAGTATGCTGCCATAGTGTTTTACGTCGAAGGAGGAATCACCTCATCTTGTTACTTATCATCTGGCCCGTCACATTATACTGTAACACTGGCAAAAGGGAAGCTGTCTTGGAAAAATTATGCTGCAATAGTGTCCTACCTTGAAGGAGGAATCAACTCGCCTTGTTACTTATCATCTGGCCCGTCGCATCATACTGTAACACTGGCAAAGGGGAAGCTGTCTTAGAAAAAGTATGCTGCCATAGTGTCCTACGTCGAAGGAGGAATCACCTCACCTTGTTACTTATCATTTGGCCCATCACATTATACTGTAACACTGGCAAAAGGGAAGCTGTCTTGGAAAAATTATGCTGCAATAGTGTCCTACCTCGAAGGAGGAATCAACTCGCCTTGTTACTTATCATCTGGCCCGTCGCATCATACTGTAACACTGGCAAAAGAAAAGCTGTCTTGGAAAAATTATGCTGCAATAGTGTCCTACCACGAAGCAGGAATCAACTCGCCTTGTTACTTATCATCTGGCCCGTCGCATCATACTGTAACACTGGCAAAAGAAAAGCTGTCTTGGAAAAATTATGCTGCAATAGTGTCCTACCACGAAGAAGGAATCAACTCGCCTTGTTACTTATCGTCTGGCCCGTCACATCATACTGTAACACTGACAAAAGCGAAGCTGTATTGGAAAAAGTATGCTGCAATAGTGTCCAACTTCAAAGGAGGAATCACCTCGCCTTGTTATCGGGTTGTCTTATAAATTCGTTCGATTCTTGTTACATGCTTACGACTAAGAACACTTGAGAACACTGCTTGCCCCCATTACTTTTACGTCAAAGAAGTTGACTAACAAGATGGGGTTTGTTTACAAATACAATAACTGAAAAGAATGCCATGAACAAAAACCTCAGCGACCTCACGGCCAAAGGTAAATAGGTGAACTTATGTAAGAATTGGTAACCAAACTTCAGTACGAGTTTGTGGATACAACAGTGTGGAGTCCTAACTTGTGAATGTTAATATGGAAGGCAAGAAGGAACATTTTGGACATTTAATGCTGTTTTATTACCATAAAGGTAAAGCTGCCTCACAAACTCAACGTAAAATTTGCGCTGTTTACGGAGAAGATGCAGTGATGAATCGGGCATGGCAAAAATGGTTTACTTGATTTCGAGCTGGGAACTTCTCTGTGAAAGACAAACCTCATTCTGGACGACCTGTGGTTACGGATGAGGAAATGATAAAGGACATGATCACAAACAACCCCAGAATAACAACTCAGGAGGTAGGTCAGGAGCTAAACTTATCTCATGCAACTGTAGCCAGGCACCTAAAGAAACTTGGTTACGTAAATCTTCGGGATGTTTGGGTTCCGAACGAACTGAGTGAACAAAATTTAGTTCAGCGCGTTTCCATCTGTGACGCACTGATAAGACACAATGAAACTGCCCCTTTTCTGAAACTGCTGGTTACAGGAGACGAAAAGTGGATTGTGTACAACAACATCCGAAAGAGAAAGTCATGGCATAAGAAAGGGGAACCACCACTCTCAATTCCTAAATCAGGGCTTCATCCTGAGAAGATTATGCTGTGCATTTGGTGGGACTGGAAAGGAATTATTTATTACGAATTTCTTCCTCCTAGGGAGAACATCAATTCAGAGAAATACTGTTCGCAGTTGGATCGTCTGAAGGTTGCCCTAGAGGAGAAAAGGCCAGAGTTAGCATCTAATGGTGGAGTCGTCTTTCATCAAGACAATGCCAAACGACATACTTCTATGGTAACTCGTCAGAAATTACGGGATTTCGACTGGGATGTGTTACCTCAACCGCCTTATTCTCCAGACATTGCCCCATCCGACTATCATTTATTTCGATCCCTGCAAAACTTCCTCAATGGCAAATGCCTTATTTCCTTGGAGGATTGCAGACTTGCCGTAGACGAGTTTGTCAACCAGAAAACTGCAAGATTTTGGAAAAATGGTATTGATAAGCTTCCTGAGAAATTGAGATATGTTACTGATAATAATGGTGCATACTGCACAAAATAAACTTTGGGTTGAAAGGTTCATTGCCTTGTTTACTTTCGATGACCTTGCGTATGTAAACAGATTATCCCTACATAATTAGGCAACTTCGTTGCCGTAGTTGTGATACGGGCATACAGTGCAGGCGTTCTTTGTCGTAAACACCTAACAAGAATCGAACGAATTTATGAGACAAACCAATACATATCATCTGGTCCGTTGCATCATACTGTAACACTGGCAAAAGGGAAGCTGTCTTGGAAAAAGTATGCTGCCATAGTGTCCTACCTCGTAGGAGGAATCACCTCACCTTGTTACTTATCATCTGGCCCGTCGCATCATATTGTAACACTGGCAAAAGGGAAGCTGTCTTGGAAAAAGTATGCTGCCATAGTGTCCTATCTTGAAGGAGGAATCACCTCGCCTTGTTACTTATCATCTGGCCCGTCACATTATACTGTAACACTGGCAAAAGGGAAGCTGTCTTGGAAAAATTATGCTGCAATAGTGTCCTACCTTGAAGGAGGAATCAACTCGCCTTGTTACTTATCATCTGGCCCGTCGCATCATACTGTAACACTGGCAAAGGGGAAGCTGTCTTAGAAAAAGTATGCTGCCATAGTGTCCTACGTCGAAGGAGGAATCACCTCACCTTGTTACTTATCATCTGGCCCGTCACATTATACTGTAACATTGGCAAAAGGGAAGCTGTCTTGGAAAAATTATTCTGCAATAGTGTCCTACCTCGAAGGAGGAATCAACTCGCCTTGTTACTTATCATCTGGCCCGTCGCATCATACTGTAACACTGGCAAAAGGGAAGCTGTCTTGGAAAAACTATGCTGCAATAGTGTCCTACCTCGAAGGAGGAATCAACTCGCCTTGCTACTTATCATCTGGCCCGTTGCATCATACTGTAACACTGGCAAAAGGGAAGCTGTCTTAGAAAAAGTATGCTGCCATAGTGTCCTACGTCGAAGGAGGAATCACCTCACCTTGTTACTTATCATTTGGCCCATCACATTATACTGTAACACTGGCAAAAGGGAAGCTGTCTTGGAAAAATTATGCTGCAATAGTGTCCTACCTCGAAGCAGGAATTAACTCGCCTTGTTACTTATCATCTGGCCCGTCGCATCATACTGTAACACTGGCAAAAGAAAAGCTGTCTTGGAAAAATTATGCTGCAATAGTGTCCTACCACGAAGAAGGAATCAACTCGCCTTGTTACTTATCGTCTGGCCCGTCACATCATACTGTAACACTGACAAAAGCGAAGCTGTATTGGAAAAAGTATGCTGCAATAGTGTCCAACTTCAAAGGAGGAATCACCTCGCCTTGTTATCGGGTTGTCTTATAAATTCGTTCGATTCTTGTTACATGCTTACGACTAAGAACACTTGAGAACACTGCTTGCCCCCATTACTTTTACGTCAAAGAAGTTGACTAACAAGATGGGGTTTGTTTACAAATACAATAACTGAAAAGAATGCCATGAACAAAAACCTCAGCGACCTCACGGCCAAAGGTAAATAGGTGAACTTATGTAAGAATTGGTAACCAAACTTCAGTACGAGTTTGTGGATACAACAGTGTGGAGTCCTAACTTGTGAATGTTAATATGGAAGGCAAGAAGGAACATTTTGGACATTTAATGCTGTTTTATTACCATAAAGGTAAAGCTGCCTCACAAACTCAACGTAAAATTTGCGCTGTTTACGGAGAAGATGCAGTGATGAATCGGGCATGGCAAAAATGGTTTACTTGATTTCGAGCTGGGAACTTCTCTGTGAAAGACAAACCTCATTCTGGACGACCTGTGGTTACGGATGAGGAAATGATAAAGGACATGATCACAAACAACCCCAGAATAACAACTCAGGAGGTAGGTCAGGAGCTAAACTTATCTCATGCAACTGTAGCCAGGCACCTAAAGAAACTTGGTTACGTAAATCTTCGGGATGTATGGGTTCCGAACGAACTGAGTGAACAAAATTTAGTTCAGCGCGTTTCCATCTGTGACGCACTGATAAGACACAATGAAACTGCCCCTTTTCTGAAACTGCTGGTTACAGGAGACGAAAAGTGGATTGTGTACAACAACATCCGAAAGAGAAAGTCATGGCGTAAGAAAGGGGAACCACCACTCTCAATTCCTAAATCAGGGCTTCATCCTGAGAAGATTATGCTGTGCATTTGGTGGGACTGGAAAGGAATTATTTATTACGAATTTCTTCCTCCTAGGGAGAACATCAATTCAGAGAAATACTGTTCGCAGTTGGATCGTCTGAAGGTTGCCCTAGAGGAGAAAAGGCCAGAGTTAGCATCTAATGGTGGAGTCGTCTTTCATCAAGACAATGCCAAACGACATACTTCTATGGTAACTCGTCAGAAATTACGGGATTTCGACTGGGATGTGTTACCTCAACCGCCTTATTCTCCAGACATTGCCCCATCCGACTATCATTTATTTCGATCCCTGCAAAACTTCCTCAATGGCAAATGCCTTATTTCCTTGGAGGATTGCAGACTTGCCGTAGACGAGTTTGTCAACCAGAAAACTGCAAGATTTTGGAAAAATGGTATTGATAAGCTTCCTGAGAAATTGAGATATGTTACTGATAATAATGGTGCATACTGCACAAAATAAACTTTGGGTTGAAAGGTTCATTGCCTTGTTTACTTTCGATGACCTTGCGTATGTAAACAGATTATCCCTACATAATTAGGCAACTTCGTTGCCGTAGTTGTGATACGGGCATACAGTGCAGGCGTTCTTTGTCGTAAACACCTAACAAGAATCGAACGAATTTATGAGACAAACCAATACATATCATCTGGTCCGTTGCATCATACTGTAACACTGGCAAAAGGGAAGCTGTCTTGGAAAAAGTATGCTGCCATAGTGTCCTACCTCGTAGGAGGAATCACCTCACCTTGTTACTTATCATCTGGCCCGTCGCATCATATTGTAACACTGGCAAAAGGGAAGCTGTCTTGGAAAAAGTATGCTGCCATAGTGTCCTATCTTGAAGGAGGAATCACCTCGCCTTGTTACTTATCATCTGGCCCGTCGCATCATACTGTAACACTGGCAAAAGCGAAGATGTCTTGGAAAAAGTATGCTGCCATAGTGTCCTACCTCGAAGGAGGAATCACCTCACCTTGTTACTTATCATCTGGCCCTTCGCAGCAATCTGTAACAACAAAAGTGAAGCTGTCTTGGAAAAAGTATGCTGCCGTAGTGTCCTACGTCGAAGAAGGAATCTCCTTGCCTTGTTACTTATCATCTGGCCCGTCGCATCATACTGTAACACTGGCAAAAGGGAAGCTGTCTTGGAAAAAGTATGCTGCAATAGTGTCCTACATCAAAGGAGGAATCACCTCCCCTTGTTACTTATCATCTGGCCTGTCGCATCATACTGTAACACTGTTAAAAGGGAATCTGTCTTGGAAAAAGTACGCTGCAATAGTGTCCTACGTCGAAGGAAGAATCACCTCGCCTTGTTACTTATCGGCTGGCCCGTCGCATCATACTGTAACACTGTTAAAAGGGAAGCTGTCTTGGAAAAAGTATGCTGCAATAGTGTCCTACATCGAAGGAGGAATCACCTCCCCTTGTTACTTATCATCTGGCCCGTCGCATCATACTGTAACACTGTTAAAAGGGAAGCTGTCTTGGAAAAACTATGCTGCAATAGTGTCCTATGTCGAAGGAAGAATCACCTCGCCTTGTTACTTACCGGCTGGCGGGACGAGAGAGGCACGGGGCAGACTATATTATTACTAGACCAAAGACCTTTCGAGACATAAATTGAGAGGTTTTTAATTCCAGAATTACCTGGCAATTGGTATATGAAACCTTCGTGATTAAGGTAAATGCCGCTGCGTAAAGCAGTTCACGAATCAGTCGGTCAGTAAACTGTCCATATAAGTGTTGTACGATCCAAGCTCCATGATAAGGAGTCGGCAGGACGTGGAACGGTGTTGGATTACAAAGTGCGGAAGAAGCGACGAGCTGTTTCCGCATTGTAAGACGTGTAGACGTGTTGTATTTTGTGTAAAAGAGAGGCACAACGATTTAGAAGTCGTTTTGTCATCTTTGTCTATATACACCTCGGACAATGTACAGGATAGTCAGCATAGAGGTGTTGTCCGAGGACAAGCAATCTTCGACGTTTTGCCATTCCGGGACTCTGTGTCCTACTGACATTGTGATGAGTTTATAACAATAGACGGTGAACAGATGGTGGTTTCTGTTTTATTAAGAATCACAAGTTGTAGTATCAAAGAGAGGATATGTTACTTATAGGAGACCACTGAGGTTATGATAGGCCGACGCTTGTAGGTTTCGCCAGGGTCAATGTCATATTCCCCGAGGCCTCGGATAAGTTGATGGACACTGGCCGCGTCAAGCGGGAGGTTCGTCAGTACCTTCGACGTCCTCTTGCTGAGGCGGACCGACTACCTGTCATTAGACCCAGTGAGCTCCAGGGCGCACTCCGGCGTCTAAATCCCAAAAAAGCGTCGGGACCTGATGGGTTGACACCTATCATGCTCCGCCATCTTCCATTCAAAGCCGTTCTTTTTCTTACTCGGGTTTTTAACATGTGTCTCGCCCTGGGCCACTTTCCACGGCAGTGGAGGGAGGCTCGGGTGATTTGCATTTTGAAGCCCGGTAAAAATCCGGCTCTCCCCGCCAGTTACCGCTCCATTAGCCTCCTGTCAGTCCTCTCGAAAGTTTTCGAGAGGCTTGTTTTAGCCCGCTTGTCGCCCCTACTGGGGGACATTCAAGCTATTCCTCCCCATCAGTTTGGTTTTCGTCCTGGGCACTCGACATAACAACAGTTGCTCCGTCTGGTGGAGGCCGCTGCCCTGGGTTTCCAGGAAAGGGCATTCACTGCGGCGGTATCTCTGGATGTCGAGAAGGCCTTCTCTACCACCTGGCATGCAGGCCTCCTACACAAACTAATCACCCTGGGGCTTCCTGCACACATGATACACATTTTACACTCATTCCTCAAACAGACATTTCACAGTTGTTGTGGCGGGAAAGCTTTCTACCAGACGACCCATCAGAGGAGGCGTCCCAGAAGGCTCTGTCTTATCCCCTACACTCTTTAGCGTGTATGTGGCGGATCTCCCCACGGAGCTACACGTCAACATAGCCCAATATGCGGACGATGTGTTACTATTCAACACAAACAGAAACGCACGCAGAGCCTTCAACCCAATACAGCGACACCTAAGCCTCATTCATGATTGGTGTAGGCTTTGGCGATTGTCTATCAACCCAGAGAAAAGCCAAGCCATACTCTTCACTAAGCGTCACTTTCCCGCCAACCTCCCCGCCTTTAATTATTCTGGCAGAAGGATAGAGTGGACAAATTCTCTAAAATACTTAGGTGTAAAGCTGGACAAGGGCCTAACTTTTCGGGGTCACATCCAGGAGGTAGCTCATCGGGCATGCGGAGCTTCGGCTTCGTTATACCCCATGATGCGCTCAGGAATGCCGACACCCCTTAAGTTGCGCCTTTTTCAGGCTTTAATTCTTCCAATCATGCTTTATGCTTGTGAGATCTGGGGCATGGCCGCAGGATCCAATCTGTGACAAATTCAGCGTGTACAAAATAGATGTCTTAGGGCCATCTATTCTGTTTGCTGGAGGTTTCCCGTGAGATACCTTCATGAAGCCTCATCTCTCCACTATGTGGAAGATGTCATTAGGCGCAGGGCCACAAAATTCTACGCGAGTTTGCCTCAACATCAGAGCGCCCTGGTTAGGTCTCTAGGGAACTATAGAACGACCGAAAGACGCTACAAGCTATACCGGCTTCCCCGCATGGCATGCGGGCACACCCGGTAACAATCGATTTCTTATTTCAACCTAAAACTATTACTGTTTGAATTTAATAGACTTTCTAAATTAAACTCTTCCTAAAAATTATCACACCAGCGGTGCTAACATAGCGTTGCACCCGAGTTGGCTACCATGAGGAGCTACGGCTACCTCCCTTCTTTTCATCTACATTATCTTAAACCACCAACCTGCAAAACCCCACATTTCCTGTCATTAAGTGGTTAAGTCCGTGTAGGACAGGTACACGAATGACACACATCGTGCTGACCCTCAGTCAGCCGCCAGCTGCTTGAATGAATGAATGAATGAATGAATGAATGAATGAATGAATGAATGAATGAATGAATGAATGAATGAATAAGTTGATGGAAGCTGTAAGGAAGACGGGAATAGAATTTGTGAGAGAGAGAGAGAGGAAATGATAGGTCTGAATGAATGTACCATTCGGCAGCTGTTGCTACTCGAAGTATTTGAAGTTTGTAGAAGTGCGCCCTAGATCTGACAGACGTAGGAGTTTATAGAGAAGGAGCTTATTCGTTGTTGTACAGTGGATAGAGCCTCGCCATACGCTTGGATACTCTGGAAGCTAGTGATGGAATTGGTAAGGCGCATATACCAGGAGAATATAAGCAGTACATAAGAAACAAAAGAGCAATGATGGAAGTGAAGCGTGTCTTGCGGTTTGCTAAATGTGAAAGTGTAACTTTATGTACAATGCGATAGCAACAAATCGCCCATTTAGGTCGCGATGTCTTTGTGTACATTCACTTCCATTCACAATGTTCGGGAAACGTGTAACGGGTAGAGGTTAGTTTTAAGCTATTTACTTGAAAACTGCTACATTTAACATGAATAAACAAAAAAGTGACTGTGAAAAATCTAAAAAATCAAATAAAAAAAATCTAAAATCTATAGTTTCTCAGATAATACAATAAATTGTTTGACAAAAAAAAAAAAAAAAAAAAAAAAAAAAAAAAAAAACAACAACAACAACTTCATCTTTAAAAAGTTGCGTTGTGTATTTATATTTTTAGTAAAGTGAAAATAAACATTTCATTGAAGTTGATGTTATTTCTTACAGTAAAATAATGTTTAGTTTTTATGAAACTGTATGCCTCAAAAATTCCATTTTTCAGTATGATTTTTTGTGAGCCAATTAATCATTTAAACATAAAATCCACATTTGAAAGATGAGATATTATATATTAAATGTATCTATATATATGAGGTCCCGAGTTCGAATCTCGGTCAGGTATGGACCCTGGGCTCATTTGAACATCATTATGACTTAACGTTGGAGGACGTAAAATACAAAAAAGGGGGGGGATGGCCAGATAAACGAGAGCATACGGATAACTTACTGCCCACCAACGCAGTGTAAGTCCCTGAAAGGAATGTGCTCCCTTACACAGTGGAACAAGGACAGGGAACACATGCTACACAAGGAGCACCCTATTCACTCTGTACACTAAAACCGAGAAGATTCATACATAAAAGTAGAACCCGTCGGAATGTTTTTGAATTGTCATAATTACCAACTTCCCTGCATCTCATTCCCCGCAGACTTTCTGTGGTATACTATAAATGTCACAGAGCTTTTAAAAATAGAACATCGAGAAAAACATTTGGCCACAATGATTGGCAGATGTCTATCTAACATAATTCAAAAATGTCAGTCGTACGCCCCTGCTTACTCGGATAACACAAGCAGGAAAAACCACACGCACACCTAAATGCTATACCAGGGTCGGCTGATATGTCCGGTGTTTATTTCTTAACATAATCTGCTTTGTCATATCAGTGTTCTAATTTAGTTAAACCATCTCTGTAGTGTGATTTATCATGTTACTGCATCAATGACCTTCTCGTTGTTGTGACATCTTCTTCTGCCAAGAAATGTTTTGAAGTTTGGGAACAGGTAACTACTGAGTGCTAGATCTGGCGAATAGGGTCGATGTTTGCATATTTTCCCATTGCTATGACTGAAAGATGGGCCGGAGCACTGTCCTGAAGAAACAAGATTTTTTTCTTTGCCAAATGGCGTCTTTTTCTTTTCATCTCATCATTCAAACGTTGTAGTAAGCTTGCGTGGTAGTCATCAGTGGTAATTTAACTCTTTTCCAAGTAATCAATAAAAATAATTCCCTGTACATCCCAATCACCATAAACTTGTTAGCTGACAGAATTGACTTTGCCTTTTTTTTTGGAGTTGGCTCACCTGGCGCAGTCCACTGTTTTGACTGTGATTTACTTTCTGGAGTATAGTGATGTATCCAAGTTTCGTCCTTGGTAATAAGCCGACTGAAAAATCCACTGGGGTTTTTACGATATAGCTCCAAATTTTTAACAAAAATAGTCTTTCTTTGCAACTTTTGATCAGGTGTCAACAAACGCGGCACAGGCCTTGTGAAAGCCCAAAACATTACTTAAGATATTACCTGTATGTTCTTTTGATATGTTTACAGTCTCTGCTATCTTAAACAACTTTAATATGCAATCTTCCAGTACTAAACAATGATTTTTTTTCAATCATCTCTGTAGTTGTGACTTCCACAGGACATCCAGAGCGAGACTCATCACTAGTAATCGTACGTCTCATTTTAAACTCTACAACCAACCTTTTAATTATATATGAAGTGACAGCGAGGCTCATCACTAGTACTCGTACGTCCCATTTTAAACTCTACAACCAACCTTTTAATTATTGTATATGAAGGACAGAGCGAGGCTCATCACTAGTACTCGTACGTCCCATTTTAAACTCTACAACCAACCTTTTAATTATTATATATGAAGTGACAGAGCGAAGCTCATCACTAGTACCCGTACGTCCCATTTTAAACTCTACAACCAACCTCTTAATTGTTGTATGTGAAGGGACAGCGAGGCTCATCACTAGTACTCGTACGTCCCATTTTAAACTCTACAACCAACCTTTTAATTATTGTATATGAAGGGACAGAGCGAGGCTCATCACTAGTGCTCGTACGTCCCATTTTAAACTCTACAACCAACCTTTTAATTATTGTATATGAAGGGACAGAGCGAGGCTCATCACTAGTGCTCGTACGTCCCATTTTAAACTCTACAACCAACCTTTAATTATTGTATATGAAGGGACAGAGCGAGGCTCATCACTAGTGCTCGTACGTCTCATTTTAAACTCTACAACCAACCTTTTAATTATTGTATATGAAGGGGCAGAGCAAGGCTCATCACTAGTACTCGTACGTCCCATCTTAAACTGTAACCAACATTTTAATTATTGTATATGAAGGACAGAGCGAGGCTCATCACTGGTGCTCGTACGTCCTACTTTAAACTCTACAACCAACCTTTTAATTATTGTATATGAAGTGACAGAGCGAGGCTCATCACTAGTACCCGTACGTCCCATTTTAAACTCTACAACCAAACTTTTAATTATTGTATATGAAGGGACAGAGCGAGGCTCATCACTAGTACTCGTACGTCCCATTTTAAACTCTACAACCAACCTTTTAATTATTGTATATGAAGGGACAGAGCGAGGCTCATCACTAGTACTCGTACGTCCCATTTTAAACTCTACAACAAACCTTTTAATTATTGTATATGAAGGGACAGAGCGAGGCTCATCACTAGTGCTCGTACGTCCTACTTTAAAATCTACAACCAACCTTTTAATTATTGTATATGAAGGGACAGAGCGAGGCTCATCACTAGTGCTCGTACGTCCCATTTTAAACTCTACAACCAACCTTTTAATTGTTGTATATGAAGGGACAGAGCGAGGCTCATCACTAGTGCTCGTACGTACCATTTTAAACTCTACAACCAACCTTTTAATTATTGTATATGAAGGGACAGAGCGAGGCTCATCACTAGTGCTCGTACGTCTCATTTTAAACTCTACAACCAACCTTTTAATTATTGTATATGAAGGGACAGAGCGAGGCTCATCACTAGTGCTCGTACGTCCCATTTTAAACTCTACAACCAACCTTTTAATTATTGTATATGAAGGGACAGAGCGAGGCTCATCACTAGTGCTCGTACGTCTCATTTTAAACTCTACAACCAACCTTTTAATTATTGTATATGAAGGACAGAGCGCGGCTCATCACTAGTGCTCGTACGTCTCATTTTAAACTACAACCAACCTTTTAATTATTGTATATGAAGGGACAGAGCGAGGCTCATCACTAGTGCTCGTACGTCCCATTTTAAACTCTACAACCAACCTTTTAATTATTGTATATGAAGGGACAGAGCAAGGCTCATCACTAGTGCTCGTACGTCCCATTTTAAACTCTACAACCAACCTTTTAATTATTGTATATGAAGGGACTGAGCAAGGCTCATCACTAGTACTCGTACGTCCCATTTTAAACTCTACAACCAACCTTTTAATTATTGTATATGAAGGGACAGAGCGAGGCTCATCACTAGTGCTCGTACGTCCCATTTTAAACTCTACAACCAACCTTTTAATTATTGTATATGAAGGACAGAGCAAGGCTTATCACTAGTGCTCGTACGTCCTACTTTAAAAGCTACAACCAACCTTTTAATTATTGTATATGAAGGGATAGAGCGAGGCTTATCACTAGTGCTCGTACGTCACATTTTAAACTCTACAACCAACCTTTTAATTATTGTATATGAAGGGATAGAGCGAGGCTCATCACTAGGGCTCGCACGTCCTACTTTAAAATCTACAACCAACCTTTTAATTATTGTATATGAAGCGACAGAGCGAGGGTCATCACTAGTGCTCGTACGTCACATTTTAAACTCTACAACCAACCTTTTAATTATTGTATATGAAGGGATAGAGCGAGGCTTATCACTAGTGCTCGTACGTCACATTTTAAACTCTACAACCAACCTTTTAATTATTGTATATGAAGGGATAGAGCGAGGCTCATCACTAGTGCTCGTACGTCCCATTTTAAACTCTACAACCAACCTTTTAATTAGTGTATATGAAGGGATAGAGCGAGGCTCATCACTAGTACTCGTACGTCCCATTTTAAACTCTACAACCAACCTTTCAGTTATTGTATATGAAGGGACAGAGCGAGGCTCATCACTAGTGCTCGTACGTCCTACTTTAAAATCTACAACCAACCTTTAATTATTGTATATGAAGGACAGAGCGAGGCTCATCACTAGTACTCGTACGTCCCATTTTAAACTCTACAACCAACCTTTTAATTATTGTATATGAAGGACAGAGCGAGGCTCATCACTAGTACTCGTACGTCCTACTTTAAAATCTACAACCAACCTTTTAATTATTGTATATGAAGGACAGAGCGAGGCTTATCACTAGTACTCGTACGTCACATTTTAAACTCTACAACCAACCTTTAATTATTGTATATGAAGGGATAGAGCGACGCTCATCACTAGTGCTCGTACGTCTCATTTTAAACTCTACAACCAACCTTTTAATTATTGTATATGAAGGGATAGAGCGACGCTCATCACTAGTGCTCGTACGTCTCATTTTAAACTCTACAACCAACCTTTTAATTATTGTATATGAAGGGATAGAGCGACGCTCATCACTAGTGCTCGTACGTCCCATTTTAAACTCTACAACCAACCTTTTAATTATTGTATATGAAGGACAGAGCGAGGCTCATCACTATTGCTCGTACGTCTCATTTTAAACTCTACAACCAACCTTTTAATTATTGTATATGAAGGGATAGAGCGACGCTCATCACTAGTGCTCGTACGTCTCATTTTAAACTCTACAACCAACCTTTTAATTATTGTATATGAAGGACAGAGCGAGGCTCATCACTAGTACTCGTACGTCCTACTTTAAAATCAACAACCAACCTTTTAATTATTGTATATGAAGGGACAGAGCGAGGATCATCACTAGTGCTCGTACGTCCCATTTTAAACTCTACAACCAACCTTTTAATTATTGTATATGAAGGGACAGAGCGACGCTCATCACTAGTGCTCGTACGTCCCATTTTAAACTCTACAACCAACCTTTTAATTATTGTATATGAAGGGACAGAGCGAGGCTCATCCCTAGTGCTCGTACGTCCTACTTTAAAATCTACAACCAACCTTTTAATTATTGTATATGAAGGGACAGAGCGACGCTCATCACTAGTGCTCGTACGTCCCATTTTAAACTCTACAACCAACCTTTTAATTATTGTATATGAAGGGATAGAGCGACGTTCATCACTAGTGCTCGTACGTCCTACTTTAAAATCTACAACCAACCTTTTAATTATTGTATATGAAGGGACAGAGCGAGGCTCGTCACTAGTACTCGTACGTCCCACTTTAAACTCTACAACCAACCTTTTAATTATTGTATATGAAGGGACAGAGCGAGGCTCATCACTAGCACTCGTACGTCCCATTTTAAACTCTACAGCCCACCTTATAATTATTGTATGTGAAGGGACAGAGCGAGGCTCATCACTAGTGCTCGTACGTCCTACTTTAAACTCTACAATCAACATTTTAATTATTGTATATGAAGGGACAGAGCGAAGCTCATCGCTAGTACTCGTACGTCCCATTTTAAACTCTACAACCAACCTTTTAATTATTGTATATGAAGGGACAGAGCGAGGCTCATCACTAGTACTCGTACGTCCCATTTTAAACTCTACAACCAACCTTTTAATTATTGTATGTGAAGGGACAGAGCGAGGCTCATCACTAGTACCCGTACGGCCCATTTTAAACTCTACAACCAACCTTTTAATTATTGTATGTGAAGGGACAGAGCGAACCTCATCACTAGTACTCGTACGTCCCATTTTAAACTCTACAACCAACCTTTTAATTATTGTATGTGAAGGGACAGAGCGAACCTCATCACTAGTACTCGTACGTCCCATTTTAAACTCTACAACCAACCTTTTAATTATTGTATGTGAAGGGACAGAGCGAGGCTCATCACTAGTACTCGTACGTCTCACTTTAAACTCTACAACCAACCTTTTAATTATTGTATATGAAGAGACAGAGCGAGGCTCATCACTAGTGCTCGTACGTCCCACTTTAAACTCTACAACCAATCTTTTAATTATTGTATATGAAGGGACAGAGCGAGGCTCATCACTAGTGCTCGTACGTCCCATTTTAAACTCTACAACCAACCTTTTAATTATTGTATGTGAAGGGACAGAGCGAGGCTCATCCCTAGTGCTCGTACGTCCCACTTTAAACTCTACAACCAACCTTTTAATTACTGTATATGAAGGGACAGAGCGAGGCTCATCACTATAGCTCGTACGTCCCACTTTAAACTCTACAACCAACCTTTTAATTATTGTATGTGAAGGGACAGAGCGAGGCTCATCACTAGTGCTCGTACGTCCCACTTTAAACTCTACAACCAACCTTTTAATTATTGTACATGAAGGACAGAGCGAGGCTCATCACTAGTGCTCGTACGTCCCACTTTAAACTCTACAACCAACCTTTTAATTATTGTATGTGAAGGGACAGAGCGAGGCTCATCACTAGTGCTCGTACGTCCCACTTTAAACTCTACAACCAACCTTTTAATTATTGTATATGAAGGACAGAGCGAGGCTCATCACTAGTACTCGTACGTCCTACTTTAAACTCTACAACCAACCTTTTAATTATTGTATATGAAGGACAGAGCGAGGCTCATCACTAGTGCTCGTACGTCCCGTTTTAAACTCTACAACCAACCTTTTAATTATTGTATATGAAGGGACAGAGCAAGGCTCATCACTAGTACTCGTACGTCCCATTTTAAACTCTACAACCAACCTTTTAATTATTGTATATGAAGGGACAGAGCGAGGCTCATCACTAGTGCTCGTACGTCCCATTTTAAACTCTACAACCAACCTTTTAATTATTGTATATGAAGGACAGAGCGAGGCTTATCACTAGTGCTCGTACGTCCTACTTTAAAAGCTACAACCAACCTTTTAATTATTGTATATGAAGGGATAGAGCGAGGCTTATCACTAGTGCTCGTACGTCACATTTTAAACTCTACAACCAACCTTTTAATTATTGTATATGAAGGACAGAGCGAGGCTCATCACTAGTGCTCGTACGTCCCATTTTAAACTCTACAACCAACCTTTTAATTATTGTATATGAAGGACAGAGCGAGGCTCATCACTAGTGCTCGTACGTCCTACTTTAAAAGCTACAATCAACCTTTTAATTATTGTATATGAAGGGACAGAGCGAGGCTCATCACAAGTACTCGTACGTCCCATTTTAAACTCTACAGCCCACCTTATAATTATTGTATGTGAAGGGACAGAGCGAGGCTCATCACTAGTGCTCGTACGTCCTACTTTAAACTCTACAATCAACATTTTAATTATTGTATATGAAGGGACAGAGCGAAGCTCATCACTAGTACTCGTACGTCCCATTTTAAACTCTACAACCAACCTTTTAATTAGTGTATATGAAGGGACAGAACGAGGCTCATCACTAGTACTCGTACGTCCCATTTTAAACTCTACAACCAACCTTTTAATTATTGTATGTGAAGGGACAGAGCGAGGCTCATCACTAGTACCCGTACGGCCCATTTTAAACTCTACAACCAACCTTTTAATTATTGTATGTGAAGGGACAGAGCGAACCTCATCACTAGTACTCGTACGTCCCATTTTAAACTCTACAACCAACCTTTTAATTATTGTATGTGAAGGGACAGAGCGAGGCTCATCACTAGTACTCGTACGTCCCACTTTAAGCTCTACAACCAACCTTTTAATTATTGTATATGAAGGGACAGAGCGAGGCTCATCACTAGTGCTCGTACGTCCCACTTTAAACTCTACAACCAACCTTTTAATTATTGTATATGAAGGACAGAGCGAGGCTCATCACTAGTACTCGTACGTCCTACTTTAAACTCTACAACCAACCTTTTAATTATTGTATATGAAGGACAGAGCGAGGCTCAACACTAGTGCTCGTACGTCCCACTTTAAACTCTATAACCAACCTTTTAATTATTGTATATGAAGGACAGAGCGAGACTCATCACTAGTACTCGTACGTCCCACTTTAAACTCTATAGCCAACCTTTTAATTATTGCATATGAAGGACAGAGCGAGACTCATCACTAGTGCTCGTACGTCCCACTTTAAACTCTATAAAAAACCTTTTAATTATTGCATATGAAGGACAGAGCGAGGCTCATCACTAGTGCTCGTACGTCCTACTTTAAAAGCTACAACCAACCTTTTAATTATTGTATATGAAGGGACAGAGCGAGGCTCATCACTAGTGCTCGTACGTCACATTTTAAACTCTACAACCAACCTTTTAATTATTGTATATGAAGGACAGAGCGAGGCTCATCACTAGTGCTCGTACGTCCCATTTTAAACTCTACAACCAACCTTTTAATTATTGTATATGAAGGACAGAGCGAGGCTCATCACTAGTGCTCGTACGTCCTACTTTAAAAGCTACAACCAACCTTTTAATTATTGTATATGAAGGGACAGAGCGAGGCTCATCACTAGTGCTCGTACGTCACATTTTAAACTCTACAACCAACCTTTTAATTATTGTATATGAAGGGACAGAGCGAGGCTCATCACTAGTGCTCGTACGTCCCATGTTAAACTCTACAATCAACCTTTTAATTATTGTATGTGAAGGGACAGAGCGAGGCTCATCACTAGTACTCGTACGTCCTACTTTAAAATCTACAACCAACCTTTTAATTATTGTATATGAAGGGACAGAGCGAGGCTCATCACTAGTACTCGTACGTCCCATTTTAAACTCTACAACCAACCTTTTAATTATTGTATATGAAGGGACAGAGCGAGGCTCATCACTAGTACTCGTACGTCACATTTTAAACTCTACAACCAACCTTTTAATTATTGTATCTGAAGGGACAGAGCGAGGCTCATCACTAGTGCTCGTACGTCCCATTTTAAACTCTACAACCAACCTTTTAATTATTGTGTATGAAGGGACCAAGCGAGGCTCATCACTAGTACTCGTACGTCCCACTTTAAACTCTACAACCAACCTTTTAATTATTGTATATGAAGGGACAGAGCGAGGCTCATCACTAGTACTCGTACGTCCCATTTTAAACTCTAAAACCAACCTTTTAATTATTGTATATGAAGGGACAGAGCGAGGCTCATCACTAGTACTCGTACGTCCCATTTTAAACTCTACAACCAACCTTTTAATTATTGTATATGAAGGGACAGAGCGA
This sequence comes from Mantis religiosa, assembly GCA_030765055.1. Classification (NCBI taxonomy): domain Eukaryota; kingdom Metazoa; phylum Arthropoda; class Insecta; order Mantodea; family Mantidae; genus Mantis; species Mantis religiosa. The sequence continues at coordinate 1,942,634 of CM060952.1, forward strand.
GGCTCATCACTAGTACTCGTACGTCCCACTTTAAACTCTACAACCAACCTTTTAATTATTGTATATGAAGGGACAGAGCGAGGCTCATCACTAGTACTCGTACGTCCCACTTTAAACTCTACAACCAACCTTTTAATTATTGTATATGAAGGGACAGAGTGAGGCTCATCACTAGCACTCGTACGTCCCATTTTAAACTCTACAGCCCACCTTATAATTATTGTATGTGAAGGGACAGAGCGAGGCTCATCACTAGTGCTCGTACGTCCTACTTTAAACTCTACAATCAACATTTTAATTATTGTATATGAAGGGACAGAGCGAAGCTCATCACTAGTACTCGTACGTCCCATTTTAAACTCTACAACCAACCTTTTAATTATTGTATATGAAGGGACAGAGCGAAGCTCATCACTAGTACTCGTACGTCCCATTTTAAACTCTACAACCAACCTTTTAATTATTGTATGTGAAGGGACAGAGCGAGGCTTATCACTAGTACCCGTACGGCCCATTTTAAACTCTACAACCAACCTTTTAATTATTGTATGTGAAGGGACAGAGCGAACCTCATCACTAGTACTCGTACGTCCCATTTTAAACTCTACAACCAACCTTTTAATTATTGTATGTGAAGGGACAGAGCGAGGCTCATCACTAGTACTCGTACGTCCCACTTTAAACTCTACAACCAACCTTTTAATTATTGTATATGAAGAGACAGAGCGAGGCTCATCACTAGTGCTCGTACGTCCCACTTTAAACTCTACAATCAACCTTTTAATTATTGTATATGAAGGGACAGAGCGAGGCTCATCACTAGTGCTCGTACGTCCCATTTTAAACTCTACAACCAACCTTTTAATTATTGTATGTGAAGGGACAGAGCGAGGCTCATCACTAGTGCTCGTACGTCCCACTTTAAACTCTACAACCAACCTTTTAATTATTGTATATGAAGGGACAGAGCGAGGCTCATCACTAGTGCTCGTACGTCCCACTTTAAACTCTACAACCAACCTTTTAATTATTGTATGTGAAGGGACAGAGCGAGGCTCATCACTAGTGCTCGTACGTCCCACTTTAAACTCTACAACCAACCTTTTAATTATTGTATATGAAGGACAGAGCGAGGCTCATCACTAGTGCTCGTACGTCCCACTTTAAACTCTACAACCAACCTTTTAATTATTGTATGTGAAGGGACAGAGCGAGGCTCATCACTAGTACTCGTACGTCCCATTTTAAACTCTACAACCAACCTTTTAATTATTGTATATGAAGGACAGAGCGAGGCTCATCACTAGTGCTCGTACGTCCTACTTTAAAAGCTACAACCAACCTTTTAATTATTGTATATGAAGGGACAGAGCGAGGCTCATCACTAGTGCTCGTACGTCCTACTTTAAAATCTACAATCAACCTTTTAATTATTGTATATGAAGGGACAGAGCGAGGCTCATCACTAGTACTCGTACGTCACATTTTAAACTCTACAACCAACCTTTTAATTATTGTATCTGAAGGGACAGAGCGAGGCTCATCACTAGTGCTCGTACGTCCCATTTTAAACTCTACAACCAACCTTTTAATTATTGTATATGAAGGGACCAAGCGAGGCTCATCACTAGTACTCGTACGTCCCACTTTAAACTCTACAACCAACCTTTTAATTATTGTATATGAAGGGACAGAGCGAGGCTCATCACTAGTACTCGTACGTCCCATTTTAAACTCTAAAACCAACCTTTTAATTATTGTATATGAAGGGACAGAGCGAGGCTCATCACTAGTACTCGTACGTCCCATTTTAAACTCTACAACCAACCTTTTAATTATTGTATATGAAGGGACAGAGCGAGGCTCATCACTAGTACTCGTACGTCCCACTTTAAACTCTACAACCAACCTTTTAATTATTGTATATGAAGGGACAGAGCGAGGCTCATCACTAGTACTCGTACGTCCCACTTTAAACTCTACAACCAACCTTTTAATTATTGTATATGAAGGGACAGAGTGAGGCTCATCACTAGCACTCGTACGTCCCATTTTAAACTCTACAGCCCACCTTATAATTATTGTATGTGAAGGGACAGAGCGAGGCTCATCACTAGTGCTCGTACGTCCTACTTTAAACTCTACAATCAACATTTTAATTATTGTATATGAAGGGACAGAGCGAAGCTCATCACTAGTACTCGTACGTCCCATTTTAAACTCTACAACCAACCTTTTAATTATTGTATATGAAGGGACAGAGCGAAGCTCATCACTAGTACTCGTACGTCCCATTTTAAACTCTACAACCAACCTTTTAATTATTGTATGTGAAGGGACAGAGCGAGGCTCATCACTAGTACCCGTACGGCCCATTTTAAACTCTACAACCAACCTTTTAATTATTGTATATGAAGGGACAGAGCGAGGCTCATCACTAGTGCTCGTACGTCCCATTTTAAACTCTACAACCAACCTTTTAATTATTGTATATGAAGGGACAGAGCGAGGCTCATCACTAGTGCTCGTACGTCCCATTTTAAACTCTACAACCAACCTTTAATTATTGTATATGAAGGGACAGAGCGAGGCTCATCACTAGTGCTCGTACGTCTCATTTTAAACTCTACAACCAACCTTTTAATTATTGTATATGAAGGGGCAGAGCAAGGCTCATCACTAGTACTCGTACGTCCCATCTTAAACTGTAACCAACATTTTAATTATTGTATATGAAGGACAGAGCGAGGCTCATCACTGGTGCTCGTACGTCCTACTTTAAACTCTACAACCAACCTTTTAATTATTGTATATGAAGTGACAGAGCGAGGCTCATCACTAGTACCCGTACGTCCCATTTTAAACTCTACAACCAAACTTTTAATTATTGTATATGAAGGGACAGAGCGAGGCTCATCACTAGTACTCGTACGTCCCATTTTAAACTCTACAACCAACCTTTTAATTATTGTATATGAAGGGACAGAGCGAGGCTCATCACTAGTACTCGTACGTCCCATTTTAAACTCTACAACAAACCTTTTAATTATTGTATATGAAGGGACAGAGCGAGGCTCATCACTAGTGCTCGTACGTCCTACTTTAAAATCTACAACCAACCTTTTAATTATTGTATATGAAGGGACAGAGCGAGGCTCATCACTAGTGCTCGTACGTCCCATTTTAAACTCTACAACCAACCTTTTAATTGTTGTATATGAAGGGACAGAGCGAGGCTCATCACTAGTGCTCGTACGTACCATTTTAAACTCTACAACCAACCTTTTAATTATTGTATATGAAGGGACAGAGCGAGGCTCATCACTAGTGCTCGTACGTCTCATTTTAAACTCTACAACCAACCTTTTAATTATTGTATATGAAGGGACAGAGCGAGGCTCATCACTAGTGCTCGTACGTCCCATTTTAAACTCTACAACCAACCTTTTAATTATTGTATATGAAGGGACAGAGCGAGGCTCATCACTAGTGCTCGTACGTCTCATTTTAAACTCTACAACCAACCTTTTAATTATTGTATATGAAGGACAGAGCGCGGCTCATCACTAGTGCTCGTACGTCTCATTTTAAACTACAACCAACCTTTTAATTATTGTATATGAAGGGACAGAGCGAGGCTCATCACTAGTGCTCGTACGTCCCATTTTAAACTCTACAACCAACCTTTTAATTATTGTATATGAAGGGACAGAGCAAGGCTCATCACTAGTGCTCGTACGTCCCATTTTAAACTCTACAACCAACCTTTTAATTATTGTATATGAAGGGACTGAGCAAGGCTCATCACTAGTACTCGTACGTCCCATTTTAAACTCTACAACCAACCTTTTAATTATTGTATATGAAGGGACAGAGCGAGGCTCATCACTAGTGCTCGTACGTCCCATTTTAAACTCTACAACCAACCTTTTAATTATTGTATATGAAGGACAGAGCAAGGCTTATCACTAGTGCTCGTACGTCCTACTTTAAAAGCTACAACCAACCTTTTAATTATTGTATATGAAGGGATAGAGCGAGGCTTATCACTAGTGCTCGTACGTCACATTTTAAACTCTACAACCAACCTTTTAATTATTGTATATGAAGGGATAGAGCGAGGCTCATCACTAGGGCTCGCACGTCCTACTTTAAAATCTACAACCAACCTTTTAATTATTGTATATGAAGCGACAGAGCGAGGGTCATCACTAGTGCTCGTACGTCACATTTTAAACTCTACAACCAACCTTTTAATTATTGTATATGAAGGGATAGAGCGAGGCTTATCACTAGTGCTCGTACGTCACATTTTAAACTCTACAACCAACCTTTTAATTATTGTATATGAAGGGATAGAGCGAGGCTCATCACTAGTGCTCGTACGTCCCATTTTAAACTCTACAACCAACCTTTTAATTAGTGTATATGAAGGGATAGAGCGAGGCTCATCACTAGTACTCGTACGTCCCATTTTAAACTCTACAACCAACCTTTCAGTTATTGTATATGAAGGGACAGAGCGAGGCTCATCACTAGTGCTCGTACGTCCTACTTTAAAATCTACAACCAACCTTTAATTATTGTATATGAAGGACAGAGCGAGGCTCATCACTAGTACTCGTACGTCCCATTTTAAACTCTACAACCAACCTTTTAATTATTGTATATGAAGGACAGAGCGAGGCTCATCACTAGTACTCGTACGTCCTACTTTAAAATCTACAACCAACCTTTTAATTATTGTATATGAAGGACAGAGCGAGGCTTATCACTAGTACTCGTACGTCACATTTTAAACTCTACAACCAACCTTTAATTATTGTATATGAAGGGATAGAGCGACGCTCATCACTAGTGCTCGTACGTCTCATTTTAAACTCTACAACCAACCTTTTAATTATTGTATATGAAGGGATAGAGCGACGCTCATCACTAGTGCTCGTACGTCTCATTTTAAACTCTACAACCAACCTTTTAATTATTGTATATGAAGGGATAGAGCGACGCTCATCACTAGTGCTCGTACGTCCCATTTTAAACTCTACAACCAACCTTTTAATTATTGTATATGAAGGACAGAGCGAGGCTCATCACTATTGCTCGTACGTCTCATTTTAAACTCTACAACCAACCTTTTAATTATTGTATATGAAGGGATAGAGCGACGCTCATCACTAGTGCTCGTACGTCTCATTTTAAACTCTACAACCAACCTTTTAATTATTGTATATGAAGGACAGAGCGAGGCTCATCACTAGTACTCGTACGTCCTACTTTAAAATCAACAACCAACCTTTTAATTATTGTATATGAAGGGACAGAGCGAGGATCATCACTAGTGCTCGTACGTCCCATTTTAAACTCTACAACCAACCTTTTAATTATTGTATATGAAGGGACAGAGCGACGCTCATCACTAGTGCTCGTACGTCCCATTTTAAACTCTACAACCAACCTTTTAATTATTGTATATGAAGGGACAGAGCGAGGCTCATCCCTAGTGCTCGTACGTCCTACTTTAAAATCTACAACCAACCTTTTAATTATTGTATATGAAGGGACAGAGCGACGCTCATCACTAGTGCTCGTACGTCCCATTTTAAACTCTACAACCAACCTTTTAATTATTGTATATGAAGGGATAGAGCGACGTTCATCACTAGTGCTCGTACGTCCTACTTTAAAATCTACAACCAACCTTTTAATTATTGTATATGAAGGGACAGAGCGAGGCTCGTCACTAGTACTCGTACGTCCCACTTTAAACTCTACAACCAACCTTTTAATTATTGTATATGAAGGGACAGAGCGAGGCTCATCACTAGCACTCGTACGTCCCATTTTAAACTCTACAGCCCACCTTATAATTATTGTATGTGAAGGGACAGAGCGAGGCTCATCACTAGTGCTCGTACGTCCTACTTTAAACTCTACAATCAACATTTTAATTATTGTATATGAAGGGACAGAGCGAAGCTCATCGCTAGTACTCGTACGTCCCATTTTAAACTCTACAACCAACCTTTTAATTATTGTATATGAAGGGACAGAGCGAGGCTCATCACTAGTACTCGTACGTCCCATTTTAAACTCTACAACCAACCTTTTAATTATTGTATGTGAAGGGACAGAGCGAGGCTCATCACTAGTACCCGTACGGCCCATTTTAAACTCTACAACCAACCTTTTAATTATTGTATGTGAAGGGACAGAGCGAACCTCATCACTAGTACTCGTACGTCCCATTTTAAACTCTACAACCAACCTTTTAATTATTGTATGTGAAGGGACAGAGCGAACCTCATCACTAGTACTCGTACGTCCCATTTTAAACTCTACAACCAACCTTTTAATTATTGTATGTGAAGGGACAGAGCGAGGCTCATCACTAGTACTCGTACGTCTCACTTTAAACTCTACAACCAACCTTTTAATTATTGTATATGAAGAGACAGAGCGAGGCTCATCACTAGTGCTCGTACGTCCCACTTTAAACTCTACAACCAATCTTTTAATTATTGTATATGAAGGGACAGAGCGAGGCTCATCACTAGTGCTCGTACGTCCCATTTTAAACTCTACAACCAACCTTTTAATTATTGTATGTGAAGGGACAGAGCGAGGCTCATCCCTAGTGCTCGTACGTCCCACTTTAAACTCTACAACCAACCTTTTAATTACTGTATATGAAGGGACAGAGCGAGGCTCATCACTATAGCTCGTACGTCCCACTTTAAACTCTACAACCAACCTTTTAATTATTGTATGTGAAGGGACAGAGCGAGGCTCATCACTAGTGCTCGTACGTCCCACTTTAAACTCTACAACCAACCTTTTAATTATTGTACATGAAGGACAGAGCGAGGCTCATCACTAGTGCTCGTACGTCCCACTTTAAACTCTACAACCAACCTTTTAATTATTGTATGTGAAGGGACAGAGCGAGGCTCATCACTAGTGCTCGTACGTCCCACTTTAAACTCTACAACCAACCTTTTAATTATTGTATATGAAGGACAGAGCGAGGCTCATCACTAGTACTCGTACGTCCTACTTTAAACTCTACAACCAACCTTTTAATTATTGTATATGAAGGACAGAGCGAGGCTCATCACTAGTGCTCGTACGTCCCGTTTTAAACTCTACAACCAACCTTTTAATTATTGTATATGAAGGGACAGAGCAAGGCTCATCACTAGTACTCGTACGTCCCATTTTAAACTCTACAACCAACCTTTTAATTATTGTATATGAAGGGACAGAGCGAGGCTCATCACTAGTGCTCGTACGTCCCATTTTAAACTCTACAACCAACCTTTTAATTATTGTATATGAAGGACAGAGCGAGGCTTATCACTAGTGCTCGTACGTCCTACTTTAAAAGCTACAACCAACCTTTTAATTATTGTATATGAAGGGATAGAGCGAGGCTTATCACTAGTGCTCGTACGTCACATTTTAAACTCTACAACCAACCTTTTAATTATTGTATATGAAGGACAGAGCGAGGCTCATCACTAGTGCTCGTACGTCCCATTTTAAACTCTACAACCAACCTTTTAATTATTGTATATGAAGGACAGAGCGAGGCTCATCACTAGTGCTCGTACGTCCTACTTTAAAAGCTACAATCAACCTTTTAATTATTGTATATGAAGGGACAGAGCGAGGCTCATCACAAGTACTCGTACGTCCCATTTTAAACTCTACAGCCCACCTTATAATTATTGTATGTGAAGGGACAGAGCGAGGCTCATCACTAGTGCTCGTACGTCCTACTTTAAACTCTACAATCAACATTTTAATTATTGTATATGAAGGGACAGAGCGAAGCTCATCACTAGTACTCGTACGTCCCATTTTAAACTCTACAACCAACCTTTTAATTAGTGTATATGAAGGGACAGAACGAGGCTCATCACTAGTACTCGTACGTCCCATTTTAAACTCTACAACCAACCTTTTAATTATTGTATGTGAAGGGACAGAGCGAGGCTCATCACTAGTACCCGTACGGCCCATTTTAAACTCTACAACCAACCTTTTAATTATTGTATGTGAAGGGACAGAGCGAACCTCATCACTAGTACTCGTACGTCCCATTTTAAACTCTACAACCAACCTTTTAATTATTGTATGTGAAGGGACAGAGCGAGGCTCATCACTAGTACTCGTACGTCCCACTTTAAGCTCTACAACCAACCTTTTAATTATTGTATATGAAGGGACAGAGCGAGGCTCATCACTAGTGCTCGTACGTCCCACTTTAAACTCTACAACCAACCTTTTAATTATTGTATATGAAGGACAGAGCGAGGCTCATCACTAGTACTCGTACGTCCTACTTTAAACTCTACAACCAACCTTTTAATTATTGTATATGAAGGACAGAGCGAGGCTCAACACTAGTGCTCGTACGTCCCACTTTAAACTCTATAACCAACCTTTTAATTATTGTATATGAAGGACAGAGCGAGACTCATCACTAGTACTCGTACGTCCCACTTTAAACTCTATAGCCAACCTTTTAATTATTGCATATGAAGGACAGAGCGAGACTCATCACTAGTGCTCGTACGTCCCACTTTAAACTCTATAAAAAACCTTTTAATTATTGCATATGAAGGACAGAGCGAGGCTCATCACTAGTGCTCGTACGTCCTACTTTAAAAGCTACAACCAACCTTTTAATTATTGTATATGAAGGGACAGAGCGAGGCTCATCACTAGTGCTCGTACGTCACATTTTAAACTCTACAACCAACCTTTTAATTATTGTATATGAAGGACAGAGCGAGGCTCATCACTAGTGCTCGTACGTCCCATTTTAAACTCTACAACCAACCTTTTAATTATTGTATATGAAGGACAGAGCGAGGCTCATCACTAGTGCTCGTACGTCCTACTTTAAAAGCTACAACCAACCTTTTAATTATTGTATATGAAGGGACAGAGCGAGGCTCATCACTAGTGCTCGTACGTCACATTTTAAACTCTACAACCAACCTTTTAATTATTGTATATGAAGGGACAGAGCGAGGCTCATCACTAGTGCTCGTACGTCCCATGTTAAACTCTACAATCAACCTTTTAATTATTGTATGTGAAGGGACAGAGCGAGGCTCATCACTAGTACTCGTACGTCCTACTTTAAAATCTACAACCAACCTTTTAATTATTGTATATGAAGGGACAGAGCGAGGCTCATCACTAGTACTCGTACGTCCCATTTTAAACTCTACAACCAACCTTTTAATTATTGTATATGAAGGGACAGAGCGAGGCTCATCACTAGTACTCGTACGTCACATTTTAAACTCTACAACCAACCTTTTAATTATTGTATCTGAAGGGACAGAGCGAGGCTCATCACTAGTGCTCGTACGTCCCATTTTAAACTCTACAACCAACCTTTTAATTATTGTGTATGAAGGGACCAAGCGAGGCTCATCACTAGTACTCGTACGTCCCACTTTAAACTCTACAACCAACCTTTTAATTATTGTATATGAAGGGACAGAGCGAGGCTCATCACTAGTACTCGTACGTCCCATTTTAAACTCTAAAACCAACCTTTTAATTATTGTATATGAAGGGACAGAGCGAGGCTCATCACTAGTACTCGTACGTCCCATTTTAAACTCTACAACCAACCTTTTAATTATTGTATATGAAGGGACAGAGCGAGGCTCATCACTAGTACTCGTACGTCCCACTTTAAACTCTACAACCAACCTTTTAATTATTGTATATGAAGGGACAGAGCGAGGCTCATCACTAGTACTCGTACGTCCCACTTTAAACTCTACAACCAACCTTTTAATTATTGTATATGAAGGGACAGAGTGAGGCTCATCACTAGCACTCGTACGTCCCATTTTAAACTCTACAGCCCACCTTATAATTATTGTATGTGAAGGGACAGAGCGAGGCTCATCACTAGTGCTCGTACGTCCTACTTTAAACTCTACAATCAACATTTTAATTATTGTATATGAAGGGACAGAGCGAAGCTCATCACTAGTACTCGTACGTCCCATTTTAAACTCTACAACCAACCTTTTAATTATTGTATATGAAGGGACAGAGCGAAGCTCATCACTAGTACTCGTACGTCCCATTTTAAACTCTACAACCAACCTTTTAATTATTGTATGTGAAGGGACAGAGCGAGGCTTATCACTAGTACCCGTACGGCCCATTTTAAACTCTACAACCAACCTTTTAATTATTGTATGTGAAGGGACAGAGCGAACCTCATCACTAGTACTCGTACGTCCCATTTTAAACTCTACAACCAACCTTTTAATTATTGTATGTGAAGGGACAGAGCGAGGCTCATCACTAGTACTCGTACGTCCCACTTTAAACTCTACAACCAACCTTTTAATTATTGTATATGAAGAGACAGAGCGAGGCTCATCACTAGTGCTCGTACGTCCCACTTTAAACTCTACAATCAACCTTTTAATTATTGTATATGAAGGGACAGAGCGAGGCTCATCACTAGTGCTCGTACGTCCCATTTTAAACTCTACAACCAACCTTTTAATTATTGTATGTGAAGGGACAGAGCGAGGCTCATCACTAGTGCTCGTACGTCCCACTTTAAACTCTACAACCAACCTTTTAATTATTGTATATGAAGGGACAGAGCGAGGCTCATCACTAGTGCTCGTACGTCCCACTTTAAACTCTACAACCAACCTTTTAATTATTGTATGTGAAGGGACAGAGCGAGGCTCATCACTAGTGCTCGTACGTCCCACTTTAAACTCTACAACCAACCTTTTAATTATTGTATATGAAGGACAGAGCGAGGCTCATCACTAGTGCTCGTACGTCCCACTTTAAACTCTACAACCAACCTTTTAATTATTGTATGTGAAGGGACAGAGCGAGGCTCATCACTAGTACTCGTACGTCCCATTTTAAACTCTACAACCAACCTTTTAATTATTGTATATGAAGGACAGAGCGAGGCTCATCACTAGTGCTCGTACGTCCTACTTTAAAAGCTACAACCAACCTTTTAATTATTGTATATGAAGGGACAGAGCGAGGCTCATCACTAGTGCTCGTACGTCCTACTTTAAAATCTACAATCAACCTTTTAATTATTGTATATGAAGGGACAGAGCGAGGCTCATCACTAGTACTCGTACGTCACATTTTAAACTCTACAACCAACCTTTTAATTATTGTATCTGAAGGGACAGAGCGAGGCTCATCACTAGTGCTCGTACGTCCCATTTTAAACTCTACAACCAACCTTTTAATTATTGTATATGAAGGGACCAAGCGAGGCTCATCACTAGTACTCGTACGTCCCACTTTAAACTCTACAACCAACCTTTTAATTATTGTATATGAAGGGACAGAGCGAGGCTCATCACTAGTACTCGTACGTCCCATTTTAAACTCTAAAACCAACCTTTTAATTATTGTATATGAAGGGACAGAGCGAGGCTCATCACTAGTACTCGTACGTCCCATTTTAAACTCTACAACCAACCTTTTAATTATTGTATATGAAGGGACAGAGCGAGGCTCATCACTAGTACTCGTACGTCCCACTTTAAACTCTACAACCAACCTTTTAATTATTGTATATGAAGGGACAGAGCGAGGCTCATCACTAGTACTCGTACGTCCCACTTTAAACTCTACAACCAACCTTTTAATTATTGTATATGAAGGGACAGAGTGAGGCTCATCACTAGCACTCGTACGTCCCATTTTAAACTCTACAGCCCACCTTATAATTATTGTATGTGAAGGGACAGAGCGAGGCTCATCACTAGTGCTCGTACGTCCTACTTTAAACTCTACAATCAACATTTTAATTATTGTATATGAAGGGACAGAGCGAAGCTCATCACTAGTACTCGTACGTCCCATTTTAAACTCTACAACCAACCTTTTAATTATTGTATATGAAGGGACAGAGCGAAGCTCATCACTAGTACTCGTACGTCCCATTTTAAACTCTACAACCAACCTTTTAATTATTGTATGTGAAGGGACAGAGCGAGGCTCATCACTAGTACCCGTACGGCCCATTTTAAACTCTACAACCAACCTTTTAATTATTGTATGTGAAGGGACAGAGCGAACCTCATCACTAGTACTCGTACGTCCCATTTTAAACTCTACAACCAACCTTTTAATTATTGTATGTGAAGGGACAGAGCGAGGCTCATCACTAGTACTCGTACGTCCCACTTTAAACTCTACAACCAACCTTTTAATTATTGTATATGAAGAGACAGAGCGAGGCTCATCACTAGTGCTCGTACGTCCCACTTTAAACTCTACAATCAACCTTTTAATTATTGTATATGAAGGGACAGAGCGAGGCTCATCACTAGTGCTCGTACGTCCCATTTTAAACTCTACAACCAACCTTTTAATTATTGTATGTGAAGGGACAGAGCGAGGCTCATCACTAGTGCTCGTACGTCCCACTTTAAACTCTACAACCAACCTTTTAATTATTGTATATGAAGGGACAGAGCGAGGCTCATCACTAGTGCTCGTACGTCCCACTTTAAACTCTACAACCAACCTTTTAATTATTGTATGTGAAGGGACAGAGCGAGGCTCATCACTAGTGCTCGTACGTCCCACTTTAAACTCTACAACCAACCTTTTAATTATTGTATATGAAGGACAGAGCGAGGCTCATCACTAGTGCTCGTACGTCCCACTTTAAACTCTACAACCAACCTTTTAATTATTGTATGTGAAGGGACAGAGCGAGGCTCATCACTAGTACTCGTACGTCCCATTTTAAACTCTACAACCAACCTTTTAATTATTGTATATGAAGGACAGAGCGAGGCTCATCACTAGTGCTCGTACGTCCTACTTTAAAAGCTACAACCAACCTTTTAATTATTGTATATGAAGGGACAGAGCGAGGCTCATCACTAGTGCTCGTACGTCCTACTTTAAAATCTACAATCAACCTTTTAATTATTGTATATGAAGGGACAGAGCGAGGCTCATCACTAGTGCTCGTACGTCCCATTTTAAACTCTACAACCAACCTTTTAATTATTGTATATGAAGGGACCAAGCGAGGCTCATCACTAGTGCTCGTACGTCCTACTTTAAACTCTGCAATCAACCTTTTAATTATTGTATGTGAAGGGACAGAGCGAGGCTCATCACTAGTACTCGTACGTCCCATTTTAAACTCTACAACCAACCTTTTAATTATTGTATATGAAGGGACAGAGCGAGGCTCATCACTAGTGCTCGTACGTCCTACTTTAAAATCTACAACCAACCTTTTAATTATTGTATATGAAGGGACAGAGCGAGGCTCATCACTAGTGCTCGTACGTCCCATTTTAAACTCTACAACCAACCTTTTAATTATTGTATATGAAGGGACCAAGCGAGGCTCATCACTAGTACTCGTACGTCCCACTTTAAACTCTACAACCAACCTTTTCATTATTGTATATGAAGGGACAGAGCGAGGCTCATCACTAGTACTCGTACGTCCCATTTTAAACTCTACAACCAACCTTTTAATTATTGTATATGAAGGGACAGAGCGAGGCTCATCACTAGTACTCGTACGTCCCATTTTAAACTCTACAACCAACCTTTTAATTATTGTATATGAAGGGACAGAGCGAGGCTCATCACTAGTACTCGTACGTCCCACTTTAAACTCTACAACCAACCTTTTAATTATTGTATATGAAGGGACAGAGCGAGGCTCATCACTAGTACCCGTACGTCCCATTTTAAACTCTACAACCAACCTTTTAATTATTGTATTAAAGGGAAAGAGTCTTTTTTCAATGTACTCTCCATTTCCTCCTTGTTTTCCTTAGACGTTAAGACCTTCAAATGGAAGTATTTAATCACTGCTTGTTTTTTCAAACCCTCCATTTTCGTGAAACCTCTACGTTTGTCTTGTTTAAAATGCTGAAATGTTTTGAACATATTTTCTATACAAATGTGAATCAATAACTTTTACTTTTAATTTTCACAATGCGCCAGTCAATTTTAACATTAAGACGTCTTGCCGTGTCCAATTTGGAGTAATGAAGTAATGATACCAACTTAACTCGCGAGGTAAATGTTAACTCCAACTCAAGTTTCGTTGTTATTGGTCACATAAAGGTGTAAGCTGGGTCCACAACATTCAGTCTGCAGTCTCGCCCTCCTCAAAACTTAGTTTTAATGCCAACTCGTGTTTTTACGTCACGCTCATTCACACCAAAAAGATTGTTTTTCGCAACAGGCAGCCTCATAACAATAGAAACGGTATTCTATTGTCTGCTCTTTTACACACAAAGCTTACTTCTCAACCGGACGAAAAATAACGTACGAATTCCCAGGAACATTGTATGTGTCTTGACAAAATAAACAATATTTTTCATATAAGGGGTACTCTGTTGTGGAGGATCTTCGACCTACATCTTTCAAGTTTGGTATTTCATTCAGTTACGTACACAGACATCTTTCTGAAAAGTGTCAAAACGGCGTAATCTTAGTACTGAACTTTTGGGTGTAATGTAACACTTTTGCTTGCGCTATGTAACAAAGTAAGAATCTCATATACACATCCAAGTGAAATTTCTATTCACATTTGTACAAACTATTCATGATAACCTCGAAAAACTAATTATTGCTTTATTACATGTTTCCTTTCTTATATTAACGTCCTGCAACATTTATAATAAGTTAATAACAATTATTAATAACAATTATTAGATATAATATTATAGTTTTGCCATATATACAGCAAAATACTTTATATCCTACCTAACCTCACAAAGTCGACAGATAAACAACTCATGTGTACCTTCACATTTCAGTAAATTCGTAATATGCTTCCAAATATTTTCTAAAATTACCTTTATAAGATTTGTGCCTTTTATCACAAAGACAGCGATGATTTTAAAACAAAATAATTTCTCGTCGAATGACTATATTTAAGAGGGCTGCTCAATATAGAATGATTACAATTTTTTTTTGACAAAGTACCATTACTCATCCTCATAATTTTAATGGTCCTTCTCAAAATAGTCTCCCCTGAATGCGATGCACTTGTCCTAGCGTTTCTGCCAGTCTTCAAAGACATGCTGGAAAACATTTTTTGAGAGATCCTTCAAAATCGCCTCCGCAGCCTTCACCACTGTTTCTGATGATGGATAATGTCTCCCACGAAGGCGTTTCTTCAAGTTAGGGAATAGAAAAATGTCACATGGGGCTAAATCCGGACTAAAGGGAGGGTGAGGGATGCACTTCACGTTGATTTTTGCAAGATATTCAGCAACAACATTGGCAATATGCGGCCGCACATCCAGCCTACTTCAGAGACATGTGGTCTTTTGCGCCTGATACGGACTTGCAATGTTTTCAGGACACCCCTGTAGTGTTGTACAGTTACTGATGTGTGTGTAGGTACAGCATGCTGATAAACCACTCCATGAATATCAAAGAATGAGATGACCATAACTTTCCCAGCAGAAGCAACCACTTTTGCTTTTTGGGGTTGGTGATGAAGGAAATTTCCACACTGAGCTTTGCTGTTTGCTCTCAGGATCAAAATGATGTAGCCTAGTGTCATCAGCAGTGATTACGTTTAAAAGAAACTCCGGATCTTCCTCTAACATCAACTTTAACTGTAAGTTACCTCCATAGCAGCGGTAGGCGATACTGAACATGTCTGAACTTAACTGGTTCTCACAGGCGCGAACCAGGAGTACCAACAATGAAACTACTACGGCGTGTTTGTTTCACATTAAGTTAACAGAATATAATAAGATTGAATTTTAGTGCGAAAAATTATGACCGTAAAAAATTTATGATCATTCTTTAGTGAACAGCCCTCGTTTTTTCTGTTCCCGTGCAGTGCGAGAGCGTTCTCTCTCCCTCCCTCCCTCTCTCCCTCCCTCCCTCTCTCCCTCTCTCTCTCCCTCCCTCCCTCCCTCCTTCCCTCCCTCTCTCTCTCTCTCTCTCTCTCTCTCTCTCTCTCTCTCTCTCTCTCTCTCTCTCTCTCTCTCCCGTTTAATCGCCAACATGAACATGAAAGCTTGAAGTCTGATTAACGTGCAACAAGTTTTAGTGTTCACGTTGCATTTACGATAACTTCTCTGTGTGAAAGGGGCATAAGTGCATCGGATGTTCAAATGGGTTCAAGGTACATAGAGCTTAGAGTTACATTCAGTACAAGGAAGCCCTTAACCAGATAATTCACTATGAAGTCGGAACCTGGGACACGCTACCTTACATGTGCTATTGATCCAGCGGCTCAGTTGGTTAGTTGGTCGTAACTTGAGAACCCGGTCCACGCCGATGGTTTTTATAATATAAGAGAGAAGTGTGCAAAGAAAAGCAATCAACGTGAGATCACTTAATACCACAGTCAAAGACAGAGCGTGGGTGATGGTTATTATTTATTATCATCATCATCATCCTTTAAGAACAATGTGCATTCTAATTAGACACATCACTATGAGAAATATTTATAATGGTCTATGTATATAGACTATGGTTTACATAAATACAGCAGTTGTTTCTCACAGTTTATGAAGCTACTTAATCGAAAGTACAGATATATTTGTATTGCCATGTATTACAGGTCATGTAGACCCTTGGCCTCCCTAACCACCCTCTTCCACTCTACTCGGTCCTGTGCTTTTCTCCTCCGGCATTTAACCCCCAACTTTCTCAGTTACAGGTCATGTAGATCCTTGACCTCCATAACCACCCTCTTCCACTCTACTCGGTCCTCTGCTTTTCTCCTCCGGCATTTAACCCCCAACTTTCTCAGCCACAGGTCATGTAGACCCTTGACCTCCCTAACCACCCTCTTCCACTCTACTCGGTCCTCTGCTTTTCTTCTCCAGCATTTAACCTCCAACTTTCTCAGCTACAGGTCATGTAGACCCTTGACCTCCATAACCACCCTCTTCCACTCTACTCGGTCCTCTGCTTTTCTCCTCCAGCATTTAACCCCCAACTTTCTCAGTTACAGGTCATGTAGATCCTTGACCTCCCTAACCACCCTCTTCCACTTTACTCGGTCCTCTGCTTTTCTCCTCCGGCATTTAACCCCCAACTTTCTCAGCCACAGGTCATGTAGACTCTTGATCTCCCTAACCACCCTCTTCCACTCTACTCGGTCCTCTGCTTTTCTCCTCCAGCATTTAACCCCCAACTTTCTCTGCTACAGGTCACGTAGACCCTTGACCTCCATAACCACCCTCTTCCACTCTACTCGGTCCTCTGCTTTTCTTCTCCAGCATTTAACCTCCAACTTTCTCAGTTACAGGTCACGTAGACCCTTGACCTCCATAACCACCCTCTTCCACTCTACTCGGTCCTCTGCTTTTCTTCTCCAGCATTTAACCTCCAACTTTCTCAGCTACAGGTCACGTAGACCCTTGACCTCCATAACCACCCTCTTCCACTCTACTCGGTCCTCTGCTTTTCTTCTCCAGCATTTAACCTCCAACTTTCTCAGCTACAGGTCACGTAGACCCTTGACCTCCCTAACCACCCTCTTCCACTCTACTCGGTCCTGTGCTTATCTTCTCCAGCATTTAACCCCCAACTTTCTCAGTTACAGGTCACGTAGACCCTTGACCTCCATAACCACCCTCTTCCACTCTACTCGGTCCTCTGCTTTTCTTCTCCAGCATTTAACCTCCAACTTTCTCAGCTACAGGTCACGTAGACCCTTGACCTCCATAACCACCCTCTTCCACTCTACTCGGTCCTCTGCTTTTCTTCTCCAGCCTTTAACCCCCAACTTTCTCAGCTACAGGTCACGTAGACCCTTGACCTCCATAACCACCCTCTTCCACTCTACTCGGTCCTCTGCTTTTCTTCTCCAGCATTTAACCTCCAACTTTCTCAGTTACAGGTCACGTAGACCCTTGACCTCCATAACCACCCTCTTCCACTCTACTCAGTCCTCTGCCTTTCTTCTCCAGCATTTAACCTCCAACTTTCTCAGCTACAGGTCACGTAGACCCTTGACCTCCATAACCACCCTCTTCCACTCTACTCGGTCCTCTGCTTTTCTTCTCCTGCATTTAACCCCCAACTTTCTCAGTTACAGGTCACGTAGACCCTTGACCTCCATAACCACCCTCTTCCACTCTACTCGGTCCTCTGCTTTTCTTCTCCAGCATTTAACCTCCAACTTTCTCAGCTACAGGTCACGTAGACCCTTGACCTCCCTAACCACCCTCTTCCACTCTACTCGGTCCTCTGCTTTTCTTCTCCAGCATTTAACCCCCAACTTTCTCAGTTACAGGTCACGTAGACCCTTGACCTCCATAACCACCCTCTTCCACTCTACTCAGTCCTCTGCCTTTCTTCTCCAGCATTTCACCCCCAACTTTCTCAGCTACAGGTCACGTAGACCCTTGACCTCCATAACCACCCTCTTCCACTCTACTCAGTCCTCTGCCTTTCTTCTCCAGCATTTCACCCCCAACTTTCTCAGCTACAGGTCACGTAGACCCTTGACCTCCATAACCACCCTCTTCCACTCTACTCGGTCCTCTGCTTTTCTCCTCCAGCATTTAACCCCCAACTTTCTCTGCTACAGGTCATGTAGACCCTTGACCTCCATAACCACCCTCTTCCACTCTACTCAGTCCTCTGCTTTTCTTCTCCAGCATTTAACCCCCAACTTTCTCAGCTACAGGTCATGTAGACCCTTGACCTCCATAACCACCCTCTTCCAATCTACTCGGTCCTGTGCTTATCTTCTCCAGCATTTAACCCCCAACTTTCTCTGCTACAGGTTACGTAGACCCTTGACCTCCATAAGCATCCTCTTCCACTCTACTCGGTCCTCTGCTTTTCTTCTCCAGCATTTAACCCCCACTTTCACAGTTACAGGTCATGTAGACCCTTGACCTCCCTAACCACCCTCTTCCACTCTACTCGGTCCTGTGCTTATCTTCTCCAGCATTTAACCCCCAACTTTCTCAGCCACAGGTCACGTAGACCCTTGACCTCCATAACCACCCTCTTCCACTCTACTCAGTCCTCTGCTTTTCTTCTCCAGCATTTAACCCCCAACTTTCTCAGTTACAGGTCATGTAGACCCTTGACCTCCATAACCACCCTCTTCCACTCTACTCGGTCCTCTGCTTATCTTCTCCAGCATTTAACCCCCAACTTTCTCAGCCACAGGTCACGTAGACCCTTGACCTCCATAAACACCCTCTTCCACTCTACTCAGTCCTCTGCTTTTCTTCTCCAGCATTTAACCTCCAACTTTCTCAGCTACAGGTCACGTAGACCCTTGACCTCCATAACCACCCTCTTCCACTCTACTTGGTCCTCTGCTTTTCTTCTCCAGCATTTAACCTCCAACTTTCTCAGCTACAGGTCACGTAGACCCTTGACCTCCATAACCACCCTCTTCCACTCTACTTGGTCCTCTGCTTTTCTTCTCCAGCATTTAACCTCCAACTTTCTCAGCTACAGGTCACGTAGACCCTTGACCTCCATAACCACCCTCTTCCACTCTACTCGGTCCTCTGCTTTTCTTCTCCAGCATTTAACCTCCAACTTTCTCAGCTACAGGTCACGTAGACCCTTGACCTCCATAACCACCCTCTTCCACTCTACTTGGTCCTCTGCTTTTCTTCTCCAGCCTATAATCCCCAACTTTCTCAAGCCACCTTCTACATCATCTACCCATCTTTTCCTGGGTCTTCCTCTTCTCCTTCTGCCACCAAGCTTTCCTATGAATATCTTAACTACACTGGTTTCCGGCATTCTCTGCACATGACCAATCCACCTTATTCTTCCTTGTTTAATTTTCACTACTATATCTGGTTGTCCAAATAGGCACAGCAACTCCAAGTTAGTCCGAGTCAGTAGATTTACCGACATAAAATTCCTGCGTTTCTGATATGATCCTCGTAATTAACGCCAGTAACTAACAAAATCTCACTATGGGAATACAGTAGTCTTTAAGTGATAGTCAAATATTTTGGTCGTTATGTGATCTTTGTAATTACATTCTCTTTGGAAATTAATTGTTCTTTCTTTGTAAAGGCTAAAGTATGGAAAGATTGAGTCAGACTGCAAAAATCAATGCCATAGCCAAGATTTGAACCACGGATCTTCTTATTGCCGTCCAGCCGCTCTAACCTATTTTTCCCGGTCAGTTTTTCCCACGAGTCAGTTGGAGAATTTAGTGTTATATCGCTACATTGGCCATAGTAGCTTAAGGGTTAGAGCGGCTGGACGGCAACCAGAAGATCCGTCGTTCAAATCCCTGCTATGGCATTGAATTTTGCAGTCTGACTCAATCTTTCCATACATTGTCTTTGAATGTCCAAGAGATAAAAAAGATGAACAACAATTTACACTTCGAAATCAACATTTTTATTTATGAACTCTCCCCATTTGATATTGGAAATGAAATACCGTTTAATTTTTCTCAGAGGTTCTTTTACGTGTTACAAATCTACTACAGAGCACCACTGGTTTTACTTCCCATGTTACCATGAAGAACGTCCTATTTGAGAAAAGTATACTGTTGGAATATACCGAAGAATAACAAAGAATATTCCACAAAAACCATATATTTGACATAAACTGTGTTTTATCCAGATCTACATTTTATTGTTTAGTAATATTTTTTCTAACTCTTACTAAAGTCGTACAGAATAAAGGGACTTCTGAGGAAATTCCCAGAAAATTTAACATATAACAGAACCTCGTTTACCCAGATCAACTAGGGCCAACGCAGATCAGAGTTAACGAAAATCTGGGATATCATGAGCATGACGGAAAAACGACAAAAGATATATACATCACTGAAATATTTGTAATTGAGTTTATAAACTCCTGTCACCACACATTCCCATAAAAACATACACTGCATGTACTGTACTAAAACTAATCTCTGTTTCATATAACCTTGCCCCGCTGAAATGTATCACTCCGCGTTCAACTACCTTCCCCCTCACCCTAATTGGCTAATGCTTTCGCACCATAGGCCATAGGCGGTGCCTTCCCGTCACACTTAAACCTGCAGTAAACATCACAATAATTGCCGACAGATAAATAAAATCATACAAATAAGGATATGAAGGCATGCGAAAATACAAGTTTATAATGAACTGAGCAAGTTGAAACTGAATGACTGAGCAATGAAACTGAAAGAGTTTATAATGAAAGGCCTCTGGCCTTTTCCACTGGGATTTTTTTAAACCAGCACACATACCTTTCAAAAATGCTTGTGTTTCAGTCTTAAAAGTCGTGCCATAACTTACTTTTGGTGTGTTCTCCGTGTATATTTTGCGATTTCTATCTCGGTACAGTCTGGTTGTCCTTAAATAACGTCTTCGCCACACAGCAATATCGCCTCTGTCTTTTAGCACATTTTTCTTGCCCCTTTTTTCATTCACAAACCCCAGCTGTATAAGCAATCTGCTGAAATTTGGTAAATCTGCATCCTCATTTACAGCAGACGAAATGTTACTTATGTTGGGGAGTTCTTTTACTAAAGAAAAAACTATGCACATGACGACGCACAGCACTTTTCACATATTTTCTCCGAGCACGCACTTTTGTTTACTCCTGCTTTTGCCTGGAGTGGTAAGTTTTCCTGTTTTCTCAATTTCACATCGCAATATTCCTACGGATCTGACACTCACAACTGTAAGTTCAGAGCACAGCTGTTCGACTTCTCTCACTGACAAAGACGGATACTTCTCTGTTTGTAAGGAATTGTCCTTGCGATACTTCAGCGAAAAACTGGCGGTAGACTCTGCCATTATACATATAATAAGTACATGCGCAATAAACGATCAATAAAATAATTTAGCTCTCGCACTCGGCACAACACACCGTCGAATGGCGATATATGACTAATCCAGTTGAAAACAAGGTCAGTGATAAAAGTCATATACACAAATATCACCATTACCGCCAAATCACGTGCTATCGTGACAAGTGCTTGAGAGCAAAGGAACCTCCTCTTTAATTCGCTTAAGAATTAACATTCATTTCAGATAAATCAACTCTGTTGCGTAATATATTTTATTAAAATAGTTACGAAAATATAAATAACCAACTAATTTTTACCGCACGACAGTCATTACAACAGCAGCCAATGAGAGGTGATTAGTTCACATGACCATTAAGAGATACGGGGCAAGCTTATGTGAAACAAGGATTAGCCAGTAGTAAAAAAGAAAGCGAGCTTCTGTTGTCTCAGTTTAGTGTATCGCTTATCTCACGTCCGCTTTAACATTAGAACTTCATTTGTCTTGACTCTCGAAATAAAACCTCAATTTCTCTATGTATGTTACTGTTTGTGTGTGGGTCATAACAGCAGCGAGCTTCTGCTGCCACAGTTTAGTGTATCGCTTATCTGACGACTAGTTTAACATTAGAACTTCATTTGTCTTGACTTTCGAAATAAAACCTCAATTTCTCTGTTTGTTAAAGCTTGTGTGGGTCACAACAGCAGTGACCTTCTGCTGTCTCAGTTTAGTGTATCACTTATCTCACGTCCGCTTTGACATTAGAACTTCATTTGTCTTGACTCTCGAAATAAAACATCAATTTATCTATGTTTGTTACTGCTTGTGTGTGGGTCATAACAGCAGTGAGCTTCTGCTGTCTCAGTTTAGTGTATCGCTCATCTCATGTCCGCTTTAACATTAGATGTTCATTTGTCTTGACTCTCGAAATAACACATCAATACCTCTATGTTTGTTAATGCTTGTGTGTAGGTCATAACAGCAGTGAGCTTCTGCTGTCTACTTTAGTGTATCGTTTATCTCACGTATACTTTAACATTATGAGTTCATTTGTCTTGACTCTCGAAATAAAACATCACTTTCCCTATGTTTATTACTGCTTGTGCGTGGGTCCTAACAGCAGCGAGCTTCTGTTGTCTCAGTTTAGTGTATCGCTTAACTCTCGTCCGCTTTAACATTAGAACTTCATTTGTCTTGACTCTCGAAATAAAACATCAATTCCTCTATGTTTGTTACTGCTTGTGTGTGTGTGTCATAACAGCAGCGAGCTTCTGTTGTCTCAGTTTAGTGTATCGCTTATCTCACACCAGCTTTAACATTAGAACTTCATTTGTCTTGACTATCGAAATAAAACATCAATTCCTCTATGTTTGTTACTGCTTGTGTGTGTGTGTGTGTTTGTGTGTGTGTGCGTGTGTGTCATAACAGCAAAGAGCTTCTGTTATCTCGGTTTAGTGTATCCCTTATCTCACGTCCGCTTTGACATTAGAACTTCATTCGTCTTGACTCTCGAAATAAAACATCAATTTCTCTATGTTTGTTAAAGCTTGCGTGTGGGTCATAACAGCAGTGAGCTTCTGCTGTCTCAGTTTAGTGTATCACTTATCTCACGTCCGTTTTAACATTAGAAGTTCATTTGTCTTGACTTTCGAAATAAAACCTCAATTTCTCTATGTTTGTTAAAGCTTGTGTGTGGGTCATAACAGCAGTGACCTTCTGCTGTCTCAGTTTAGTGTATCACTTATCTTACGTCCGCTTTAACATTAGAAGTTCATTGGTCTTGACTTTCGAAATAAAACCTCAATTTCTCTATGTTTGTTAAAGCTTTCGTGTGGGTCATAACAGCAGTGAGCTTCTGCTGTCTAGTTTAGTGTATCGGTTATCTCACGTCTACTTTAACATTATGAGTTCAGTTGTCTTGACTCTCGAAATAAAACATCAATTTCTCTATGATTGATACTGCTTGTGTGTGGGTCATAACAGCAGTGAGCTTCTGCTGTCTAGTTTAGTGTATCGGTTATCTCACGTCTACTTTAACATTATGAGTTCAGTTGTCTTGACTCTCGAAATAAACCATCAATTTCTCTATGTTTGTTTCTGCTTGTGTGTGGGTCATAACAGCAGCGAGCTTCTGTTGTCTCAGCTTAGTGTATCACTTACCTCACATCCGCTTTAACATTAGAACTTCATTCCTCTTGACTCGCAAAATAAAACATCAATTTCTCTATGTTTGTTACTGCTTGTGTGTGGGTCATAAAAGCAATGAGCTTCTGTTGTCTCAGTTTAGTGTATCACTTATCTCACATCCGCTTTAACATTAGACCTTAATTTGTCTTGACTCTCGAAATGAAACATCAATTTCTCTATGTTTGTTACTGCTTGTGTGTGTGTGCCTTTGTGTGTGTGTGTGCGTGTGTGTCATAACAGCAAAGAGCTTCTGTTGTCTCGGTTTAGTGTATCCCTTATCTCACGTCCGCTTTAACATTAGAACTTCATTTGTCTTGACTCTCGAAATAAAACATCACTTTCTCTATGTTTGTTACTGCTTGTGTGTGGGTCATAACAGCAGTGAGCTTCTGCTGTCTCAGTTTACTGTATCTCTTATCTCTCGTCTGCTTTAACATTAGAACTTCATTTGTCTTGACTCTCGAAATAAAACATCAATTTCTCTATGTTTGTTACTGCTTGTGTGTGGGTCATAACAGCAGTGAGCTTCTGCTGTCTCAGTTTACTGTATCTCTTATCTCTCGTCTGCTTTAACATTAGAACTTCATTTGTCTTGACTCTCGAAATAAAACATCAATTTCTCTATGTTTGTTACTGCTTGTGTGTGGGTCATAACAGCAGTGAGCTTCTGCTGTCTCAGTTTACTGTATCTCTTATCTCTCGTCCGCTTTAACATTAGAACTTCATTTGTCTTGACTCTCGAAATAGAACATCAATTTCTCTATGCTTGTTACTGCTTGTGTGTGGGTCATAACAGCAGTGAGCTTCTGCTGTCTCAGTTTAGTGTATCGCTCATCTCATGTCCGCTTTAACATTAGATGTTCATTTGTCTTGACTCTCGAAATAACACATCAATACCTCTATGTTTGTTACTGCTTGTGTGTAGGTCATAACAGCAGTGAGCTCCTGTTGTCTCAGTTTAGTGTATCACTTATCTCTCGTCCGCTTTAACATTAGAACTTCATTTGTCTTGACTCTCGAAATAAAACATCAATTTCTCTATGTTTGTTACTGCTTGTGTGTGGGTCATAACAGCAGTGAGCTTCTGCTGTCTCAGTTTACTGTATCTCTTATCTCTCGTCCGCTTTAACATTAGAACTTCATTTGTCTTGACTCTCGAAATAAAACATCAATTTCTCTATGTTTGTTACTGCTTGTGTGTGGGTCATAACAGCAGTGAGCTTCTGCTGTCTCAGTTTACTGTATCTCTTATCTCTCGTCCGCTTTAACATTAGAACTTCATTTGTCTTGACTCTCGAAATAAAACATCAATTTCTCTATGCTTGTTACTGCTTGTGTGTGGGTCATAACAGCAGTGAGCTTCTGCTGTCTCAGTTTAGTGTATCGCTCATCTCATGTCCGCTTTAACATTAGATGTTCATTTGTCTTGACTCTCGAAATAACACATCAATACCTCTATGTTTGTTACTGCTTGTGTGTGGGTCATAACAGCAGTGAGCTTCTGCTGTCTACTTTAGTGTATCGGTTATCTCACGTATACTTTAATATTATGAGTTCATTTGTCTTGACTCTCGAAATAAAACATCACTTTCCCTATGTTTGTTACTGCTTGTGTGTGGGTCATAACAGCAGTGAGCTCCTGTTGTCTCAGTTTAGTGTATCACTTATCTCACATCCGCTTTAACATTAGACGTTAATTTGTCTTGACTCTCGAAATAAAACATCAATTTCTCTATGTTTGTTACTGCTTGTGTGTGGGTCATAAAAGCAATGAGCTTCTGTTGTCTCAGTTTAGTGTATCACTTATCTCACATCCGCTTTAACATTAGACGTTAATTTGTCTTGACTCTCGAAATAAAACATCAATTTCTCTATGTTTGTTACTGCTTGTGTGTGGGTCATAACAGCAGTGAGCTCCTGTTGTCTCAGTTTAGTGTTTCACTAATCTGACGTCTACTTTAACATTAGAACTTCATTTGTCTTGACTCTCGAAATAAAACATCAATTCCTCTATGTTTATTACTGCTTGTGTGTGGGTCATAACAGCAGTGAACTTCTACTGTCTCAGTTTAGTGTATCTCTTATTTCACGTACGCTTTAAAATTAGAACTTCATTTGTCTTGACTCTCGAAATAAAACATCAATTTCTCTATGTTTGTTACTGCTTGTGTGTGGGTCATAACAGCAGTGAGCTCCTGTTGTCTCAGTTTAGTGTATCACTAATCTGAGGTCTACTTTAACATTAGAACTTCATTTGTCTTGACTCTCGAAATAAAACATCAATTCCTCTATGTTTGTTACTGCTTGTGTGTGGGTCATAACAGCAGTGAGCTTCTGTTGTCTCAGTTTAGTGTATCTCTTATTTCACGTACGCTTTAAAATTAGAACTTCATTTGTCTTGACTCTCGAAATAAAACATCAATTCCTCTATGTTTGTTACTGCTTGTGTGTGGGTCATAACAGCAGCGAGCTTCTATTGTCTCAGTTTAGTGAATCTCTTATTTCACGTACGCTTTAAAATTAGAACTTCATTTGTCTTGACTCTCGAAATAAAACATCAATTTCTCTATGTTTGTTACTGCTTGTGTGTGGGTCATAACAGCAGTGAGCTTCTGTTGTCTCAGTTTAGTGTATCACTTATCTCACATCCGCTTTAACATTAGAACTTCATTTGTCTTGACTCTCGAAATAAAACATCAATTTCTCTATGTTTGTTACTGCTTGTGTGTGGGTCATAACAGCAGCGAGCTTCTGTTGTCTCAGTTTAGTGTATCACTAATCTGACGTCTACTTTAACATTAGAACTTCATTTGTCTTGACTCTCGAAATAAAACATCAATTTCTCTATGTTTGTTACTCCTTGTGTGTGGGTCATAACAGCAGTGAGCTTCTGTTGTCTCAGTTTAGTGTATCACTAATCTGACGTCTACTTTAACATTAGAACTTCATTTGTCTTGACTCTCGAAATAAAACATCAATTTCTCTATGTTTGTTACTCCTTGTGTGTGGGTCATAACAGCAGTGAGCTTCTGTTGTCTCAGTTTAGTGTATCGCTTATCTCACGTACGCTTTAACATTAGAACTTCATTTGTATTGACTCTCGAAATAAAACCTCAATTCCTCTATGTTTGTTACTGCTTGTGTGTGGGTCATAACAGCAGCGAGCTTCTACTGTCTCAGTTTAGTGTATCGCTTATCTCACGTACGCTTTAACATTAGAACTTCATTCGTATTGACTCTCGAAATAAAACCTCAATTCCTCTATGTTTGTTACTGCTTGTATGTGGGTCATAACAGCAGCGAGCTTCTGTTGTCTCAGTTTAGTGTATCGCTTATCTCACATCAGCTTTAACATTAGAACTTCATTTGTCTTGACTCTCGAAATAAAACATCAATTTCTCTATGTATGTTACTGTTTGTGTGTGGTCATAACAGCAGTGAACTTCTGTTGTCTCAGTTTAGTGTATCGCTTATCTCACGTACGCTTTAACATTAGAACTTCATTCGTCTTGACTCTCGAAATAAAACATCACTTTCTCTATGTATGTTACTGCTTGTGTGTGGGTCATAACAGCAGCGAGCTTCTGCTGTCTAAGTTTAGTGTATCGCTTATCTCACGTACGCTTTAAAATTAGAACTTCATTTGTCTTGACTCTCGAAATAAAACCTCAATTTCTCTATGTTTGTTACTGCTTGTGCGTGGGTCATAACAGCAGCGAGCTTCTGTTGTCTCAGTTTAGTGTATCGCTTATCTCACGTACGCTTTAAAATTAGAACTTCATTTGTCTTGACTCTCGAAATAAAACCTCAATTTCTCTATGTTTGTTACTGCTTGTACGTGGGTCATAACAGCAGCGAGCTTCTGTTGTCTCAGTTTAGTGTATCGCTTATCTCACGTACGCTTTAAAATTAGAACTTCATTTGTCTTGACTCTCGAAATAAAACATCAAATCCTCTATGTTTGTTACTGCTTGTGCGTGGGTCATAACAGCAGCGAGCTTCTGTTGTCTCAGTTTAGTGTATCGCTTATCTCACGTACGCTTTAAAATTAGAACTTCATTTGTCTTGACTCTCGAAATAAAACCTCAATTTCTCTATGTTTGTTACTGCTTGTGCGTGGGTCATAACAGCAGCGAGCTTCTGTTGTCTCAGTTTAGTGTATCGCTTATCTCACGTACGCTTTAACATTAGAACTTCATTCGTATTGACTCTCGAAATAAAACATCAATTTCTCTATGTTTGTTACTCCTTGTGTGTGGATCATAACAGCAGTGAGATTCTGTTGTCTCAGTTTAGTGTATCGCTTATCTCACGTCCGCTTTAACATTAGAACTTCATTCGTATTGACTCTCGAAATAAAACATCAATTTCTCTATGTTTGTTACTGCTTGTACGTGGGTCATAACAGCAGTGAGATTCTGTTGTCTCAGTTTAGTGTATCGCTTATCTCACGTCCGCTTTAACATTAGAACTTCATTCGTATTGACTCTAGAAATAAAACATCAATTTCTCTATGTTTGTTACTCCTTGTGTGTGGATCATAACAGCAGTGAGATTCTGTTGTCTCAGTTTAGTGTATCGCTTATCTCACGTCCGCTTTAACATTAGAACTTCATTCGTATTGACTCTCGAAATAAAACATCAATTTCTCTATGTTTGTTACTCCTTGTGTGTGGGTCATAACAGCAGCGAGCTTCTGTTGTCTCAGCTTAGTGTATCGCTTATCTCACGTCCGCTTTAACATTAGAACTTCATTCGTATTGACTCTCGAAATAAAACATCAATTTCTCTATGTTTGTTACTCCTTGTGTGTGGATCATAACAGCAGCGAGCTTCTGTTGTCTCAGCTTAGTGTATCGCTTATCTCACGTCCGCTTTAACATTAGAACTTCATTCGTATTGACTCTCGAAATAAAACATCAATTTCTCTATGTTTGTTACTCCTTGTGTGTGGGTCATAACAGCAGCGAGCTTCTGTTGTCTCAGCTTAGTGTATCGCTTATCTCACGTCCGCTTTAACATTAGAACTTCATTCGTATTGACTCTCGAAATAAAACATCAATTTCTCTATGTTTGTTACTCCTTGTGTGTGGGTCATAACAGCAGCGAGCTTCTGTTGTCTCAGCTTAGTGTATCGCTTATCTCACGTCCGCTTTAACATTAGAACTTCATTCGTATTGACTCTCGAAATAAAACATCAATTTCTCTATGTATGTTACTGTTTGTGTGTGGGTCATAACAGCAGCGAGCTTCTGTTGTCTCAGTTTAGTGTATCGCTTATCTCACGTACGCTTTAAAATTAGAACTTCATTTGTCTTGACTCTCGAAATAAAACATCAATTTCTCTATGTTTGTTAAAGCTTGCGTGTGGGTCATAACAGCAGTGAGCTTCTGTTGTCTCAGTTTAGTGTATTACTTATCTCACGTCCGTTTTAACATTAGAACTTCATTTGTCTTGACTCTCGAAATAAAACATCAATTTCTCTATGTTTGTTAAAGCTTGCGTGTGGGTCATAACAGCAGCGAGCTTCTGTTGTCTCAGTTTAGTGTATCGCTTATCTCACGTACGCTTTAAAATTAGAACTTCATTTGTCTTGACTCTCGAAATAAAACATCAATTTCTCTATGTTTGTTAAAGCTTGCGTGTGG
This sequence comes from Mantis religiosa, assembly GCA_030765055.1. Lineage (NCBI taxonomy): Eukaryota > Metazoa > Arthropoda > Insecta > Mantodea > Mantidae > Mantis > Mantis religiosa. Next base: position 1,972,252 of record CM060952.1, read on the forward strand.
GTCATAACAGCAGTGAGCTTCTGTTGTCTCAGTTTAGTGTATTACTTATCTCACGTCCGTTTTAACATTAGAACTTCATTTGTCTTGACTCTCGAAATAAAACATCAATTTCTCTATGTTTGTTAAAGCTTGCGTGTGGGTCATAACAGCAGCGAGCTTCTGTTGTCTCAGTTTAGTGTATTACTTATCTCACGTACGCTTTAAAATTAGAACTTCATTTGTCTTGACTCTCGAAATAAAACATCAATTTCTCTATGTTTGTTTCTGCTTGTGTGTGGGTCATAACAGCAGTGAGCTTCTGCTGTCTCAGTTTACTGTATCTCTTATCTCTCGTCTGCTTTAACATTAGAACTTCATTTGTCTTGACTCTCGAAATAAAACATCAATTTCTCTATGTTTGTTACTGCTTGTGTGTGGGTCATAACAGCAGTGAGCTTCTGCTGTCTCAGTTTACTGTATCTCTTATCTCTCGTCTGCTTTAACATTAGAACTTCATTTGTCTTGACTCTCGAAATAAAACATCAATTTCTCTATGTTTGTTACTGCTTGTGTGTGGGTCATAACAGCAGTGAGCTTCTGCTGTCTCAGTTTACTGTATCTCTTATCTCTCGTCCGCTTTAACATTAGAACTTCATTTGTCTTGACTCTCGAAATAAAACATCAATTTCTCTATGCTTGTTACTGCTTGTGTGTGGGTCATAACAGCAGTGAGCTTCTGCTGTCTCAGTTTAGTGTATCGCTCATCTCATGTCCGCTTTAACATTAGATGTTCATTTGTCTTGACTCTCGAAATAACACATCAATACCTCTATGTTTGTTACTGCTTGTGTGTAGGTCATAACAGCAGTGAGCTCCTGTTGTCTCAGTTTAGTGTATCACTTATCTCTCGTCCGCTTTAACATTAGAACTTCATTTGTCTTGACTCTCGAAATAAAACATCAATTTCTCTATGTTTGTTACTGCTTGTGTGTGGGTCATAACAGCAGTGAGCTTCTGCTGTCTCAGTTTACTGTATCTCTTATCTCTCGTCCGCTTTAACATTAGAACTTCATTTGTCTTGACTCTCGAAATAAAACATCAATTTCTCTATGTTTGTTACTGCTTGTGTGTGGGTCATAACAGCAGTGAGCTTCTGCTGTCTCAGTTTACTGTATCTCTTATCTCTCGTCCGCTTTAACATTAGAACTTCATTTGTCTTGACTCTCGAAATAAAACATCAATTTCTCTATGCTTGTTACTGCTTGTGTGTGGGTCATAACAGCAGTGAGCTTCTGCTGTCTCAGTTTAGTGTATCACTTATCTCACGTCCGCTTTAACATTAGAACTTCATTTGTCTTGACTCTCGAAATAAAACATCAATTTCTCTATGTTTGTTACTGCTTGTGTGTGGGTCATAACAGCAGCGAGCTTCTGTTGTCTCAGTTTAGTGTATCACTTATCTCACGTACGCTTTAACATTAGAACTTCATTCGTATTGACTTTCGAAATAAAACCTCAATTTCTCTATGTTTGTTAAAGCTTGTGTGGGTCATAACAGCTGTGACCTTCTGCTGTCTCAGTTTAGTGTATTACTTATCTCACGTCCGCTTTGACATTAGAATTTCATTTCTCTTGACTTTCGAAATAAAACCTCAATTTCTCTATGTTTGTTAAAGCTTGTGTGGGTCATAACAGCAGTGACCTTCTGCTGTCTCAGTTTAGTGTATTACTTATCTCACGTCCGCTTTAACATTAGAACTTCATTCGTCTTGACTCTCGAAACAAAACATCAATTTCTCTATGTTTGTTACTGCTTGTGTGTGGGTCATAACAGCAGTGAGCTTCTGCTGTCTCAGTTTAGTGTATCGCTTATCTGACGACTAGTTTAACATTAGAACTTCATTTGTCTTGACTTTCGAAATAAAACCTCAATTTCTCTATGTTTGTTAAAGCTTGTGTGGGTCATAACAGCAGTGACCTTCTGTTGTCTCAGTTTAGTGTATTACTTATCTCACGTCCGCTTTAACATTAGAACTTCATTCGTCTTGACTTTCGAAATAAAACCTCAATTTCTCTATGTTTGTTACTGCTTGTGGGTGGGTCATAACAGCAGTGACCTTCTGCTGTCTCAGTTTAGTGTATTACTTATCTCACGTCCGCTTTGACATTAGAACTTCATTCGTCTTGACTTTCGAAATAAAACCTCAATTTCTCTATGTTTGTTACTGCTTGTGTGTGGGTCATAACAGCAGTGACCTTCTGCTGTCTCAGTTTAGTGTATTACTTATCTCACGTCCGCTTTAACATTAGAACTTCATTCGTCTTGACTCTCGAAATAAAACATCAATTCCTCTATGTTTGTTACTGCTTGTGTGTGGGTCATAACAGCAGTGACCTTCTGCTGTCTCAGTTTAGTGTATTACTTATCTCACGTCCGCTTTAACATTAGAACTTCATTCGTCTTGACTTTCGAAATAAAACCTCAATTTCTCTATGTTTGTTAAAGCTTGTGTGGGTCATAACAGCAGTGAGCTTCTGCTGTCTCAGTTTAGTGTATTACTTATCTCACGTCCGCTTTGACATTAGAACTTCATTCGTCTTGACTCTCGAAATAAAACATCAATTCCTCTATGTTTGTTAAAGCTTGCGTGTGGGTCATAACAGCAGTGAGCTTCTGCTGTCTCAGTTTAGTGTATTACTTATCTCACGTCCGCTTTGACATTAGAACTTCATTTGTCTTGACTCTCGAAATAAAACATCAATTCCTCTATGTTTGTTAAAGCTTGCGTGTGGGTCATAACAGCAGTGAGCTTCTGCTGTCTCAGTTTAGTGTATTACTTATCTCACGTCCGCTTTGACATTAGAACTTCATTCGTCTTGACTCTCGAAATAAAACATCAATTCCTCTATGTTTGTTAAAGCTTGCGTGTGGGTCATAACAGCAGTGAGCTTCTGCTGTCTCAGTTTAGTGTATTACTTATCTCACGTCCGCTTTGACATTAGAACTTCATTCGTCTTGACTCTCGAAATAAAACATCAATTTCTCTATGTTTGTTAAAGCTTGCGTGTGGGTCATAACAGCAGTGACCTTCTGCTGTCTCAGTTTAGTGTATTACTTATCTCACGTCCGCTTTGACATTAGAACTTCATTCGTCTTGACTCTCGAAATAAAACATCAATTCCTCTATGTTTGTTAAAGCTTGCGTGTGGGTCATAACAGCAGTGAGCTTCTGCTGCCTCAGTTTAGTGTATCGCTTATCTGACGACTAGTTTAACATTAGAACTTCATTTCTCTTGACTTTCGAAATAAAACCTCAATTTCTCTATGTTTGTTAAAGCTTGTGTGGGTCATAACAGCAGTGACCTTCTGCTGTCTCAGTTTAGTGTATTACTTATCTCACGTCCGCTTTAACATTTGACGTTCATTTGTCTTGACTCTCGAAATAAAACATCAATTTCTCTATGTTTGTTACTGCTTGTGTGTGGGTCATAACAGCAGTGACCTTCTGCTGTCTCAGTTTAGTGTATTACTTATCTCACGTCCGCTTTGACATTAGAACTTCATTCGTCTTGACTCTCGAAATAAAACATCAATTTCTCTATGTTTGTTAAAGCTTGCGTGTGGGTCATAACAGCAGTGAGCTTCTGCTGCCTCAGTTTAGTGTATCGCTTATCTGACGACTAGTTTAACATTAGAACTTCATTTCTCTTGACTTTCGAAATAAAACCTCAATTTCTCTATGTTTGTTAAAGCTTGTGTGGGTCATAACAGCAGTGAGTTTCTGCTGCCTCAGTTTAGTGTATCGCTTATCTGACGACTAGTTTAACATTAGAACTTCATTTCTCTTGACTTTCGAAATAAAACCTCAATTTCTCTATGTTTGTTAAAGCTTGCGTGTGGGTCATAACAGCAGTGAGTTTCTGCTGCCTCAGTTTAGTGTATCGCTTATCTGACGACTAGTTTAACATTAGAACTTCATTTCTCTTGACTTTCGAAATAAAACCTCAATTTCTCTATGTTTGTTAAAGCTTGTGTGGGTCATAACAGCAGTGACCTTCTGCTGTCTCAGTTTAGTGTATTACTTATCTCACGTCCGCTTTGACATTAGAACTTCATTCGTCTTGACTCTCGAAATAAAACATCAATTTCTCTATGTTTGTTACTGCTTGTGTGTGGGTCATAACAGCAGTGAGCTTCTGCTGCCTCAGTTTAGTGTATCGCTTATCTGACGACTAGTTTAACATTAGAACTTCATTTCTCTTGACTTTCGAAATAAAACCTCAATTTCTCTATGTTTGTTAAAGCTTGTGTGGGTCATAACAGCAGTGACCTTCTGCTGTCTCAGTTTAGTGTATTACTTATCTCACGTCCGCTTTAACATTTGACGTTCATTTGTCTTGACTCTCGAAATAAAACATCAATTTCTCTATGTTTGTTAAAGCTTGTGTGGGTCATAACAGCAGTGACCTTCTGCTGTCTCAGTTTAGTGTATGACTTATCTCACAGCCGCTTTGACATTAGAACTTCATTCGTCTTGACTCTCGAAATAAAACATCAATTTCTCTATGTTTGTTAAAGCTTGCGTGTGGGTCATAACAGCAGTGAGCTTCTGCTGCCTCAGTTTAGTGTATCGCTTATCTGACGACTAGTTTAACATTAGAACTTCATTTCTCTTGACTTTCGAAATAAAACCTGAATTTCTCTATGTTTGTTAAAGCTTGTGTGGGTCATAACAGCAGTGAGTTTCTGCTGCCTCAGTTTAGTGTATCGCTTATCTGACGACTAGTTTAACATTAGAACTTCATTTCTCTTGACTTTCGAAATAAAACCTCAATTTCTCTATGTTTGTTAAAGCTTGCGTGTGGGTTATAACAGCAGTGAGTTTCTGCTGCCTCAGTTTAGTGTATCGCTTATCTGACGACTAGTTTAACATTAGAACTTCATTTCTCTTGACTTTCGAAATAAAACCTCAATTTCTCTATGTTTGTTAAAGCTTGTGTGGGTCATAACAGCAGTGACCTTCTGCTGTCTCAGTTTAGTGTATCACTTATCTCACGTCCGCTTTGACATTAGAACTTCATTTGTCTTGACTTTCGAAATAAAACCTCAATTTCTCTATGTTTGTTAAAGCTTGCGTGTGGGTCATAACAGCAGTGAGCTTCTGCTGTCTAGTTTAGTGTATCGGTTAACTCACGTCTACTTTAACATTATGAGTTCAGTTGTCTTGTCTCTCGAAATAAAACATCAATTTCTCTATGTTTGTTACTGCTTGTGTGTGGGTCATAACAGCAGTGAGCTTCTGCTGTCTAGTTTAGTGTATCGGTTATCTCACTTCTACTTTAACATTATGAGTTCAGTTGTCTTGACTCTCGAAATAAAACATCAATTTCTCTATGATTGTTACTGCTTGTGTGTGGGTCATAACAGCAGCGAGCTTCTGCTGTCTCAGTTTAGTGTATCACTTACCTCACATCCGCTTTAACATTAGAACTTCATTCGTCTTGACTCTCGAAATAAAACATCAATTTCTCTATGTTTGTTACTGCTTGTGTGTGTGTGGGTCATAACAGCAGTGAGCTTCTGTTGTCTCAGCTTAGTGTATCACTTACCTCACATCCGCTTTAACATTAGAACTTCATTCGTCTTGACTCTCGAAATAAAACATCAATTTCTCTATGTTTGTTAAAGCTTGTGTGTGGGTCATAACAGCAGTGAGCTTCTGCTGTCTAGTTTAGTGTATCGGTTATCTCACGTCTACTTTAACATTATGAGTTCAGTTGTCTTGACTCTCGAAATAAAACATCAATTTCTCTATGATTGTTACTGCTTGTGTGTGGGTCATAACAGCAGTGAGCTTCTGCTGTCTAGTTTAGTGTATCGGTTATCTCACGTCTACTTTAACATTATGAGTTCAGTTGTCTTGACTCTCGAAATAAACCATCAATTTCTCTATGTTTGTTTCTGCTTGTGTGTGGGTCATAACAGCAGCGAGCTTCTGTTGTCTCAGCTTAGTGTATTACTTACCTCACATCCGCTTTAACATTAGAACTTCATTCCTCTTGACTCGCAAAATAAAACATCAATTTCTCTATGTTTGTTACTGCTTGTGTGTGGGTCATAAAAGCAATGAGCTTCTGTTGTCTCAGTTTAGTGTATCACTTATCTCACATCCGCTTTAACATTAGACGTTAATTTGTCTTGACTCTCGAAATAAAACATCAATTTCTCTATGTTTGTTACTGCTTGTGTGTGTGTGTGTTTGTGTGTGTGTGCGTGTGTGTCATAACAGCAAAGAGCTTCTGTTGTCTCGGATTAGTGTATCGCTTATCTCACATCCGCTTTAACATTAGAACTTCATTTGTCTTGACTTTCGAAATAAAGCATCAATTTCTCTATGTATGTTACTGCTTGTGTGAGTGTGCGTGTGTGTCATAACAGCAAAGAGCTTCTGCTGTGTCAGTTTAGTGTATCACTTATCTCACGTCCGCTTTAACATTAGAACTTCATTTGTCTTGACTCTCGAAATAAAACATCAATTTCTCTATGTTTGTTACTGCTTGTGTGTGGGTCATAGCAGCAGCGAGCTTCTGTTGTCTCAGTTTAGTGTATCACTTATCTCACGTCCGCTTTGACATTAGAACTTCATTTGTCTTGACTTTCGAAATAAAACCTCAATTTCTCTATGTTTGTTAAAGCTTGCGTGTGGGTCATAACAGCAGTGACCTTCTGCTTTCTCAGTTTAGTGTATCTCTTATCTCACGTACGCTTTGACATTAGAAGTTCATTTGTCTTGACTTTCGAAATAAAACCTCAATTTCTCTATGTTTGTTAAAGCTTGTGTGTGGGTCATAACAGCAGTGACCTTCTGCTGTCTCAGTTTAGTGTATCACTTATCTCACGTCCGCTTTGACATTAGAACTTCATTTGTCTTGACTCTCGAAATAAAACATCAATTTCTCTATGTTTGTTAAAGCTTGCGTGTGGGTCATAACAGCAGTGAGCTTCTGCTGTCTAGTTTAGTGTATCGGTTAACTCACGTCTACTTTAACATTATGAGTTCAGTTGTCTTGACTCTCGAAATAAAACATCAATTTCTCTATGATTGTTACTGCTTGTGTGTGGGTCATAACAGCAGTGAGCTTCTGCTGTCTAGTTTAGTGTATCGGTTATCTCACGTCTACTTTAACATTATGAGTTCAGTTGTCTTGTCTCTCGAAATAAAACATCAATTTCTCTATGTTTGTTACTGCTTGTGTGTGGGTCATAACAGCAGTGAGCTTCTGCTGTCTAGTTTAGTGTATCGGTTATCTCACGTCTACTTTAACATTATGAGTTCAGTTGTCTTGACTCTCGAAATAAAACATCAATTTCTCTATGATTGTTACTGCTTGTGTGTGGGTCATAACAGCAGTGAGCTTCTGCTGTCTAGTTTAGTGTATCGGTTATCTCACGTCTACTTTAACATTATGAGTTCAGTTGTCTTGACTCTCGAAATAAACCATCAATTTCTCTATGTTTGTTTCTGCTTGTGTGTGGGTCATAACAGCAGCGAGCTTCTGTTGTCTCAGCTTAGTGTATCACTTACCTCACATCCGCTTTAACATTAGAACTTCATTCCTCTTGATTCGCAAAATAAAACATCAATTTCTCTATGTTTGTTACTGCTTGTGTGTGGGTCATAACAGCAGTGACCTTCTGCTGTCTCAGTTTAGTGTATCACTTATCTCACGTCCGCTTTGACATTAGAACTTCATTTGTCTTGACTTTCGAAATAAAACCTCAATTTCTCTATGTTTGTTAAAGCTTGCGTGTGGGTCATAACAGCTGTGAGCTTCTGCTGTCTAGTTTAGTGTATCGGTTAACTCACGTCTACTTTAACATTATGAGTTCAGTTGTCTTGACTCTCGAAATAAAACATCAATTTCTCTATGATTGTTACTGCTTGTGTGTGGGTCATAACAGCAGTGAGCTTCTGCTGTCTAGTTTAGTGTATCGGTTATCTCACGTCTACTTTAACATTATGAGTTCAGTTGTCTTGTCTCTCGAAATAAAACATCAATTTCTCTATGTTTGTTACTGCTTGTGTGTGTGTCATAACAGCAGTGAGCTTCTGCTGTCTAGTTTAGTGTATCGCTTATCTCACGTCTACTTTAACATTAAAACTTCATTTGTCTTTACTCTCGAAATAAAACATCAATTTCTCTATGATTGTTACTGCTTGTGTGTGGGTCATAACAGCAGTGAGCTTCTGCTGTCTAGTTTAGTGTATCGGTTATCTCACGTCTACCTTAACATTATGAGTTCAGTTGTCTTGACTCTCGAAATAAACCATCAATTTCTCTATGTTTGTTACTGCTTGTGTGTGTGTGTTTGTGTGTGTGTGCGTGTGTGTGTTTGTGTGTGTGTGCGTGTGTGTCATAACAGCAAAGAGCTTCGGTTGTCTCGGATTAGTGTATCGCTTATCTCACATCCGCTTTAACATTAGAACTTCATTTGTCTTGACTCTCGAAATAAAACATCAATTTCTCTATGTTACTGCTTGTGTGGGGGTCATAACAGCACTGAGCTTCTCCTGTCTCAGTTTACTGTATCTCTTATCTCTCGCCCGCTTTAACATTAGAACTTCATTTGTCTTGACTCTCGAAATAAAACATCAATTTCTCTATGTTTGTTACTGCTTGTGTGTGGGTCATAACAGCAGTGAGCTTCTGCTGTCTCAGTTTAGTGTATCACTTATCTCACACCCGCTTTAACATCAGAACTTCATTTGTCTTGACCCTCGAAATAAAACATCAATTTCTCTATGTTTGTTACTGCTTGTGTGTGGGTCATAACAGCAGTGAGCTTCTGCTGTCTCAGTTTAGTGTATCGCTTATCTCTCGTCCGCTTTAAAATTAGAACTTCATTTGTCTTGACTCTCGAAATAAAACATCAATTTCTCTATGTTTGTTACTGCGTGTGTGTGGGTCATAACAGCAGTGAGCTTCTGCTGCCTCAGTTTAGTGTATCGCTTATCTCACATCCGCTTTAACATTAGAACTTCATTTGTCTTGACCCTCGAAATAAAACATCAATTTCTCTATGTTTGTTACTGCTTGTGTGTGGGTCATAACAGCAGTGAGCTTCTGCTGTCTCAGTTTAGTGTATCGCTTATCTCTCGTCCGCTTTAAAATTAGAACTTCATTTGTCTTGACTCTCGAAATAAAACATCAATTTCTCTATGTTTGTTACTGCTTGTGTGTGGGTCATAACAGCAGTGAGCTTCTGCTGTCTCAGTTTAGTGTATCGCTTATCTCTCGTCCGCTTTAAAATTAGAACTTCATTTGTCTTGACTCTCGAAATAAAACATCAATTTCTCTATGTTTGTTACTGCTTGTGCGTGGGTCATAACAGCAGCGAGCTTCTGTTGTCTCAGTTTAGTGTATCGCTTATCTCTCGTCCGCTTTAAAATTAGAACTTCATTTGTCTTGACTCTCGAAATAAAACATCAATTTCTCTATGTTTGTTACTGCTTGTGCGTGGGTCATAACAGCAGCGAGCTTCTGTTGTCTCAGTTTAGTGTATCGCTTAACTCTCGTCCGCTTTAAAATTAGAACTTCATTTGTCTTGACTCTCGAAATAAAACATCAAATCCTCTATGTTTGTTACTGCTTGTGTGTGGGTCATAACAGCAGCGAGCTTCTATTGTCTCAGTTTAGTGTATCGCTTAACTCTCGTCCGCTTTAAAATTAGAACTTCATTTGTCTTGACTCTCGAAATAAAACATCAAATCCTCTATGTTTGTTACTGCTTGTGTGTGGGTCATAACAGCAGCGAGCTTCTATTGTCTCAGTTTAGTGTATCGCTTAACTCTCGTCCGCTTTGACATTAGAACTTCATTTGTCTTGACTCTCGAAATAAAACCTCAATTTCTCTATGTATGTTACTGTTTGTGTGTGGGTCATAACAGCAGCGAGCTTCTGCTGCCACAGTTTAGTGTATCGCTTATCTGACGACTAGTTTAACATTAGAACTTCATTTCTCTTGACTTTCGAAATAAAACCTCAATTTCTCTATGTTTGTTAAAGCTTGTGTGGGTCATAACAGCAGTGACCTTCTGCTGTCTCAGTTTAGTGTATTACTTATCTCACGTCCGCTTTGACATTAGAACTTCATTCGTCTTGACTCTCGAAATAAAACATCAATTTCTCTATGTTTGTTAAAGCTTGCGTGTGGGTCATAACAGCAGTGAGCTTCTGCTGTCTCACTTTAGTGTATCACTTATCTCACGTCCGTTTTAACATTAGAAGTTCATTTGTCTTGACTTTCGAAATAAAACCTCAATTTCTCTATGTTTGTTAAAGCTTGTGTGTGGGTCATAACAGCAGTGACCTTCTGCTGTCTCAGTTTAGTGTATCACTTATCTCACGTCCGCTTTGACATTAGAACTTCATTTGTCTTGACTTTCGAAATAAAACCTCAATTTCTCTATGTTTGTTAAAGCTTGCGTGTGGGTCATAACAGCAGTGAGCTTCTGCTGTCTAGTTTAGTGTATCGGTTAACTCACGTCTACTTTAACATTATGAGTTCAGTTGTCTTGTCTCTCGAAATAAAACATCAATTTCTCTATGTTTGTTACTGCTTGTGTGTGGGTCATAACAGCAGTGAGCTTCTGCTGTCTAGTTTAGTGTATCGGTTATCTCACGTCTACCTTAACATTATGAGTTCAGTTGTCTTGACTCTCGAAATAAACCATCAATTTCTCTATGTTTGTTTCTGCTTGTGTGTGGGTCATAACAGCAGCGAGCTTCTGTTGTCTCAGCTTAGTGTATCACTTACCTCACATCCGCTTTAACATTAGAACTTCATTCCTCTTGACTCGCAAAATAAAACATCAATTTCTCTATGTTTGTTACTGCTTGTGTGTGGGTCATAAAAGCAATGAGCTTCTGTTGTCTCAGTTTAGTGTATCACTTATCTCACATCCGCTTTAACATTAGACGTTAATTTGTCTTGACTCTCGAAATAAAACATCAATTTCTCTATGTTTGTTACTGCTTGTGTGTGTGTGTTTGTGTGTGTGTGTGCGTGTGTGTCATAACAGCAAAGAGCTTCTGTTGTCTCGGATTAGTGTATCGCTTATCTCACATCCGCTTTAACATTAGAACTTCATTTGTCTTGACTCTCGAAATAAAACATCAATTTCTCTATGTTACTGCTTGTGTGTGGGTCATAACAGCAGTGAGCTTCTGCTGTCTCAGTTTAGTATATCGCTTATCTCTCGTCTGCTTTAAAATTAGAACTTCATTTGTCTTGACTCTCGAAATAAAACATCAATTTCTCTATGTTTGTTACTGCTTGTGTGTGGGTCATAACAGCAGTGAGCTTCTGCTGCCTCAGTTTAGTGTATCGCTTATCTCACATCCGCTTTAACATTAGAACTTCATTTGTCTTGACTCTCGAAATAAAACATCAATTTCTCTATGTTTGTTACTGCTTGTGTGTGGGTCATAACAGCAGTGAGCTTCTGCTGCCTCAGTTTAGTGTATCGCTTATCTCACATCCGCTTTAACATTAGAACTTCATTTGTCTTGACCCTCGAAATAAAACATCAATTTCTCTATGTTTGTTACTGCTTGTGTGTGGGTCGTAACAGCAGTGAGCTTCTGCTGTCTCAGTTTAGTGTATCGCTTATCTCTCGTCCGCTTTAAAATTAGAACTTCATTTGTCTTGACTCTCGAAATAAAACATCAATTTCTCTATGTTTGTTACTGCTTGTGTGTGGGTCATAACAGCAGTGAGCTTCTGCTGTCTCAGTTTAGTGTATCGCTTATCTCTCGTCCGCTTTAAAATTAGAACTTCATTTGTCTTGACTCTCGAAATAAAACATCAATTTCTCTATGTTTGTTACTGCTTGTGCGTGGGTCATAACAGCAGCGAGCTTCTGTTGTCTCAGTTTAGTGTATCGCTTATCTCTCGTCCGCTTTAAAATTAGAACTTCATTTGTCTTGACTCTCGAAATAAAACATCAATTTCTCTATGTTTGTTACTGCTTGTGCGTGGGTCATAACAGCAGCGAGCTTCTGTTGTCTCAGTTTAGTGTATCGCTTAACTCTCGTCCGCTTTAAAATTAGAACTTCATTTGTCTTGACTCTCGAAATAAAACATCAAATCCTCTATGTTTGTTACTGCTTGTGTGTGGGTCATAACAGCAGCGAGCTTCTATTGTCTCAGTTTAGTGTATCGCTTAACTCTCGTCCGCTTTAAAATTAGAACTTCATTTGTCTTGACTCTCGAAATAAAACATCAAATCCTCTATGTTTGTTACTGCTTGTGTGTGGGTCATAACAGCAGCGAGCTTCTATTGTCTCAGTTTAGTGTATCGCTTAACTCTCGTCCGCTTTGACATTAGAACTTCATTTGTCTTGACTCTCGAAATAAAACCTCAATTTCTCTATGTATGTTACTGTTTGTGTGTGGGTCATAACAGCAGCGAGCTTCTGCTGCCACAGTTTAGTGTATCGCTTATCTGACGACTAGTTTAACATTAGAACTTCATTTCTCTTGACTTTCGAAATAAAACCTCAATTTCTCTATGTTTGTTAAAGCTTGTGTGGGTCATAACAGCAGTGACCTTCTGCTGTCTCAGTTTAGTGTATTACTTATCTCACGTCCGCTTTGACATTAGAACTTCATTCGTCTTGACTCTCGAAATAAAACATCAATTTCTCTATGTTTGTTAAAGCTTGCGTGTGGGTCATAACAGCAGTGAGCTTCTGCTGTCTCACTTTAGTGTATCACTTATCTCACGTCCGTTTTAACATTAGAAGTTCATTTGTCTTGACTTTCGAAATAAAACCTCAATTTCTCTATGTTTGTTAAAGCTTGTGTGTGGGTCATAACAGCAGTGACCTTCTGCTGTCTCAGTTTAGTGTATCACTTATCTCACGTCCGCTTTGACATTAGAACTTCATTTGTCTTGACTTTCGAAATAAAACCTCAATTTCTCTATGTTTGTTAAAGCTTGCGTGTGGGTCATAACAGCAGTGAGCTTCTGCTGTCTAGTTTAGTGTATCGGTTAACTCACGTCTACTTTAACATTATGAGTTCAGTTGTCTTGTCTCTCGAAATAAAACATCAATTTCTCTATGTTTGTTACTGCTTGTGTGTGGGTCATAACAGCAGTGAGCTTCTGCTGTCTAGTTTAGTGTATCGGTTATCTCACGTCTACCTTAACATTATGAGTTCAGTTGTCTTGACTCTCGAAATAAACCATCAATTTCTCTATGTTTGTTTCTGCTTGTGTGTGGGTCATAACAGCAGCGAGCTTCTGTTGTCTCAGCTTAGTGTATCACTTACCTCACATCCGCTTTAACATTAGAACTTCATTCCTCTTGACTCGCAAAATAAAACATCAATTTCTCTATGTTTGTTACTGCTTGTGTGTGGGTCATAAAAGCAATGAGCTTCTGTTGTCTCAGTTTAGTGTATCACTTATCTCACATCCGCTTTAACATTAGACGTTAATTTGTCTTGACTCTCGAAATAAAACATCAATTTCTCTATGTTTGTTACTGCTTGTGTGTGTGTGTTTGTGTGTGTGTGTGCGTGTGTGTCATAACAGCAAAGAGCTTCTGTTGTCTCGGATTAGTGTATCGCTTATCTCACATCCGCTTTAACATTAGAACTTCATTTGTCTTGACTCTCGAAATAAAACATCAATTTCTCTATGTTACTGCTTGTGTGTGGGTCATAACAGCAGTGAGCTTCTGCTGTCTCAGTTTAGTATATCGCTTATCTCTCGTCTGCTTTAAAATTAGAACTTCATTTGTCTTGACTCTCGAAATAAAACATCAATTTCTCTATGTTTGTTACTGCTTGTGTGTGGGTCATAACAGCAGTGAGCTTCTGCTGCCTCAGTTTAGTGTATCGCTTATCTCACATCCGCTTTAACATTAGAACTTCATTTGTCTTGACTCTCGAAATAAAACATCAATTTCTCTATGTTTGTTACTGCTTGTGTGTGGGTCATAACAGCAGTGAGCTTCTGCTGCCTCAGTTTAGTGTATCGCTTATCTCACATCCGCTTTAACATTAGAACTTCATTTGTCTTGACCCTCGAAATAAAACATCAATTTCTCTATGTTTGTTACTGCTTGTGTGTGGGTCGTAACAGCAGTGAGCTTCTGCTGTCTCAGTTTAGTGTATCGCTTATCTCTCGTCCGCTTTAAAATTAGAACTTCATTTGTCTTGACTCTCGAAATAAAACATCAATTTCTCTATGTTTGTTACTGCTTGTGTGTGGGTCATAACAGCAGTGAGCTTCTGCTGTCTCAGTTTAGTGTATCGCTTATCTCTCGTCCGCTTTAAAATTAGAACTTCATTTGTCTTGACTCTCGAAATAAAACATCAATTTCTCTATGTTTGTTACTGCTTGTGCGTGGGTCATAACAGCAGCGAGCTTCTGTTGTCTCAGTTTAGTGTATCGCTTATCTCTCGTCCGCTTTAAAATTAGAACTTCATTTGTCTTGACTCTCGAAATAAAACATCAATTTCTCTATGTTTGTTACTGCTTGTGCGTGGGTCATAACAGCAGCGAGCTTCTGTTGTCTCAGTTTAGTGTATCGCTTAACTCTCGTCCGCTTTAAAATTAGAACTTCATTTGTCTTGACTCTCGAAATAAAACATCAAATCCTCTATGTTTGTTACTGCTTGTGTGTGGGTCATAACAGCAGCGAGCTTCTATTGTCTCAGTTTAGTGTATCGCTTAACTCTCGTCCGCTTTAAAATTAGAACTTCATTTGTCTTGACTCTCGAAATAAAACATCAAATCCTCTATGTTTGTTACTGCTTGTGTGTGGGTCATAACAGCAGCGAGCTTCTATTGTCTCAGTTTAGTGTATCGCTTAACTCTCGTCCGCTTTGACATTAGAACTTCATTTGTCTTGACTCTCGAAATAAAACCTCAATTTCTCTATGTATGTTACTGTTTGTGTGTGGGTCATAACAGCAGCGAGCTTCTGCTGCCACAGTTTAGTGTATCGCTTATCTGACGACTAGTTTAACATTAGAACTTCATTTCTCTTGACTTTCGAAATAAAACCTCAATTTCTCTATGTTTGTTAAAGCTTGTGTGGGTCATAACAGCAGTGACCTTCTGCTGTCTCAGTTTAGTGTATTACTTATCACACGTCCGCTTTGACATTAGAAATTCATTCGTCTTGACTCTCGAAATAAAACATCAATTTCTCTATGTTTGTTAAAGCTTGCGTGTGGGTCATAACAGCAGTGAGCTTCTGCTGTCTCACTTTAGTGTATCACTTATCTCACGTCCGTTTTAACATTAGAAGTTCATTTGTCTTGACTTTCGAAATAAAACCTCAATTTCTCTATGTTTGTTAAAGCTTGTGTGTGGGTCATAACAGCAGTGACCTTCTGCTGTCTCAGTTTAGTGTATCACTTATCTCACGTCCGCTTTGACATTAGAACTTCATTTGTCTTGACTTTCGAAATAAAACCTCAATTTCTCTATGTTTGTTAAAGCTTGCGTGTGGGTCATAACAGCAGTGAGCTTCTGCTGTCTAGTTTAGTGTATCGGTTAACTCACGTCTACTTTAACATTATGAGTTCAGTTGTCTTGTCTCTCGAAATAAAACATCAATTTCTCTATGTTTGTTACTGCTTGTGTGTGGGTCATAACAGCAGTGAGCTTCTGCTGTCTAGTTTAGTGTATCGGTTATCTCACGTCTACCTTAACATTATGAGTTCAGTTGTCTTGACTCTCGAAATAAACCATCAATTTCTCTATGTTTGTTTCTGCTTGTGTGTGGGTCATAACAGCAGCGAGCTTCTGTTGTCTCAGCTTAGTGTATCACTTACCTCACATCCGCTTTAACATTAGAACTTCATTCCTCTTGACTCGCAAAATAAAACATCAATTTCTCTATGTTTGTTACTGCTTGTGTGTGGGTCATAAAAGCAATGAGCTTCTGTTGTCTCAGTTTAGTGTATCACTTATCTCACATCCGCTTTAACATTAGACGTTAATTTGTCTTGACTCTCGAAATAAAACATCAATTTCTCTATGTTTGTTACTGCTTGTGTGTGTGTGTTTGTGTGTGTGTGCGTGTGTGTCATAACAGCAAAGAGCTTCTGTTGTCTCGGATTAGTGTATCGCTTATCTCACATCCGCTTTAACATTAGAACTTCATTTGTCTTGACTCTCGAAATAAAACATCAATTTCTCTATGTTACTGCTTGTGTGGGGGTCATAACAGCAGTGAGCTTCTGCTGTCTCAGTTTACTGTATCTCTTATCTCTCGCCCGCTTTAACATTAGAACTTCATTTGTCTTGACTCTCGAAATAAAACATCAATTTCTCTATGTTTGTTACTGCTTGTGTGTGGGTCATAACAGCAGTGAGCTTCTGCTGTCTCAGTTTAGTGTATCTCTTATCTCACACCCGCTTTAACATCAGAACTTCATTTGTCTTGACCCTCGAAATAAAACATCAATTTCTCTATGTTTGTTACTGCTTGTGTGTGGGTCATAACAGCAGTGAGCTTCTGCTGTCTCAGTTTAGTGTATCGCTTATCTCACGTCCGCTTTAACATCAGAACTTCATTTGTCTTGACTCTCAAAATAAAACATGAATTTGTCTATGTTTGTTACTGCTTGTGTGTGGGTCATAACAGCAGTGAGCTTCTGTTGCCTCGGTTTAGTGTATCGCTTATCTCACATCCGCTTTAACATTAGAAGTTCATGTGTCTCGATTCTCTAATTAAAACATCAATTTCTCTATGTCTGTTACTGCTTGTGTGTAGGTCATAACAGCAGTGAGCTTCTGTTGTCTCGGTTTAGTGTATCGTTTATCTCATATCCGCTTTAACATTAGAAGTTCATTTGTCTCGAGTCTCGAAATAAAACATCAATTTCTCTATGTTTGTTACTGCTTGTGTGTGGGTCATAGCAGCAGTGAGTTTCTGTTGCCTCAGTTTAGTGTATCGGTTATCTCACATCCGCTTTAACATTAGAAGTTCATTTGTCTCGATTCTCGAAATGAAACATCAATTTCTCTATGTCTGTTACTGCTTGTGTGTAGGTCATAACAGCAGTGAGCTTCTGCTGTCTCTGTTTAGTGTATGACTTATCTCACGTCCGCTTTAACATTACACGTTAATTTGTCTTGACTCTCGAAATAAAACGTCAATTTCTCTATGTCTGTTACTGCTTCTGTGTGTGTGTGTGTGTGTGTGTGTGTGTGTGTGTGTGTGTGTGTGTGTTTGTGTGTGTGTGTGTGTGTGTGTGTGTGTGTGTGTGTGTGTGTGTGTGTGTGTGTGTGTGTGTGTGTCATAACAGCAACCAGCTTCTGTTGTCTCGGTTTAGTGTATCGCTTATCTCACATCCGCTTTAACATTAGACGTAAATTTATCTTGACTCTCGAAATAAAACATCAATTTCTCTATGTATGTTACTGCTTGTGCGTGTGTGTGTGTGTGTGTGTGTGCGTGTGTGTGTGTGTGTCATAACAGCAGTGAGCTTCTGTTGTCTCGGTTTTGTGTATCGCTTATCTCACATCCGCTTTAACATTAGACGTAAATTTATCTTGACTCTCGAAATAAAACATCAATTTCTCTATGTTTGTTACTGCTTGTGTGTGTGTGTGTGTGTGTGTGTGTGTGTGTGTGTATGTGTGTGTGTGTGTGTGTGTGTCATAACAGCTAAGAGCTTCTGTTGTATCAGTTTAGTGTATCACTTATCTCACATCCACTTTAACATTAGACGTTCATTTGTCTTAACTCTAGAAATAAAACATCAATTTCTGTATGTCTGTTACTGCTTGTGTGTGGGCCATAACCACGGCTGGTTCATCAACACTGTCTGAATCTGAATACTCTTCATTTTCAGTAACACTGCATGATGTAATAATGGCTTCCTCTGTAATCGGTTTATAACCTCCATCATTGTCAATTGTCTTCATCACTTCGGAACGGCCATCTATTATTTTTTAAAAAAATGTCTATAAAATCTTCTTCCATAGTAGACAAAAAAGTGAACTTAGCGAAAAAGAAGAAACTACTAAAGGAAACCACAACCCTCTCAGCTACAGAAACTAAAATGATCTTCAAAAAATTCACTTACCATCCATGGGCCTTTGATAAATTCAAAAAGTTTTCAAAAAACAAAACATTCAACTAGCACCAGTGAACAATTACTCCTTAAAAAAACCTAATTTGCTCAAGCATCAATGATGCCATTCCATGTAACAAAAAAATCTGTGATATATCAAATTAAATGCTGTGACTGTAGTCAAATTTATATTGGAAAAACCAAAAGAAATTTAGAAACAAGAGCAAAGGAACACTTTAGGAACATAAAATACAAACAATTAGAAAAATCAGCATTTGCCACGCATTTTTGGGAAAAAAAAACACAACATAAATCCAGAACCAAAATTACTAAAACATACAACAGGAAATGAAGAACTGTCCACTTGGGAACAAATCTTTATTTCAAAAAATAGGAACAAAGTATTCAATTTCGACATCCACCAGAAAGATTTGTTCAGCAATCCCTCAACTGCCACCAGAGGAGACCGATGACAAAATATTGCCAGCTACACCAATGAGAACCAGTCGATGTCCGGCTGAAGATAGAGGGAAGGCCTCTGAGGCTAGTTCCGGGAAAATTTAAAAGTGTTGTTTAGTGTCATTAATCGACTCCCAATTAATTTAATTCTCTATGTTTGTTACTGCTTGTGTGTGTGTGTCATAGCAGCAGTGAGTTTCTGTTGTCTCGGTTTAGTGTATCACTTATCTCACTTCCGCTTTAACATTAGAACTTCATTTGTCTTGACTCTCGAAATAAAACATCAATTTCTCTGTTTGTTACTGCTTATGTGTGGGTCATAGCAGCAGTGAGTTTCTGTTGTCTCAGCTTAGTGTATCGCTTATCTCACATCCGCTTTAACATTAGAAGTTCATTTGTCTTGACTCTCGAAATAAAACATCAATTTCTCTATGTTTGTTACTGCTTGTGTGTGTGTGTGTGTGTGTGTGTGTGTGTGTGTGTGTGTGTGTGTGTGTGTGTGTGTCATAGCAGCAGTGAGTTTCTGTTGTCTCAGTTTAGTGTATCACTTATCTCACATCCGCTTTAACATTAGAAGTTCATTTGTCTTGACTCTCGAAATAAAACATCAAATTCTCTGTTTGTTACCGCTTGTGTGTGTGTGTCATAGCAGCAGTGAGCTTCTGCTATCTCAGTTTAGTGTATCACTTATCTCACATCCGCTTTAACATTAGAAGTTCATTTGTCTTGACTCTCGAAATAAAACGCAATTTCTCTATGTCTGTTACTGCTTGTGTGTGGGTCATAGCAGCAGTGAGTTACTGTTGTCTCAGCTTAGTGTATCGCTTATCTCACATCCGCTTTAACATTAGAAGTTCATTTGTCTTGACTCTTGAAATAAAACATCAAATTCTCTGTTTGTTACCGCTTGTGTGTGTCATAGCAGCAGTGAGCTTCTGCTATCTCAGTTTAGTGTATCACTTATCTCACATCCGCTTTAACATTAGAAGTTCATTTGTCTTGACTCTCGAAATAAAACGTCAATTTCTCTATGTCTGTTACTGCTTGTGTGTGGGTCATAGCAGCAGTGAGTTACTGTTGTCTCAGCTTAGTGTATCGCTTATCTCACATCCGCTTTAACATTAGAAGTTCATTTGTCTTGACTCTCGAAATAAAACATCAAATTCTCTGTTTGTTACCGCTTGTGTGTGTCATAGGAGCAGTGAGCTTCTGCTATCTCAGTTTAGTGTATCACTTATCTCACATCCGCTTTAACATTAGAACTTCATTTGTCTTGACTCTCGAAATAAAACCTCAATTTCTCTATGTTTGTTAAAGCTTGCGTGTGGGTCATAACAGCAGTGAGCTTCTGCTGTCTAGTTTAGTGTATCGGTTATCTCACGTCTACTTTAACATTATGAGTTCAGTTGTCTTGACTCTCGAAATAAAACATCAATTTCTCTATGATTGTTACTGCTTGTGTGTGGGTCATAACAGCAGTGAGCTTCTGCTGTCTAGTTTAGTGTATCGGTTATCTCACGTCTACTTTAACATTATGAGTTCAGTTGTCTTGACTCTCGAAATAAACCAACAATTTCTCTATGTTTGTTTCTGCTTGTGTGTGGGTCATAACAGCAGCGAGCTTCTGTTGTCTCAGCTTAGTGTATCACTTACCTCACATCCGCTTTAACATTAGAACTTCATTCCTCTTGACTCGCAAAATAAAACATCAATTTCTCTATGTTTGTTACTGCTTGTGTGTGGGTCATAAAAGCAATGAGCTTCTGTTGTCTCAGTTTAGTGTATCACTTATCTCACATCCGCTTTAACATTAGAAGTTCATTTGTCTTGACTCTCGAAATAAAACGTCAATTTCTCTATGTCTGTTACTGCTTGTGTGTGGGTCATAGCAGCAGTGAGTTACTGTTGTCTCAGCTTAGTGTATCGCTTATCTCACATCCGCTTTAACATTAGAAGTTCATTTGTCTTGACTCTCGAAATAAAACATCAAATTCTCTGTTTGTTACCGCTTGTGTGTGTCATAGCAGCAGTGAGCTTCTGCTATCTCAGTTTAGTGTATCACTTATCTCACATCCGCTTTAACATTAGAAGTTCATTTGTCTTGACTCTCGAAATAAAACGTCAATTTCTCTATGTCTGTTACTGCTTGTGTGTGGGTCATAGCAGCAGTGAGTTACTGTTGTCTCAGCTTAGTGTATCGCTTATCTCACATCCGCTTTAACATTAGAACTTCCTTTGTCTTGACTCTCCAAATAAAACATCAATCTCTCTATGTTACTGCTTGTGTGTGGGTCATAGCAGCAGTGAGCTCCTGTTGTCTCAGTTTAGTGTATCACTTATCTCACATCCGCTTTAACATTAGAACTTCCTTTGTCTTGACTCTCCAAATAAAACATCAATTTCTCTGTGTTTGTTTCTGCTTGTGTGTGGGTCATAACAGCAGTGAGCTCCTGTTGTCTCAGTTTAGTGTATCACTTATCTCACTTCCGCTTTAACATTAGAAGTTCATTTGTCTTGACTCTCGAAATAAAACATCAATTTCTCTATGTTTGTTTCTGCTTGTGTGTGGATCATAACAGCAGTGAGCTCCTGTTGTCTCAGTTTAGTGTATCACTTATCTCACATCCGCTTTAACATTAGAACTTCATTTGTCTTGACTCTCGAAATAAAACATCAATTTCTCTATGTTTGTTACTGCTTGTGTGTGGGTCATAACAGCAGTGAGCTCCTGTTGTCTCAGTTTAGTGTATCACTTATCTCACGTCCGCTTTAACATTAGAACTTCATTTGTCTTGAGTCGAAGTAAAACATCAATCTCTCTATGTTACTGCTTGTGTGTGGGTCATAACAGCAGTGAGCTCCTGTTGTCTCAGTTTAGTGTATCACTTATCTCACGTCCGCTTTAACATTAGAACTTCATTTGTCTTGACTCTCGAAATAAAACATCAATTTCTCTATGTTACTGCTTGTGTGTGGGTCATAACAGCAGTGAGCTTCTGTTGTCTCAGTTTAGTGTATCGGTTATCTCACGTATCCTTTAATATTATGAGTTCATTTGTCTTGACTCTCGAAATAAAACATCACTTTCCCTATGTTTGTTACTGCTTGTGTGTGGGTCATAACAGCAGCGAGCTTCTGTTGTCTCAGTTTAGTGTATCACTAATCTGACGTCTACTTTAACATTAGAACTTCATTAGTCTTGACTCTCGAAATAAAACATCAATTTCTCTATGTTTGTTACTGCTTGTGTGTGGGTCATAACAGCAGTGAGCTTCTGTTGTCTCAGTTTAGTGTATCGCTTATCTCACGTCCGGTTTGACATTAGACGTAAATTTATCTTGACTCTCGAAATAAAACATCAATTTCTCTATGTATGTTACTGCTTGTGCGTGCGTGCGTGTGTGTGTGTGTGTGTATGTGTGTGTGTGTGTGTCATAACAGCAGTGAGCTTCTGTTGTCTCGGTTTTGTGTATCGCTTATCTCACATCCGCTTTAACATTAGACGTAAATTTATCTTGACTCTCGAAATAAAACATCAATTTCTCTATGTTTGTTACTGCTTGTGTGTGTGTGTGTGTGTGTGTGTGTGTGTGTGTGTGTGTGTGTGTGTGTGTGTGTGTGTGTGTGTGTGTGTCATAACAGCTAAGAGCTTCTGTTGTATCAGTTTAGTGTATCACTTATCTCACATCCACTTTAACATTAGACGTTCATTTGTCTTAACTCTCGAAATAAAACATCAATTTCTGTATGTCTGTTACTGCTTGTGTGTGGGCCATAACCACGGCTGGTTCATCAACACTGAATCTGAATACTCTTCATTTTCAGTAACACTGCATGATGTAATAATGGCTTCCTCTGTAATCGGTTTATAACCTCCATCATTGTCAATTGTCTTCATCACTTCGGAACGGCCATCTATTATTTTTTAAAAAAATGTCTATAAAATCTTCTTCCATAGTAGACAAAAAAGTGAACTTAGCGAAAAAGAAGAAACTACTAAAGGAAACCACAACCCTCTCAGCTACAGAAACTAAAATGATCTTCAAAAAATTCACTTACCATCCATTGGCCTTTGATAAATTCAAAAAGTTTTCAAAAAACAAAACATTCAACTAGCACCAGTAAACAATTACTCCTTAAAAAAACCTAATTTGCTCAAACATCAATGATGCCATTCCATCTAACAAAAAATCTGTGATATATCAAATTAAATGCTGTGACTGTAGTCAAATTTATATTGGAAAAACCAAAAGAAATTTAGAAACAAGAGCAAAGGAACACTTTAGGAACATAAAATACAAACAATTAGAAAAATCAGCATTTGCCACGCATTTTTGGGAAAAAAAAACACAACATAAATCCAGAACCAAAATTACTAAAACATACAACAGGAAATGAAGAACTGTCCACTTGGGAACAAATCTTTATTTCAAAAAATAGGAACAAAGTATTCAATTTCGACATCCCCAGAAAGATTTGTTCAGCAATCCCTCAACTGCCACCAGAGGAGACCGATGACAAAATATTGCCAGCTACACCAATGAGAACCAGTCGATGTCCGGCTGAAGATAGAGGGAAGGCCTCTGAAGCTAGTTCCGGGAAAATTTAAAAGTGTTGTTTAGTGTCATTAATCGACTCCCAATTAATTTAATTCTCTATGTTTGTTACTGCTTGTGTGTGGGTCATAGCAGCAGTGAGTTTCTGTTGTCTCGGTTTAGTGTATCACTTATCTCACTTCCGCTTTAACATTAGAACTTCATTTGTCTTGACTCTCGAAATAAAACATCAATTTCTCTATGTTTGTTACTGCTTGTGTGTGGGTCATAGCAGCAGTGAGTTTCTGTTGTCTCAGCTTAGTGTATCGCTTATCTCACATCCGCTTTAACATTAGAAGTTCATTTGTCTTGACTCTCGAAATAAAACATCAATTTCTCTATGTTTGTTACTGCTTGTGTGTGTGTGTGTGTGTGTGTGTGTGTGTGTGTGTGTGTGTGCGTGTGTGTGTGTGTGTGTGTGTCATAACAGCAGTGAGCTTCTGTTGTCTCGGTTTTGTGTATCGCTTATCTCACATCCGCTTTAACATTAGACGTAAATTTATCTTGACTCTCGAAATAAAACATCAATTTCTCTATGTTTGTTACTGCTTGTGTGTGTGTGTGTTTGTGTGTGTGTGCGTGTGTGTCATAACAGCAAAGAGCTTCTGTTGTCTCGGATTAGTGTATCGCTTATCTCACATCCGCTTTAACATTAGAACTTCATTTGTCTTGACTTTCGAAATAAAGCATCAATTTCTCTATGTATGTTACTGCTTGTGTGAGTGTGCGTGTGTGTCATAACAGCAAAGAGCTTCTGCTGTCTCAGTTTAGTGTATCACTTATCTCACGTCCGCTTTAACATTAGAACTTCATTTGTCTTGACTCTCGAAATAAAACATCAATTTCTCTATGTTTGTTACTGCTTGTGTGTGGGTCATAGCAGCAGCGAGCTTCTGTTGTCTCAGTTTAGTGTATCACTTATCTCACGTCCGCTTTGACATTAGAACTTCATTTGTCTTGACTTTCGAAATAAAACCTCAATTTCTCTATGTTTGTTAAAGCTTGCGTGTGGGTCATAACAGCAGTGACCTTCTGCTTTCTCAGTTTAGTGTATCTCTTATCTCACGTACGCTTTGACATTAGAAGTTCATTTGTCTTGACTTTCGAAATAAAACCTCAATTTCTCTATGTTTGTTAAAGCTTGTGTGTGGGTCATAACAGCAGTGACCTTCTGCTGTCTCAGTTTAGTGTATCACTTATCTCACGTCCGCTTTGACATTAGAACTTCATTTGTCTTGACTCTCGAAATAAAACATCAATTTCTCTATGTTTGTTAAAGCTTGCGTGTGGGTCATAACAGCAGTGAGCTTCTGCTGTCTAGTTTAGTGTATCGGTTAACTCACGTCTACTTTAACATTATGAGTTCAGTTGTCTTGACTCTCGAAATAAAACATCAATTTCTCTATGATTGTTACTGCTTGTGTGTGGGTCATAACAGCAGTGAGCTTCTGCTGTCTAGTTTAGTGTATCGGTTATCTCACGTCTACTTTAACATTATGAGTTCAGTTGTCTTGTCTCTCGAAATAAAACATCAATTTCTCTATGTTTGTTACTGCTTGTGTGTGGGTCATAACAGCAGTGAGCTTCTGCTGTCTAGTTTAGTGTATCGGTTATCTCACGTCTACTTTAACATTATGAGTTCAGTTGTCTTGACTCTCGAAATAAAACATCAATTTCTCTATGATTGTTACTGCTTGTGTGTGGGTCATAACAGCAGTGAGCTTCTGCTGTCTAGTTTAGTGTATCGGTTATCTCACGTCTACTTTAACATTATGAGTTCAGTTGTCTTGACTCTCGAAATAAACCATCAATTTCTCTATGTTTGTTTCTGCTTGTGTGTGGGTCATAACAGCAGCGAGCTTCTGTTGTCTCAGCTTAGTGTATCACTTACCTCACATCCGCTTTAACATTAGAACTTCATTCCTCTTGATTCGCAAAATAAAACATCAATTTCTCTATGTTTGTTACTGCTTGTGTGTGGGTCATAACAGCAGTGACCTTCTGCTGTCTCAGTTTAGTGTATCACTTATCTCACGTCCGCTTTGACATTAGAACTTCATTTGTCTTGACTTTCGAAATAAAACCTCAATTTCTCTATGTTTGTTAAAGCTTGCGTGTGGGTCATAACAGCTGTGAGCTTCTGCTGTCTAGTTTAGTGTATCGGTTAACTCACGTCTACTTTAACATTATGAGTTCAGTTGTCTTGACTCTCGAAATAAAACATCAATTTCTCTATGATTGTTACTGCTTGTGTGTGGGTCATAACAGCAGTGAGCTTCTGCTGTCTAGTTTAGTGTATCGGTTATCTCACGTCTACTTTAACATTATGAGTTCAGTTGTCTTGTCTCTCGAAATAAAACATCAATTTCTCTATGTTTGTTACTGCTTGTGTGTGTGTCATAACAGCAGTGAGCTTCTGCTGTCTAGTTTAGTGTATCGCTTATCTCACGTCTACTTTAACATTAAAACTTCATTTGTCTTTACTCTCGAAATAAAACATCAATTTCTCTATGATTGTTACTGCTTGTGTGTGGGTCATAACAGCAGTGAGCTTCTGCTGTCTAGTTTAGTGTATCGGTTATCTCACGTCTACCTTAACATTATGAGTTCAGTTGTCTTGACTCTCGAAATAAACCATCAATTTCTCTATGTTTGTTTCTGCTTGTGTGTGGGTCATAACAGCAGCGAGCTTCTGTTGTCTCAGCTTAGTGTATCACTTACCTCACATCCGCTTTAACATAAGAACTTCATTCCTCTTGACTCGCAAAATAAAACATCAATTTCTCTATGTTTGTTACTGCTTGTGTGTGGGTCATAAAAGCAATGAGCTTCTGTTGTCTCAGTTTAGTGTATCACTTATCTCACATCCGCTTTAACATTTGACGTTAATTTGGCTTGACTCTCGAAATAAAACATCAATTTCTCTATGTTTGTTACTGCTTGTGTGTGTGTGTTTGTGTGTGTGTGCGTGTGTGTGTTTGTGTGTGTGTGCGTGTGTGTCATAACAGCAAAGAGCTTCGGTTGTCTCGGATTAGTGTATCGCTTATCTCACATCCGCTTTAACATTAGAACTTCATTTGTCTTGACTCTCGAAATAAAACATCAATTTCTCTATGTTACTGCTTGTGTGGGGGTCATAACAGCACTGAGCTTCTCCTGTCTCAGTTTACTGTATCTCTTATCTCTCGCCCGCTTTAACATTAGAACTTCATTTGTCTTGACTCTCGAAATAAAACATCAATTTCTCTATGTTTGTTACTGCTTGTGTGTGGGTCATAACAGCAGTGAGCTTCTGCTGTCTCAGTTTAGTGTATCACTTATCTCACACCCGCTTTAACATCAGAACTTCATTTGTCTTGACCCTCGAAATAAAACATCAATTTCTCTATGTTTGTTACTGCTTGTGTGTGGGTCATAACAGCAGTGAGCTTCTGCTGTCTCAGTTTAGTGTATCGCTTATCTCTCGTCCGCTTTAAAATTAGAACTTCATTTGTCTTGACTCTCGAAATAAAACATCAATTTCTCTATGTTTGTTACTGCGTGTGTGTGGGTCATAACAGCAGTGAGCTTCTGCTGCCTCAGTTTAGTGTATCGCTTATCTCACATCCGCTTTAACATTAGAACTTCATTTGTCTTGACCCTCGAAATAAAACATCAATTTCTCTATGTTTGTTACTGCTTGTGTGTGGGTCATAACAGCAGTGAGCTTCTGCTGTCTCAGTTTAGTGTATCGCTTATCTCTCGTCCGCTTTAAAATTAGAACTTCATTTGTCTTGACTCTCGAAATAAAACATCAATTTCTCTATGTTTGTTACTGCTTGTGTGTGGGTCATAACAGCAGTGAGCTTCTGCTGTCTCAGTTTAGTGTATCGCTTATCTCTCGTCCGCTTTAAAATTAGAACTTCATTTGTCTTGACTCTCGAAATAAAACATCAATTTCTCTATGTTTGTTACTGCTTGTGCGTGGGTCATAACAGCAGCGAGCTTCTGTTGTCTCAGTTTAGTGTATCGCTTATCTCTCGTCCGCTTTAAAATTAGAACTTCATTTGTCTTGACTCTCGAAATAAAACATCAATTTCTCTATGTTTGTTACTGCTTGTGCGTGGGTCATAACAGCAGCGAGCTTCTGTTGTCTCAGTTTAGTGTATCGCTTAACTCTCGTCCGCTTTAAAATTAGAACTTCATTTGTCTTGACTCTCGAAATAAAACATCAAATCCTCTATGTTTGTTACTGCTTGTGTGTGGGTCATAACAGCAGCGAGCTTCTATTGTCTCAGTTTAGTGTATCGCTTAACTCTCGTCCGCTTTAAAATTAGAACTTCATTTGTCTTGACTCTCGAAATAAAACATCAAATCCTCTATGTTTGTTACTGCTTGTGTGTGGGTCATAACAGCAGCGAGCTTCTATTGTCTCAGTTTAGTGTATCGCTTAACTCTCGTCCGCTTTGACATTAGAACTTCATTTGTCTTGACTCTCGAAATAAAACCTCAATTTCTCTATGTATGTTACTGTTTGTGTGTGGGTCATAACAGCAGCGAGCTTCTGCTGCCACAGTTTAGTGTATCGCTTATCTGACGACTAGTTTAACATTAGAACTTCATTTCTCTTGACTTTCGAAATAAAACCTCAATTTCTCTATGTTTGTTAAAGCTTGTGTGGGTCATAACAGCAGTGACCTTCTGCTGTCTCAGTTTAGTGTATTACTTATCTCACGTCCGCTTTGACATTAGAACTTCATTCGTCTTGACTCTCGAAATAAAACATCAATTTCTCTATGTTTGTTAAAGCTTGCGTGTGGGTCATAACAGCAGTGAGCTTCTGCTGTCTCACTTTAGTGTATCACTTATCTCACGTCCGTTTTAACATTAGAAGTTCATTTGTCTTGACTTTCGAAATAAAACCTCAATTTCTCTATGTTTGTTAAAGCTTGTGTGTGGGTCATAACAGCAGTGACCTTCTGCTGTCTCAGTTTAGTGTATCACTTATCTCACGTCCGCTTTGACATTAGAACTTCATTTGTCTTGACTTTCGAAATAAAACCTCAATTTCTCTATGTTTGTTAAAGCTTGCGTGTGGGTCATAACAGCAGTGAGCTTCTGCTGTCTAGTTTAGTGTATCGGTTAACTCACGTCTACTTTAACATTATGAGTTCAGTTGTCTTGTCTCTCGAAATAAAACATCAATTTCTCTATGTTTGTTACTGCTTGTGTGTGGGTCATAACAGCAGTGAGCTTCTGCTGTCTAGTTTAGTGTATCGGTTATCTCACGTCTACCTTAACATTATGAGTTCAGTTGTCTTGACTCTCGAAATAAACCATCAATTTCTCTATGTTTGTTTCTGCTTGTGTGTGGGTCATAACAGCAGCGAGCTTCTGTTGTCTCAGCTTAGTGTATCACTTACCTCACATCCGCTTTAACATTAGAACTTCATTCCTCTTGACTCGCAAAATAAAACATCAATTTCTCTATGTTTGTTACTGCTTGTGTGTGGGTCATAAAAGCAATGAGCTTCTGTTGTCTCAGTTTAGTGTATCACTTATCTCACATCCGCTTTAACATTAGACGTTAATTTGTCTTGACTCTCGAAATAAAACATCAATTTCTCTATGTTTGTTACTGCTTGTGTGTGTGTGTTTGTGTGTGTGTGTGCGTGTGTGTCATAACAGCAAAGAGCTTCTGTTGTCTCGGATTAGTGTATCGCTTATCTCACATCCGCTTTAACATTAGAACTTCATTTGTCTTGACTCTCGAAATAAAACATCAATTTCTCTATGTTACTGCTTGTGTGTGGGTCATAACAGCAGTGAGCTTCTGCTGTCTCAGTTTAGTATATCGCTTATCTCTCGTCTGCTTTAAAATTAGAACTTCATTTGTCTTGACTCTCGAAATAAAACATCAATTTCTCTATGTTTGTTACTGCTTGTGTGTGGGTCGTAACAGCAGTGAGCTTCTGCTGTCTCAGTTTAGTGTATCGCTTATCTCTCGTCCGCTTTAAAATTAGAACTTCATTTGTCTTGACTCTCGAAATAAAACATCAATTTCTCTATGTTTGTTACTGCTTGTGTGTGGGTCATAACAGCAGTGAGCTTCTGCTGTCTCAGTTTAGTGTATCGCTTATCTCTCGTCCGCTTTAAAATTAGAACTTCATTTGTCTTGACTCTCGAAATAAAACATCAATTTCTCTATGTTTGTTACTGCTTGTGCGTGGGTCATAACAGCAGCGAGCTTCTGTTGTCTCAGTTTAGTGTATCGCTTATCTCTCGTCCGCTTTAAAATTAGAACTTCATTTGTCTTGACTCTCGAAATAAAACATCAATTTCTCTATGTTTGTTACTGCTTGTGCGTGGGTCATAACAGCAGCGAGCTTCTGTTGTCTCAGTTTAGTGTATCGCTTAACTCTCGTCCGCTTTAAAATTAGAACTTCATTTGTCTTGACTCTCGAAATAAAACATCAAATCCTCTATGTTTGTTACTGCTTGTGTGTGGGTCATAACAGCAGCGAGCTTCTATTGTCTCAGTTTAGTGTATCGCTTAACTCTCGTCCGCTTTAAAATTAGAACTTCATTTGTCTTGACTCTCGAAATAAAACATCAAATCCTCTATGTTTGTTACTGCTTGTGTGTGGGTCATAACAGCAGCGAGCTTCTATTGTCTCAGTTTAGTGTATCGCTTAACTCTCGTCCGCTTTGACATTAGAACTTCATTTGTCTTGACTCTCGAAATAAAACCTCAATTTCTCTATGTATGTTACTGTTTGTGTGTGGGTCATAACAGCAGCGAGCTTCTGCTGCCACAGTTTAGTGTATCGCTTATCTGACGACTAGTTTAACATTAGAACTTCATTTCTCTTGACTTTCGAAATAAAACCTCAATTTCTCTATGTTTGTTAAAGCTTGTGTGGGTCATAACAGCAGTGACCTTCTGCTGTCTCAGTTTAGTGTATTACTTATCACACGTCCGCTTTGACATTAGAAATTCATTCGTCTTGACTCTCGAAATAAAACATCAATTTCTCTATGTTTGTTAAAGCTTGCGTGTGGGTCATAACAGCAGTGAGCTTCTGCTGTCTCACTTTAGTGTATCACTTATCTCACGTCCGTTTTAACATTAGAAGTTCATTTGTCTTGACTTTCGAAATAAAACCTCAATTTCTCTACGTTTGTTAAAGCTTGTGTGTGGGTCATAACAGCAGTGACCTTCTGCTGTCTCAGTTTAGTGTATCACTTATCTCACGTCCGCTTTGACATTAGAACTTCATTTGTCTTGACTTTCGAAATAAAACCTCAATTTCTCTATGTTTGTTAAAGCTTGCGTGTGGGTCATAACAGCAGTGAGCTTCTGCTGTCTAGTTTAGTGTATCGGTTAACTCACGTCTACTTTAACATTATGAGTTCAGTTGTCTTGTCTCTCGAAATAAAACATCAATTTCTCTATGTTTGTTACTGCTTGTGTGTGGGTCATAACAGCAGTGAGCTTCTGCTGTCTAGTTTAGTGTATCGGTTATCTCACGTCTACCTTAACATTATGAGTTCAGTTGTCTTGACTCTCGAAATAAACCATCAATTTCTCTATGTTTGTTTCTGCTTGTGTGTGGGTCATAACAGCAGCGAGCTTCTGTTGTCTCAGCTTAGTGTATCACTTACCTCACATCCGCTTTAACATTAGAACTTCATTCCTCTTGACTCGCAAAATAAAACATCAATTTCTCTATGTTTGTTACTGCTTGTGTGTGGGTCATAAAAGCAATGAGCTTCTGTTGTCTCAGTTTAGTGTATCACTTATCTCACATCCGCTTTAACATTAGACGTTAATTTGTCTTGACTCTCGAAATAAAACATCAATTTCTCTATGTTTGTTACTGCTTGTGTGTGTGTGTTTGTGTGTGTGTGCGTGTGTGTCATAACAGCAAAGAGCTTCTGTTGTCTCGGATTAGTGTATCGCTTATCTCACATCCGCTTTAACATTAGAACTTCATTCCTCTTGACTCTCGAAATAAAACATCAATTTCTCTATGTTACTGCTTGTGTGGGGGTCATAACAGCAGTGAGCTTCTGCTGTCTCAGTTTACTGTATCTCTTATCTCTCGCCCGCTTTAACATTAGAACTTCATTTGTCTTGACTCTCGAAATAAAACATCAATTTCTCTATGTTTGTTACTGCTTGTGTGTGGGTCATAACAGCAGTGAGCTTCTGCTGTCTCAGTTTAGTGTATCTCTTATCTCACACCCGCTTTAACATCAGAACTTCATTTGTCTTGACCCTCGAAATAAAACATCAATTTCTCTATGTTTGTTACTGCTTGTGTGTGGGTCATAACAGCAGTGAGCTTCTGCTGTCTCAGTTTAGTGTATCGCTTATCTCACGTCCGCTTTAACATCAGAACTTCATTTGTCTTGACTCTCAAAATAAAACATGAATTTGTCTATGTTTGTTACTGCTTGTGTGTGGGTCATAACAGCAGTGAGCTTCTGTTGCCTCGGTTTAGTGTATCGCTTATCTCACATCCGCTTTAACATTAGAAGTTCATGTGTCTCGATTCTCTAATTAAAACATCAATTTCTCTATGTCTGTTACTGCTTGTGTGTAGGTCATAACAGCAGTGAGCTTCTGTTGTCTCGGTTTAGTGTATCGTTTATCTCATATCCGCTTTAACATTAGAAGTTCATTTGTCTCGAGTCTCGAAATAAAACATCAATTTCTCTATGTTTGTTACTGCTTGTGTGTGGGTCATAGCAGCAGTGAGTTTCTGTTGCCTCAGTTTAGTGTATCGGTTATCTCACATCCGCTTTAACATTAGAAGTTCATTTGTCTCGATTCTCGAAATGAAACATCAATTTCTCTATGTCTGTTACTGCTTGTGTGTAGGTCATAACAGCAGTGAGCTTCTGCTGTCTCTGTTTAGTGTATGACTTATCTCACGTCCGCTTTAACATTACACGTTAATTTGTCTTGACTCTCGAAATAAAACATCAATTTCTCTATGTATGTTACTGCTTGTGCGTGTGTGTGTGTGTGTGTGTGTGCGTGTGTGTGTGTGTGTGTCATAACAGCAGTGAGCTTCTGTTGTCTCGGTTTTGTGTATCGCTTATCTCACATCCGCTTTAACATTAGACGTAAATTTATCTTGACTCTCGAAATAAAACATCAATTTCTCTATGTTTGTTACTGCTTGTGTGTGTGTGTGTGTGTGTGTGTGTGTGTGTGTGTGTGTGTGTGTGTGTGTGTGTGTGTGTGTGTGTGTGTGTCATAACAGCAACCAGCTTCTGTTGTCTCGGTTTAGTGTATCGCTTATCTCACATCCGCTTTAACATTAGACGTAAATTTATCTTGACTCTCGAAATAAAACATCAATTTCTCTATGTATGTTACTGCTTGTGCGTGTGTGTGTGTGGGTGTGTGTGTGCGTGTGTGTGTGTGTGTGTCATAACAGCAGTGAGCTTCTGTTGTCTCGGTTTTGTGTATCGCTTATCTCACATCCGCTTTAACATTAGACGTAAATTTATCTTGACTCTCGAAATAAAACATCAATTTCTCTATGTTTGTTACTGCTTGTGTGTGTGTGTGTGTGTGTGTGTGTGTGTGTGTGTGTGTGTGTGTGTGTGTGTGTGTGTGTGTCATAACAGCTAAGAGCTTCTGTTGTATCAGTTTAGTGTATCACTTATCTCACATCCACTTTAACATTAGACGTTCATTTGTCTTAACTCTCGAAATAAAACATCAATTTCTGTATGTCTGTTACTGCTTGTGTGTGGGCCATAACCACGGCTGGTTCATCAACACTGTCTGAATCTGAATACTCTTCATTTTCAGTAACACTGCATGATGTAATAATGGCTTCCTCTGTAATCGGTTTATAACCTCCATCATTGTCAATTGTCTTCATCACTTCGGAACGGCCATCTATTATTTTTTAAAAAAATGTCTATAAAATCTTCTTCCATAGTAGACAAAAAAGTGAACTTAGCGAAAAAGAAGAAACTACTAAAGGAAACCACAACCCTCTCAGCTACAGAAACTAAAATGATCTTCAAAAAATTCACTTACCATCCATGGGCCTTTGATAAATTCAAAAAGTTTTCAAAAAACAAAACATTCAACTAGCACCAGTGAACAATTACTCCTTAAAAAAACCTAATTTGCTCAAGCATCAATGATGCCATTCCATGTAACAAAAAATCTGTGATATATCAAATTAAATGCTGTGACTGTAGTCAAATTTATATTGGAAAAACCAAAAGAAATTTAGAAACAAGAGCAAAGGAACACTTTAGGAACATAAAATACAAACAATTAGAAAAATCAGCATTTGCCACGCATTTTTGGGAAAAAAAACACAACATAAATCCAGAACCAAAATTACTAAAACATACAACAGGAAATGAAGAACTGTCCACTTGGGAACAAATCTTTATTTCAAAAAATAGGAACAAAGTATTCAATTTCGACATCCACCAGAAAGATTTGTTCAGCAATCCCTCAACTGCCACCAGAGGAGACCGATGACAAAATATTGCCAGCTACACCAATGAGAACCAGTCGATGTCCGGCTGAAGATAGAGGGAAGGCCTCTGAGGCTAGTTCCGGGAAAATTTAAAAGTGTTGTTTAGTGTCATTAATCGACTCCCAATTAATTTAATTCTCTATGTTTGTTACTGCTTGTGTGTGTGTGTCATAGCAGCAGTGAGTTTCTGTTGTCTCGGTTTAGTGTATCACTTATCTCACTTCCGCTTTAACATTAGAACTTCATTTGTCTTGACTCTCGAAATAAAACATCAATTTCTCTGTTTGTTACTGCTTATGTGTGGGTCATAGCAGCAGTGAGTTTCTGTTGTCTCAGCTTAGTGTATCGCTTATCTCACATCCGCTTTAACATTAGAAGTTCATTTGTCTTGACTCTCGAAATAAAACATCAATTTCTCTATGTTTGTTACTGCTTGTGTGTGTGTGTGTGTGTGTGTGTGTGTGTGTGTGTGTGTGTGTGTGTGTGTGTGTGTGTGTGTGTGTGTGTGTGTGTGTGTCATAGCAGCAGTGAGTTTCTGTTGTCTCAGTTTAGTGTATCACTTATCTCACATCCGCTTTAACATTAGAAGTTCATTTGTCTTGACTCTCGAAATAAAACATCAAATTCTCTGTTTGTTACCGCTTGTGTGTGTGTGTCATAGCAGCAGTGAGCTTCTGCTATCTCAGTTTAGTGTATCACTTATCTCACATCCGCTTTAACATTAGAAGTTCATTTGTCTTGACTCTCGAAATAAAACGCAATTTCTCTATGTCTGTTACTGCTTGTGTGTGGGTCATAGCAGCAGTGAGTTACTGTTGTCTCAGCTTAGTGTATCGCTTATCTCACATCCGCTTTAACATTAGAAGTTCATTTGTCTTGACTCTTGAAATAAAACATCAAATTCTCTGTTTGTTACCGCTTGTGTGTGTCATAGCAGCAGTGAGCTTCTGCTATCTCAGTTTAGTGTATCACTTATCTCACATCCGCTTTAACATTAGAAGTTCATTTGTCTTGACTCTCGAAATAAAACGTCAATTTCTCTATGTCTGTTACTGCTTGTGTGTGGGTCATAGCAGCAGTGAGTTACTGTTGTCTCAGCTTAGTGTATCGCTTATCTCACATCCGCTTTAACATTAGAAGTTCATTTGTCTTGACTCTCGAAATAAAACATCAAATTCTCTGTTTGTTACCGCTTGTGTGTGTCATAGGAGCAGTGAGCTTCTGCTATCTCAGTTTAGTGTATCACTTATCTCACATCCGCTTTAACATTAGAAGTTCATTTGTCTTGACTCTCGAAATAAAACCTCAATTTCTCTATGTTTGTTAAAGCTTGCGTGTGGGTCATAACAGCAGTGAGCTTCTGCTGTCTAGTTTAGTGTATCGGTTATCTCACGTCTACTTTAACATTATGAGTTCAGTTGTCTTGACTCTCGAAATAAAACATCAATTTCTCTATGATTGTTACTGCTTGTGTGTGGGTCATAACAGCAGTGAGCTTCTGCTGTCTAGTTTAGTGTATCGGTTATCTCACGTCTACTTTAACATTATGAGTTCAGTTGTCTTGACTCTCGAAATAAACCAACAATTTCTCTATGTTTGTTTCTGCTTGTGTGTGGGTCATAACAGCAGCGAGCTTCTGTTGTCTCAGCTTAGTGTATCACTTACCTCACATCCGCTTTAACATTAGAACTTCATTCCTCTTGACTCGCAAAATAAAACATCAATTTCTCTATGTTTGTTACTGCTTGTGTGTGGGTCATAAAAGCAATGAGCTTCTGTTGTCTCAGTTTAGTGTATCACTTATCTCACATCCGCTTTAACATTAGAAGTTCATTTGTCTTGACTCTCGAAATAAAACGTCAATTTCTCTATGTCTGTTACTGCTTGTGTGTGGGTCATAGCAGCAGTGAGTTACTGTTGTCTCAGCTTAGTGTATCGCTTATCTCACATCCGCTTTAACATTAGAAGTTCATTTGTCTTGACTCTCGAAATAAAACATCAAATTCTCTGTTTGTTACCGCTTGTGTGTGTCATAGCAGCAGTGAGCTTCTGCTATCTCAGTTTAGTGTATCACTTATCTCACATCCGCTTTAACATTAGAAGTTCATTTGTCTTGACTCTCGAAATAAAACGTCAATTTCTCTATGTCTGTTACTGCTTGTGTGTGGGTCATAGCAGCAGTGAGTTACTGTTGTCTCAGCTTAGTGTATCGCTTATCTCACATCCGCTTTAACATTAGAACTTCCTTTGTCTTGACTCTCCAAATAAAACATCAATCTCTCTATGTTACTGCTTGTGTGTGGGTCATAGCAGCAGTGAGCTCCTGTTGTCTCAGTTTAGTGTATCACTTATCTCACATCCGCTTTAACATTAGAACTTCCTTTGTCTTGACTCTCCAAATAAAACATCAATTTCTCTGTGTTTGTTTCTGCTTGTGTGTGGGTCATAACAGCAGTGAGCTCCTGTTGTCTCAGTTTAGTGTATCACTTATCTCACTTCCGCTTTAACATTAGAACTTCATTTGTCTTGACTCTCGAAATAAAACATCAATTTCTCTATGTTTGTTTCTGCTTGTGTGTGGATCATAACAGCAGTGAGCTCCTGTTGTCTCAGTTTAGTGTATCACTTATCTCACATCCGCTTTAACATTAGAACTTCATTTGTCTTGACTCTCGAAATAAAACATCAATTTCTCTATGTTTGTTACTGCTTGTGTGTGGGTCATAACAGCAGTGAGCTCCTGTTGTCTCAGTTTAGTGTATCACTTATCTCACGTCCGCTTTAACATTAGAACTTCATTTGTCTTGAGTCGAAGTAAAACATCAATC